>BTHU01000003.1:89764509-90364509 GCA_036184795.1 Tokudaia tokunoshimensis | reverse complement strand
TCTAGCTCACAGCTGGGCAGATGAGTCTCTTTCCTTTCCTTTGTGAAAATCACATCTGATGTTTGAGAATGCTGCGTCAGTCAGAGCTACACAGTGAAACCCTGTCTCTAAAATCAAAAACAAACAAACAAACAACCTTAAAAAGGAGAAATTGGCCTCAACTACGGGGAGGAGGGATTATAGGCTGCATCACACCCCTGTTGACACAGAGTAAGCTACTCACTTCCCCCCCTTAATAGACTGAGATACTCTGAAACTGTGATTCAGAATAAATCCTCTTCCTTTAGGTCGTGTCTCTGCCCTGTTGAACTGAGATAACTTTAGACTCTCAAAACAGCCTGAGCCAATAAATCTGATCTGTGCAGAAAATATGAGCCTATCTGTTCTCCCTCTATTTATTGACATGACATATACTTGGCTGATTCATGTCTCACTTATTCCTAATTATAACCCCCAGGGGCAGGCAGATTAAGTAACTTGTGCAAACTCATGAATAAAGAAAAGGATACAGTTGTGACTAGAAACCAGGACTGGGTGTGAAGTCTGTGCTGGACTTAGTAAGCGAAGCCAGAAAAAGCTTGTGTTTCTTCAAAGTGAATCTGCCACTCTCGTTTATTTTCAAAGTATTTGATCAGAACTCTGAAAGTTCTCATGCTTCAGTTAGACTTGTATCTGTATGTGTACGCCCATGTCTGTCTAAGTCTGTAGGTGCTCTTTGAGGCCAGAAGAGGGCAGTGGATCCCTTCAGCTGGAGTTACAGGTCCTATGAGCTGAGTTGTGTAGATGCTGGGAATTGCTCTTCTGTCCTCTCTAAGAACCCAAGTGCTCTTGACCACTGATCCATCTTTCCAGCTCCACGCAGCCCGGGTGGCCTGACTGAGTCAGTGTCTTTTTAATGGCAATAGCATTTGCCTTTCCACCACACGCTGCCTAATCACTGCTTAGTTTTAAATTACCTTTGCAATGTCTCATCAGAAACTGTGCTCTGGGTCTACATGGGCAGTTGTTTACATATGTGTTTAACTTGGTTGTATACTCTGGCATATTCTTTAAGGACTTTCAGGACTAAATCATATTAATCTTATTAATCTTTTTATGTCCATTATTGTTACTTTCATGCGTCTCATAGGAAATTTTGAAGGTAAAGAAGTTGGGTAAGAGAATAATAATGTCTTTGTTTCTGTAAGTTGTAACTTTCGCTCAGATATAGTTCCTTATATTTAATACTTTTAAGTAATTTAGTTAGAATAGATTAAAAATGACCGAAGATGAGCTTTTCATGCATGATCGTATGAACGAATACTTCATTTCATCTTTCATGGTGGAACACTGAGATTCAGATGGGTATCACCTAATATCTTCAAGTTTCTTTAATAGACAAGGCCTCAAGTGGAGGAGCAGGGTTACCAACACACAATCAAAATTTCTGATGCAGAATTCCTGTCTAAAACAACCAGAGAGTTAAAAATGGAGAAGAAACGGAAGGAAAGGAGGTCCAGTGACCTGCTGAACTGGGATCCATCTTATAGAAGGGGGGAGGGGAGGGACCAAGGCCTGGCACTATTACTGATGCTGTGGTGTGCTTACAGACTGGAGCAGATACTTACACCAGACCATTGGACTGACATCGAGTCCCTATGGTTGAATTAGGGAAAAGATTGAAGAGGCTGTAGGGGAGAATGACCCCATAGGAAAACCAGAAGTCTCAGTTAACCCTTACCCTGGGATCTCCCAGAGAATGAGCTACCAACCAGGCAGCATACATGGGCTGGTCTGAGGGCCCCAGCACATATATAGCAGAGGACTGCCTGATCTGGCCTCAATAGAAAAAGACCCACCTAAACCTCTAGAGACTGAAGACCCCAAGGAAGGGGGGGAGGTCTGGTGGGGAGAGCAATCTCTCAGAGGCAAGGGGGAGGAGGAATGGGAGGAGGAACTGTGGGAAAGGGGACCAGGAGAGGGAGCAATGGTTGAAATGTAAATACATAAAATAATTTTTTAAAAAGGTAAAATTTAAAGGTTTTTAAAAATACTTGTTTTTTGTGTGTATATGTGTGAGTGTGTGTGCCACATGTATACAAGCACCTGCAGGCGCCAATAGAGCGTCTCAGATCTTCTACAGCTGGAGTTACAGGCAATTGTGAACCACCCCACTGGATGTTAGAAGAGCAGCAAGGACTCTAACTTTTGAACCATCTCTCCAGCTCCACCTTTAAAGTTAAAAAAAAAACAAAACAAAAAAGCAAAAAACAAATAGCTCTACCTGGAGTTACTTCTTAAATGGTGGACTTTTACCTGTTTGGCAAACAGTAGTAAGCTAGTGCTTGCCACAGCGTTAACTAATATTGTTGAGGTGAACAGCACTAAAGCAATGGAGACCTGAGCCAGCCATGTTTTTATTCCTGAAGCTGAAAGGGAACCGGTTCGATTAATGGTGGTCTGGGTCACAGAGTCCTGTTTCGTTATTTTGTTTGTTTGCTTTGTTGTTGGTGGTGGTTTGTTTGTTTGTGTGTTTTCTTTTGTTTTGCCCCTGCTGCTTGCTGGCTAGCCAGACTTGAGAAAATACTGGCTGCTTTATGTGTTACTGGGGTCAGAAGTGCCTGAGTCACTGTTCTTAAATAAAGCCTTGATCTTCATCAGGATAAGGGGTGCAATGGCCTCACTCCTGTGCCAGCCATAGACTCCATTCTGCCTCTCTTGGGCTCTGTTTTTCTCCTGTTCATTTTAACTTTGTTGGATGGGTGGGTGAGATGGCACAGTGCTAGGGAAAGTACAGTGTAAAGGGATATATTCTCTCATGAATGAACTCTCATGGCAATCATCACATTGTTCCTCGATTGGAAAAGGCTAAACATCAGGGCTATATTTCAGTTATCTTCAAAATGATTCATACTTATTTTGTTGTTGCTGCAGAGACAGGGTTTCTCTGCATAGCCCTGGCTATTCTGGAGTTTTTAATCTTTAGGCCAGGCTGGCCTGGAACTCAAAGAGATCTGCCTGCCTCTGCCTCCGGAGCGCTGGGATTAAAGACATGTTCCATCATGCCCGGCTCATGCTTATTGTTTTAATTATCTGTGTGAGTCTGTGAGTCTGTGAAAGTGAGTGCGGGTACTGGAAGGGGCCAGAGGAACTGGGTTTCCATGTTACAGCTGGAATTACAGGTGGCTGTGGGCACCTGACGTGGATGCTGGGACTGGAACTCGGGTCCTCAGGAAGAACATCTTCCCAAGCCATCTCTCCAGCATCTCAGGTATTATTTTAAACTTTTTATTGATTCTTCATGAGTTTCATATCATGACCCCAGTCCACTCAGCTCCCCATCCCTGGGTTCTTGCAACCTCCCCACAAAATAAAATAAAAAAAAAACCCCAAAAAACAAAACAAAGCATAGAAGACATCTCCTCGTAGAAGCTGCAGTTTGTCAGTGTGTCACGCAGTACACCCTCTTGTCCACACATCTTTACTTGCAATTGTTCATTGCCATGAGTCATTGGTCTGGTTCAAAGTCTCTGGGTTCTGTTACACCATTAGTATTGGGTCCTCTCTAGGACTCCTCTTGGTTATCGTGTTGCTCTGTGTCGCAGAGATCCTATAGCTTTGGATCAGCACAACTGCCCCCTTCTTATGCCCCAACAGTTAATAGATGAGGTAGATTTTGGCATGGGCCAACTCAAAGTCCTGGATCTGGGCCTGGGTGAGCCTGATTTGGTCAGCTTACCAGCTCTCCCTTATACCACTAAGCTGAGTTTCACTGTCCCCCTCTTCCCCTGCCCCCATGACCAGCTCTACTGTGCTGCTCAGGCAAGGTGCAGGGCCTGTTCATCTGCGCTACAGCTGGGGAGAGAGGTGGGGCCAGCTCTCCAGAGTGACTCAGTCAGTGAGAGTCAAGGCCAGTTTTGCACAGCCTTTGGACATCTACTTGGTCCCAGGCAGATGCCCAGACCAGGGTCTTTGGTGCTAAGTTGAGCTACTGACATGGAGGTTGGGGATAGGGAGAAGAGGAGAATCTCTAGGAAGTCCCAGAGACCTGGGATTGGGGGAGCTCCCAAGAGTCAATGCGGGTGATCTTAGTGGAGACGCCTAACAGGGGAGATGGAACCTGAAGAGGCCACCTCCTGTAGCCTGGCAGGAACCCCAGAGGAGGGATAAGGACATCAATCCACCTTTCCACCCAAAATTTGTCCTGTCTAAATGAAACACAGGGATGGAGCAGAGACGGAGGGGCTGTGGATATTTTCAACTGTGAGGATTTACGGAGTTGTCCTCAGAAGGATCACATCTTTCTTTAAGACATTTTTCAAAAAAGAAAAAAAAAGCAGGCAATGTTCTAGGTCTACAAAAGCTAACATATGTAGATATGTATATTCTTTATCTGTGGGAGAGGGGAGATAATGGGGAAGTGGCCATTTTCTTCCAAGAAGTAAGTCTCTCTTTCATTTGGTTAGCCCACCAGTATGTAGAGTACCAAGTGACCTGCTAGCTTAGGACCTTCTGTGTCTCCTCTCCAAGATAAGAAAAACTTTTAAATGTTTGGTTTTTTTATGCCCGCATTTTAACAAGCATTTAAAAATACTTTTATTTACTTATTTTATTTGTTGTTTACATGGGCGTGTGCCTAGAGGTCAGGGGGAGATAACTTTCAAGAGTTAGTTCTTTGTCTCATCATTTGGATTGCAGGGACTGAAGACAGAAATGCCTTTATCCTCTTAGCCATTTCATGGGTCCCCGGATTTCTGATAGTTCAAAGTGGGCCAGTGACTTGCTCACAATCCTACATTTATTTGCAAAATCTAAAAACAACTTGCAAATGACCAAATCACTCACTTTCTCTTGGGTGTATTTGGGACAAGAGAATTCCTATGTGTTTTGAGAGAAGATCAAAAGATGTTGAAAACATTTGCAGGACTATAAACAAAAATTGTTCTATTCCCTGGTATAGAAGAGAAAGAATAACACAGTTCATGTGTTCATTGAACTGTGATATTCACCCAACTTACTGCTTTTTCTTTAAATACACTAAAAAGGGACCTGTGCTTTGATGTGAATGAGTGTAAAGACATGGACATAGCAGCATCCTCATCTGTAGAAGAATTTTAATCCAGCAACAGGCTGGCAAAGGGTCACATACAAAGACCTAAGTCTGTGTGAACCAGCTGGAATGCACACCTACCACACCTTTGACCCCTCTAACTGGAATACAGACACACCCATTAGTATACAACTTTAAGGTAAAATTAGTTTGTAGAAGGAAGCAGCCATTTTGGAAAGTGAACTCTAAGTGAGGGGCAGACAAAGTGATGAATCGGAGAAAGATTTGACAGAATGAGTCAGATGTAGGATATATTCAAACTCTCACTATTTAAGAGCAGGGCAGGGAGAGAGTCAGTTAGGAGTCAGCAGTGAGTACAGTACAGTGGAACTAAGTTTGTCCATGAGTTTACATGTTTAATACAGGTCAGCAGAGGCAGCTGAAGCCAAAGAATGAGAAGGAGCCAGAAGATTAGAACAAATTCCCAGAGGCCAAGCAGAGCAATTCTGTGAGAAGGTGAGAGAAGCCAGATTGAAATCAGTTGGTTTGGAGAAAAGTTGAGCCAGAACAGCTGAGTTGAATCAGCCAGCCAAAGCCAAAGTTCAGAAAGAAGTAGAAGAAAGAAGTGAGCTTATTCAACAGTAAGCATCCAAGATGTGATACTTTTATAATATTTGTGGCCTAGATAAAGGAAAGATGCCCTATCACCAACAGTGGACACATCAGTAAGTTTAATATAAAGTAGATGTCTAACTTTCTGTTATGTTTAACTTATTCAGAATATGGAGTGGAAAGAGCTCAAGTGGACTCCAAGTCAAGAGACTCAGAGTCTCCAAGTTCACCTTTGGAAGAGTATACTCACTTCTGAAACTTGAATTATGTCTTCATAGGCAGGCTAATTTGATCAGCTCATTCCAATTGAGCTCCTTTCAGTAAGTCATTCTGAAAACATTCAAGCCTAGAAGGAAGTTGGAGGGAAGAATAAAACCTTCAACAACAGTACAAAGAATCCTGCTCACCTAACCTTGCCAACTGCAAACTGTGGCCATATTTACACACACTCCTCTTTACATAGATGCATATCTGTGGCAGGCCGTTGACTCAATTGGTGCTATCACTCTTATCGAGTATGTTCTCAAAACAAGGATGTCTTATTTCATAACCACGATTCTACCATTGCCCTCAAGAAATTTATCTTTGATAACCAATGGCTGTGTGTGTGTGTGTGTGTGTGTGTGTGTGTGTGCATATCAGGACATAGATTGATTTTGGGTATCTCCTTTTATTGCTTGCCATATTATTTTCCAAGATAATCTCTCACTGACTGTGAAGATTACTATTCCAGATAGACTGTTAGCCCCCGCACCTAGTTAACTTCCCACACTCCCGAAGGTTGGCATTACAGACATGTGCAACTGATGTTGACTTTTAGGTTTGAGGAACTGAATTCAGACCCTCATGCTTGCCAATAAAGCACATCTCCCACAGAGATATCTCTATAGTCCCAGCCAGTGCCCAGTGCTTTTAAATAAATAGCCCACAATCTACTGACCCAATAGTTATGATTATTTATGTATTTATTTATCCTTTTTTTTTAATGAGTCTTACTATGTATCCCTAGCTAGCTTGCAACTTGCTGTGTAGACCAGAGTGGCCTTAAACCAACAGAGATCCACATGCCTGGCTGGTGTTTGTTTCATCAATTTATTTTTTTAATTGGTGTTTTTTGTAAAGTATCTTTAAGATAATTGCATGCCCAAGTTTCAATGTTCTCTCCTCTGCCTTTTCTTCTTCTTCCTTTGTGACTTGGACATAAACTGAAGAGTCTAGACCCGTTATCTTACTTCATGTCTAAGAAGTTAGATTTAGCTAGTTTCCTTGTGACTCCTACATGTTTATAGAAAAAATAAACAACAACCTGAGCATATGCTGTTACTTTTCTACCTCTATCCCGTGTTTTTCCAAATTTAAGATTCACCTCACAATTCCCTGTTGCTTTTCACCCTGAAACAATCCTGGAAGACACAGACACTTAAGCTTAACTTTTCTTTTCTTTTCTTTTTTTTTTAAGATTTATTTATTTATTATATGTAAGTACACTGCAGCTGTCTTTAGACACTCCAGTGTACTCCCTCTTTAGGGTGCCAAATCTTGCTACGGATGGTTGTGAGCCACCATGTGGTTGCTGGGATTTGAACTCAGGACCTGTGGAAGAGCAGTCGGTACTCTTAACCGGTGAGCCATTTCTTCAGCCCAAGTTTAACTTTTCTTATGGAATGTATCATTTTCCCATATTTGTTACTTTCATTGTTTGTATATCTTTCATCTTCTCCTCAATGAAATCTATTTAAAGGCTGATCTAGCTTGTCTTTGTCAGTTGGCATCTACCAAAGCATGGTTTGCAGAGTAGGCAGTCTATCAATAACATGTCTGCCTATGTATCTATCTGCTGGCTGGCTAGTGGGATGAGACATTTTATTTTATATTTTTATTTTTATTTATTTTTATTTTATACTTTTATAGCTGAGACATAGGGAGCTAGTTAAAAATTTAAAATTTAAAACCACTTGTATAATTGTTTTATTTTAATTTTTGTGAATGTGTATGTGTTTTTCACTATATGGGTGCTGAAGGAGGCCAGAAGATGTCAGATACTCTAGTGCTGAAGTTATAAGTAGTTTCAAGCTGTCCCAGGATGTGATGGGAACAAAACTCCACTCCTTTGCAAGAGCAGCAAGTGTTCTTAAGTGCTGGGCCATCTCATCTTCAGATCCTAATTTCTTTATATGTCTATTTTTTGTACATACAATAGTCTACCCTAAAACATTTGTCTTTTTTTAAAATTTTCTGTAAAAATAAAACATGGGGTCATATGCCTCAAGTTCCTTCATAAAAGTCACATTGTTAAGCATTAAAGACAGTCTTCCCATCTAGAGATTTCAATTCCTTATTTTAAAAATTTTTAGAAATTATGTTTTGGACACACAGACACACACACATACACACACACACACAGAGACACACACTATCATGCACTTGTGGACGTCAGAGGAAAACTTTGTGGAGTTGGGTTTCTCCTTCTCCTCTCCATGGGTTCTGGGGTCATACTCAGGTCACTGAGGTTTGTGCAATGAGTGCCTTTACCCACTGAACTTCCCAGCCTGAGAGTTCATCCTTTAGCACCAGAAAACACTTGCGTATTTTTTATTTGGGAGTGTTCTGCAAATGTTGCTTTTCTTTCCCTAGATGGAGGGATAAGGTGAGAGCCTTACCCAAGCTGTACAATACATGGCTTGGGCTGAGCCCAGATCATTTCTTTCTCTGTTATAACCATTCCTAAGCCCAGACCTTGAAGCTTCCAGTCTCCATACAATCTAATCTTCCAAGCTGACTGGTTCAGTCTGGCTTCTCTTGACTTTTCACTGAATTGTTCAGCTGGGCCTCACACTCACTTTGGCAATAACCTTTAATCTCTTGTTCTGTGTCTATCTTGTTCTCTTTGCCATCTATCCCTATAACTGACACACACACACACACACACACACACACACACACACACACACACACCTCACCACACCACCCCTTTCTTTCTCTGCTCTGCTCTTAAGCTGCCTCCCTTTCCTGTCTGTTCTCTTGTGAGTTGGATGTATCCTATCTCTGACTCATTCTGTCAAATCTTTCTTTCATTCCTCACTTTGTCTGCCCCTCAATTAGATGTTACTCCAAACATAGGTGCTTCCTTCTACAAGCTAACCTCATCTTCATTGTTGGGGATTAAAGATGTATATTAAGGGCATGTCTCTACTCCAGCCAGATCATACTGTAATCCAGAGCCTGTCTGTATTCCAGCTGAATCACACAGACCTAGGTCTTTGAATGTGCTCTCTTGCCAGAGCAGCCATGGTGCTGGATTAAAGCTGCTCTTCAGTATTCTGCTGGCATGCTTTCTGTCTTCTGAGGAGTAAGGTTCTGTCATTGAGATGTGACTCAGGTTACTCCTCTCTTTTCTCATTCTCTGCCTTTTGATGGATTCCTTTAATGTTTGCCTTTAACCTATCATAGAGCTTTTAAAATATCTTTGCCCCTCCCCTGAGACAAGGTTTCTCTGGTTGTTCTGGAACTTGCTCTGTAGACCAGGCTAGCCTTGAACTCACAGTGATCTTCCTGCCTTTGCCTTCTGAGTGCTAACATTAAAGGCATGCATAAGTGTCTGGCTTTAAAATGTCTACTTTTAAAAATAAGTTCTCAGGAGTTTGTCTTTTTATATTATCTGCTTCTTAAGAATATATTTATTTTCTGCTCTTCCCAATAGAGCACACCCTTCCCCTGCCCCCAGCCTCAGTTCTATTCCAGCAGGACTATTTTCTGCCTTCTAGAATATTTGTCAAAATCTCACCCTCTGATGGACTTTCTGATGACTTTGTTCCTTTTATCATGATGTGCTGGGAAGATGAGATAAATACCGTATGCACTCAGTTTGCCATCTTTGAGCAGTCTGTTTTATTGAAAAGTGTTTGGGTAAAAAATTTCCCTGGGGAAATCTGGTCTTGTCAGTAGTGTAAGTTCCTTTGCCTGGAGATTCAGAAATGATGCTCTGCTTCTGAGACCAAGGTTACAATAGCCCGGAAGGGCTCAAAGTTTCTACTGAGTAATCTGGTAACAGGAAGCATTTAGATACCAAGAGGGAGATAAACTCTCCAAGCATTTAGGCAGCCCTGACACTTATTAACAACTGGATAAGACATATCTACAAAAAGTCCTCTTAAAGTTGTTTAAAACTAAAGGTTGTGTTCATTCTGCAGCCGGGTTCCCACGCATGCCTTACTTTTTGATTTCCTCCAAACTGTTGGACCTGAGAGAATGAATAAAGCTGCAGCACCTGGCCACTCCTAATCCTACTCACTCACAAAGAATGCTCCCTTTGAGCCACTGTGATACCTGCTGGTTCCTCCCACAGATTCTTCAGGATTGGCTGGGACTGCAAATAAAACACTGTTTGCTTATAATCAAGTTGATAAGCTACAATATAAATGAAGACAGGCACCGGTTCACAGGCTACAACTGAGACACTTTACTCTCTTTTCCTAAACGTTTACACGCAAGGCCTGGAAAGGACACATTGTTTCGGGCCAAAAGAAAAGAGCTTTAAGGAAGAAAAAGCCTATAATGGGTCTACTGAATTCTAAAAGACCCAAAAGCAAGGAAGCCCACATTCTTCTGCTGGGACTTGACTCCGCTGGGAAATCTACTCTGCTTTACAGGTTAAAGTTTGCCGAGACTCTTGCAACCATCCCAACCATCGGCTTCAACGTGGAAATGGTCCAGGTGCAGAGCAGACTTAGCCTCACTGTGTGGGATGTTGGAGGACAGGAGAAGATGCGAACCGTCTGGGACTGCTACTGTGAGAACGCGCACGGGCTGGTGTACGTGGTGGACTGTTCTGAAAGCAAAGAGAGACTGGAGGACTCTCGGAGAGAGTTCAAGCACATTTTGAAGAATGAACACATCAAAAACACGCCGGTCGTCATATTAGCCAACAAACAAGACTTGCCGGGAGCTCTGAGCGCTGAAGACATCACCAGGATGTTCAAAGTAAAGAAGCTGTGCAGCGACCGGAACTGGTATGTGCAACCCTGCTGTGCCGTCACTGGAGAAGGACTGGATGAGGGGTTCAGGAAATTAACTGAGTTTGTGAAAAGCCACCTGAAGAAAAGAGAGACCTCAGCATTCTTCAAGCAGAAATGAGACAATGAAGTGGAAATGGGAATTCTGTTTTATTTCCCATGTAAAATGGGGGAACAAAAGAAAAAGTAAGTTGTTGAGTCAGCAGACTTTTCCGGAGAATTTTTTTCCCCCACCCTGCTCAGCTAAAGAAGGAACTTTATAAGCAAACTATGGGGTGATGATCATTGAAAAGAAATAATTTATATTTTGTAAAGGTTAACCTGTTGGATGATTTGAAAGTCATATTTCAAGTCGGATAAATGTTTATTAATTTTGTATGACCACTAAAGTTTAAATAGCTGTCTGCTTATATAGTCAGTATTTTTTCATATAGTTCCCAGATGTTACAGGCATTGAATTCCTACCCTGTTCTTGGGTAGTAATTGAGTGGCGAGAAAATAACAAAAAGAGGCTTAAATTGTGGATGTTAACCTTTTGAAAAATCTTCGTTTTGTAAACAGATCCCCTTCCCCCAAATGCTGTCAGCTTTTTGAAATCTATTGCGGGTAACTTCCTTTATCTTTTAAAAATATATATTTTTTTAATTAATTCTTTGAGCATTTCATACAATGTGTATTCACACACACACACACACAAACACATCTGCCTTAAGCAAAGAACCTCATATCAGTGGCCTAGAGGAAGTATTGTCCTGCAGGGTGACCTCTGAGTTTAGTGTTCCACTCTAGGCTGCAGCCACTGACCAGCGTCAGTGGAAGGCAGCTCAGTCAGTAATGGGGCTCCATTACCTAGGAACACAGGTGCTCTTGGTACCGACCAGGCAGGAAGCCAGGCTAGACTTTGTTCTCAGAGATCTTGCAGTTCACTGGGTGAAGTGATATAAAGCCGGTACCTGGGGCACGGCAGTACTTGACACATGTTATCTCGTGAGAGACACCCAGGGAAACAGGAAACACTTCTTAGGAGAGATGGAATTGAAGGGGGGAGGTATCTAATACCCCGGGAAAATCTCCCCTAGTTAGACGAATCTCCAAAGCCATTATAACCAAGAGAAGGGGTGTGTGGGCGGATGAGCAGCGAAGGAGAGAGGCACGAAGTTCGCAGAGAGGCCCTGTAACTAACACTTTCCTCTTCTCCACTCCAGTCAGCCTCGCGTGGTGTAGAATAAAGCCACTGAGTTTCATGGCTCTGAATCTTAAGATGACGGGAGGTGTGTGGGGATATACTAAGGTGTAATAAGTTTAGTGTGGGGCTGGAGAGACAGCTCCACTGTGAAAAGCACTTGCTGCTCTTCCAGCACACTTGTGTTGAGCTCCTGACTAGTATTGCCAGCCTCACAATAAATTGCACGTAATTCCAGTTCCAGAAAATCTGACACCCTTTTCCGGTCATGGGCACATAGGTGTCATACACTTACAAACACGTAAAAAATGAAAATAAATCTTAAAAGAAAATCAGTCAAGGGTGAAGGCCCCCAGATTGCTTTTACATTTTCCTTTCTCCTTGTAGCTATTATTTGCTCAGCAAAGACCCTTCTGTGCTTTATAGTGTGACCCGAGTAAAGAAGACAGGTAATGATTGAGACTTTTGCCTTGGAACTGTATAGAGCAGTCTTTGGGATGAACAGTTTCCCAGATCTTCTCACTTAGTGTCTACAACTGCTCTGAGGAAAAAAAATTAGGCGTTGTTATTTCACTTTACAGATGTGAGTGTTGAGGCTGAACAAGGTGATATCAAATCTTGCACACAGAGACACACATAAGCCATTTTAAAAATGTATTACATCACGGTGTTGGGGGTGGGGCGTCACAAGACAACTTTGAGGAGTCAGGTCCTTCCACCTTCCACCGTGTGAGTTTTGGGGACTGACCTGAGGTCACAGGCTTGGCAGCAAGTGCCTTTACCAGTTAAAACACGTCTCTAGTCAACTAGTATATTTTTTCCTTTCTTTTGTTTTTCCGATGATAATATAATTACATCATTACTCCCTTGTTTTTCCTCCTTCCAAGTCCTCCCATATACCCTTCCTAGTCCTTTTTCAAATTCATGCTCTCTTTTTTTCATTAATTTTAACTGAGAAATTGCAGAGTCAAGACTGGAACTCAGATGTGTCTGCTATTTGTTACCATGTTGTTTAAGAGACAAATATATATCCTCTCTGTCTGCAGTGAACTTCCAACACACAAGAGCTGGGACTGGCTGGGCGTATAACTCATTGGTAGAGTGGCTTTATCAACAATTCAGGACGCTCTGGGTTTGATCCTAAATACCAGAGGGGTGGAAAAACTCTAGGTGGTATGAAGTCTATAACAGGAAAATATTTAGGAAAAAAAAGCCATGTATACTAGATA
Source organism: Tokudaia tokunoshimensis (assembly GCA_036184795.1). Lineage (NCBI taxonomy): Eukaryota > Metazoa > Chordata > Mammalia > Rodentia > Muridae > Tokudaia > Tokudaia tokunoshimensis. Next base: position 90,351,444 of record BTHU01000003.1, on the reverse strand, counting down.
ACCATAGTAACTGATGTAAGAAACATGTAGAAAGATCTATTTATGATTTCAGGGAGCTCTAGGATGGTGATGTCAAAGGTTCAGAGCAGTCGTCTGTATGAGTTTCACAAACTGATGGAAGCCTCATTCATATATTCCTTTATAATTTTTTTTAATTTAATCTTAAAATTAAGAGTCACTCATTTATTTCAATGCAGAGTATCTAAACTAAATATTGAAAATACTAGAAGCTTGGGGTATATGTGCTTGGTGTAGTAGACGCACATTCTTAAGGTATGGCAAGTTGATAATGTAATATTTTCTTGACTTTAGAAACTCTCCCCTTAACAGCAAGTGTGCCTCAAAATCTGTGTCTATGCTCTCCAGAAATGTACAAGGCTTTACCCAGGCTGCACTTCCCACCAGTTGTTAGCTGTTTAATGTTAATTTTACCAGTTTTTCCCCTCAACATTCCCTTTTCTGCTCTCTCTCCTGGCTTTCTCTTCTCTACCCAACAACATGGGAGAGTGAATTGGTACACACACACACACACACACACACACACACACACACACACCATATAGATAAATACACCACACACATACTATATATGTGTGCACACATATATAAACCATAAACATACAACACACACACATATACACATACCATATGTGTTCACACATACATACCACATACACATACACACATACATGTGTACCCCCTGAACATGCTTCCCCCTGATATACTAAGGGAAGAGTAGAAGACAAGCTATAGACAGTAGTAAAATAGTCCCTAGTCAATGAAAGAGGCTGGGCACATTCACACCTTGATGTTTACTACTATATGTTTTCTGCATTTCTTCCATACATATTTATTTGTTGTGTGGATGGTGCTCAGGTAGGTGGAGACCCTACCATTGAGCTGGTAGAGCATGTTCTGCCCACTGCAGAGTTCCTTATTTTGTTCTACCTAATGCATTCTTTTAGGCATCTCATCTGCACATTTTTATTTTTTAGTGCCTAAATACATTTGACTGTGCATATCTGAGGTTTACCATATGATGCTCTAGGTGACATTGAAATGATGAAATGGTCTCTATAGTGTAGCAAATTATCATCTCACACAGTTGCTTCGGAGACAAAAGCAGTCAGAACCAACTTACGAGCAGAAATCCTAACCGCCATTTAGCTCTCCTCCTGTCCCTGCTGTCTACCGGGACGGAACTAACAGTGCGCTGCTGCGGACCTGGCGGTTCTGGGGAAGTCGCCACTGCAGAAAAGCGCCAGGGCTGAAGAGCTGAGGCGTGACTCTCACACTTTTCAGAAGCAGGTAAATGACAGCTAAGAGTTTCTGTTTTCTCTTCTACATATCCTAAGCAAAAGTAATTACTCCAGGGCACAGTAAAGAATGATAATAGATAAAGCAGCCATACTTAGGTTTTTATACATTTATTTGCCAAGTATTTGTATTATCTCAGACATCACTTAAGAGTTTCTTTATCCTCCTGAAGTCCAGTGAAGTGTTTGTGTCCTCTTTAAATTTCTTGAATTCTTCAATAAAATTTATGACTTTTTAATAATTCTGTGTCCTGGGATTCAACTAGGCAGTTCTCATCAGAGAGAATTCTTCTTTAAGACTAGTGAGTTTGGTGGAAGACATGTTGTCTTGCCATGTATGTGGTTTTTGGCTTGTGGACTTTCTTTAGTTGTGTGTGATGTGATGACCTGGCTTTCTTTAGATTGAGCCCACGTAGGAACTGCTGGTGGATATGCTGTTCAACTGGACCAGGCCTGTGGGTACAGAGATGGACAGATGGCAGCAGGTAGAGGGAAGGATCGGGGAGGGAAGGAATGTCTCATCAGTCAAAGATGCCCCTCGAACAGAGTGCATCTGAAGGCCACTGGACCTAGGCATGTCGGTTTGGAGACAGTCACAGGGAGGGTGGGGGATGGGAGCATGTGGCTGGAAAGGAAAGAGAATTGACTACCACACAAGGTGGCTTCTGAGCAGAGGTCTGGAAGTCTGTGAGTCTAGAAGTACAGTACTTTCTGAAACAGTGTCTCTTGTAGCCCAGGATGGCCTTAAGTGTATCCAAGGCTGGACTCAAACTCTTGATCCTCTGAAGTTCTGGGATTATATGAGTGCACTACCACACCCTGCTTGACTAACTTATATTAAAGTTAAACTTGTCTCTGTCCAGAAAGATTGAAAGAAACAACTGAGAGACATTTCCTTTGGCAGTGCCACTGGATATACAAAACGAAAACATAATCTAATAATGTCATAGGGATTTCAGTCCAGCTGTGTTAACATAGTGTTAAATATTAAGAATTATGTTAATAAAGCAAATGTCCATATTGTTGGGTTAAGTGACATCAAACATGAGAAAACATGCAAATATAAAGGCAGTTATTAGATGACCTAAATAAAAGAATAGCATTTTCACAAACATTATTCATTTTATTTTCTCAAAATTCAATATTGGGACCAGTTGGGGATGCAGCGTAATGGTAGAATACTTAACCACTATTTGTGAAGTCCTAGGTTCAGTCCCCATAGAAGGGGAGAGGAGCTGAGCATGAACTTTTGTAATCTCCAAACTAGGGAGGTGGAATCAGAAGTAAACTTGGGCTGCGGTGATGGCCTGAATCTAATCCGGTGCGGGCATGTTTGGGCTATAGCTCAGCTGGCACTGTTGTAATTCAAGAGACTTCTCAGGGTCTCTGCTCAGGGGTGCAACCCCTCAGAACACAGCTTGATGAGACACTTGCCGTAATAGTGTGAGGTGTTTGTTTATTTCACGTACGTGAGGTTGCACGTCCTCGAAGGGAGAGTCAACCCCAAACAAAGAAAGCATACATCTTTTATACCCTTCTTGCAATGAGAGTGACATGCTATAAGTCATATGTTTTTAAATTTACAGGTCAAGAGGGATTTTTGCAATAAGATTGTTGACAGTTTGTGGCCTTCCTTGGAATCCAGTAGCGGGGGGGGGGGGGCAGGGTGGGGCAGGGGGGTGATTCACAGAACTGTTATGTCTTATTTTGCCTGGCTTGGTCAGCAGAGTCTCAGCCTGGTCACTTTGTCTGCTTGAAACTTTTGTTTTTACATTCTCAGAGCCCATGTCTATGCTTTCAGAAAACTCTGTTCCAAGGTCAGGAGTTTACCAGCTCTCCAGCCAGGCTGACTGCCACTCTGCAGAACAGCCTCTCCCTGCCGTTTCTCTGTCTTAAAGGGGCAGCCTCTCACAGAGAGGCACTGTTACTGGGGAAGGAACATTGCTTTCCACAGCACAGTACTTGTCAGTCAATCTAAAGTGCTTCATTTGCTCCCCAGCACTGCATATTGCTGGTACTGTGGTACAAACCTGTAACCCCAGCACTCGGGTGTGAAGGCAGGAGAATCAGAAGTTCAAGGCCATCCTTGGCTACACATCCTTGAGTCTATCTTGGAATACAAGAAAACGTCCTTAAAAAAAAGAAAGAAAGAGGAAAAAAAGAAAGAAAAAAGAAAAGAAAAAGGTGGGGGGAGTCCTCACAGGAACATAACAACTATTACCAACAGTATTAACACACAAGGAGAATGACTGAGTAGCTACCCACCCTAGCCCTATGACTTCCAGTCTTTTAATAAAGGATAGCTATTAAGTATTCTGAGTGAGTTAAGCAGTATGTGACACATAAAGATTTTGCCATTTAATCTGGTTCTACAATCTAGATGGCACTATTGAGCATTAATTTTTTTGGCCTCCAAACCTAGAAAAAAGCTTCTCCCTCCCCGCCCCCCAATCCAGCAGCAGATAGTATCAACTCTACATTCAAAGCTCAAGTCCTCGGAACACTTCATTCCCACCATTACTACAATCCCATCCATTCTCCACTAGACAATTCTATTCTCCACAAGAATTCTGCCCAGAGGGTTTTCTAAGATTAAAAATCAGATCATATCTTTCTCTTAGTTTAACTGCCTCCATTTATTTACTTGACCTCTTACCCACTCCTGTTTTTTAATCCTTGCCCTTCAGCCATACCCGCCTCCGCATTTGTTTGTCACTTCCAGCTAATGAATGCCCCAGGGCCCTTGAACTTCCTGCTTCCCCAACTGAGGATACACTTCCCTTGAGTCTTCAAACCGTTTATTTCTGTCTGTCCATGTCCGTGTCCAGGGGTCCGGGTCCGGGTCCGTGTCCAGGGGTTCGTGTCTGGGTATGTGCACACGAGTGGAGGTGCCTACAGAGGCCAGAGGGCTTGCAACTCCCTAGAGCTGGAGTTACAGGAATTGTGAACTGCCTGACGTGGGATGTAGGAATTGAACTCAGGTTTTCTGAGCCATCACATCTCCAGATCTGAGTTGTATATCTAAATTGTTTAGTTATACAACTAAAAGTGTAGAGATATTCCCCAAAGATATTCCTCTTGGAAGGAATAGCCCATCTCAATATTCCCACCCTTACCTTCTATTGACTTTTTGTTTGTTTGTTTTGGAATTTTTTATTGTTTCTTAGATATATTCTTTATTCACATTTCAAATGATTTCCCTTTTCCTGGTTCCCCGTCCCTCCCCTCTCCCCTCCCCCTGTTCCCCAATCAACCCCCTCCCGCTTCCCTGACCTGGTATTCCCCTACTCTGCTGCATCTAGCCTTTCCAGGACCAGGGGCCTCTCCTTCCTTCTTCTTGGGAATGCAGATTTTTTTTTTTTTTCCGAGACAGGGTTTCTCTGTGTAGCCCTGACTGTCCTGGAACTCACTCTATAGACCACCAGGCTGGCCTCGAACTCAGAAATGTGCCTGTCTCTGCATCCCTAGTGCTGGGATTAAAGGCGTGCGCCACCACTACCCGGCTCTTTTTTCCTTTCTAAAAGGTAAGCTGTAAGGAGATGGAACTTTGTCTTCTTCTCTATTACATTCTAGAATTATGTATAGGGCAAAAGGTATTCACCAGATGGTTGTAGAACATTAAAAAAAAATGCTCTGAACCCCGAAGTAAATTCTTGTCGGGCTTCAGAAGGGGAGTGTGGGAATGATATTGGGCAGCTCCAGCGCAGGACACCAAATGCACCTGCTCTACCCAAGGGCAGTGCGCTCGACTTTAGAATCCAAACTGGGTGGGAGTTCTGCTTTGTGGCCGCTTGTCTTTTAGGAAGACCGCGCTGCCTCTCTGAGTGGGTTTTCTCAACTAGAAGTGTGAGACAGCCCTTCTTGTGCTAAGCTGTTTAGTTCTGAAAATCGCCAGAAGCACCGCTGGGAAATTACCCCAATAAGCTAGATCATGTCTCTTGCTTCTATCTGACACGCCCAAACCTTCCTTTCCCCAGCCTCCTGGTTTTCACAGATGCCTTCTGACCTTTCACCCTATTCCTGTCCCAGCTCCTGCAGTTGAATCACCCTAGAACAGGTAGGAAAGAGAGAATTTAGTTCTCCTTTAACTTAAAAAAATATCCAAATATTTAGAGAAGTCGAAACAAAAGTAAGTTTAGCATTTATTTTCTAACTATATTTTCCAACATTTCAGTTTTGTCATATTTTGTGCTGTCTGTCTGTCTGCTTGCCCATCTTTTTCTCCCTCTGTCTTCCCCCAACTCCTCCTACACACACACACACACACACACACACACACACACGCACACACACGCAAACACACACACGCACACACACACACGCACACACACACACACACACGCACACACACACACACACGCACACACACACACACGCACACACACACACACACACACACGCACACACACGCACACTGGCACATGCACTTGGAATTGCAATGGTCCTCACTCCTCATGCTGAAGCACAGCACCAGCATTTCCTTAGACACAAACTCTTTCTATCTGCAGTAGCACTTTGAAATAAACAATTTTATGTATTATTAAACATTATTTAACAATCCATAATAAAATTTTCTCTAGATCATCAATTATAGAATTCATTCGACCCAGAATCTACTGCAATTGGTTTTTCATTTAGAATATTCTCTTGACTTTATACTACCTGGAAACTTTTGAAAAGTTTGGGTCACATTTTCTTTTTTTTAGGTGAGTCTTGCTAGGTTGCCAAGATTGTCAGGATTGTCAAAGATCTATGATCCTAAAAAAAATAAAAAAATTAAAAAAAAATAAAAAAAAAAAAACAAAACAAAAAAAAACAAAGATCTATGATCCTGCCCCGGGCTTGCAGTTGGCATTTACCGGTGATTGCCGCTGGGTCTGACTTCTCGGATTTTATTGAATGCCTTGAAGCCTGAGCTTGTCTGATGCTTTAGGATTAGATTCTGATAAGCATTTTTAGTTAGAGCATTCCACAAACCAAATTGTACCTCCCATTGCACCTGTAAGGGAGTCGCAATGTCCATCAGTCTCAACTGTGGCACTTACGCTAGATTACTTAATTTACGGTAGTGGCCTCTGACTCTCTCCATACTGCAAACAGCTCTTCATGCATAGTTTTGAAATTCATTTGATATGATAAATATTTTGAGACCTTTTGAGTATTGTGTTCTCCCCCCCGCCCAAGCCTCTCACCAAATGACCCTTACCTGAATCTCTTTTATTCTCCATAATCTCTACTCACGGGCACACTTGAAAATGCTCTGTTGTCTCAGACCCTTTAAGTCAGTGCTTTGCAGTCCAGTGCTATTCAAGCTCAGGGTGAGCATCTGCCCCGGTGCCTGAAACCTGCTTAAAAAGTGAAAGTCTCAGTGGCCACCCAATACGTTCAACAGAACCTCAGTGTGTGTGTGTGTGGGGGGGGGGGCATGGTGAGGGATCTCACACTGCAACCAACATTGTTACCCATTTCTAACGTTCATTCTCATTCCCCCTCCCTTCCTCCCTCTCCCTCTGTCCCCCCACCTCCCCTCATCTTTCTTTTCCTCTGTTCCTCTCAGTTCCCTCTCTTCCTGTCTTTCCCCCTCTCTCTTCCTCTCTAGAGCAGTGGTTCCCAACCTGTGGGTTGTACCCCTTAGAGGGAGTGTTGCCTGAGACCACTGGAAAACACAGATATTTACATTACAATTCGTACAGTAGTGAAAGTTACAGTTTATGAAGCAGCAATGAAAATAATTTTATGCTGGTGGGGGTGCGGGGGAGGTCACCACATCATGAGGGACTGTATTAAAGGGTCACAGCAGTAGGAAGGTTGAGAACTGTAGCTCTAGGGTGATCACAGTCCTGGACATCAAGCCCAGGGCCTAATGCATACTAGCTAGGCAACATTTACATTTAAGCTGCATCCCCAAGACTCATTCATTACTTTGAGACCAAGTCTCACTAACTTGCTAAAGCTGGCCTTGATGCTACTCTGACTGGCTTTGAACTTAGGATTGCATCAGCTTTAGCCTCCCAAGTAGCTGAGACTATAGGCCTTTGTCATCAGCCCCACCCAGTATTAGTCTTTTGATGGGACTGGGTCTGTGTGTGCATTTATCTATTACATGAGCCACAGAGTCAGCACAGAGCATCCAGGAAACACAGACCATGAAAGACAGAACTTGGTATTCCTGCTTTTGAAGTCCACCAGGCCTACGCTTGTGTTTTCTCCCATTCCTCTCTCCAAGCAGGACAAAATAAACTTAAGGTCACCTAGCACTGCAGACTTCCCAGCTCTGACTTCCTCAATGCTGTGCATAAACACTTAGACTGAGTGCTTTGGCGGTGACCTGAGCATGTGCTTTGTCTCTTGCAGGGTTCCTGTACCCCACACATAGAAGGGACACTTAGATTTTGTGGCTGAAGTAATAGTATGTGAAGACTGGCCTTTAGTAGCCTGGCTTGAATCAAAGGGCATGGGCTACATACATAGAAGTGACTTTAAAATAAGCATTGCATTAGAGAAAATGTAATTGTCCTGGAACAGTGAACTTATTCTCTCTCACACACACACCTCTTAATTTATACAAAATGGTTCAGCATTTCTAAATCAGGTTGTTTTTTTTTTTCCATTTCGAGGCATTTTTCCACTAGAGTCCCTCATACTTTAGTTGTCCCTTAATAAGCATCAAGAGAGTGAGATTGTGGTAACAGGAAAACATCTTATTTACCACAGGAAGCCCCTTGTAAACATGTAGCTTCATTTCTGGCAATTTAAAAGCGAAAGATACAGTTTACATTCATTCTAAAATGTAATCTCTGTAGACACACTGATTTTGATTTGTAAAATTAAAACCCATAGTCTATAAACACACGGAGGTCAGCCCCTTGCCCAGGACCCAGATATGCCCTTCCAAGTTCATGTAGAGAGAAAAATGACCGGACTTTTATTGTTCCAGTTTGGCAGCAAAGGGTTGCAAATCCCTGTGCCTGGCAGAAAAGCCTTCTGATTTCGTTACCTTCTCTCCTTTTCCTTTGGTCCAGAGAAGGGCCTCAGGCCCACAACGTTGCTCTGCAGGTGTTCTCTCAGGCTGGCTCCAGAGTTTCCGGAAGGCTACCTAGAGGCCTCCACTTATGGGCTCCCGGCTGCTGTGCAGGGCTGGTTTTAGCCTCTTTCTGAGACAATATGTGGTAGATTGAACCCTTGATTGTAGACCATTCCCAGTGTGCTCTCTGACTATTCTTAGATACTTAAACCGTCCCAAATTTTCCCAGTGGCAAAACCCTTTTAAGCTAGTTACTACGTCCAACCAATGGGTCCTCTGAGCATGTCCTTAAGAAACACTGAGGCTTCCTCCCAGCTTAATCTTGGCTTGCCCTGCCTGGCTACCTCAGTGCTGAAATTAGTCTCTTCTCTGAGGAGCCTCACTTGGTCTCTTTTGTTGAGGAATGTATCTAGAAGCCAAACATTACAAACAAACTATCTGTTCATTTTTTACTGAACACCCATCACTGGTTGAGAGAGATGTAAAAAAGCAGAATCAAGGACTTCTGTCACACACAGGCTTGCATACAGGCTTGCACGTATACACACGTGTGCACCTATGATTGTGCATCTGTATGTGCTAATACTGCTGCACTGAATCCAAACTGTCAAGTTTCCTGTTATTTTATCCATTTATTATTTGTTTCTCCCCCTGAACTGCGAAGATCCCTGACTTCCAAAGGTGCCAATACATTTTCTCTGTGTTGTCCTACAACACTACAAAAATATTTATGGTATGGTGCTTTAAAGCAGGTTGGGTTTCTTTCACTTTGAGCCATTTCCCCACTGGCATTCCGTGGGCTTTAGTTGTCTATTAATAAAGAACATGAGAGATTGTGGCGACAGGACACCATCTGCCTTTCACCACAGGAAATACCTCTTAATCTTGTCCTTTCATTTCTGGTCACTTAAAAGCAGAAGGTGCAGTTTACATGCATTCTAAAATGCAATCTCTTTACAGACACACTGATATCAATTTGTAAAATTAAAACCCATTATATTATATATATATTATATATAATATAATATAATTATATATATAATATATTATATACATTATATAATATAGTATACTATATTATATATATTATATATAATATATTATATAATGTATATAATATATTATATATAATATAATATAATTATATATATAATATATTATATACATTATATAATATAGTATACTATATTATATAATGTATATAATATATTATATATAATATATATATAATATAGTATACTATATTATATAATGTATATAATATATTATATAATATAATATATATAATATACTATATTATAGTATGTAGAAAATAAAAACATGGAAAATGTTCGGACAGTTGCATTATGGATAACTACAATCTTCTAAACTCTGTACAGTGAGCACAGAAAGTGAGAGCCAGTCCCCTGCCTATCCCTCCTATCCCTTCCCCTCCCCTTCCCCTCTCTCCATTCCTTGTAACAAGGTCTAGTTACACAACCTACTGTGACCTGGCCTCTAGCCTCCTCTGTCACTGTGCCCTAACAAAACACTATTATTATGTGTGTGTGCACGTGTGTATATGCGCTTGTGTGCACCTTCCTGTGGAGACTAGTATGTCTTAATTGTTCTCCTCCTTGCTTATATTTGACATACATATTTCTTTTATTTGTTTTTAGAATTATATTTATTTATTTAGTTTATTTATTATATTTATTTATTTAGTTTAGTTTATTTATTTATTTATTTATTTATTTATTTAGTTTAGTTTATTATTTAGTTTAGTTTATTTATTTATTTATTTATTTATTTATTTATTTATTTATTTAGTTATTTAGTTTAGTTTATTTATTTATTTATTTATTTAGTTTATTAATTATATTTATTTATTTAGTTTATTTATTTAGTTTATTTATTTATTTAGTTTTTAGAATTATATTTATTTATTTAGTGTTTGGGGGTTATGGGGATGAGTGCACATGCTATGACTGGTTTGTGGGGGGGTGTCAGAGGACAATTTGAAGCTATTATTTCTCTCTTTCCACTATATGCGTCCCTGGGATTGAACTCGGGCCTTCAGGCTTGGAGGCAAGCAGCTAAACCATCTCATTGGCCCCATTTCGTTTGTGTGTGCACAGCATGTATGAATATTTGACCAGAAAAGGGCCCCAAATCTCTCAGAGATGGAGTTATAGACGTTTTGTAGGGTGCTTAACTGATGACATAATTCCTGGGATTGAACCATCAGTTTTCACAATTGTGCAACAAGTATTCTTAGCCATTGAGCTACCTCTCTATCCCCATTTCTTTTTATCTTTCAGGGTGTCTCTCAGTGAACTGAGAGAGCTCCCCAGTTCAGTTAGACTGGCTGGCCAGTGAGGCCCAGAGGTCCTGTTGTCTCAGATCACAGGAGAGGTGTGCATCACCATTCTGATTTGTTTCCCTAGCTGGGTTTTGGGGATATAACTAAGGTTCTCAGCAAGGGCTTCACTGAAGGAGTCATTGCCTTGTCTTTCCCATGTCTTTCCCCTGCCATTTCTGTTCTTGTTTTATGACCTAGGATGACCTTGAACTCAGGACCTTGTGTGTTTCTGTGTTCTGATTTTTTTATCACTTTTATAGTCAGTGACAACACATGTTTTCTTAAAAGCTGTTTAATCCTCACATTCTATATAAAATGTGAATGTAAACAACATTCCCTAATTTTTTCATTTGAAGTGAGAGATCCCTTTGTCAGAAATAGTACAATGCATGGGCACACGGGGGCGCTGTGACCACATTTTAATAGTAAGAACTACAAAAGCTAAAATATGGCTTTGGAACTTAAAAATTTCTGCCCTAGGCTTTTCTAAATGCTGTCTCGTTGTACCCTCACACAGCGCTATAGGGTAATTTCACCCCCAGTTACATGGGGGAGATCTGAGCCGCAAAGCCGCCACCAGCCACTTCAATCATTTTTATTTTATTTATGAATTTTCTTTTTTCTTTTTCTTTTTTTGAAAGAGGGTCTGTCTATGTAGCCTTGGCTGGACTGGAACTCACTATGTAGAGCAGGCTGGCCTCAAACTCACAGAGCTCTGCCTGCCTCTGTCTCCTGGGTGCTGGGACTAAAGGAGTGTGTGGAAATTCCTGGCCTTGATTTTCTATTTTAATTGTGTGTATTTCTTTGCCTCTGTGTGGGTGTGTGCTTGCATATGCAGGTATTCTTGAAGACCTAAAATGAGCTGGAGTTACAGGCAGTTGTGAGCTGCCTGAGGAGGGTGTTAGGAGTTGAACTCAGGTCCTCTGCAGGAATGTATGCACCCTTAACCACTGAGCCATCTCTCCACCCTCAGCGTCCTTAATTGTGAAAACCACTAACTGTGGCCTTAGAATATAACTGAGCTCCAAATCCTGATGAGAATTCTGCATTGTACCTGTACAATGTGATTCTCTCTTAAGCCATGGCATAATTCTGGTATCAAACACTCTCCTACGGTACTCAATAGTCTAAGCATTAGCTAAGAAACAAAGAATAGGTTGTTTAACAAAAATGAGGTTTTCATCAGAAATGTATCTTAAAATAATAGGGAGCCTGGAGAACAGGGAAATGCACTATTGACGTCGGATGCCTCTTCCTGCAGTCATTCTCTTTCTCTGTATTTACATTAAGTCCATAAACCATTTCAGAACTTACACGGTGGGGCTGGAGAGATAGCTGAGAAGTCAAGAGCACTTGTTTCTCTTCCAGAGAGTCAGTTCCCACATGGGGTGGCACAACTTCATGCAGCTTCAGGTCCACAGGATCAGACACCCTCTTCTGACCTCCGAGGATACCTGGATCCATGTACACACACACGTACACTCACACACACACACACACACACACACACACACACACACATGAATGCATGTACATATAAAATTTTAAAATAAAAAATAAATGTAAAATTACCACGAAAGCATTTTTTAAGTTGATAAATGAAAACTCTACATATTTATGAGATACACCATGTCTTGAGACAGGTGTACATTGTGGAACTGCTGATGGAACTGATTGGCACATTCATTCATTACTCATATAGTTTTCATGATAAGAACACTTAAAATCTGTCCAATGATTTTCAAGTATATAATGCCTTTTATTAAAAAGTCACTTTGTTGTCCAGTAGGTGTTATAGACATTTTCCCCACCCTGTCCATGAAGGGGAATTTGAAAAATGAAGCAAAGCTACATTTGCATTTTCCTTCACTCTAACACTCTCCCCTGTGGGAATTTTTCTCCAAGAATCACAGACAGACCTAAGGCAATGGATGTACAAGGTTTCTCATTATATGAATTAGAAAAATACTGGGCTAACCCAAATGCTTCTCCCTAGGAGACTTTTCAAGGTACATTTCCAGAGCGAAATACTATGAAACCAAACAAAGGGGCATGCCAAATGGATACAGACAAGGCCACGAGGCAGTGGCATCTGGTGATGGCAAGCAGACCTCAAGTACAAAGTGCAGTTTCTCCATCTTGTTCTCCACTGAGAAGAGTGGGAGTCCCTTGAAGAAGCAAGGCTTCAGATCTGGGCCAAGGGAAGAATGCGGTGAACCTAAATCTTTGTTATGTAATAGAACAGAAACCAAGACAGGTTGGTCAAGAGTTTGGGGGAGCAAATGAAAGGGCCTTCCACAGTTCAACACAGGACACAGTGTTGAACATCCAAAAATAAGTAAGTATATGAATAAAAATGGTAATGGATTATAGCACATTGAATTAATGAAAAATAACAAGAACAACAAAATCCACTAAGTCCATGGTGATATTAATTAGAAATGTAAGAAGAAGCAAAAGATAGAAGACATTTAGGATGGGAGGAAAAGAAGATTCCTTTAAAAACAAAAACAAAAACAAAAACTGAAAAATATGGAGACCATGATAGGATTAAAAGGCACTATCTGGCAATCACAAGTTGACTCTATACACATTTAACTTATTAGTATAATACATGGAGAAATTTCTGAAATAACTCACAATTCTACTTATGATCAAAGACTGACTCTGAACTGAAAAGGCCATGGAATCCTGACACTGGTAATGTTGCCCTTTTCCCCCAAATTGAAAATCACCACTTAAACATCCAAGGCGAGCCAGACACCTGTTTCCACTCGTGTAGAGAGATTTTAATCTAGCAACTTGGCTACTCTGGCTGGAATACAAACACACCCTTAGCACACACCTTTATTCTCTCTGGTTGGAATAGAGACTCGCCTTTAGTACACACTGTTCATCCCAAGGAATGAAGGTAACATTTATTGGTAGAAGGAGGCAGCCAGTTTTTCACTTGTTCAGAGTTCAGTTCAGACCGGCAAAGGCAGTCTGAAGCCAGACAATAAGAAGGAGCTGGAAGATTCTGACAGATTCCTAGAGTTGAGACCAAACAGAGCAATTCAACCAGAAGGTTAGAGAATCCGGTTTGAATCAGTCAGCATGGAGAGGAGTTTGAGCCAGAACAGCTGAGTTGAACCAGCCATCAGAAAGAGCTAGAAAGGGTGAGCTTATTCAGGAGTAAGTCTCAGAGGCTGAAAACACTCTAGGGCTAGATTAGATTGTACAGAGGCTAGAAGCTTCCACGGCTAGGCCTAGGTGAGCAGACAGGGGCAGTAAGCCTTGGAGATGACAATTTCATCAGGAGAATAAAAGCAACTTTTACACACTTGGGATTTTTTTCATGCTTGGTTGTGTGGCTACAGTGTTGTGTGGCACAGTGGCACTGCTCAGTCAAAGAGGCCTAGTAAGGAAGGGTCAAATGTCAACCTGGAAGACGGAAGCCAATGTTCCTAATATAAACAGAATGCTCATATATTGTTTAAAAAGGGGAAAAGATTCCTAGTTAGCCTGTCCCAGTAGATAAAGGTTCCTGACTCCATTCAAATGCACTTGTGCTGGAGGAAAGCAAAGCCTGATTCTTCTCTTTGATTTTGAGGAGACAGATCAGAGGGCAAAGGTCCAAAATAACTTTGGTCCTAGGGCTTTGTAGAGTCAAGAAAGGGGGTGAGCAGTTTTCTGCCATCATAAAAGGTTATGACTGACAACCCCATACCAAGGGACAGGTTAACAAGGGAAGAGCATAACACATTTTGTTTGCCTATAGTTTTAGATAACTAGTGCATCTTCAGACTGAAGACCCTAAGACTCAGAGAGAACTGTCCATTTTCAGGAAAAAGCAGGGACTGCCTTGGAGATCTCTGGATAAAAAGGGTCTGCCTTAATGCTACTAGACTGAATAGGAAATGCAGCAAGTCCCTACTCAGATTCCTCTTGGACACTGTGCAATATTCCTTCTCTAAGTACGGAGCAAGCTCCCTCCTGTACCGAGTGTTTCATAATCTGCTATCAGACGTGGGAGATCAGAGAGTAGCTTTATAGCTAGCTATAAGACAGAACCGTGCAGAAAGCTGACAGGGCAAGTCTAGTCTTTATCATTTGCCTTGGGAAAGAGCCTCAACTTTTATGACTCATGCCAAGAAGGAGAAACTCCAGTTCCGTGGCTTGCCTGGTTGGGAGGGAGTGGAGCAAGAGCCAGAAGGACTGGAGATTCAAGAAAAACTTTGCTTCAGTGACCTTCGCTTTAAGATTATCAGTGTCTGCAGGCCACACCCGTGACAGCTAGCCCTTTCTCTGGTCACCACCTGATGTCTTGGCAGTGTACTCCTGTTCACGCTTCAGTGCTCGGTCTGAACAAGAATTGCTAGAGAGCTCTTCATTTGGCCAATGTTGGGGGTAAACCAGGTAAGTAAGTAAAATGGTGGAATATGGTAGGCAATGCTGGCCCCCAGCCACACCCATGCCCCAGCTCTTAGAACTGTGAATGATATAGTGTATAGAAAAAGTGGAATTCAGGACATTAGAACAGGGAGAGTATCATGTCTGTCTCAGGGGACCTATCAGTTCACTTTAAAATCACATTAATTGGGAGGAGTGAGATGGCTCAGTAGATAAGAGCCTTTGTGACTCATTTCTGGTGGCCTGGTACCCTGGGAACCCATGTAAAAGACAAAGGAGAGAACCTAGTCTAAAATGTTATCCTCCGACCTCCACATGGGTGTTGTAACACATTGCAACCCTCTCATGTGTGAACACACATGTCTGAGTTAAGAACTAAAAAAAGATGGAAGTATGGAGAACATTCAGGAAAGGGAGATGTGTGAGCATGAAGCAGAGTGTGGGTCATCTCCAGCAGCTAGCAAAATCAAGTAGACATTCTCATTAGGGTCTCTAAAACAAATGCAACCCTGCAAACAGACCTTCAAGACACTCCCCATATGTTGTTTGAACCCATTAGCTGTACCTGTTGTAGCAGGTACAGTAGGAACCCTCACTTAGACTTGGCTGTACTTTATTGATTGAAGGTCCCACAAGCTAGCTCTCATTTAATCATGAACTCCTCATATACAGCCCAGGAATAAGATGTACCTGGACCATGTAATTAAGGTTTTGTAAGGGTGATGAGAGTTAGCAGCACGTAGCATGAGAGGTGCTTTGACAAGCGCAAGGATGTAAAGGGAGAATGTGCAGAAGCCATCCAGGTTAGATGTATAGAATGGATGTATTGGAAGGGACTTGACAGTGCATGTATTGGAATATGCCTTAGTTAGGGTTTGTATTGCTGTGATACCACCCCCCAGGACAACTCGAGAAGAGTTTAATTCACTTATATTCCCAGGTGACAGTCAACCACAGAGGGAAGTCAGGGAGGGAACTTAAGCGGGGTAGGAACCTGGAGAGCCATGGGACAGCACTGGTGACTGGCTCGCTCAGCCTGCTTTCCTATAGCACCAGGACCACCTGCCCAGGGCTGCCGCCCTCCACGGTGAGCTAGATTCTTCTGCATTAATCATCCAGCAAGAAAATGCCCCACAGGCTTGCCCCCAGGCCAATATCATGGGAGCGTTTTTCTCAACCGAGCATCCCTCCTCAAAACTGACTCTCTAGCTTACATCACATTGACATGAAAAGTAGCCAGCGCATACGGTGAGTAGCCAACAGGGACACTTGGCCGGGATAGAAAGAAGGACAATGATCCTGAAATTTAGGTTTTGGCAATATGGCAAAGGACCTAAACTAGAACCTAAGGGTCAAAATTTGGGGGCTGCAGAGATGGCTCACTGGTTAAGAGCGCTTGCTGCTATAGCAGAGAGCCAGAGTTTGATTCCCAGAACCCTTTCTGAGTGGATCACAAGCCCAGCTTCAGCATATCCTGATGACCATTTTCCACCTCTGCCAGCATTGCCATACATGTGTAGATACACACAGGCACCCATACATACATTAAAAAAGAATCTGTAGAATAAAAAAACATAAAAGACGAATTTAAATTCTTATCCTCTAAATAGCAGAGAGATGATTGAAAAGCTTTAAGCTGGGAACAGGACGAGGTTAGCTCCACCTTTACAAGGTCTACCAGGCCAGGGATCAGATTTGTTTCTGCTCATATCTGTGGATGTCTGGTATTAGTCAGAAGAGACTAGAGTGTGCTGTGATATTAGTAGCCATGTAGGTACAGGACAGTCCGTGTATATACACAACCAAGTGCCTGTCTTTCCGGAAGCACCTGTCTCCCACAGGCCAACACAGTGGGTCCTCTCATACTAACCATTCAGTGCCCTTGATGACTTTAAAGTACCACCATTTCCAAAGTTACCTTTGCTAGGCAGGAGACAGGTAAAACAGAGTCCCGGCACTCGGCACTCAGTCCTCAAAGTGACAGGTAAATAATGTGTTGGAGGTGACAGAGCCAGCAGAGTGGGACACACCCAGGCACCTCTCAGCTGCCAGGCAGTGTATTTCCACCATGTGCTGGAAAAGGGTAGGACTGTTAATACTTTGGGAGCTACACGACTGGCGAACACCGGTGAATAGTATTTCTTAACACCCAAATAATGTTAAGGACTAAGAGGTCATTTGATGAGGCTGGATCTAGGGGGATAAATACCAGGGAAGGAATATGAGGCCGACTCAGCGCCTAATCAGATGTGTGCAGGGGAAGTGCCGGTGGATTCCAGACTGCACGAATTAAAAAAGTGACTTTGGAAAAAAAAAACTAATAAAAAGACTGTAGGTTTGGGCAGGTGTCAGTGAGAGCACTTCGTAAGCTGCCCCTGCCGCATCCTGTTTGCCCTCGCCCTTTCCAGGTAAGGTCCCCTGTAGCTGAGTTTGACTTTGAACTGACTATGTAGCCTGAACTCTAAGGATGATCCTGATCCTGCAGCCAGTCCCGAGGGCTGGAATTACAAGCACGACCCACTGTGCTCAGCTATCCTCACCCTTTGTGTGGTTAGCCCTACTGTGTGGGCCTTCCTCAGGCTTTGGCTCCTTATACTGCCTCTTTTTTGCCTACCTAGAGATCAGAATCAGTCCCTGCTCTGCCTTTCTGCCCGGAACGGAGAAATCTTAGGGAGGTATAGATGTGTGCCTTACTTGGTTTACTTTTCAAATTATCGCACGAGTAAGAAGATTACGCTACTCTTACAGAAAAAAAAATTAAAGTACGTGCGTGGGTGCTCGCGAGCACCAAGCACTACTGGAGGTTACACCCTTCTCTACACTCACAGCTGCTTGGGTCTGGCTCTTTCGCGACACAATGGTGTCACGCCCAGTTGACCTTCGCTGTGTGCTGACGTCACTCCGAGGGCGTTCCCATCTCCCTGTTCCAAGGTTCCCTCGAAGCTGCTTCGACTAGACAGAGGTCTAGTCGGTTTGTGAACTTGGTGTCCGTGTTGCCCCAGTGACACCAGCCTTAGGGACTGAGGTCATTGGCGGCCACGCGGTGGGCCTGACTCAGGCTGCGCACAGACTCCTGTGCACGGGGTAATGGAAGGCAAGACCTTCTTTCCAGCTTCCGGATACCATACCGGTACCGTCCTTACTTCCTTTTATCCATTCTCCAGCATATATCATCTCTAGATTGTTCAAAATAGGCCTTTACAAGTTTATGTAGCTATAAAGTGAGCACATGTAAGAGCCTACATCGTTAGTAAAGGGCTCTGTCCGATTTCGAAGAATCTTCATACTTACAAATGTGCATATATATGCTAGTGAGATGGCTCTGCAGGTAAATGCACATGAGTTAGTGGGTTGTTCTGTGACCTCCACAAGCATGCTGCACCCCCGACACACACAAATAAATTTTTCTTTATAATAAAGTATAAAGAAGCCGGGCGGTGGTGGCGCTTGCCTTTAATCCCAGCACTTGGGAGGCAGAGGCAGGAGGATTTCTGAGTTCGAGGCCAGCCTGGTCTACAAAGTGAGTTCCAGGACAGCCAGGGCTACACAGAGAAACCCTGTCTCGAAAAACAAAAACAAACAAACAAACAAATAAAGTATAAAGAAATCCTTAGATTTCCCAGTGTCTTGCTTGGGGATTTGAATCCACACTGTGCTTGCTTCATTGTGATCTACCTTTGTCTGTTTGTTATACATATAATCTCATTTTTCCCCTGCCTTCCCCACTGAGCACCAGGGGTTTCTTCTAGGAGTGCTCCGGAATTCTTCACTGTGTATCTTATTCATCTGTGATCCGTGGTTAGAAGACACTGTCACTTTCCCAGCCTCTCCATTCTAAACTGGGCACGTTGTGTAATGTTTGTTTTGCTGTGATGATGACCTTTGTGTATGTGGGCAAACTGATATTTTCATTATTGCCAATATCATTATGTCTTGACAACATTACCTTTTGAATATCCTCCTATAACCAAAGCTGTTATTGGATGCAGTAATTGGTTGATAACCACCTTGGCAAGGCTATGTCAATGCCTTAGTAGGGAGTTGCCACCTAGGATTTTGCAAAACTGACATGGGGAGCTGAGGTAATAAATCTTCTAGAACTCTAAAAACTGGTGATTTTGACTGCCTTCTGAGACACCTCACTGGGCCCCATGCTTTTCACACATTAACTCTGAAACCAAGGCACCAAGGTTCATTTTGTGCTAATGAACAGTCCTTGCTTTTTTCTTCTAAATGTGTTTGTCACCTTGAAAGGACTGCTCTCCTGAGAGTTTCTTTGGTAGTACCCTGTGTGCTCCTGATTTTCTTTTACTTATTTTGCATATAAATATTATATGCCTACCCTTTGCTTATATTTGCATATTCTGCTTTTGTGTACATTGCAATAAAATGACCAATTCATTGTTCCATTTGACTAGAAATGTCTTTCTTGGAAGAGTTATAATCTTTGGGGTAAAATTGTTTGTTGCCCTTCTTGACCCAGCAAGGCACAATGCAATCTTGGCTTAAAGAGACAGCTCATTAGTTAAGAGAGCTTGATGTTCTTCCAGAGGACCAGAGTTTAGTTTCCAGATACCCCAGGCAGCTCACAACTGCCTGTAGTTCCAACTCAGGAGATCTGACTCCCTCTTCTGGACTCTTCAGGCACCCACACTCGTATGTGCGTATAATCTACATACACTGTCCCCACATACACACAATTAAAACAAAATTTTAAAATAAATAAGTAAAATTGTAAAGTTCTCCTTAGCTATGATCGCTTTGACACAGCACTTGTTAGTTGTTCATCTTGTCCCCTCTAATTAAAGTAAGATTACAGGAACTCAGGGAGAAAAGCCCCGATCTATGCCACTCACAACTACATTCTTAGCTAACAGAATAGTCAAGGAGTTCAGTGTGTTACTTGTACCTTATTTTGGGACTTTAGTTAAGTGATCAATTGTCATAACAGGTCTAAGTAAGTGTTTCATGGGATGAGTTTATTATATTTATTGTATTTTACACACACACACACACACACACACACACACACACACACACACACGTATATGAAAACTGCCCCCACAGTGGTCTACAGAGTGAACACAGGACCTTGCATACATGAGGCAAGTGCCTTACCATTGAGCTTCAAGTGAGAAGCATTGTAGATTTAAAAAAAAAAAAAAGTAAAATACTTTCAGTACTTGATTCCCAAGGACACTGGCGGCAGAGACCTTCCTCTCAAAGGTGCTAGCAACCTTTTGTTTCCATCTGTTTAGATCATAACTAGAATAGTACATTTTAGGATGCCAATTCCACCTGAGTTTCTCAGAATGAAACGTTTAAGTCATTTATTCAGCAGGCCTGTTGCTCCTCTCTCTGTGCAGGTCTTCTGTTTGGAAAGCTGAAGGATTCCCAGCTGAGTTGGTAGAGGTGACATCTGAGTTCAGTCTTCCAAAGTGAGACGAAGTACAAGGTGGTGCAAGGAGACACAGGCACTTTAGCTATGGCTGTAAATTCAGGCTGTGCTCAGGGGATAAACATGAATGAGATGGGCTGGCAGGGTGGACATAGCCAAACCATAGGAGAGTAGAGGAATTTAGGTCTTCTTTCACCTGGGAAGCCAACCGAAATTTTATTAACATAACCGGGTGTTATGGTCTTGTCTTGGCAGTGTTGTCATGGATATCAATGGAAGTCATTGTGCAACGTTAGCTAATAATAGGTGAAAATGGAAAAATAGAAAACCAAAAAACTTCACATACTTAGAAGCAGTCAACACCCATCACTGTGAGGTGAGGTTATGAACAATGGAACTTTTGGTAGGTCTTACAATTACTAACACTTGGGTGTTAAAAAATATTGTTTTATTTTCTAGCAATGATTCACAGAACACCAGCCATGATTGAAGCACATGGAGGGGGGAACTCCTATGTTTAGTATGTCAGAAGGTCAGGCAGGAAGTTGTTGTCTCCACTATTGCTGGAGAGATGTAAATACATGTTTATTCATACCAGATAAGGACTGACAAAAGACCAAAGTAAGGCCAAAGTCCAACTTGGTGAACCACTAAGTTTTATATGTAATTTAAAGGAGCATGGATGAAGAGATATTGCTTACAGGAGCAGAAGTAACTCACACAGTCATAGCACCAAAGCCACACAAGCCAGCATGGATGACGGCTCAGAAAAGTTGGGAACCTGGAGCCCACTGCACATCCTACAGTCAGCTTGGTGGGTAGGAGAGCATCTTTTCCAGATAGCTTAGCTGGTCTCTACCTGGTCCAGGAAGCATGGCAGGTCTGAGAATATCTCTCAGCAGTCCTTTCAGTTAGTTCATCTAGGTTTGGGGATGGAGTGGCTTAGTGAGTCTGGTCAATTTCAGTGACTTCCTGAAACTTTTAAATTGTATACCTCATGAGTTTAAGGAGTTTCCCCTAAGGATGGAAATCTTCACTTCCCTTTAGAACATTCTCTGTCTTAAGACACTTTCAAGGAGGAAATTGCTACTCAACTGTCCATTTCTCTCAACAGACAGAATGTAGCAATGAAAACTTTATGATTCTTTACTTTGAGTTGGCATTTATAGGAAGCCATTAAGGAAACACTGAGAACCCCAGACTCTTCAGAAGTTTTCATGACATAATATAGTTATTAATTTTAATGAATCATTATTATATTTATTTTTTTGTATGTGTGAATGTGTGTGTACATGTGTATGTGTTTGACAGCATATGTGTGGGGATCAGAGGAGAACTTGTGGGAGACAGTTCTCTCCTGCCAGTTTTATGTGGGTTTTAAGGAGGAAAGTCCAGGGGGCAGTATTGTCTTAAGCACTTTTGCTCACTGAGCCATCTCACTGGCCCCTGTTGTTGTTTCTTTTTATTATTAATATGAGACAATATTAAGCAAACTTTACGCCTTTCTTTCTTCATGTACACAATTAGGCCAACTGCTCAAGATGAGGAGTGATCTGACCACAGTTACATCTTCTCTTCAGGCAGGAACAGTGAGTCGTAGTGATCTCCTCATCCCCCAAGTAGAGTGCCCGAGGCAGACTTAGTCACGATACCCAATCACAACTTTCTAGCTCATTTAAGACACTGAAGCTGTCCAGTTTTATGTCAACTTAAGACAGACTGATGTCATCAGAGAGAACGTCAATTAAGAAAATACCTCCATAAAATTGGATTGTGGGAAGCCTATAAGACATGTTCTTACTTAGTGATTGTCTGGGGAGTGCCCAGCCCATTGAGGGTGGGGCCATCCTTGGACTGATGTCCAGGGTTCTTTAAGAAAACAGGCTGAGCAAGCTATGGGGAACAAGCCAATAGGCAGCACCCCTCCATGGCCTCGTCACCAGCTCCTGCCTCCAGACTCTGCCCTGTTTGAGTTCCTGTCCTGACTTCCTTCAATGATGAACAATACTGAAGTGTAAGCTAAATAATCCCTCTCCTCCCCAAATTGCTTTGGTTGTGGTATTTCATCACATCAATAGAAACCCTAACTAAGACAGTCACGTCTCTCCCTTTTTTGCTACTAAAAACTAAGTCACTAGCAAGCCTAAGTTATGGATATTAGAGGAGGTGGCACAGGAATTTGACAAGGATGACATGTCTTCTTCCCTGATGTAGCATGCATGAATTCTGTTTTTGGACAGGGTCATCATGTAGACACTGGCTTTCTCAACTCTTTCTCAGCCTCCTCTGCAAGATGAAGGCAGAATGCTATGTGGTGAAGGGACAGCATCTTCCTGACACTGAGGAAGGTCATAACAGTATGAATGAAGATCTTTAAAAAGAAGCCATCAGAGGTAGGGTCAATAGTTTGATTTGTGATTTATTGGAGCAGTAAATGGGAGCAAGAATGGAGAACAATTGCTTACTTCTGTAACCAAGTGAGGTGTGGGGACCATTAGATTTGGAAATAATCTTGACTGTAGAAAAGAGGTGGGACATGAATGTTGTAACTTGTTCCCCTCTGTATATCTCCATTCTGGCTTGGATATGGCATTTCCTCTCCAAAGGCTCCTATCTGCTGATACCACTGAGAGGTAACGTGATGGGGCGGGGCGTCCATTAATGACTTCAAAGCTATTTGAAGCATAGGCTATTTGAAGGTTGGATTTACTGAAGGAAGGTTGCAGAGGCACACCTTTGACAGGGGTATCTTGTTTCTTCCACAATGTTTTCCTCTTTCATATTCAAATTGTGGTATACATACACCCAAGCATACATAACACACACACACACACACACACACACACACACACTTACTTTTTATTTCTTTTGTTTTTTTGAGACAGGGTTTCTCTGTGTAGCCTTGGCTGTCTTGGAACTCACTCTGTAGAACAGGCTGGCCTCGAACTCAGAAATCCACTTACCTCTGCCTCCCAACTGCTGGGATTAAAGGCATGCTCCACCACTCCCTGGCCACACACTTTTTAATAAACAAATTTGAGCCCATTCTATGTCTTGAAACTATCATCTCTTTGCAATCAAAATATCAAGTAAAGGGTTGGAGAGATGACTAAGTGGTTGAGAACATCGGCTGCACAATCATGAGGACCCTAGCATCCGTAAAACAAGCGGTATGTTGTGCTCGCCTCACCTAGCTCTGAGGAGAGCAGAGACAGGAGGATCACTGGGACTTGCTGGCTTCCAGTTTAGCTGAGAAAATAAGAACTCCCGAATCAGGGAGAGATCCTGCCTTAAAGGAATAGTCAGAGAGTGATAGAGAAGATGGCTAATTGTCCTCTTTGAGACTCTGTGAGTACACACATTTGTACACACAGGTACACACATACACAGGGAATGACACCAAGAACAAATAAACCAAGTTTTAAAGGAAAAGTAAGCACAACACAGCCTAGTGAAGAAGTACCATGGATTTCCCTCTTGAAGGAATTGGTCCTCTCCTCCCACCGTGTGGATCCTGGTGATTGCATTCAGATCATCAGACTGCACATAGCAGCAAGTGCATTTACCTATTGAACCATCACACTGACCCTATGGTGTATTCTTTTATTTTTAGTTTCTTAAGGTTTTATTTTAAAGTTAGGATTGTGTGAATGTGTAGTGTGTGTGTGTGTGTGTGTGCGCGCGCGCGTGTACACACACACACACACACACACACACGCGTGCACACATGCACACATATGGGTTTGTGCAGGTGAATGCAGATGGCCACAGAGCTCAGATGGGGTGACAGATCCCCTGGAACTGGAGTTACGTGGTTGTAAGTTGCATGCTGTGGGTCCTGGGAACAGAACTTGGGTCCTCTGGAAGAGCAGAAAGTGTTCTTAGCTGCTGAAACACCTCTCAAATCCCTTTAATATTTTTTATAATATTTAAATAAATACTTATTTGTTGTTCTATTTTATATATATGAGTGTTTTGCCTGTATGTATGTGTGTGAAGCATGTGTGTGTCTACAGAGGACAGACGGGGGTCAGTTATAGACCACTGTGAGTGAATGCAGGGAACCAAACTTGTATCCTCTGTGAGAGCAGCAAGTGCTCCCAGCCACTGAGCCATCTGCCCAGACCCAGAATCCTTTAGCAATATGTTTATTAGTCAGTTCAAAAATACTTGATTAGCTGCTACTGATATATTCACCTTGGAAAGATTTTTCCCCTTTCAGTTTTAACTCAAGGTTTGGTTTTGCACATTTGTGTGTGTGCATGTGTGTGTGGGGGGATTGCTAAACAAAAATAAACTTTTAGATTGTGTTCATCTAAGAAAAAATAACAAGGTAACTAGAAGTGGTGGGGAAAGGAAAAAGAAAGAAAGTGGTAATGATAATTTTCTTCAGGAAAGCAAACTGAGGTCAGCTCACTGGAGAGCAATGAGGGCTGTGGCCAAACTGGCCAGTTTCCTGTTGCGCACTTCTCAGCCCGAATGAAAACCAATCCTTGGAGGAGGAAGGATGACACCGGAAGAGGCGTCAGAAGCACCTCCTCCAGACGTCATTCCACTACTCTTGCCTCTCTCCCCGTACACGTGCTTTTCAGAAACACGTGAGCCATGTCCTGTTGGTGGCTCAATTGTATGTGACAACGATATGGAAAATTAACAAGAGTATTTCAAGAAAAGCATACCCATGGTTAGGATGGTGCATGGTTTGGGGCTTGATCCCCTACAAAGTGAAGAGCTGGGAGCTAGCGAAGTTGCTGAGTTAGTAGACCGTTTTCCCAGAATGCACAAGGCCCCATGTTCAAGCCCTGCTACTATACCTTAATCCCAGCATTTAGGAGTTAGAGACAGAAGGATCATAAGTTCAAGATCATCTTTGACAACATAGTGAGTTCAAGGCCAGCTTGAGCTACAAGAAACCCCATCTTGAAATACACACACACACACACACACACACACACACACACACACTCACCACCACCACCACCACCAAAACAAATTAAAAAACCAGAATGAAGCAAGATCACATGGGTATCTGGTATGGTAGATGGACAGGAAGATCTCTGAATACGGAGAAACACCTCCAGAGGCCCCCCCCACCCCCACCCCCGGCCCCAAGTGATTAACCTCCAAAGCCGCACAAGCAATGTTTGCTGTAAACCCTTCTACTTATCAGTTGCCCCATCAGGAGCACTCTAAAACAAGTCCCTAAGCTCTGAAGTCAAGCATCATGCTAAGGTCTCAAGTTCCGATGTGGAGAGGGTGTGTCCGGGTGAGCTGGGCTCACGTGAGTTCTGATACTGTGATCTGTCTGCAGCTGCAGGCTCCTTACAGCAAACAGCTTCCCACATGCGTGGTAAGGGCCGCTCTCCAGTCCTTGGGCTGCCTTCCTAGCGGCCTGGAAAACCCTGTCCAGTGGGTTCCTGTTTCATCTACAGACTGCTCGCACTGGGGCTCAGACCTAATGGCGAGGGTAGCAGGACTGGGCTTTTGGCTTCAACAAAGCTCTCACATCAGAGCTTCTCAGAAAAACAGGAGCCCCGAGACCTGGGATGGAAATGTGTTGGTGGATAAATTTGAGGATTTCCAGAAAGATAGCCTCCGTTTCTGTAGAAAGCCCAGTGACCTGATACAAGGCACATTCTCGCAGGATGATGTTGGCTCCCCCCTCCTCCCCCCAGGACCGACCAGCCTTCTCACAATTTGTTACCTCTGGGCTTATAACCAGGGTCAGCTCTTTAAAATGAACTATGTCTTAAAAATGAAATATATACGCACTTACTCATGGGGAAGACTAGCTTAGACACTGAAGGAATTGAGACCTTATTAATATACACAGGAGGAACAGGGCAGAAAAATATGTTTCGTGTGAGTGGGTCTTTGTGTCCTGCCAGTAAAAGAGTGTGTGATTGGTTGGAGGATGCATTGACCCGTGTGACTGTTTATCCATGATTCAGCACTTAATCGCTGGCAGGAACACCAGGATATTGGTTCTGAGAGCTCTGTTGGATGACTCACTGACAAGATAAAAGCCAATATCACATAAAATGGAGTTTCCATAACTTCCTTAGCGTGATACTGAGTTGGTTCTCAGCACAGAAAATATTAGAATAAATTTATATGCAAAGCCTAGGAACTTATAACCTTGGTTCTCAAGGGGGCTGGATACTCTCTGCATGAAGGCCGTAACAAACGTTCTGTTAAGGAGCCAGAGGCATTTACTTGAAAAGCTTGCTGACCACTGTTCTCTGACAGACGAGAGTTCTGCCAGCTCCCTGGAACCAGCGAGACTTCCGGTCATAACATAGGGCTCTGTGATGTCAACCAGAATTGCTAAGATGCTAGAATGGCGAGGTCAAGCAGGAAGGGATCTGAAAGCTCTGAAAGCAAAACAAGTAGTTTCCCAGGCTGTGAATTAAGATTAACACCTCTACTGCCATATTGACTGTATAGACCCTAAGCCCACAGGCGTGTCTGGGTGTCAGAGGAGAAGGTGCCCACCGAAAGCTTTGCTTGATTTTATAGCATTAGCTTTATTATTTATTTGAAATGATACCTACAGGGCTGGAAAGCTTACTCTGGATAAGAGCATGCACTGCTCTTACAGAGGACCGAGGTTTGGTTCCCAGCACCCATGGAGGGCAGTGGCTCAAAGCTGCCTGTAACTCCCACTGCAGGGAATTCAATCTGTGCCCCACTCAGACATTCGTACTGGCATGCACAGTCCTCCTCCCACACACACATATACTTTAAACTAATACAAGTCTTTAAACTGGTCCAAGACAAATTTCAAAAAGATTTTTTATTTTGCATGTAAATATTTTGCCTGTATATGCATTTGACCTGCACTGTTTATATGCCTAATGCCCACACAGGCCGAAAGGGAGCATTGGCTCCCTGGGAGCTAGTTAGACCGTTGTGAGTCACCACGTAGTTCTTTTTGACCCAGACTCAAACCTTTCACAGAGCGAAAGCCATCATCTTTTTCCCCCCTGAATGATAGCATGATAGCTTTTGTATTTTTCAGAATTTAAAGTTTCTAGTGTGAGGATTGTATCTTGGACTGCATAGCTAGATGGACATATTCTCTCTCTCTCTCTCTCTCTCTCTCTCTCTCTCTCTCTCTCTCTCTCTTTCTCATTAAATAGGACCTTGACCTTGTGTGGGGAAGGACATTAGAACACAAGGGTTCAGATTGCCCTTTGGCGGGTCTGGCTTTTACATTTCTTCTAGTTTTAGACCCTGCATATGTTATCATGAGCACAGCAGAGCTGCAGCTCGACCATGGTGCTGTGTTTAGAACAAGACACTGATCCATCCTTTGGAAAGTGGTTTTTACAATGTGACCCAGTTGCTTAATGGATGATAGCTGAGTTTTGAGGAAAACACTTCATTGATCCTTCACCGTGGTATCCAGATGAGGTGTTAGATGCTTCCTGATTCTCTCATCCATGGCTTAGTTGAGCCTCAGTGTTTATTGGCTGGCTTTCTATCTCGTGGCTGCTTTCCTCTGAGTCTGTGAATCATTGTTGGATTTTATCTGGAGAGAGAAAGAAGCCGAACTCCTTCCGTTTGCTGTAGCTCACCTTTGTTGTCTGTCCCTGTAAGGAAATCTCTTCCTTTTCTTTAAAGGTAACTTATTGTTTTCCTTGAGAGATTTTCCACAGCCTAACTCGTGGATGCCTCTTCCCACCCTGCACTGTCCCACGTGCACTGTCCCATGGCAGCCCGTTTCCTGGATCCACTCGCTCCCCTGGTGTGCTCTGAGAGGGCCTCATGGTGGCGATGTCCTGTGTCTAGAGTCATTAAATGAAGTCTCTATTTCAAAAAGATTTCTTCTTTGAGTGGTGGTGTTTCTTTTCTTCCTCTTCTTCTCTTCTTCCTTCTCTTCCTCCTTTTCCTTCTCCTCCTCCTCCTTTTTCTTCTTCTTCTTTTCACCAGAAAGAAATGGTTAATGGCCAGGCACAGCACTGGGAGGCAGAAACAGGTGGATCTCTGTGAGTTCAAGGCCAGCCTGGTCCACAGAGAGAGTTCCAGGATAGTCAGGGCTGCATGGAAAAACTGCCTCAAAAAAACCAGTGAGAGAGAGAGAGAGAGAGAGAGAGAGAGAGAGAGAGAGAGGTGAGGCAATAGATGTGCTTAAACTGCTTCTAAAAATATAAATATAATGCACTGATATGTAGAAATATCATACAGTGCCCTGAGATATGTACAATATTATGTTAGGTATCAGTTTAAAGTAACCTAGTTTGAGTATGTAAGACATGGCCCTGCTCTTTATGAATACCTGCTTCTGTTCATATCATCACATGGCTGTCACTCATCTCCTTAGTTATCCTGTCATAATTCCCACATGAGTCATTAGCACATTCTGCGGCCCTCAGATGCACCATGCACACTCAACACCTATTCATCTGCTCGCTCACTATCCATGGACTTGTTGAACTCAACCATTCGTTGTGTGGGATTCATATATGTAGTAGTTAATTAATTACTTTCATATCAACCAGAAAGAAAGACATCAACCTCATAAATAAAGATGCTTTGGAGAGGAGTTTTGGGGAGATGACCCAGGTGCCTGATGTGTAAGAAGATCTGAGTTCAGATTCCCTGCATTCAGACACCTGTGTGTGCCCAAGACACAAGTGGACTCCTGGAGCACAGTAGCAGAGGAGTCTAGCTGAATTGATGTGCTCCTGCTTCAGTAATAGATCCTGTCTCAAATATAATTAATAAATAAATAGATAAATAAATAAATAAAGCAGTTAGCAATTAAGTAAGACATCTGACATCAACCTCTAGCTTCCACATGCACACCCACACACACATGTGCACACACATGCACATGTACACACATCTTATATATACAAATTTTAAAATTAAGTTCAAGATGCATCAGAGGCTGGAGAGCTAGCTCAGTGGTCAAGAGTGTGTACTGGGCTTATAAAGGAGCTGAGGTCACTTTCCAGCACCAGCATTGGTTGGCTCACAGCTGTCTGTAACTCCAGCTCTAGAGGATCTGACGCTCTCTTCTGGTCTCTATAGGCTCTCTAGCTCACGAACAGGTGCCCAGTCCATCCTACCTGACATACACAGAATTAAAAAAATATGCTTTGAAGAGATTATTTTGAAGGCGTGAGTCTAATGTTGGAAACCCACAAGGATTAGGGCGGTCCCCTCAGCCTGCCTCAGTGCAGTGTACACTAGCCTTTTGGACACAGAAGGAAGAAAGGTGCTGTAGAGTGGAACCAGACAGGCGAGATAAAGGCCCTCCTGGCTTCCTAGTTAGCACTGCGTGTTCCCTTCTCTTTTCTGCTCGTGAGAAAGAAGAGTGATCAGGAAATCTTGCCTAGGAAACCATCTCACAGCAGAAAGCCTCACCAAATGGAGTTAGCCTGGCTCCTCATAAACCTTTGGGTTACAAACGTTTGTGTAAAGCTCTTGTGTTCTTCTACTAACCCCACCAAAGAAGGATGCTGTCTTTTGTGACACTATTCTAACAATGCATTTTATCTGAATGACTGCACTAAGTACTCGTCAACACAGACTGTATCTGCTTCTCTTGTTTTCTACAGGACCATCAATGAACAAATAGCTCACTCAGAGGACTTGCTAAAGAAGCAACAGGACTTTAAACATCTTTTACTATTCCACAAGGGGGCAGCAGTTACCTGGCCCATGTTTCTTACATGTGGCATTCAGGGAAGCTTCATTAAAGGTCTTATAAATAGAATGTGTTCTACTTTTTAAATTATTAAATTAAAAGCAGAACAATGCATTTATGCAAAACAGGAGAAAGTTAACTGAAATGTACTATTACTAATATATATGTATATATGCATATAATATATATAACATGCATATATACATGGTTAGTATATATAAGTATATTAGTATTATGTACTAATTAGTATATATTAACATATATACTATTAATATATGCTTATATATAAGTATATCAGTATACATATAATAGCATATATATCTATATATATTATATATTATTTATTAGTATATATTACATATATTATATAATGTATATTATATACATAACATTTAATATATTAAATAATTTATAACTATATATTATATAACATATATTATATATTAGTAATATATAATACATAGGCACATAGATATGAGACCACGTTTTACTTAAGAAAATATGTTACTAAATTTATGACAAGAATAAAATGTGCCTTCTGTGTAAATGGTTCATGCAAAAATCAGTTGTATCTGCCTTTTATCTGATTGCCCCCAAATCAGTCTGTTGAGTTCTTCTTGTACCCTTGAACTTATTTCTTTCTCTCTGTTCACTGCCTTTTGAGCCTGAGATCTCATGTATCCCAGGTTAGCCTTGAACTTATTATGTAGCCAAGGCAGGTCTTAAATCTCTGATCTTCCTGCCTCTACCTCCTGAGTGCTGGGATTATTGCTACATCTGGCTCCTGTTCCTCTCCTCTCCTCTCCTCTCCTCTCCTCTCCTCTCCTCTCCTCTCCTCTCCTCTCCTCTCCTCTCCTCTCCTCTCTCTCTCTCTCTCTCTCTCTCTCTCTCTCTCTCTCTCTCTCTCCTTTCTTCTTCTATCTTTCTTTTCTCCTTCTCTTCTCCTTCTACTTCTTTTGCTGGTTTTTTCCCTTTATGAGTCAGGGGGCTCATTATGCATAGGCAAGTTCAGAACCATGACTCTTTTTGCTTCATCTTGCCAAGTAGTGGGATTACAGTATGAAGTATCATGTCCAGCATGGGGTAAGTGTGTGTGTGTGTGTGTGTGTGTGTGTGTGTGTGTGATTTATAGAGACAGAGTGTCCTAGTTAGGATTACTACTTCTGTGTGAAATACAATGACCAAAAACAACTTGGGGAGGAAAAGATTTTTTTGGCTTACACTTCCACCTATAGTCTATTTGAAGGAAGTCAGGGCAGAAGCTTAAACAGAGCAGGAACCTGAAGACAGGAGGGCAGAGCCCATGGGAGAGTGCTGCTTACTGACTTGTTTTTTGTTTTGTTTTGGTTTGGTTTTTTGGTTTTTTGAGACAGGATTTTTCTGTGTAACAGTCCTGGCTGTCCTAGAACTCACTTTGTAGATCAGGTTGGCCTCAAACTCACAGAGATCCACATGCCTCTGCCTCCCAACAGCTGCGATTAAGGCATGCACCACCACCCCCTGGCTAGCCTGCTTTTTTATAGAATCCATGACCACCAACTAGTCCAGGATTGTCCCCACTTACATTAATCATTAGTTATGTGATTAATTATGTAATTAACTGTCCCCATCAATCATTAGTTAAAAAATGATTGACAGGCTTGACTATAGCCCAATCTTAGGGAGACATTTTTCTCAACTGTGGATCTCTCTTCTCTGATAACTCTAACTTGTGTCGGGTTGACATAAATCTAGCCAGCACAAGGGATCTCACTATGTAGTCCTGGCTGGTTCAGAACTCACTATGTAGACCAAGCTGGCCTCAGACTCACAGCCACCTGCCTGCCTCCTCCTCCTCCTGATTGCTAGGACTAAAGGTGCCGCCACACCCAGCCTTATAGGACTTTGGCTTTACTTACTTTTTTTTTTTTTTGCCCTGCAACAAAGAATGGGAAGTGCTGTCCTCAAATTTATCAGCAATTCTGGATTTAAAATAATCTAAAGCCCTGTGACTTCAGGCAATGCTACATTTAAAAGATCAAGGGAAAGAATGCTTGAGAGGTTTTATAATAGAGACATCACCACGGAAGTGAGACAGGCACTCATTATAGCCCAGGTTGGACTTGAACCTGGAGCCTCCTGCCTCTTGAATGCCCCTGGGTAACGGACATGAAAGACAAGAACAGGATGAGGAAAAGGGGCAGGACCAGAAGGAGGCATACAATTGCTTTGGTGCACACTGATTTGTAGTGGGGTCAGCTGTAAGTGGTTACCTGCTCAGAATCTTCTAGAGTTTTCTGAGCTCCTAAAGGGGAACTTGAATTCATGCAACACCTATCATCTTCCAGGGACCATATTAAAATATTCATATTATACCACTTGAGCTTTATAAAAGTTGATGTCAAAGACTCAAAAGGTCAAAGACATGACTCATCTATAAAAATAGAATGAACAGTGTCAAAAATGCCCTGTGCTTAGTGAATGAAGGCAGCCGTAAGACTGCAAAGTTAGCACCCAGGAGCATTTGAAAATCAAGAGCTTATATACCTTACCAGGAAAGAAATTCTGAAAGTGTCCTTCAGATAATACAATTATACAATTATAACTTGTTTTTTTTTTCTCTACTGGACAGGGCTCTACAAATTAACATTTAACTTCAAAATAGGGCCTTAATCTAATATCAAAAAGCAAAATTAAGGCCAGGTGTGGTACACAATTTAATCTCAGCAGTAATGAGGTAAAAGCAGTTAGGTCTCATGAGTTCAAGGCCAGCCAGAGCTACATAGTGAGACCTGTCTCCAAAACAAACAACAAAACAAAAACAAAGGTGCATTTTTTTCTAAGAAATCAAACCAAATAACCCTCAAATAATGACCTAGTAAGACATTAGAAGGACATGATGGCCCTCTCTATTTATTATAATTTTTGTCCCACCCCTTCTCAGTAGACAGAGAAACCATTGGGGCTAGTGGCTGGCTATGTCTGTCATTTTGGTCATCATGACAAACACAGAATATACACCATGCAGTGACAGGCACCCAGTACACAGCAAAGAAATGCTGGTTCGGCTGAGTTCAGTTTTCAGGAATGTTGGTGTCGGGTTAGTGGCAGGATTCCTTGATCTCTCCACATTCCAAGGGAAGTTATATTGTTTCCGAGGAATGACACAATACATTATTACAAGCTAAATATCTTAGCAGAAATTCATTTTTGAATAGTTCTGTAGTCTAGAGATGTAGAATCAAGGCGTTGGTAGTGCATGCTCCTCCAAAGGCTCCAGAGAATTCCTTGTCTGACTTCTTGTCTTTCTAGGGCTTTCCTTAGTTACCTTGGCATCCCATTTCCCCCTTTCACCCCATACATCTTCCCTCCGTGTATGTTTGTCTCTGTCCCTTCATAGGAACATTCCCGTGAGTGACTAGATGCAGCGCCACATTGTTTTAACTTACAACTTAAAGATATCAAACACTATTTCCAAACAAGGCCACATTCACAGTGCTGGGAACAGATGAGGAAATACCTTTATGGAAGACAGAATTCAGCCTTTGCCCTTTCAGGCTTTGGAGCTGAACTGGCTGGTTTTGTGTACCAACTTGACACAAGCTGGAGTTATCACAGAGAAAGGAGCCTCCCTTGAGGAAATGCCTCCATGAGATCCAGCTGTAAGGCATTCTTTTAATTAGTAACCAAGGGTGGAGTGCCCAGCCCATTGTGGGTGGTGCCATCCCCGGGCTGGTAGTCTTTAGTTCTATAGGAAAGCAAGCTGAGCAAGCCAGGGGAAGCAAGCCAGTAAACATCACCTCTCCATGGCCTCTGCATCAACACCTGCCTCCAAATCCCTACCCTGACTTCCTTTGGTGATGAACAGCAATGTGGAAGTGTAAACTGAATAAACCCTTTCCTCCCCAACTTGCTTCTTGGTCATGAAGTTTTGTGCAGGAATAGAAACCCTGACTAAGACAGGAGCCTTAAGGCTTTTGTTGTTGTTGTTTTGTTTTACGTGTGTGTGTGTGTGTGTGTGTGTGTGTGTGTAAGTCAGAGGACAACTTGCAGGAGTTGGTTCTCTCTATCCACAGTGTGAGTTCTGAGGCTCCAGCTCAGGCTGTCACTTAGGCTGTCAGGGTGATGGTGACAGTCCTCATCCACTGAGCCATCTCCATGGCTGGCACTGGAGTCTTAAGCAGATTCCTTTAAATTATTATTATTATTATTATTGTTGTTGTTATAGTTATTTTTCTGAGACAGGGTTTCTCTGTGTAGCCCTGGCTGTCCTGGAACTCACTCTGTAGATCAGGCTGGCCTTGAACTCAGAAATCTGTCTGCCTCTGCTTCTGCCTCTGCCTCCCAAGTGCTGGGATTAAAGGCATGAGCCACCACTGCCCAGCTCCTTTAAATTATTTAATCAGATTATTCTCTGTCTCTGTCTGTCTGTCTGTCTGTCTGTCTGTCTGTCTCTCTCTCTCTCTCTCTCTCTCTCTCTCTCTCTCTCTCACACACACACACACACACACACACACACACACACACACACACGCTTCATAGCTTAGACTAGCTTTAAACTCAGTTATACCTCAATCTTCTGAGGTCAAGCAACTGAGGTTCACACACTTGGCTTAAAAATCAGTTTCTTTTCTTCATTTTGTCCAGAGTGAGGACCCAGTAGAGTTCTTCCTGCGTGCTAGGAAGGTGCAGTTGGATGGATCCCTGTTCCAGCTCTCCCCCAGTCATGCCTGCATGCTTCTGTCCACAGGGTGCCAGGGAAATCTTTTCTTAGCAAGACAAGCTTCAGAAGCTGATCTTAGCTATTTTGCCTCGTTTTCTCCTGATATCTCTGGTTCCGATAGTAAATCCCTTTCAAGTTCCCTGAGATATGGTCCCCGACTTACTTACTTACTGGTCCAGGTTCCAGTAAGCAGGACCTTATCTCTTGTAACCACTTCTAAGGTTTTGGTATCTTTCCAGGAGTCCAGTTTTTCTGGGATCCAAGCCAGGCTCTGCTTCCGCCAGGGTACCCAGGAGCCGTCAGGGCCAGGTGAGCGATGTGAGCTTGTTAGTCAGGGATCTCTAGAGCAGCAGAATTTATAGGATGAATCTCTCTACATAGAGAAAGGAGATTTATTAGAATGACTTACAGGCTCTGGTCCAGCTACTCTAACAATGGCCTCTATGTACAGAAAGTCCAGGCGTCCCATAGTTGGTCAGCCCATGAGGCTGGATGTCTCAGCTGATCTTCGGTATATGCCAGAATCCTGAGGACATAGACTCTAATGCCAGCGAAGGAATGGACGTGCTGGCAAGACAGCAAGCAGGCAAAGAGCAAGAGCTTCCTTCTTCCCTGTCCTTACACAGGCTTCCAGTGGAAGGCAGAGCCCAGATTAGAGGTGGGTTTTCCCAGCTCAGAAGATCTGGATTAAAGGTGTGTCTTCCCACGTCAAAGATCCAGATTAGAAATAAATCTTCCCATTTCAAACTAAGCAAAAATCCCCCATAGGTGTGCCCCAGAGTTTTAGGTTTTAGTGAACTCTAGATGTAGCCAAGTTGACAAGCAAGAATAGCTATTGCTGTGAGGTACCAGGCAAGAGAGAGGGAACAGACACCCTAGTCTGATGGGAAATGAGAAAGATGGTCCAGGAGAGCTGTTCTTTCTCATGGTTGGCCTGGCACTTATGAGCTATGTAAGGTAAATGAATTCTATTACACAGGTCAGAGTCTGTGACTTACACAGCCCATTAAAGTGTGAGGGAGGTGGGGGGAGGGGCTGTCTTCTGAGCCTGGTGGTGGAGAAAGCAAAAAGCAGTTGTCTTTAAGATTCTATCTTTAAACAAATCCTTCTGTGTAACCTAACACTGCTGACTGTTGGAAACAAATCCTGCTTGATTTTTTTTTTCTATGAATGAATACGTTTCCTTGAAGAGACTTCAAAGAATGTGAGCAGAGTATCTAGTGTTTGGTCAATGGTCATCAGCAGCTCACAGAGTGTGACTTTCCAAATGCATTTCTAAAAGTTGTGGATCCACCATCACATTTAAAGACTTAGCACTTCAAGTTGCTCACCATAAGTTTAGATGATTGTAAAGATACGGTTTTGTTATATTTTATAATATTGCTATATTTTCTTCGTATATTGGACTCCATTCAAATGCCTTTTTTCTCCTAAAACTCATATTTCCAGGTAATTCTCCCATATAATTACATTATAATATAAGTAACTTCTTGCTGTGTATTCTGTCCTACTTCCCTGCAAGAAACAAATTTGGTAGGTATCTCTCCACTGGTGAAATGAGCCAATTCAAGCAAGATTAGAATATATTAAAGGCAGGCTTATTGGGAAGCTGCTTTCAGGCAGGTGAGTTCACTGACCTAGCACAGAGAGAAGGTGGAAAGAAAAGGAAAAAAGGAGGAGAGAGGGAGAGAGGAAAGGAAGGAGAGAGAGAGAGAGAGAGAGAGAGAGAGAGAGAGAGAGAGAGAGAGAGAATAAAATAATAGTATAATAATAATCTCTGGATTATACAAGAATGAGCCTCTGGGGAGAAGAACAGCCCAGACCAGGCTGGAAAGTCCAGGGCAGGGTACACCAGGCAGGGACTGAGGGGTGCTGGAGAACCTGGAGGCCAGGTCTGCTTTGATATATAAAATATATACCTCAGTCCTTTGTCCAGGGGTCTAGAAACCAAAAAGAAATTCATCAAAATTTTATATTGTCCCTTTTCCCAGGTGGTGGCGCACACCTTTAATCCGAGTACTTGGGAGGCAAAGGCAGGCGGATTTCTGAATTCAAGGCCAGCCTGGTCTACAAAGTAAGTACCAGGATGGCCAGGGCTACACAGAGAAACCTTGTCTTGATAAAAACAAAACAAAACATAAATAGATAGAAATTGTCTTTTTGACAGTATCCTAAAGTATTGAGAACTAATAAAATTCTCTCTCTCTCTCTCTCTCTCTCTCTCTCTCTCTCTCTCTCTCTCTCTCTCGCTGTGGTGTGTGTGTGTGTGTGTGTGTGTGTGTGTGTGTGTAACTGCAGTACATACATGAATGGAGATCAGAAGACTAATTATAGGAGTTGGTTCTCTTCTTCAACTATGTGGGTCCCAGGGATAGAATTCAGGTTGAGTTTGGAGGCAATCACCTTATCCAAGGATCCAGCCCAATTATGTTTGAGACCTTGTTTCTCATTGGATCTGGAAGTCACTGATTTGCTATACTATCTTCCCAGGAAGCTGTAGGGATCACCCTGTCTCCTCTGGTCTCAGAGCTGTGGTCATGAGTGCACACCACCTTGAGTGACTGGGACTTGAACTTGGATCCTTAAGCTTGCACACCAAGCACACTGACGGAAACATCTCCCCCACCTAAACTTTTTCTTTGGATGAACATAAAAACACAGAGAAAGGAGATGTTACAATTGATTCTACAGACAATACAATCATCAGTAGAGATTTACACACATGCACTGGTAATCTTCAAGAAATGGACAGATTCTAGAACATATACAAGACTGACTCATAGAGAAACAGGATTCAAACAAACCAACAATTAGTAGAAAAATCAAATCAGCAATATAGTCTCCTAGCAAGAAAGAGTGCAGGCCAGATGGTCTCGCTGCTAAATCCTACCAAACATTTAAAGAAGTAATGCAATTCTCTTCAAATTTTTCATAAAAATTGAAAAGGAGGGAATTCTTCTACACTCAAATCTCCAAACCAATCAATATAGATAATAAAAGATAGATTTGCCCAGTATTGCTGATGAACAAACATGCAAAAAATCCTACTCAGAGTACTGACTCCGATGGCATAAAACATAACCCACTGCCATTATTCTCCACAATTCACCCCATCAATACAGAGGTGCTCGGCTGTGCAGATCAATACTGTGATGAGCTGCATTGGCACAAGGAGGGGCAAAGCTGTATGACCGTATCAGATAGATGCAGGAAAAGCATTTGGCTAAATTCAGCAACCTAAATTTAAAATCGGAATAAATTAGGTATAATATAGTTGTGTCAGAACATGATAAAAACTGTATCTAACGAGCCCACTGCTAACATCATATTGAGTGGAGAGAAGGTGAAAGATTTCTCTTTAAGAGACGGAATAGGGAGGATATAGATTTCTATGACTTTTATTTATTATTTCTTGTAGTTAGGCAGGCAGGAGAAGGAAATAAAATCTCTCCAAATTGGAAAGTCAAATTGTTGCTGTTTGCATAGGATGTGATCTCTTTTACCTTGAAAGCCCCGAATAATCCACAGAAGAATCATTAGGACTAGTAAGTTTCACAAAGTTGTGGGATGTAAAAGCAAGATATGGGTGTGCATGCCTGCCTGGAATTACCTCACTCTGGAGGTCAAAGCAGGGGGCTGTAGTGGTTTAAAGTCAGTCTAGATTTCATAGCGAGAGCCAGGTACTTGGGCGACATAGAAAAAATATTGGAAAAAAAAAAGCAACATACAAAATCCATAACATTGGCTGTAGGTAGCCAAAAGTAGACCACCTATAAAAGAAAACAAGAAAGTAATTTTATTTATAAGCGCTA
Source organism: Tokudaia tokunoshimensis (assembly GCA_036184795.1). NCBI lineage: Eukaryota > Metazoa > Chordata > Mammalia > Rodentia > Muridae > Tokudaia > Tokudaia tokunoshimensis. Next base: position 90,312,801 of record BTHU01000003.1, on the reverse strand, counting down.
TGAGGGGCTTCAGAGATGGTCCAGTGGTTAAGAATGCTCACTTCCCTTTCAGAGGATTGGAGTTCAGCTTCTAGCATGTATATGAGGCACCTCAAAATCACCCCTAACTCCAGCACCAGGGGGGATCCAGTGCCACCTTCTAGCCTCTGTGGACACACACACACACACACACACACACACACACACACACATAAAAGTTCAAACAACTCAAGAGCAAAACAAAGAACCTAAATAAAAAACAAACAAAATTCTCTAATCTGATTTTAAAAATAAAAAGTAAATTTAAATAAGCATTTCCTTAAAAGATATGCACATATGGTCAGCAAGTGCATGCAAGACACCTGCAACCACTAAGCACTAGTGAAATGCAAACCAAAGCCACAGTGAGACATTGCTTCATCCCGTTGGAGTGACTAGAACCAGAAGACCAAGGATAGCAAGTTCTGGCAAGGATGTTGAGGAGCGAGACACTTACACACTATTTGTGGGCAGAATTAGAGCCATCATTATGGAAAAGACTCCTATATGGGACTCTAAATGCCACAAGTTATCCCATAAATACATATAATTTTCATATGTCTATTAAAAGGATAAAAAACTAAAAATCTCAGGTTGAAGCACTGTAAGTATTCTTACTACAGAATATGATAGCCAGGTGTGGTAGCGCACACCTTTAATCCCAGCACTCAGGGGAGGCAGAGGCAGGGGGATTCCTGAGTTGGGGGCCAGCCTGGCCTATGAAATGGGTTCCAGGAGAGCCAGGGTTACACAGAGAAACCCTGCCTCAAAAGAAATGATAAAAAAATGTTGTAATTAGTAAGATATAAGATGTAAAGTACTGTTGGAAATTTACTTTCTAGTGCAGCGGCTGCCTCCAGCTCATGCAGTCATTACTTCCTTATTTATAATTTGCGGTTACTCTGTGACTCCTGTGCAGGTACAGATACGTGTGCTGCAGTGTAACGTAGGAGAGACGCTCTGGCAACTTCTGAATTATGTCCTAAGAAATAATTAACCGTTATTTTATCCACTTTTAGAAGTGTATGTGCATGTGTGCATGCAAGCATATGTGTGGGTGCCTATGGAGGCCAAATTCATCAATACTAGCAAGCTATTTATTAAGGCAATAAATCAAAAGGCTACTCTCTCATTACTCAATTTGTAACGATGGGGTGTAATTACTAATACTGAAAATATTACTTATAAAAAAAGAGTATCATACAAAGTATGCTTGGTTGCTGGCATTTAGATGCCAAACGGACTAAATAAGAAGGATTGCCATTATTTTTCTTTTTAGATATTTTGATCATAATTTTTAAAATACCCATGTATCTTTAAAAAAACAAAACAAAACAACAAACCACATTTATGATCCCATCACCTGGGAATCTGAGGCAAAAGGATCATCACAGGCTCAAAGCTAGCCTGGAGTTTCAGGTCAGCCTGGGATACAGAGGTAGCCTATGTCTCAAAATAAACCAAATTACTAATCAGTGTGCATGTGTGTAATATAATACATAGTCCCAGTTAGGCATGATGGCGCATGCCTACAATCCCAGCACTCTCTACATAGAAGCAAGTTTGAGGCCATCGTAGCCTGCATAACAAAACTCTGTTTGAAACATTTTTTTTTTTTTTAAGAGTTGGCTTTGTTGGTGCATATGTCTGAGCCCAGCAATCAGGCTGATCTCTGTAAGTTTGAAGGCCAGCCTGGTCTACATACCAAGTCCTAGGCTAGCTTACAAAATGGAACACTGACTTTTAAAAAAATTGCTTTAAATTTACATTTATGTACTTATTTAATGCGTGTGCATGTTTGTGAGAGTGTATTATCTCCTGTCCTCAGGTCCAAGAGTTTGGACTGAGGTCAGCAGGCAGGTGAGCCCTCTTACCAGCCCCTCAAAACCTGTCTTTTTTGTTTTTTGTTTTTTGTTTTTTGTTTTTTTTTTTTTTTGAGATAGGGTTTCTCTGTGTAGCCCTGGCTGTCCTGGAACTCACTGTGTAGACCAGGCTGACCTCGAACTCAGAAATCCTCCTGCCTCTGCCTCCCAAGTGCTGGGATTAAAGGCGTGCGCCACCACTGCCCGGCAAAACCTGTCTTAAAAAGAAAAGTCAGGGGCGGAAGAGATGGCTCATCATTTAAGAGCATCGGTGACTCTCTCAGGAGATCCAGGTTTGATCTTCAGCACCTATCTAGTGATTTAGAACAGTCTGTAACTCCAGTTCCAGGGGGATCTGACATGCTCTTTTGGCTTCTGTGGGCACCAGGCACACACATGGTGCATAGACATGCATTGCAGACAAAAAATTCACACATATAATCACAGTAAATACTTCAGTGTGTGGTTTGAAATGTATAACTGCAAACCGGATAATACACACAAATTATAAAATAACTTTATAAAACTATACCTTTGTCCACCCGAAGATGAACTCGATAGCTCAAGCAAACATTGCAGAGGGCTTAAGTTGATGACTCAGCAGTTGAAAGAGTTTGCTGTGCAAGCAGCAAGCCCGAGGATATGGGTTTGGATCACCCAGACCCAGAGTTAGCAAGCTTTGGGGTCAAATGGAAAGAACCTGCCTTAGTGAATAAGGTGGAGAGCAATTGAGGAAGAATCCTGATGTGAACACACACGGACACACATATACACACCTGTGCACACACATATGCTCCTGCACTACATGTAAACATGTGTATCCACAGGTACACGTCACACAAGTGTATACTTGCAAGAAGAGGAGGGGAGAGGAGAAGAGGGAGAGGACAGGAAGGAGAAGAAAGAAGTGGGGAGGAGGAGGTGGAAGGAGAAAGAGGAGGAGAAGGAGGAGGAATAGGAAGAGAAGGAAGAAGAGGAGAAAGAGGAAGAAGAGGAGGAAGAGGAAAAGGAAGAAGAGGAAAAGGAGGAGAAGGAGGAAGAGGAGGAAACATTTCAGTTCCATCAGGGTCAGTTACTCACCATATATGGTATCTGTGGTGACCATCATGATCTCTGTCATTTATAATCCACGCCTTTTATGAATCCTCCACTACGGTTTGGATTTGGAATGTCCTCCATGTTCAATGAGATCTTCAGCTTGACACTGTTTAAAAAGGGGTATTGTCTAGGAAGGGGGCCCAGAAGGAAGCTGGCCAATTTGGCAGATATCTGGACCCTAGGCTCTTGTCTCCTAGCATCCCTCCCCTTTCCCTGTCTCCTTCCTGCCTTGAAGTTAACATACCTCCTCCCGCCATGATGTTCTTTGCTGTCACAGTCTTGGAGCAACATATCTATGCCATGGGGACTGAAGTCATGAGCTATGATAAACCTTTGCTGCTCCTTTGTGCACACGCGCGTGTGTGTGTGTGTGTGTGTGTGTGTGTGTGTGTGTGTGTGTGTGTGTGTTACAGGGAGGGTGAAGATAGGTCTCTCTATGGAGTTGTGTTGTGACTGGAACTACCTTGCCCCACCCAACCTTTGTTCCTTTTAAGTTGATCTCCATTTTTTGTCTGTTGATTGTTTTTGTTTTTTGTCTTTTTGTTACAGTGTCAGAAAGATGACTAGCACATCTGCTGTTTTGTTCTGACCAAGAGAATGTAGTCAAGGTGGTGGGAAGTGATTCTGTGATTGGGATTTGCTGAGGAAGACTCTATCTTACCAGAAAATGTAGTCTATTACTAAAATGTCTTCCCTGGGGGAGACATAAACAATGTCTACCCTTCCTCTTAAGGTCAACAACAAACTGAGGCACTGAATCTGGAGAAATAATGAGTATTTTTGGGACTCCTAAAAGAGCATAGGTGAGGAACCGCTTACAGGGGTGTAGTTGTTCCCCTTACACATGGTAAGATGTTAGCAAGCAGGGATGAAGGCTTCCCCATAGCTACACAGATGGAGCCCCCTACTCTCGCCTTCCCTGGCTTATATACTCTAGCCCTTCCCCAAGGACAAGTACAATTAAGGCAGAGTTGTGTACAACAGATCTAGGGAGAAACTGGATGTTCAGGGGAGGGTCTTATGATCCCATGCCTCATTGAGGTGGTGTAAATGGTCAACAAGCCCAGTTGTGATGATTCCTTTGCAAGAGGATGCAGCTGAACTCCCCGAGATGGTGGTTTGTTGTCTGGGAAGACAATGACTCACACCACCACTCCTTGCTGACTTGCTGACGTTATAGGCATGTTTAGGAAACTAACATGGCAGAGAACTGCCTGTGGCTGCTAAGAGCTAATCGTGGTCTTGAGGAGATGCTGAGTGCTGCAGCCAGTGGAATGTCAGCTCTCAGTCATGGCCCACAGCCTCACCACTGCCTGGGGAAGGGATTCTGCTAACAACTAGTCAGATGCGCAAGTGGGAACACAGCCCAGTCAGTACCTTGGTTACAATTGTGTGACCCCAAGCAGCGCAGTCTGCTAGGCACGGCCAACCCCCCAAACCCCCCAAGTCATAGGAAGGGAAACAGTGTTTGTTGTCTTCTGATGTCAGGTTTGTGGTGATTTTCTGGACAGCAAGATAATGGACATAACTAATCTATTTAGATGGAACTTTTGAACTGCTTTTATTTTTAAGTAATTGAAAATTCCAGAAATGAATATTAGGAAAAGTTGAAGGAGGCTGGAGAAGTGGCTCAGTGTGTAAAGGCACCTGCCACCAAGCTTGGTGACCTGAGTTCAAACCCCAGGACCTGTGTCACACACACATACACGGGGGGGGGGGGGAGAGGGAGAGAGAGAGAGAGAGAGAATACACACAGACAAGCACAGACACAGAGAGAGACACACACACAGATACAAAGAGACAGACACAGAGAGAGACATACACACAAGATACACAGACACACACAGAGAGACACACAGACACACAGAGAGAGACACATACACATACAACACACACAGAGACACAGACAAACAGACACAGAGGTACACATAGAGACACATAGACATATAAAGACACAAAGGTACACACACAGACACACAGACACATAGACACACACACATAGACACACAGACACATAGTTACACACAGAGACACACAGACACACAGACACATAAATACACACACAGACAAACATGCAGAGAACACACAGAGATACACAGAGACACACAGACAGCATACACAGACACACAGAGAGAGACACACATATACAACACACACAGATACACACACCGATGCAGAGGTACACAAAGAGACACACAACACACAGAGACACACAGACACAGGAGCTAAGCAGGAAGGAGGCTAAACTTGAATGGAGACTTGAAGCAGCAAGGGCAGAAGCTAACATCCCACAAGGGAAAGTCCCAGCACAGTGAATCCACTCTGATTGATCTTAAGCTTCTCCTTTATAACACACCAGGAACACTGACGCAATATTCCCATAAGGCTGTGAGCGGAATGCCCTTGTATGGAGCAACACACCAGTTTAACCTTTAAGTATACAGAAGCTATGTCCACTCTGAGAAAAATGTGTTTGCACAAATTATTCCAATCAAATGTGACTCAGCATAAATAGTTAAAGGAAAATAAAAATGATCAATAATCTATAAGAAATAGTGGTCAGAGATAGAACCAGTAAGGACTATACTTAAATCCATGCAGTTACAGTGTGGTCATTAAATAGAATCACTGAAGTAGGATGGGTCTGAGTGTGTATCGCGGAGCTCACACTCATACACTACAGAAAGGAAAGTAAGAGTGACGGGAAGCAAGTATTCATAAGTAAGCACATGCGGGTAAGGGAAAATTTAAAATGGCAATTTATAACTTTAGGTTTGGACTTTTTTTGTGGGGGAGAGTCTTGCTACATGACCCAGGTAGCCTTGAGTGTCTGATCACCCTGTCCCTGCCTCTGGAGTGCCAACACCACACCCCTCTGGATTCGATTTTTAGAAGGGAAATCTAGAAAACGACAAAATAGGAGCTTCATGTTAGGAGGGTAACTGATAAACATGTTAAATTTATTAAACAAAAACTTTATCTTTTAAACATGTTTTTATTGATTATTTGGGATTTTCACTAAATGTATCCTACTTTCCAATCCTCCTAGGTCTGCCCCACCCCTATCCTTGTGGCGTCCCCCAGAAAAAAACAAGTGTAATTTGTGTTGCCCATATAGTCAGAGGTGCACCACCAAACTCTCAGTGGCCTGCCCCTTAGGGAAAAGTGAGTCCTTCCCTACCCCTACCCCGGCCAGAAGCGTTCTATTTTGGAAAGCTACACACCAGCATTCTTATCAAAAATTTCGATAGTTCTCTTCAATGGTATCCTGTCTAGATTGCTAGTTTGTTTTTTTTTTCTTTTGGAGAGGTAGGGTGTAAGGGGGCAGTTGTCACAGAAACCCTGTACGTCTTTCTCAACTGTGCATTTGCAGTCGTCGATGCGTCTGCTGGAGTTTCCTTGCCCTTTCTAGTCAGCAGAAGCATGGATCATGGACTTCTGAAAGTTATCCAGCGACAGCATAGACCACAGACATTCACCTGGCGTCTGGCATTGTGCGACGGACTTCAGCATGGTTTCCAGTGGCAGTACAGGCCTCAGACCCCAACAAGATCCTCTGCAACAGCCTTTGTCCTCAGAGTAGGCATGAAATCTAAAGCTTTGTCTTTCGGCTTGAAGGCAATAAAGGTTATTGCCTATCCTTAAAGTTTCATTTCACCATGGAGGTAACCAGAAGAAATATGAAGAATAACTCTGAAAGGAAGAGGTAAGAATGAACGAACACGTACAGCATGCCTTCTGCACAGACCCGGAACTCCTGTGGGGAGCGGAGTCTCTGTGAGTCTGCCTCCTTGTCTGAGTGGCCGCCCTTGGCCATGTACTAGGTGGAAGTTCACATTTCGAGGAAAGATCCGAGGACCCTGGTGACTTTACTTACAATGTGAAAACTAGGACAGCAGACCTCATCATTTGGCTGCATCCCAGTTGGCAATATGAAGAGAAGAGCCAGCTACTGACTAGTGACTACTGTCTGGCATTCAGAAGCAGACGTCCTGATAGTCCCCATCTCGAGTAAGCCTGGCATCTTTGGCCACATTAGAGGATAAAGAAGCAGCCACTTTGGGAGGGAGACATAGGCTTCTGCTGGAAGCACGGTGGGGCACGTGACTAAGGGATAACAAAAGAGCTATTTCTGCGATGGTGCCTCAGCCTGAGGAGACAGGCAGCACATTCATTTCTGATTAGCTGACTCAATCTCCTTCCCGTGTGTGTGTGTGTGTGTGTGTGTGTGTGTGTGTGTGTGTGTGTGTGTGTGTGCCTGCAGCATACGTGAAGTATGTATGTACCTATGAGTGTACAGAAGCCAAAGAAGACCTCAGGTGTTCTGTTGTACCATTCTCACATTACTCCTTTGAGACAGGGTGTTTCTAGTCTGGAGATGGGCCAGAGGTAAGTCCCAGTAGAGTCTTCCTGCTCTGCCTCCCACGGAGCTGGAGTTACTGTAGTGTGTGTGTGTGTGGGGGGGGGCATGCCATGCTTCTTACATGGGTGCTAGAGATTTGGATGCATGTCCTCATGTTAGTACAGCCAACACTTCTACCCAGTGAGCCATCTCCCATGACCTCCACTGTTTGCCTTTTACAATGATTATGTAGAACCTTTATGACAGGAAATAGAGTTCATAGGGCCCCCCTTCCATTTCGTTGTCGATCATGTTACACAAAGCTCGCCTAGATTGAAACACCTCGGCTTTTCGGTAAATGTTGTGGAAAGTGAGCCAAGATTAGCAGACTGTGGATGATCTAGGTCCAGGGGACATCTGTTGAAAGACAAGGACAGCCAGACATGGTAACACTTGTCTTTACTCCCAGCACCTAGGAAGCAGAGGCATGGAGAGCTCTGTGAGTTTGGGACTAGACTGGTTTATATAGTGAGTTCCAGACCAGCCAGGGATATAGAGTGAGACCATGTCTCAAGAAGAAGGAGAATGAGGAGAAGGAAAGGAGGGAGGGAGGGAAGGAGGGAGGGAGGGAAGGAGGGTGGGAGGAAGAGAGGAATGGAGGGAGGGAGGGAGGGAGTGACGGAGGGAGGGAGGGAGGGAGAGAGGGAGGGACGAATGAAGGAAAGATATAAGGACTATGGCAGTCTGTAAACTCTTATCCTTTGTACATAGTCTCCTGTCTTAAGTAGCAGTGAGCTGTTAGTTACTTCTTGAATACACAGTGTTCAGGAGACTGCCTGAGTTGTGTTACCAACAAGAATCATATATACCAGGATATAGATGTCCCAAGTGTGCCATCTCTGACCTCAGGAGCCTGTAAAGCTCCTTTGGACACGTTAGCAAGGGGTTGCAACAGAAATGGAGCACAGTGGCTCTCTTTAGTTTTACATTTGTACTTTTGCTCATTCTCCGAACCAAGTATGGTTTGGGGCTAAAATAAGTTTGAAATCAATGGTTCTAAGACCTGTTACTCATAATGGAACTAGTTTAGAGTTAGAAGATGTAAATGTCAGGAGGTTATTCATGTTAGCAAACATACACTTGTGAGCTTCATGTCACCTGAAAGTCCTGTGATGGAGAGGCACAGCCGGGAACTTTCCAGGTGCCAGAGGGCTCCCACACAGCTCTGAATTATAAGCTCCTCACTGCAAATGTAAACACCAGGGGACCGCCCATTACGGAAACCTCTCCTGGGGAGAAGACTAGATGGCTGGGAAGCATTCGCACACTTATTCATTAAATATTTACTGAGAGCTTTCTGAATGCTTGCTACCATCCTGGGTTCTGGCATGATGAGTGGGTAGAAAGCCAAAGCTTTGCTCTCATGGAGAGTGTTCCTGTGAGAGATAGAGACAGCAAATAGTAAGTGTATCACACCGCTAATGCAGGACAATGGGGGAAGAGACAGACCTATTCATTGCTCTCTTTTCTGACTATGGAAGTGATGTGACCAGAAGCTTCAAGCTCCTGTCAGGGTGACACCCAGCCATGATAGATCATGAGCTATGATAAACCTTTTCTTCCCAGAGTTGCTTTTGTCAAAGTATGTTATCATACCAACAGGAAAAGAAACTAAGATTCCTTCTTCCCCTACCCCCTTCCCTTTCTCCCTCTTGCTCCGGCCCATAGGTTTTTTTAAATTTTTTTTTTCTCATTATGGATGGTTGTGCGTCACCATGTGGTTGCTGGGATTTGAACTCATGACCTCCGGAAGATCAGTCAGTGCTCTTAACTAACGAGCCATCTCATCAGCCCCTAAGATTCCTTCTTATGGTCTTTATTATCCTCCTCTTCTTCTTCTTCTTCTTCTTCTTCTTCTTCTTCTTCTTCTTCTTCTTCTTCTTCTTCTTTTTTGAGACAGTGTTTCCTTGTGTAGTCCTGGAACTCCCTCTGTAGACCAGACTAGCCTTGAACTCACAGAGATACTGCCTCTGCCTCCCAAGTGCTGGGATTAAAGGTGTGCGCCATCACTGCCCAGCAACAAGCTTTCTTTTCTATGTGTTTGTAATGTTTATTTTTATATATTAATTATAAATATTAATGAATTTAATTATGGACTTTTGACACTTACTAGCTAAATAGTATATTTTGATCATATTTACCCCAGATAGATTCCCATTCTCTTTCTAACCAATCACTCCTCCATTGTTGTGTCTAGCCACTATAAAATCACCCAAAAAGCTATTTTCAGAGATATTGTTATTCATATAATGCTTATTTAGTTTTAGTTTATTAGTATCACCTGGCTTTCTGTACTAAAATTGTATTTGTTACATGTTATTTATTTCATACTAAACTGCTCTATCAATAATTGAAAAGACAACTATGAAGATTGTGATGTGTAATTTTTTCCAGTCGTATTATTTTGTTTGGTATGGGAGATTTCCTGTGACTCCGGAATAGATTCCAGCAATGGAGAATTTGGCTTTGGCTTAATATTTACAACTTTGGTTTTTCTAATAAGATGCTCTTAGGTTATGCTTATTTTAACATACATTTTCTGCCTTCCCGCTGTTTTATTCTTTATAATATCAATTTACAAATTACAAAACCCATATGGGAGAAATAGATCTAATATAGAGATACTCCTCTTACAATTATTTCAGTAGATGGTATAGACAATTATTTTTATTTTGGAATTTTATTCATTTTTAATCTTACTTGTGTTCATATGCCTGTGTGTGTCTCTCATAGCTACCAGGCACACACAATAACATCAATAATAACTTTCTCCTCTGGTAGCACATATAGCACCTTCCAGGACTATGGAAACTATCCAGTAGGGATGAGGCTTCCAGCTGAGTACCAGCTTGATTTCTCTGCGTTCTATGATTCAAGTGTGTGGTGTCTTCAGCAATAGGGTTTTACCGTCAAGTTATGGAGGGTAACTCGGAGCACTGACAATAGCCTATAATGTCTAAGAGGACTGTAGGATCTCATGAACCAAAAACTCCAAAGAGGAGAAACATTCCTATTAGAATAGAAAAGTACCACCAATGATACCCAGATGTGAACCCTAGAAGCTATAATAATGGCTGTCCTGACAAGATGATCACACATTTATATAATAGTGATGTGAATATCATGGGAATAACCAACCACCTTATGATTAGAATTAAAAGTTACTCCACACCAAGGTACTCCATACCTTGCTCTGAAATCAGTGCCAAGAACTTGTGACTAGGTAGGTCATAGGTCCTAGGGGAGAAGCTACTATGATTACTCTGCTAAATAGGCACAGTATCAGGTCAACTCCTGATGACTTATTATATCCATACTGAGGTTTAATTTCTTTATTTTCATTGTAAGATGACACTTTTGATAGAGAAACTTTCAAGGTAGAATGTCAACAGGTTTATAATAGGTATTTTGATTAACCTTGGTGGTTGTGGTAAATACTTATTTGTTAAGACACTATTGTTAAGAACCTCAACTTTGTTCACATGATCGTTTATTAATCCACACAGAAAAGGTAGTCTCTCCTGAGGCCCCAAATACATATTTCAATTTATTCAGCATGGTGGTTTGAATATGCATGGCCCATGGAATGTGGTACTATTAGGAGGTGTGGCCTTGTTGGAGGAAGTGTGTCACTGTAGGGGTGGGCTTTAAGGTGCTATGCTCAAGCTCCGCCCAGGGCAGAGGAGAGCCTCCTCCTTGCTGCCTCTAGATGACAATGCCCTTCTGCTGCCTACAGATCAAGATGTAACATTCTCAGCTCTTTCTCTAGTATTATGTCTGCCTGCAGGCTGCCTTCTTCCTGCTGTGATGATAAAGGACTGAACCTCTGAAACTGTAAGCCAGTCAGAATTAAATGTTTTCTTTATGAAAGTTGTTTTGCCCATGGTGTCTCTTCACAGCAACAAAACTCAAACTAAGACACTCAGTCCCATTCATTTTGTTCTTGTGTTGGTTGGTGACCCAGTGACAGTAACGCATTAGACAAAGTCTGGAGGGCATTTCTGAGAAAACTCCTTTCTCCTCTGCTGGCCATTCTGGAACAAGGCAGCACACTGAGGATGCAGAGTGCTAAGATGAACAAATATTGACCTTCAATGATCTTGTTGCACTCATTAATTAAAACAATGCCAAGTCAAGATTATCTTTCAACTTCCTGTTACCTCCTGTTATAAAAGTCTTATCAAAGCCACATGGCAGATTAAGTCCTGAGCAAACCAACTGTGCACCACAGTGTTCTTGATCTTATTTTTAAAGCTAGGTTGCAAAGATCATGAAAGACAACCTTCCTTCCTTCTTCCTTCCTTCCTTCCTTTCTTCCTTCCTTCCTGCATTCCTTAAAAACAAAACAAACAACAATGAATAATAACACACAAAGATAGGCTCTCACAGGATCTCAGGGCTAGCTAGTTAGCCCAGGTATAAGCTATTACTTGTGATCCTACTGCCTCAGACTCCCGAGTGCTGGGATTATAGGCATGTGCTTAGCTAGCTATAATATAGTCTATATTCAGAAGTGTTTTAGTTCATAAAATGGGGCAACCAAGATTCCGATGTTAAAAGAACACCTCATGGTACCATTCTGGGTCCTGCAAGTGGCTGTCTGCCACATCCTGCATGGCATGGTCTAGAAACCTGCTAAAATGGATTGGGACTAAAGAAACAATAGATGCACATGCAGAAAAGCTACAACTGGGTGGGCTGCGCTCACTGTAGTGGAGGGCACCTGCAACAACCCAGACACTTCATCAAGTTTACTTTACACATCTGAATTGAGGAGACAGCTGAACAAGGAGGCAGGGTTGTCTAATCTATTAAAATGGCTCAGTGGTTAAGAGCACCGACTGCTCTTCCAGAGGTCCTGAGTTCAATTCCCAGCAACCACATGGTGGTTCACAGCCATCTGTAATGGGCTCTGATGCCTTCTTCTGGCATGTCTGAGAACAGCGATGGTGTACTCATATACATAACAATTGTTCTTCTTTCTATGTGTATATGTGAGTGCCTGCATATAAGTCTATGCATCATGCAGTGCCCTCAGAGGATGAAAGGGAGTGCTAGGTCCCCTGGAACTCCAGCTGCAGACAAACAGTTGTGAGTGCCATGAACTGCTGGAAATATCACCACAGTGTCTAGAAGAGCTGCCAGTGCTCTTTTCTTTTCTTTTTTCTTTTTTTCTTTCTTTTATTTTATTGAATATATTCTTTATTTGCATTTCAGACATTATTCCCTTTCCTGGTTTCCCCCTCTCCCAAAAAGTCCCTAACCCATCCTCCCTCCCCCTGCTTTTATGGGGGTGTTCCTCCACCCAACCCATTCCCACCTACCCTTCCTCGATTTCCCTATACTGGTGCATCTATCGAGACTTTATAGAACCAAGGGCCTCTCCTCCCATTGAGGCCTGACAAGGCCATCTCTGCTACATATGCGGCTGGAGCCATGGTTTCCTCCATGTGTACTCTTTGGTTGGTGGTTTAGTCCCTGGGAGCTCTGGGGGGTCTGGTTGGTTGATATTGTTGTTCTTCCTATGGGGTTGCAAACCCCTTCAGCTCCTGTAGTCCTTTTTCTAACTCCTCCATTGGGGACCTCACATTCAGTCCAATGGTTGCTGACAGTGCTCTTAAATGTTGAACCATCTCTCCGGCCTGATTGTAAAGTGACTTTTAAAGTTGTGCTTGGATTTATACTCTGTACTTTAAGCAGAATGTAAGATGGATAACCAATGCTATTAGGTCCATAGATTGCCATTAAAACACAGGATTTGGTGAATCATTTGGGAAGTGAAAACAAAACAAAAGTTATCAGAGAGCCTTTGCTAAATCATAGCAGGGACATTTGTGAGACAAGTCTTCTGTTTATTTCTAGAACTACACGTCAAGACAATCAATAGTGATTTAGAGCAGCTGCTTCAGGAGAAATGTCAAACTCTTTGCTCTTTAAAAAATGTTAATGGGAAATTTTGAAATCCGGGAACTCTTTTCAACACCTTCACTCTTCTGAAATCCAAAATTGCTAGGATTAAAAAAAGAACGCAAGGCAATCCAGTCAAATTTGTAGACACTTACTGGCACATCTGCTATTTGCATCAGAAAATGAAGCAAAATTGGCAGGAAACACAACGAGCTCTTTGCAAAGGCAATTCAAAGTCCACAGCCGGTGTTTGCACAGATTCCTAGCACACGGTGTTTGGTGGCAAACAATGGCCATCCGAGAGCCTGGCCTCCATACTCATCACCCCGTACATCTGAAGTTTATCTCACACCTGTGCTTCAAACTTGGAAAACCTGCCAAGGTTTTTTCCCAGATAGACTTGGCAAAAATTCCAGGGTGCTGTATGTACAACGTTGTAATCAGACAAAAATCTATCTCTCAAACTCATCAGCTCTCTGGAATCAGTAAAACAAGAAAATTTTGAAGCGATGTTTACTTTAAAAGGGCATCTGGTGCCCACAGAGGTCATTGTCATTTTGACTAGAGCAACACAAACAAAGAATGAAGCTGGGCAGAGGCAGGTGGTGCATTCCTTTAATCTCAGCTCTCAGGAGGCAGAGGCAGGTGGATCTCTGAGTTCGAAGCCAGCCTGGTCTACAGAGGGAGTTCCAGGACAGCCAGGGCTACACAGAGAAACTCTGTTTCAAAAACAAAAAAAACCATACATGCAAACAAAAAAACCAACAAAACCAAACTAAGAATGAGAACTATGGAGTGCCAAGGTGTGGTTGCTCTGGGGTCTGCCTCCCTCAGGAATATTCCTAGACAGGTGAGGCCATGCTTGTCCCAAGCTACAGAGACTTAGCTACTTTCTCCTGGAAACATTTACAAGCTAATTACTTGTATTATGGAAATGCATCCCCTGAACTGCTATAGTGATTCTGCAAATTCTGTGAAGTGCAACTTGTATATAAAAAGCTGCTTCGTTAGGGAGAAAGAAGTTGCAACCAATGATAATTCCTTGCTGATGCTTTAAGATTGTCTATGACTTAAGCAATTAACCTTTTCTAGAAACTTTAGAAAGGGCAATTTGGATGTTTTAAATAACCAGAGCAATGCAATATAGCCACGTTAAGTAGAAAGTACAAGAAATGGAAAACATGGATATTTCCCCCAACTTTAAACAGCAGTTTTCCTTTTGTGCGAATGAAAGGGTCTGTAGAAGGTAGTTAAAAGTTTGGATGGAGGCCAGGCTGCCAGAATCCTGGGGCTAAGTACAGGCTCTGCCTTTTGTTAACTGGGTAACCTTGGGCAGATGACAAACTATATTGGTGTTGGCTTTTTTTTTTTTATCTGGAAGAGGGGTAATAACTGTGCCAGGCTATCAGAGGCTGGAATGAATTAACATAGAGGAAATACTTAGAGCAGTAAGCACAAATTAGGCATTAGTGTAATTATTTATGACATTTCAAATACATTTACTGAAGGAAATTCTATTAGAACACGAAGATAACAAAATCAATAGGCACTTCCAAACTATGTCTGAAGACAAAGTATGTATTGAAAGTTCATTTAGGGGCTGGCAAGATGGCCCAGGCATAAAAGCACTTTGTGACCAAGCCTGATGACTTGAACTGGGTCCCCAGAAATCATATGGAAGAAAGAGGGAGCTGACTCCCTTGAGTTGCTCTCTGAAGTCCATGTACATGCTGTGGCACACTTTTATATGTCCCTTACACCTATGAAATAAAATAAATAGGTGCAAAAAAAAGTAAAGTAAAGAAAAGTCTTCCCACTGGGCATAGTGTTACATTTGTTTAATCACAGCACTCAGTAGGCCAAGGCAAGGGGATAAGGAGTTTGAGGCCAGTCTATTTGATTAGACATTGTTCTATTGCTGTGAAGAGACACAATGACCAAGGTAACTCTTATATTATAAAGCATTTAATTGTGGCTTAGTTCATTATCACCATGGCAGGGGCATGACAGAATACAGGCAGACACAGTGCTGGAGAAGCAGTTGAGAGTTCTATATCCTGATTCACAGGCAGCAAGAGAAGAGAGGACCCAACCCCAGTGATACACTTCCTCCAACAAGGCCACACCTCCTAATCCTTCTAATCTTCTCAAAGAGTTCTACTCCCTGGTCATTCTTATTCAAACCACCACACTGGCCTACATAGTGAGATCCTGTATGAGTAAGAGGGATAAGCATACTATTGAAATAATTTAGAATGTCATATAAGATGTAGTTTAATTCTATATAAACATTCCAAAATGCATATTGCTCGAAGGTTCTACAAATTATGTAACAAATAGTTACTGAATGCCTATCTTGTGTAGGGCACTGTTCTAGCATGGACTTTGTGTGTATTTGTGTGTATGCGTGTGTGTACATGGAGCTAATACGTTTTAGGAGGATACAGAAAATAAACCAAATAATAAATGATGTATAACATGGTGATAAGCTTTATGAAGAAATGCAGTGCAGAATTGGGGTGGAAATAGTGGAATATATCTTTAGAGAAGACCTCTGACAAGATCATGCTTGAGAATGACCTAAGGAAGAAGCCATATTAAACTTGGAGGAGAGGGCTATTTACAAAAGAGGAGTGTGAGTCCTTAGGCTACAGGATGCGATGCTGTTTAAGGAATAGCCGTATCTGCAGAGCTTGTATTCCATATTCACACACTGCCATCTGCACGTTCCTATATAAACTCGCTGCTTGAGATAGGAAAATTATATGAAAACATGATCATCACAGTTAACTATAAATTATACAGGCTCTGTGTTATGTTGGCTTACATATGGATTCCAAGGAATCTGTGGACAACAAATTTGACTTTCTCTTTTCGAAAGCAACTCAGAATAGAAAGCAAAATATACCAAATTAAGAACAGCACCTGGGAAGTCCTCAAAAAGACTAGAAAGACCATGAGGAGCAGGAGAGATAGGTCAGTGGTTAGGGGCTCTGGCTGTTCTTGCAGAGGATACAGCTTTGATTCCCAGCCCCCACATGGCGGCTCACAGCTGGCCGTAACTCCAGTTACAGATACCTTCTTGTCTCCACCTCAGCTGCATGCACCTAGCACATGCCAACTTACAGGGTCACACACATACATATAAGATAATTTTTTTTTTTAAAGAAAGGCTGTTAGCTTCAGGTTTTTGTATAAAATGATGTATAAGAGTTAGTGAGGTAACCCAGTCACAAAAGAACACACATGGTATGCAGTCACTGATAAGGGGATATTAACCCAGAATCTCGGAATACCCTAGACACAATTCGCATATCAATAGATTTCCAAGAAGATGGAAGGAGAGACCCCTGGTCCTGGAAAGACTGGATGTAGGGGAATGCTAGGACAGAGAAGCGAGAGGGGGTTGAATGGGGAAAAGAGGGAGGGAAGGGGGCTTATGGGACTTTCGGGGAGGGAGGAAACGGGAAAGGGGAAATGATTTTGAATGTAAATAAAAAAACTTAGAAAATAAAATAAAATTTAAAAAAAAGAAAAAAAAAAGAGTTTTGCATGCATTGTCTTTTCGTGGCTGGTAGCTGGGTCCTATCTGACCCGTTCTGACTGTGAACACAGCTGTAGAACCTAGAAATAGTTTTAGTTTTGTTTAAAAATAAGTAAAGCTAGAAAAAAAAAAACCAAAGAGAATAGAGGCTGCTGGCACCTTCAGAGGAACTCTGAGAAGTCTGAGAGACCCAGGGAAGCTTCCAACAGTGACAGGGCAGAGCCCAAAGCAGATCCTGAGTAGCCAATAAAATAAAATAAAAATTAAAAATAAAAAAAAAATTAGAAGAAGAAAGAGAGAAAGACAGACAGAAAGAAATAAAGAAAGAAAGGAAGAACAAAAGGAAGGAAGGAAGGAAGGGAGGGAGGAAGGAAGGAAGGAAGGAAGGAAGGAAGGAAGGAAGGAAGGAAGGAAGGAAGAGAGAGAGAGAGACAATTCTATAGGAAAATGCTTTTAAAGTGAAATTGAAAAGTGAGATGGTGGAACAGAGCTGGGCTCAGCAGAAAACGAGAAAGTTTTACCATTCTCTGCCATGTCTCAGCCAGCAGGCTGCAAACACAAAGACCAAGCCCTGCCAGCAAGCTTGGGCATCAGCTATTGAGGGCTGGGAGGTGTGTAGCAGCCAGGACCTCCCACAGAACCTGCTTATCCCCAGATGTCCTGCCCAGCAACAACATCCCCCTGACTCTGAGCGGGGGCATATCCGAGACTAGTCTTGGTGATAGTCCGGTATTTGCGGTGCTGCAGAAACCAGAAACCTTGAGCCAGACCATTCTTGCAATGAACATTTTCATGCAAAGCTGTCTGGGCAAAAAATATACTATATGACACAGTGCAGTTTCCTACTCCACCGTGATGAATGGATATGCAATGGAGAGGCGAGAAAGACCGAGGAACAGTGGTGAATGCTCGGTGGAAAGAAATGGAACTAGTGGTGCACAGCAGTGGTGCAGGTGTGAGAGAAGGCTGTGGTAGATGGGGAGACATGTCATTGCTGAGTAGGACTGATAGTTAGTGTGCCCCAGTATCGAGCTTACAGACTCAGCCCAGGAACATACTGCGCATGCGTGATCCCTCTGGTTCTGAGCAACAGAACGTCCGAGATGAAGAACATTTAATTTTCTGGATTGGACCTCCTTGGTCCTTGCTGCCCTTGGAGGCCATGTTGGTACCCCATGATCCACTGCCCCAGACCATATTGAAGGCTGAAGGTCATGTGGATGTGTCCGTGGTCTGGATTGCCATTAGAGGTTCATGTTACTGTCCGAGGCCAGTGGATGTCTGTGGTCTGTGCCACCATCTGAAGCCTTGTTGATGTCTGTGGGCCGTGCTGCTGCTGAGGGCCAAGTCTAGGTCTGTGATCCCGCTGCAGTCAGGAGACTTGTTGAGGTCCACGGCCAATGTTGCCATTGAAGGCCGTGTGGATATTTGTGGTCTGTGCTGCCATCCGAAGCCATGTTAATGTCTGTGGGCTGTACTGACCATGTTGATGTCCTTGACCTGTACTTCCACTGAGGGCTATGGTGGGTGGCCCGTGCTGCAGCAGAGGGCTGTGTTGATGTCAGTGGTCTATAAAATAACCAGAGACCATGCAGAGGCCCTTGGCAGAAATCCAGGATCTGTGTTCCCACTGGCTTTAAAGGGCAAGGAAGACACTTTTACACTGATATTGATGACTGCAGATTCACAACTGAGAAAGAGGGACATAAAAGGCTTCTGTGAGCTCCCTGGGACTAAACCACCAACCAAAGAGTACACATGGAGGGACCCATGACTCCAGCTACATATATAGCAGAGGATGACCTTTTCAGACATTAATGAGAGGAGAAGCCATTGGTCCTATGAAGACTTGATGCCCCAGTGTAGGGGAATGCCAGGTCAGGAAGGGGGGATGGTGGTAAGCAGGGGGAGGGGGATGGGGGATGAGATTGGGGTTTTTTGGAGGGGTAACAAGGAAAGGGGATAACATTTGAAATGTAAATAAAGGAAATATCTAATAAAATAAAAAAGGTTTCTGTGACAACCCCTATCCCCACTCCACCCCCAAAACCTAACAGCCTAGATAGGAAACTATTGAAGAGAACTCTAAAAAACTGTGATAAGGATGGTGAAGTATTGTAGTTCTCAACAATTGATGGCTTCTGGCAGAGGTGCCGGTGGGGAAGGACTGTTTTCTTTAAGGGGCTGGCCCCTGGGAGCTTGACGATGTTCCAGGGAGTGTATGGGTAGCAGAAATTGGACCTGTGGTTTCCTCCTCCTCCTCCTCCTCCTCCTCCTCCTCCTCCTCCCTCTTCCTCTCTTCTGTCTCCTCCTCCTCCTCCTTCTCCTCCTTTTCCTCCTCCTTCTTCTCCTCCTCCTCCTTCTCCTCATCCTTCTCCTTCCCCTTCTTCTCTTTTCTCTTCCTTTCCTCTGCCTCCTCCTGTTCTTCTTCTTCTTTTTCTTTTGAGGGGGGAGGTCACAAGGGTGGGAGGCAGACCTGGGAGGATTGGGAAGTGAGTGTGATCATTGTACATGATGTGAAATTCTCAAAAAAAAATCAACAAAAATATTATATTGGAAAAAATAAAAATAAGCAAACCCCTAAATTGAGTAAAAATGCAACAGAAAAACAAGTCTCTTCCAGTCCTCACTGGAAAGGGTGGAAGTATAGAAGAAACCAATTGCTCTATTTTAAAAAGATGTTGTGGGTGCTGCAGGGGGCAGTTGCTGGTTAGCGGAGTCAAGGCTGAGCCTGATGCAGCAGAGCTCACATGAGGCTGACTGTCAGAGTAGCTGGCATGCCATCGAAAGGCAGCCGCCTGGCTGGGGACTTGTCGGAAGATCACACACAACTATTTCAGACTTTCTATTTCTGGGACAGTGCCAAGCAATCCGAGAATCAGTGGTTTTTAACTTAATGTCTTATTCTGGGTCTCAGGAAGTCAGCTGCTCAATGTGGAAGGATTTTTATTAGGGGAAACACCTGCATGAGAGAAATCCGGAAGGCAGGCAGACAGACAAACTGGCAGAACTGTCAAACTGCCACCCAGCCTGACTCAGGATGGGGAAGGTGGGAAGGAAGGAGAGGCACAAACCACCCAGATCACCCAGCATCTAAGGACCCCTGTCAGAAAGTCCCCCAGTCAAAGTCATGTGCTGGCAGCCTGTGTCTCTGGGACTGGGCCTGTCTTGGTACTTAGTGTCCCTGCAGAACTTGGCTTGTGGCTCTGAGCAGCAAGCCTGACCTCAGCACAGACTTGGAGATGGATTGCAGCGTGGGCCCTCTGCCAATTGTGCCATCGAACAGTGTCAGAATTACTGAAGGAGCTGTCTCGCTACATCCGCCGGTGCCAGCTTCTCCTCCCCGACACAGATGCCATCAGATGTCTACAACAGCCTGCTGCTTAGAGAAACTTGGCCAGGAAGCCAGAGCCTGGGGGGTGTTGTGTCATGCGTCTCATATGTGCTGATCATAGCAAAAGGGCTTCAGACCAGAGAAAGTAGAAACATATCTTCCGCTTTAATGTTTATCAATGAGTTTCATAAGTGTCTTCCTGATGTACTCGACAGCTGTGTCTGTATTTTTGATTTCTTCTAAAAATGAAAGGGGGATAAATTTGTCCAATAAAGAGCTCCCTGGTTCCATGGACACAGCTAGGTCAGAAAAAAAGGCAGGTTTAAAGGCCTGCTGGTGAAGGATAGCTCAGCAAAGGTCTCTTGGACTACCAACCAAAGTCCCTCCCCACCCCCACCCTTTCGACTACTGGGTACTCATTATGTCTGTTTTTCTTCTGGGGGGACCTGACCTCACAATAGCACATGCACACACGGTGTCCATCTGAACGAGAATGGTCTGGTTCTGAAAGTGATATTGAAAGTGAAATGGCTGGCTCCCATTTGCCATCATTTTAAGGGGAAAAATAAATCTGTGATGGGTACTGGCAAATGCCTAAACATTCTCTAAGTGTGTTGTCAAAGAGTGGAATTTAAATATGGGAAACAATATGTACCTATTAGAATGTAAGTTGGGGTTAAACCATCACTTTCTGATCATCCGAAGAGTCAATGTGATTATTATTGTTGGTGTTAAGTAAGGTGAACAGTTTGCATGTCCTTTGAACTAGACACGAATTTTAGTATTTAAAATACTCTACCAAACAGGGTACACGGTGTGTGCCACTCATTTGCCAGCATTTGGGAAGCAGAGACAAGTGGATCTCTGAGTCTGAGGACAGTGTGGTCTTCAAAATGAGTGCCAGGCAAATCAGAGCTACACAGTGAGATCCTGTCTCAACAATGACAGCTACAACAACCAAATCCATCACATTTGAAAACACTGAGTTCAAAATGATGCTTATAATATGCCCATTTCCCACAGAGAATAGAACCAAGTATAAAAGTTAAGCGAATTACACACAGAAAAATAATCGTGAGGATGCTGGAGAGACAGCTTAGCCGTTAAGGGCACTTGCTGCCCAGTCAGTGGCTCTGTGTTTAGATCATAGCATGCAGATGGCTAATCACAACCATCTATGATTCCAGTCCCAGGGGTCCTGGAGCCCCCTTCGGCCTCCAAGGGTACTGCATGGATGCAGGCAAAATACACATACACGAAAACAGAATCTTGAGGCTAGAGAGATGGTCCAGTGTTTGCTCTTCCAGAGAACCTGAGCCCAGTTCCCAGCACCCACATGATGACTCACAGCTGTCTGTAGCTACGGTTACAGGGGACCAGATGACCTATTCTGGCCTCCCTGGGCATCAGGCACAGACATATATGCTCAGGTAAAACATACACACACATAAAAGTTTTAAAAAATTAAAGATGAATAAATCTTTAAGTGGGGGTATGGTGGCACATGTTTTTAATCCCAGCACTCAGAAGTAAACAAGAGGAAATCTCTGTGAGTTTGAGTCTAGCCTGTTTTACGTAGCAAGCATATAGTGGTATCCTGTCTCAAAAAAAAAAAAGTTGTAAAAACGTACACAAATAAAGTCATACAAACACACTCTTACATGGTGTATAAGGTAGGTTTCTTAAGGCTCAGTTCTTGGGAGGTCTAAACAGCAATGTTGACCAGGGACATAGAGAATCCTCTCCTTGAAGCCACGCCTGTGAGAAACAAGTGTTGTATGTGTGACTTTGTTCCTTGACTGTTCACACTTAGATGTAGTATACAAACACTGGGTTTAGACACTAGAGTCTGACCTGGGTTCCCAAGGTCATGATTGGAGTGATGGGTCTCCATGAATTCACTTATCCCTTCATTGCCACTTGGTCTAGAGGCCCTTCTTCCCTCAACAGACCTTCCATTGCAAAGGAAACTGATCTCCTGGTAAGCCTCAATACCACTGAACAAGCTCCCAGTACACTCCTGGGAAAAAGGACCCTAGCTATCCAGTGTGGGGAAACCCTGCTAAGGTCACATCCACTGTGACCGGATAGCTCCTCTGAGCTTGGGGAGAATTGAAAGACTCCCTTTACCAGCAGGGCTTCCCCTTCTCTGACCTTGTCTGGGGATCTCAATTCCCCACACCCTCTACCTGGAGAAGGTCAAGTAGTCCTTGGCCAACCTACAAGGTCAACTTCCTCTTCCACTCCATAAGAACCCTCCCAGCAAGTACCTGGGATTCCTGGAATGCCTCTCCATGCAAATGAGGCATTCACAGATCTTTAAACTGTAGCCAATGATTTTCATTTACCCCCAACACCCTTTCCTACTCTTCAAAGTCCATATATATAGCCCAGGTTCGCCCTGAATAAAGTGTATTTGCATAAGCCCACCCCAAATATAGGTATGCACACAGCTAAGATCGTCTAAGAGAGCTGTTTCATTGAAGACCATCAGAAAAAACTTTCCCCTGATGTTCCACCCACAGTTACTCCCCACCAAATGGGATCCTGCAGAAAACCATCCGTTCTGGACAAAGCTCCATCCTTCCAGCCCAGCTGGACCCCCAAATGCAAACCGCAATCCAGAGCCCGACTTAAAGGGATCCCCATCAGAGACAAGCAAGATTATGTTTTCGTGTGTGTGTGTGTGTGTGTGTGTGTGTGTGTGTGTGTGTGTGTTGAAGCTCCAAGATTGAAAGACTAAAAATTAAAAATAAAAACAAAACCATATAGATTGATTTCTCTTTTATATAACACATTATATTTTTTAAAAGATTTATTTTATGTGTATGAGTACACTGTAGCTGTGCAGATAGCTGTGAACCATCATGTGGTTGCCAGGAATTGAACTCAGGACCTCTTCCCACTCTGGCCCAAAGATTTATTGTTATATGTAAGTACACTGTAGCTGTTTTTAGACACATCAGAAGAGGGTGTCAGATCTCAATCTGGATGGTTGTGAGCAACCATGTGGTTGCTGGGATTTGAACTCAAGACCTTTGGAAAAGCAGTTAGTGCTCTTAACTGCTGAGCCATCTCATCAGTCCCAACACATTGAAAAAACACATTACATTTTTAAAAAGAAAAAAAGGAGTTAGAAACATGCTTTATTAAATCACACTTCTGATCCGATTTTCAGAGATGCACTTCTCTTTCCTCCCTTGAGAAATGTCTGTGGCAGTCAGGAAGTTTCATTATCTACTGACTGTTAATGTTTGGGATGGATGCCAAAGAAGAAAGTTCTCCTCCTCTCCTAAGCTCCCAAGCTGCGACATAGAATTCTGTTGTAAAGGTGCAGTTTTAAAAACTAGAAGCAGACACATCGCAGAAATTGGGTCCCCACTTCAGCTTCTGACTGGGTCCCATGCAGCTGCCCTAGGTTCTTATTCAGAGACGCTCTGTTAGAGAAGTGAGCATGCGCAGTCACGTCAGAGTGATGCTATTCTATGCTCACATACAAGTCTCTCTTTCCCAGGAGCAGACATGGAGACGTCCGCATCTGTCTCAGACGTAGGAGCAGACCTCTCAGACTCAGTATTTCATGGTTTTGTAGATGCTCTGGTGCTAAATTTGCATTGGTTTGAGCTTTAATTTTTATAGTATTGGAACTCTGCTGCCTGGAATCACAGACGGGACCAGCCAATTCCAAGGAAAGACTGTACAAAAAATGAATGTGACACAGTCAGGATGTGAATAGACATTGATAAGGCTAACACATCTTTCAGAAAGAACCCCGAATTAGTTAATTGGTGTGAAATATACTGGACGCCTCTGGTGTAATTTATTTTAATTAATTATTAATACTATTACTTTGCCTGCGTGTTAGTGCATTTGTGCTACACACAGGCGGAGGCCAGATTTGCAGGAGTCTGTTCTCCTTTTCTGTTGTGTGGGTTCTGGAGATGGAACTCAGGTCAGCCATCCTGGAGACAGGCACTCTTACCTAAGCCATGTGACTGGCCCCAGAAGTCTATCCCTTTGAC
The DNA here is from genome assembly GCA_036184795.1 of Tokudaia tokunoshimensis. Lineage (NCBI taxonomy): Eukaryota > Metazoa > Chordata > Mammalia > Rodentia > Muridae > Tokudaia > Tokudaia tokunoshimensis. Next base: position 90,288,614 of record BTHU01000003.1, on the reverse strand, counting down.
CCCAAATTATTTTTACTGTACTTCAAAATCTTCCCGTGCCCCAAGCTTCACATAAACGTTTTCTGATTCCTTCGACCACAGTTTCTTCTTTTAAAAGTCTCCATAGCACTCATGTGTGTACTTTTGCACAAATATTTTTAGATTACTCTTCACAGTTTAATAAAACAGCAAGGAGAAAGTCCTTATGTATACCTCTACCCTATACACACAGCACCCTGTTTTGTTATAATCAATGAACTCACGTTGACACTTTGTCACCATTCACAAGGATGGCTTTCATTAGGGTCCACTTTCGGTGTCTATACTCTGGGTTCCCACACAGACACATTCGTAGTAGCATCTGTTATGACTGTGTTGTGCAATTGTTTTCCTGGCTTGGGAATCTTTGGTCAAGTGTTTATCTCTCCCTCCTTACAAATTCCTTCTTGCTGTGGATAGTCTCTGTTTCTGCTTTGCCTTTTCCAGAACTGTATTCAGGAATCGTGCAGGATGTCATTGTGTTCAGGTTGGCTTCTTTCACTTAGTACTATGTGCTTTAGTTTCTTCCAGGTCTTCTCATGGTTTCACAGTTCATTTCTTTTCAGTGCTGAGAAATACTCCATTTTTCTGGAGATTCTAGGTTATTCAACTCCTAAAGAACATCTCGGGGGCTAGAGGGATGGCTCAGTGGTTAAGAGCATTGGCTATTTTTCCAGAGGATCTGGGTTTGATTCCAAATACACAGATGGCATTTCACAACCATCTGCCACTCCAGTTCCAGGAACCGGATGCTCTCTTCTGGCCTCCACTGGCACCGGACATGGTCATGATGTGCACACATACATGAAGGCAAAAAACTACGCATACATATAGAATAAAAATAATTAAATCTAAAAAAGAAATGTCTTGGTGGCTTCCAAGATTTGAAAATTATGAATTAAACATCTATAAACATTGGGGTTGTTTGTTTGTTTGTCTGTTTCAGATAGGGTATTGCTCTGCACCTCAGTGTTCCCTCAAACCTGCACTCTCCCTGAGCAGGATTATGGATGTATTTTAAACTAACTGGGGCAAATACTCGTGTGTGCAATTGCTGGCAGTGTGCCAACAGGATGCTTGGCTTTGTGAGAAACTTCCAAGCTCTTCTAAGCTGCTGTCCACCGGGCGCTCTCAGCCTCCCACCAGGATGAACGTTCTCATCGCTCTGCATCCCCTCCAGCATTTGGTCTCAAGTTCATCTTGGACATTCTGGTACGCATGCAGTTTGCTTTGAGTGGGGAGACGGATGTAAGCTGTGATTCTGGGATAGAACGATGAGAGAATAGGGTACAGGCAGTGATGTGCACTCAAAGGACAAACCCAAGAATGGTAGCTTCTGTCACCGAGGGGCTGCTGACTCCTCAGCAGATTCCACGATTGAGCAACCTGGAAACAGTCACTATACAAACTGTACTCTGCATGCTGACATGGTAACAACATTGGTCAGTGTGCAGTCGTATACTCAGAAGTGATTACACATCAAAGGTCTATCATTCTCAGTACTAACTCTGTGCAGATGAAGCATTGGGTCCAGTTTGCTTAGTTCCTAGCACAGTGCCTGACATTTTTGTACAGAATAACCAGTGAATTTGTTAACAGCTGAAGTAATGATTAAATAGCCTATAAACTGCAGTATCTTGAAGAGGGTGGCAAAAAGTAGCTAGAGGAATATACCACTCTAAAAATCAAACCAAATGAAATTTGTTATATTTCAGAGTATTATAGACAACACAAAAGTAAGTGGTAAAACAGGAAAAAACCTTTACTACCTGAGTGATATATTTTTTAAGATTTATTTTATGTATATGAGTACACTGTTGCTGTCTTCAGATACACCACAAGAGGGCAGCAAATCCCATTACAGATGGTTGTGAGCCACCATGTGGTTTCTGGGAATTGAACTCAGGACCTCTGGAAGAGCAGTCAGTGCTCTTAACCACTGAGTCATCTCTCCAGCCAGTGAGTGATATTCTTAATACAAAAGAGGTTTTGCAGACTATGAAAGTCTGAAACGAAAAAAGGATGTGAAGTAAGTAGGGAAGAACAACACAGGTCCCAATAAGTGTTGTATTTTCTCAATGTTTGGTCATAGAGTATTCTCTGCCACTCGACATTGTCACCCTGGACATTTCTATTCTTGACCAACTAGAACATGGTTGATGGACACACACTTGCAAAGTCTTTTCTTCTTGCAAAGCATTTGTCTAAGTCCGAGGTGATGTTTGAAGCTGAATTGAACACCAGTGGAAGTTTTCTTTCCCTCTGGAGGCAGAGTCTCACTATGTAGCCCTGGCTGTTCTGGAACTTGCTATATAGATCTAGCCATAAATTCTCAGAGATCTGCCTGCTTTTGCCCCTAAGTTCTGTGACTGAAGGCATGTGCCACCGTGTCTGGCAGATGTAAGAAAACTCAAGCTAAAGACTTGTGATGCCTTGATTTCTGTCAGCTAGTAAAATCCATTTTCAGATACCCACGGATGCCTTCTTCTTTGCCTTTCCTTTTCATTGCTGACTGTGACTCAAAGACACACTCATTACTCTTACCTGCTACTCACAGCTGTAGACTTCGAGTGGACTCAGAGAGTGATCTCAGAATAGCCATGCTCATTCATTTGTGAATGTGTGTTTATATACGTCTAGGATGTGCCAGTGTTGACTTACACTGGGGAAAGGAACAAACATAATCCCAGACCTCATGGCAAATAAACAGGGAGAGTGGGGGTGGGGGAGGGGGAGGGGAAGCTGAGCTGGGTATGGTGTTCCACACCTGTACTCCTAGCACTTGTGGACAGAGACCAACAATCATCTCTTGTAAGCCTGGGCTATATAGTCAGGCCTTGTATCAAGTAACATAAAATGAACCAGATCCAACCATATAAATGCCATATATAACAGATATGGTGGGTTTTCCTCCTCTGGTGAGCACTGTGAGATGCAGGCTGTCTGAGATCTTCAATCAAGATGGTTACAGAATGGATTCATAATCTTAGGAGCAGCCAGACATTTCCAGGTTTCTTTTCATTTACAATCTCACACCCGTGTTTCTCCTCCGCCAGTTATCTTCTCTCACTGCTAAAATTAGAGTGGATAGGACAAGGAGGAGACCGACAACGGACAGTTGGAAGGCCACAGCTGTGGTCTGGGGTGCAATGATGGTTGACTGGAAGAGTTACCATGGAAGAGCGGAAAGTAGCGTACATATTTGTGCTAGAGGAGGTAAGGTCAGCAGGCTTTGATAGTTTGGATGTGTGGGATTGGGGATGAGAAGGAGTGGAGCAGAGGGAACATGAGCCTGTACTGAATAGGCTGAGTTGGAGGGAGGTGATTTCAGTAGAAATGCTTAGTTAAGTGGTTAGGCACGGACACTTAAGACTAGAGCTCTGCAGGCCCTGCATCTCACCTGGGCAGCAGAGTAGAGCTGGCCCTAGCGGCGTGGTTGTAGGAAAGCTGACGGGCTGACCAACTCAGCTTCCACCCAGGCCCAGATCTCCAGGGCTCTGAGTGGGTGCACCCCAACATCTACCCCATCTATGATCTGCTGGAGCATGTGAAGGGGTCACTCCTGAAGATCCAAAGTTGCAGGCTCTCCATGACACAGGGCAACAACAGGCTATCAGAGAGGAGTCCTTGTGAGGATCCAGTGTTGATAGTGTAGCAGAAGTCAAAGGCCTCGAACCAGACCAAGGACCCATCCCATTGTAATGAAGATTTGCGAGTAAAGATGTGTGGACAAGAGGGCAAACTGTGACACACCAGGACATACCACAGCCTCCCCTGTGAGATGGTTTGGTTGTTTGTTTTCATTTGGGAGGCTGAAGGATATGAAGGGACAGGGAGATAAATGGGATTGGGATATATGATGTGAAATTCACAAAGAATCAAAGAAGAAAAAAAGAAAAAGAAAAATCCCTGTGTGGTGACTCATAAGTAGAGGTATAGGCAGGAGCAACACCAGACTGGTCTACACAGTAAGTTCCAGGACAGCCACGGCTATGCAGGGAGACCTATCTTAAAAAAAAAAAAAAAGATAAAAAGAAAATGTTAAATTTTGTTTTCACAGTTCAGTTAATTTCCCTATTTTTTCCTGGTTTTCTCTTATTTCTTAAAGTTCATATTTTCCCCCATCTCCATGGAGAGAGGTATTTCATCTCTGAGGTGAATTGTACCTAAAAATTAGGCCATTCCATTTTGGGCTAAGATAGTTAAATAAATTCTCTTTGGCTCTTACTTATTTGCTTAGATTTGATTCCAGCGGTTGAAATAAGACAAATCTGGACATTAATTTGCAGGAGAGGGGAGAGACTGTAGCTGCTCATCCACAGGCTTCTTAATGTACTGTCTTGCTTCAGAGACTCTGCTGCTCTCTACACAGACATTGTGAGGGACAGCAAAGCATGAGGAACTTTCACAGGGTCTATCATAGCAGACACAGACGATAGTGACTCACTGTGAACAAGTGGATCAACAGCCACAGAGAACTGAGAAGTGACATGGGAAAACACAGGAACAACACCAGATTTTACCCACAAGATGAGGACTTTGGTTTTTTAAACAGACATTTTTTTTTTCAGGAGAAAAACCTGTTTGTCTTAGTCACTGTTCTATTGCTATTCTATTGCATGGAGAGATACCATGACCAAGGCAACTCTTATAAAAGAAAGCAATTAACTTGGAACTTGCTGACAGTTTCAGAGGGCTAGTTGTTCATTATCATCGTGGCAGGGGACATGGTTGGGAGCGATATCCTGAACCAATGTGGCTGCTTTTTTCCCTGGTCCTGAAAATCTGCCCAAGGCCAAATTGAAAAGTTTTGGATTAACTGGTAGAGGAAATTTCAAGACAAACTAGTATTGACTACATCAATACTAGTTATTAGTGGTCATTCTTATGTAGATCTATAGTGAAAAGGAAAAAGCTGAATAGGAAAAATTACAAAATGTACAGTTTTAGGGGGGAAAGGAGCTCCAGGAAATGTGATGTTGGAGCCAAGTTCAGTGTTCAAGGAGATAAAAAAGTTTAAAAGAAAGCCTGACACTGAATGGAATAAAGGGGATTCTAACATTAGGGTAAGACCCCACCCTGCTAAACTCCCAAATTGTGAAAGGGAATTTAAAAAAAAAACTTAAGCAGTAGAGGAAACCGTCCACAACAGAAAGCTGATGCAAATGTATTTGAACCAATGTATGTGCTACAGACCTAGCGAGCCACAGAACTTGGCAGCTCCTACCATGTGGTTCCAGCTATAGCTACAAGAACGCAAGAAAGGTGTTGTGGAATCTCCCTCTAAGGCTAAGGGAAGTTGATGAAGCCAGACATGATTCAGGGGTGCCCCTGCACAGAGGCTCAGAAAGGACATTGTGTGAAATTGTGAAGGTGAGCCTGGATTACCTTGGTGACCACGAGATGGTGAAGTGTTGTGGGTTATCCACCAGAGAAGATTTCTTGGACGTGGGTTTAAGCCAATAGAAAGTCTTTATTAGCTGGCTGGTAACTACACTCAGTGTGAGAATGCCAGTGTAGCACTGAAAATTTCTCAGGGTGAGCTTTTAACCACAAAAACATATTGTGGGTTGGCATACTTCAGTTAGCAAGAACAGTTAGCCAGAGGCAGAACTTCAGAAGCCAAAAGGCAAGATTAGTCCATTTAGAGACTTTCCCAGAACTATAAACTTTGACGGATTAGGTCCTTTTTTCTTTTCTTCTTTCTTTCTTCCCCCCCTCCCCATTTTTGCAGGTAGTGCTATATGCTGAGTTTTATGGCCTGAATGGTATTTCCACTATGGAGTCAGTTGTGCTAACGTCTAGGGGCCTGTTGCATTCCCTATTGGTTCCATTGGCATGGGTCAAATCATGGATTCATCTCTGGGAGATCAGATTATATTGTCTTTTTAGCATAAGTAGTTTAACATAATTTATTTTTTGTTTTACATAGAAAACATATTTTCTGTTTCTCTTTTATTTTTGATCATGGCTAAACTTTTTCTAATTACCACCAACTAATTGGCATACAAGTAGCAAGTTTCTCCCAGTGTTGTACATAGACCTCCTTGTCTCCTTTAGAAAAGGTCCAAGCCTCTTTGGGTCTGTAGAACAACCTTGGCTCAAGAATCCAACTAGGACTCCAGATGAGAAGTAGAACTTCGAGATTGCCGGGATGTGGTAGTTTGAATGTAATCGGTCCCCGTAAGTTCATAGGAAGTGTCACTATCAAGAACTATAGCCTCGCTGGAGAAAGTGTGTCACTGTGGAGGTGGGCTTTGAGGTCATGTATGTTCAAGATCTGCCCAGTGTGGCACACAGTCTCCTTCTGCCGCCTATGGATAAAGATGTAGAACTCTCAGATCCTTCTCCAGCACCATGCCTGCCTGCCCTCTGCCATATTTCCTGTCACAAAGACAATGGACTGAAACTCTGAAACTATAAGCCAGTCCCAAATTAAATGTTGTCCTTTATAAGAACTGCCTTGACTCGGGAACAAGAAAGTAGTGGGGAGGAAGATAATGACCTCTCTCCCGAAGAGCGAGAAAGGAAGCGGCAGTTTGAAATGAAAAGGAAGCTTCACTACAACGAAGGACTGAATATTAAGTGAGCCAGACAATTTCAAAAGACCTACATGATGATGACGAAGATGAAGAAATGTCAGAGACTGCAGATGGAGACAGCATGAATATTGAAGAGTCAAATCAAGAATCTACTACAAGTGACCATCTGCAACACAAATCACAAAGTTCATAAAAGAAACGTGTTCAGCAATGCAGTCATTGTCAAATACAAAAAATACTACACTCTTCTTGTTCTCTACAATTCGTGACTTATGTACCAGATACAAACCAGTTATATATTGCCAAGAATTAGGACCATAGAGGCTGAGTAGATGGAAAATGCCTAATTAATACATATATTCTTGTGCCTCATACTTCACCACAAATACAGTTAGTAGCCCAAAATTGCTTTACTTTTGTAAAAACACTGGTTAATTTGTATAAGATATTATATAGCTTTTTATGCTTTAGATATTAAATAATATCACGGAGGAAACTAATTTATTTTTGTCACTTCTACATGGTGGTACCTCATAAAATGTTTGGGGGTAGTTTGATGTTTTTTCTCCTTTTAATCAAAAGCCTAATCACAAAGTGGGATATATAGGTGGATAAATATTTAGGCTGAAAGAATTTTTTTTAACATTTATCTTTAGCTTGTTTTGGCTAATTGAGAAGGTTTCTAAGAGGTATTGTTCATTTTCTGATCAATGACCTTTAAAATTCCTGTTGCTTTTCATCCAAACTGCTTTCTCCCATTCCCACCCACACTCAAATAAATGTCCAGGTTAACAGTTAAAAAAAAAAAAGAGTTGCCTTGGTCGTGTTGTGTCTTCACAGCAATGAAACTCTATGACAGAAGCTGGTAGCAGGGGTGGGGTATTGCTGTGATAGACATGACCATGATTTTGTTTGGAGGAATGTGGACTTTGGGACTTTGTGTTAGGAAAGCAGTAAAATGTTTTGAGAGCTGCTTACTGGGTCATACTAGTAAGGGCATGGAAGACAGTGTTGCTGAGGATGACTTGAACTGTGGGGGACTGGCTCGAGAGGCTTCAGAGGAGAATCATTTGAGTATGCACCCTAGAGATCCTTCTTGTGATATTTTTGTGAAGAATGTAACTGCTTTTGCTTTTTGCCTTTGCTTAAACATTTTGCCTGAGGCTAAATTGCAGAGTTTTGGATTAATTGCATTTACAGAGGAGATTTCAAAACAGCCTAGTGTGGACTATGTCCTGTGGTTATTAATGGTCATGCCTATAAGATCTATAATAAGAATGAGCAAACCAAGCAAGGAAAGTTACAAAATGTACAATTAGAGGAGAAATGGGGCACCAGGAATAGGAGTTAAATCCAGTGTTCAAGGAGATAAACAGATTAAAGAAAACTTGGGTGTTAAATGGAATAAAGGGAGTGGTGACATCAGCGGAAGGCCCCGCCCAGCTGACTCCAACTTGTGAAAAGGAGATAAAGACAAGCTTAGGTCCAGGTGTGGTGGTGCCTGCTTTTAATCCCAGCACTCAAGAGACAGAGACATACAAATGTCCGTGTTCAAGGCCAGCCTCGTCTACTTAGCAAGTTCCAGAACAGCTAAGCTTAGGCAGTCGAGGAAAACATCAAAAACAGAAAGCTGGTGAAGATGTAATTGAACAAATGGGGAAATGTTACAGCCCTAGCACACAGCAGAACTTAGCCGCTTCAGTCACGGGGTTCTGGCTTTTTGGTCAAGAATAGAAGAAAAGGATTATAGAATCTCCCTCTGTGACTAAGGAAAGCCACTGAGGCCAGGCATGTGACAGGGTATTCCTGCATGGAGGCCCAGAAAGAATATTGTGTAAAATTATGAAGGTAAAGCCTGGTTATCTTGCAGACCCTAAGAGATGTCAGGACTGTGGGACACCTGTCAAGAAAAGCTGCTAACAGGGAGTGGAACCAGCTCAAAAGGAAAAGAGCATATTGCAGTCAACAGAGCTGAAAGGCATTGGAGATCAGAAGAACATTTTGACTCAGACGTGGAGATGCAGAATTTGGAGTTTGCCCAATTAGTTTTTTGTCTTCCTTTGGTCCAGTATTTCCTTACCATGTTCCTTTCCTACATTTTGGAACAGTGATGTATATTCTATGCCATTATATGTCGGAAATACATAATCTACTTTTTGATTTTGCAGGGAATTACAGTTAAGAGATTGCATGAGTCTCAGAAGAGACTTTGAACTTTTAAACAACTTTGGGACTTTATACACTGTGGGGACTTTTGAAGTTAGATTAAATGCATTTTGCATTACAAGCCTATGGGGGCCAGTGAGTGGTGGTTTGAATGTAATTGACCCCCCTAGACCCATAGAAGTGGCACTATTAGGAAGAGTGGCCTTGCTAGAGGAAGTGTGTCACTGTGGAGGTGTGATTTGAGGCCATATATGCTCAAATTATGCCCAGTGTGACACACAGTCTCCTCTGTCACCTGTAGATTAAGATGTAGAACTCTCAGCTCCTTCATCGGCACTATGTCTACCTGCCATGCTTCCTGTCATGAGGTTAATAGACAAAACCTCTGAACTGTAAGCCAGCCCCAATTAAATATTGTCCTCTCTAAGAGTTGCCATAGTCATGGTATCTTTTCACAGCAATAAAACCCTAGACAGCAGTTCTATGTCTATTTGAACATTGTGTAGCTTAGTTTTTAATCCCCCATTATGGGGGCTGAAGTTCCAGCTGCAGCAGATCCCATGATACCTGCCCCTACCAATAAGGAAATGAGAATGGGGGATGGCTCACCATGCACAGGGAATACCAGAATCTAGATTTAGGTGGTCCTGCCCTCCTTTCCATTAAAGTTGAACATCTGTGGTGTAACACATATGGGGATATAAAGGAGTGGGCTCTCCTTCAGTGCAAGCAAGTCAGAAGATGCATATTTGGTTGATCCATTAGTGCAAGGAAGCCAGATGGTCTTTGGAGCCTGGAAATAATTTAATGACCATTCCTGGAATTGACCTCCTGTATATGGCTATAGTAATCTGCATAGGGGAAGCCATTTAGGGGTATCTTGGTGACATTAAGTAGGTACACTTTCCTGGAGGTCCCTCACGGTGAGCTAAGGTGGGCCTCATTTATAGCTATTAGGGTTGGAAGTGGAGTTTATGGAGGGTTAGAGTTCATGCATAGCCAGCAGTCTTGAACTCTATCTGGTTAAAAATGGTTAAGGAACTGATAAACTTTATTTTGCATCCTGAACATGGAGGGGCTGGCTTCCACCGCCTTCTGGACCTTTATCTTTGAGGTTACCAAAGGAATTTATGGGAAAATAGAAGTTTTGCAGTTTATCATCTTAGGGAGCCCATATTCCAGGTGTTCCAAGATAGATTGGTTTGGACTACTGAGCCAGACAGCTCTGGGTTCAAGTTTATTTTGAATAGTGAATTTGCTGCCGGGTTCTGTACCATTTAGGTATAACCCAACTCTCCAAATTCTACCACCTTTCCAATAATGAGTTTTGGCTTTCTGCCAGGCCATAACTTACCATGGGTATTAGGTTGCAAAGGACCTATATAGGTTTAGTAACCCCACTAAGCACAATGGAACCATGGGGAACTGTTATCTGGGCAGGCATAGTTCTAAAGACATCAGAGCCCCTTTTATTCACCAGTGTACACACAGCCATAAGGGCATGCTCCTCCTCAGGAATGAGCTAACCATCTCCAGTAACTTCTGGGTGTAATATATTTTATAGAAACCTACTTTAAAAGTTGGGTCTCAGTGGATAGGTGGGATAAGAGCTCCCTCATTCTGGTTTTAGCTGGGTGTGGTAGGACCACTGGGTGACATTGGAGATACTGGTGACCTTCATTGCTGTTTTGGGTAGGATTCTATTTATCCATGTAAGGTCTCCAGGCTGGAACTTGTGGGCAGTCTCACATGCGAGCAAGGGTACAGCCTCTCAAACTGAACTATCTGATGAGCAGTCCTTTGGGGTTACTGCAGGCCCTTTGAGGTCTTGAGGAGGAAATGGTTCCAACTGCTGGTCTCCAAGCTGGGGAAGCAGTAGGGGAGGTCTTCCAAGCATAATCTCATTGAGGTAAATCCCTCCCCATGTGGGATACAGGGAGCCCAGATCAAATCAAAGGAAGGAGGTCTATCCACCCTTCACTGGATTCTAATGAGAGCTTTGTTGTTGTTTAGTCCTGTTTATCTTTCTACCTGTTGTGGTGGTTTGAATATGTTTGGCTTACAGCAAGTGCTTTTTGGCCTTGTTAGAATAGGTATGGCCTTGGAGGAAGTGTGTCACTGTGGGGGTGGGCTTTGAGGTCCTATGCTCAAGCTCTAAGCTCTCTCCCCTGTAGATACAGTGTCTCTTGGTTGCCTTCCAATCAAGATGTAGAACTCTCAGTTCTTTCTCCAGCACTATGTCTGCCTTGATACTGCCATGCTTCCTTCCACGATAATGGACTAATTATCTGAAACTATAAGCAAGCCCCCATTAAATACTTTCTTTTATAAGAGCTACCTTGGTCATGGTCAATAAAACCCTAACTACGATACATTGTCCAGAATTTTGTAAGTCTATAAGCACATTGAAAATTTCAGTCTATGTCTAAAGTTTTAGCTGTGAATTGAGAGGTTTTGGCTATGAAAGCTCGGTCACTGTCAGACCCCTTTGCTAGGGGGAGGCCAGTTTGGGAGGGGAAGTTCTTGGAGGACCTTTATAACTACTATTTGAGCAGTTTCAGAATAGGTGAGGAACACTTCTAACTACTGGGAAAGGGTATATATAAAAACTGGCCAGAGCTTATATCCTCCAGTGGCAGGCTGGATCTTGGTTTCTCTGGGATGCTGGCCTCTCATTTGAACTCCTTCCTTGGTAAGGACTCTCTGTTTTGGGTTCACTTGAGCACTGAACTGACACTGGTTGAGACATCTGGCACCAGGCTGTCCAGTGTAGCTATAACATTCCGTGATCTGAGCAACTCAAAGTTTTGTGGACCCTGATGAGTATCCTGTTGGAGGTCAGTTACCAGAGTTCCATCAATTGTTTCTGGGAGAATGATCTTTCCCTCTAGTGTCCTCCAGCAGCCTGTGGGTTCAAACTGTCCATATTTTCTTTTTGCATCTTTTATTTCCTCTTGGTTGTACCATAGAGTCTCTCTGGGTCAGGGGGTGTCACCGGAATATCAGTATCATTGGTATTATTGGATAGCCAGGTCAGCAGCCGACTACCTCTCACCTCTGGGGAGTCATAGTTTTCTTATCCTCAGCAGTGGAGAATAGCAATTTGTAGGGGAAGCCACATAGCCCCCAAGAGGGCCAAAATTTCCTCTTTGTTTTTAATGTCTTTCTCCCCAGCAGTAAGAAGCCCTCTTTCTCTACAGATCATACCATGGACATGCATGCTAGTAAACGCATAGATATGGAATGCATTGTTGTTTTCCCCATCTGAGAGCCTGAGTTGGCCTGCTCTCTGGCTGAAGTAGCTGGCCCTAAGTCTTGGGTCCAAATCGTTTCAGTTAAAGTACCTGACTGTAGCCCCCCACATACCTGGTTTTCTTTCCAGCTGCATTTGTTTAGTAGAGATCCCCCTGCTATGCCTGGAAGCAGGTTTTCTACTCTTTCCAGAGAATGGTAGGTTTTGAGTTTTTCAAATACATAGATTATCAGTTGAAAAGGAGCCATAAACTATGAACTTTCCTTTCCCTTGGGTGCAACAGGCTGCATAGAGTAGGCAGGGGAGGGAGTGGAGGGAGACTATTTCTCCCTCCTTGTGTACATGTCATCTAGATGGCAGGGGTCCCCCCACACACACCACCATATACACAGGGACCAGGACTGAGAGCTGAAGTCAAGCAATAAGCAAGTACACTGGGAGCGGGGCAGCCGAGAGAAGAGCTCGGTGACCTGGCAGGGTCAAATGGATTGGGGTCCCCAACTAGAGGGCACAGGTCTTAAACCTGGGGATGGGGAGTATTCACACCATTAAAAAGCCACTGGTCAATACAGGGAAACTAGTTGGGGTGCTTGGGGTTTCATGATTTAGACGGTCTGAGTAGTCACCTGGTTCCAAAAGAGAGCTAATGGATTTCACAGAATCCCCTGAACTTTTCTGTGTGAGAAACAGATATCCGACCTTCTCCACAAAACTCTTCAGTTTTGGACCTTACCTGCCATTGCCATCAGCACTGTCAAAAAATGAGAAGTGAGACTAGACGATACTCAGATGACTTAGGGTTCCCATTGCTGTGATGAAACACCATGACCAAAGCAACTCAGGGAGGAAACAATTGACTTTACTCACTGTTCCCTATAGCAGTTCATCATCAAAAGCAGTGAGGGCAGGAACTCTAGCAGGGCAGGAACCAGGAGACAGGAGCTGATGCAGTGGCCATGGAGGGGTGCGACTTACTGGTTTGCGCCTCATGGTTTACTTAACCTGCTTCTTTTACAATCTAGGACCACCAGTCCAGAGGTGGCTCCACCCACAATAGCCTGGGCCTTCCCCCATCAATCACTAATTAAGAAAATGCCTACAGCCAAATCTTTTGGAGGTATTAGCTCCCTCCTCTCTGATGACGCTAGCTTGTGTCAAGTTGACAAAACTAGCCAGCACACCAACATACATACACACACACACACACTTACAATTAAGTAGACTATATTAAAAAATACTCAAAGCATCATTTTTTAAGTTGACTGTTTCAGTAGTGTGTATATTCTTAAAGATATTTATGTGTTTGGTGAAAATATCATAAGGATGGTTACTGAGCAATTCCCAACTTAATGTGCAGACATGAAGCTTGAGATAAGCTCACTGAATGAATATATTAGAAGGGCTGTGTGACAAAGAAAAAAAAATAAAATAGGTTTTCAGGTAGCTAGAAGTAGGTGATTGACATCAGTAATGATGGCTCATTATTCCAAATATTCCTGAGTTTAACTTTGAGTAATGAGTGTCATTTGAAATCTTAGACATTCACTTGGGCCAGAAAAGCAGGAAGTCTAGTTACAGATCTTCACCTCTCCTTCTTTTCCTCCAAATCCAATTCCCCAATCTCATCCCTACCCCAGTAGCAGACCACCTGCTGCGGCTTCCCCTTCCTCTTTGCCACCACCTCCAGTCCATCACTCGATCTTCCCTTTCAAACTTTTCTCCCTGGCTCATTGCTTTATCCCAGCCCCCGGAATCCAATAGGCATTTCCTGGGAACCCTCAGGTCACTCTGACTAGGGAAGCAGATAGGCTAACTGCAGATTGTCATCTCTCTGTCCAATCCTCCAAGTCTTCCCAGCTCTGTAGCAGACCACCTGCTGTAGTCTCTCCTAACTCTCTGTGCCCACTCCAGGGGACTAAGCAGACCCTGGTGGGACACCCTGCTTTCTTCCCATTTGTGGACTACCTCAGCATGGCCTCCAGCCAATCCCAATTCTGATGCATCAGCTCCCAATACCTAGAAACACTTTACCTAGAAACCCCAATGACCACATCTATCAGGACCTCAGGCAGAAGCATTTCCTACCAGGCAACCCACAGCCATCACACTCTCCTAAGAACCAGAGAGGAAACAAACCAAAGCACAAAACATCCACTCCACAAAGACAAGACCAGGTATTAGCACCTAGAATTACGAATCCTCCCAATCCCAGATTCCTAGACAGCAGCATAAAAACAAAATCAACAACATCCTGTACAATATGTCTCCATTAGTGTCCAGCAACCCTACTACAGCAGGCCCTGAGTAGTGCAACATAGCTGAAGCACAAGAAAAAGACCTTAACATAGCCTTTATATATCATATCCAACGATAGAGGTCCTTAAAGAGGAAATTAATAAATTCCCTAAAGAAATCCAGGAAACCATAAAAAAACAGTGGAAGGAAATGAATAAAACAGCTCAAGACCTGAATGTGAAAACAGAATCAATAAAGAAAACTCAAACTGAGGGACATATGGAAATGAAAGAAAATTAGGAATTTGAACAGAAACTACAGGGGCAAGCCTCATCAACAGAATACAAAAGATGGAAGAGAGAATCTTGGGCATTGAAGACAAAATAGAAGAAATGGATACCTGGTCAAAGAAAATGTTATATCTTAAACTTCTGGCACAAAACATCTAGAAAATCTGGGACACTATAACAAGACCAAATCCAAGAATAATAAGAATAGAAGAAAGAGAAAAAACATAGGTCTAAGGCACAGAAAATATTTTAAATAAAATCATAGAACATGAATCTCTTAATCTAAGGAAGGAGATGCCTATCAAGATACAACAAGCATATAGAACACCAAATAGACCGGACCAGAAAACAAAGTCCCCTTGCCATGTAAAAATAAAAATGCTAAACATACAGAACAAATAAAAATATTAAAAACTGCAAGTTAAAAAGACCAAGTAACATTTAGGGGCAGACCTATTAGAATTATACCTGGCTTCTCAGTGGAGACTCTAAAAGCCAGAAGGGCCTGGACAGATTGCGGCAAACTTTAAGAGACCACAGATGGCAACCTAGACTATTATACCCGGCAAAACTTTCAATCATGTAGACGAGGCATTCTGTGACACAACCCAAATCAAGCAATATCTATCTACAAATCCAGAACTACAGAAGGCCTCAATCTAAAGTGGTTAAACACAACACACACACACACACACACACACACACACACACACACACCATCACCACCACCACCACTACCACCACCACCACCATCACCACCACTACCACTACCACCACCACAGCAACAGCAACAACTGTCTCTTACTGACATCTCCATTGTCTCAATTCCATGATAAAAAGATAGACTAACAGAACACATGTGAAAACCTTCTGCTCCATTCAAGAAATACTCCTTAACATCAAGGACAGGAATCACCTCAGGGTAAAAGGATGGAAAAATTATTCCAAGAAAATGGGCCTAAGAAGCAAGCTGGTATGGCCATTTCAATATCTGAGCAGACAGACTTCAAACCAAAACTAATCAGAAGATATAGGAAGGGACACTACATACTTATCAAAGGAAAAATCCACCAAGACATTGTAATTCTTAACATCTGTCCATCAAATAATCTGTTTAAGAGTTGGGGAGATAGCTAAGCAGTTAAAGAACTTACTATGCATGCAGAAAGTCTTAAGAACTGGAGTTTGGATCCTCCAGTCCCACAAAAAGTCAATTGGGTGTGATGGCTTTCCCATAATTCCAGTACTCACAAGGTAGACATAGAGAATTCCTGTATCAAATTGGTTAGCCAGGCTAGATGTATCAGGGAGCTGTGTGTTCAATCAAACGGTCTCAGTGAGTAAAGTGGAGAGTAATTGAATACTCCTAGCATCAACCTGGGACACACACACACACACACACACACACAAGAAAAAACATCTTATATTTAAATTAGTTAGGTGTTACAATTTCATCTACCAGTGACCCCAACATAAACACATGTTTTCAATAGAAACTATTTGCAGAACACCAGTTATTCTCAGGCTATGTAGAGAGGCCTTCACAAGAATTGGGTATAAGAATGGAATATTGCTGGGTGCACCTTTCCTCAAAGGGGAATGCTAATGATTGTCTATTTTGTTATGATGCAAGCAGATCTCCATTTTGAATTAATTTCTGACAATTTTTTTGTGGTGCCCTATGTTCCTCCAAATATTTGTTAATTTAATTTTCATTTGACCTGAGCAAGTTAATGCATTTCCAGTTGCATGTTTTCAGTCTTAAAAATATATGGTGTATGCTGGGCGGTGGTGACACACGCCTTTAATCCTAGCACTTGGGAGGCAGAGGCAGGCGGATTTCTGAGTTCGAGGCCAGCCTGGTCTACAGAGCCGGTTCCAGGACAGCCAGGACTATGCAGAGAAACCCTGTCTTGAAAAACAAAAAACAAACAAACAAACAAACAAATATATATATATATGGTGTGTGTGTGTGTGTGTGTGTGTGTGTGTGGTGTGTGGTGTGTGTGTGTGTGTGTGTGTGTGTGTGTGGTGTGTGTTTGTGTGTATGTGTATGGCACATGTGTGAAGTCAAAGGTTCAGGAGTCAGTTTTCTCCTTGCACCATGTGGGTCCTGGGGATCAAACTCAGGCTGGGTGGCAAGTGCCTTTACCAACTGAGTTATCTCATAAGGTAAATAATAATTTTGTACTGTAGTGGTTTGAATAAAAGCAGCCCCCATATGCCCATAGGGAGTGGTATCATTAAGAGGCGTGGCCTTATTTGAGTAGGTGTGGTCTTGTTAGAGGAAGTGTGTCACCTAGGGGGGTGGGGAAAATTTGAGTCTCAGAAACTCAATCCAGCTCTAGTGACTTATTGTCTCTTCCTGCTGTCTGTGAAGAACTCTCAGCTCCCCATCTAGTACCATGTCTGTATGCCACCATGCTTCCCGCCATGACAAAAGAAGACTAAACCTCTGAACTGTAAGCCAGCTCCAGTTAAATGCTTTCCTTTGTAAGAGTGCTGTGGTCATGATCTCTCTTTAACCTAGTTAAGATGTGTGTTTCTGGGCTTTGAGCATCTAGGCAAGTGCTCTCTCTACTTTTGATCTACTTCTCCAGTCAAATAGAAACAACAGTTGTTTTAAGCCCATTATTTATTTTCCAGGCACTTGCATGTGTGTTTGTGTACATGTGTGTACACATGAGGGTTCTGCAGATACCAGAAGGCATAACATACCCTGGAGCTCAAGTTACAGGCAGTTGTGAGCTACCTAATGTGCCAGGAACTAATCCGGGGACCTACGGAAGAGCAGCACTGGTCTCGGTTGCACTGAGACGTCTCTTCAGCCCCAGTATCAGTAATTCCTGAGAGGTATTTTCTTTTCTTTCTGCTAGACTCAACAACAGTTTGTTTTGTTTTTCAAATTAACATCAGTATTTAGCAACATTTTAGAAGATTATTAGAGAGAAGACTAGAAAATTGGATGATGGTTTCTTAGGAAAAGTGGTTTACATGAACAGATTTGGTGCAGTTGTGTGTTTTATTCTGAAAACAGGTACCCTTGATCTATTTCTGTAGTTAATATAAAGACTTGGGTTATAGAAAACAATCTTATGCTTCTTGAGGGCAGTAAAATAAAATTATGTTGTGCCCAAACATTAGTGTTTTCACATCAATTCTTCATTTGATAGAACATGTGGGATATTAAAATAAGTCTGAATTGCTTAAAATGATGAATTTCTCTTCTTAGTGGTACAACTAAAAACATTCATTTTTCCCCCTGAATACCATTTAAAACTAAGATTTATTATCAAATTCTGCATCTGTAGATGTTGTAGAGGGTGTGCTGGAGAATTACATGGCTTATCTCTTATAACCACGCCAGCTATTTGCTGAAAGCCACTTTTAGGACAGAATGCACACGGTCCCTTGCATTGAGGAGCTTTAGTCGCACTGTTGGTAGGGCTATAAATAGAAGTAACATTTTCAAAAACATTCCGAAGTATGAATTGTAATGTTGAACATTTTCATTCCCTACTGTCTAGATATCTCACCCCTATGTGTGTCCCTTGAGAGACTTCTATACATGCACACCATGAGGTAATACACACATATATTCATGAGATTGTTCGTCAAAATAAAACAAAACACACAAAACAAACAAAACAAACAAAAACACAAAGCTTAGCAACTAGATACGTCTGTAAGGAGGACGAGTATACTAGCTGTGGAGTATTGTACAACAGCAAAATGACTGGATGGTAGCTTCATAGCAACATGTGAGGCTGTGGAAACACAGCTGTAGGTAAACAGGCAAGTCTTAGAGGATTGCATACGGCAAGACAATATTCATAAAGGCTATGAAAGGGGATAAAAGCTAATTCTTGTTCTTGTTTCAACTGTTTCTTTCTTCCTTTCTTTTTGTGGTGGATAACTACATAAAAATTGGATTGATAGTAAGGGCGTAAGCCTCTAAGTGAACCTCCAGGGCTTCAGAACAGCCAGTCTAACTATAAAGAAGTTCACAGAGATCAATTGAGCTTGGGACTGGGCAAGCACGTGTTCGAGTGGCTATATAAACCTAGCTGTGTGATGCTTTCATTTGTAAGTTCATTGCAATACAGTGATTTTGTAGTTATTTTAAGAAAAAAAGAAAGCAAACCAAAACAACAAAAACAAACCCAGGCAAAAATTCGAGCATCAATAATTCAGGGATGTAGACATATGCAGACATACTGCTTGGTACAATATCGAGGGAGGATGGATAGACAAGGCAGGCAGGAGGGAACTTCATGGCTGGTACAGCCTGCTTTTCAACCAGGTCATTGGTTTATGTTCATAGTATTTATGCAGGTTGTGTTTCATGCTATAGCTTTAAGGTACCTTTCATATGTATAGTTGAAAAAGTTATACATATAAAGGCATATGCTCTAGAATGTCAGAGAGATGTCCTAATCAACACAAATCACATATTTGTACAGAAATGACAGAAAAAAGAATAAGAGCATGTCAATTATAAGTGATAATTGACAAGCTTAAAATGTGCAGAGAATTTCTAAATGATTTAAAATTTCCTTCAGAGGTTTTCTTTTAAAAGCTTGTTTTTAGATTTATTTACTTTTATGTGTCTGAATGTTTTGGCTGCTTGCAAGTATGTGTACCATGTGCATGCTTAGTGCCCTCGGAGGTCAGAAGTGGGCATCAAATTTCCTGGAACTGGAGTTATGGTGGGTGTAAGTTACTATGGGTGCTGGGAAGTGAACCTGGGTCCTCTGCAAGAGCAACATGTGTTCTTAACCGCTGATCCATCTCTCAGCCTCTATTTCAAAGGTTTTTTCTTTTTTTTGGGGGGGGGGTGGCGGTGAGACAGGGTTTCTCTGTGTAGCCCTGGCTGTCCTGGAACTCACTCTGTAGACCAGGCTGGCCTCGAACTCAGAAATCCGCCTGTCTCTACCTCCCAAGTGCTGGGATTAAAGGTGTGCACCACCACTGCTGGGCTTTATTTCAAAATTTTTTTTTATCACATTCAATCATCCAAAGGTTTAGAAGATAAACCACATTAGATGTTTATAACGTCTTACAAGGTTGTAAACCCCAAAATAGATGAGGGCATAATGAAACATTATATTAGAGAATATATTTACTGGTTATTTTTTGAGACCAGGTCTCACTAAATTTGGAATTTTTGGCTGATCTGCAAGTCCCATTGTCTTCAGTTCCCGGACAATGGGATCATAGGTGCACGCCCAGCTTTTGACACAGGTGTTGGGGTTCTGTGGTGGCTCCCGTAAACTCACAGAGAGTGACATCTTGCTTGTGTGGCCCTGTTGGAGAAAGTGTGTCACTGAGGGTAGGCTTTGGGGTTTCAGATGCCCAAGCGAGACCCAGTATCACTCTCTCTACTGCCTGTGGATACTGACGTAGAACTCAGTTACCTTTCCAGCACCATGTCTGCCTGCATGTCTGCCATGATGACAATGGACTAAATTTCTGAACTGAAAGCAAGCAAGCACTGTTAAATTATTGTCTCTGTAAGATTTGCTGTGGTCATGGTGTCTCTTCACAGTAAACCCTATGACAGGATCTGAACTCATGTCCTCATGCCTGAGTGGGCTTGAGCAGCAGGCACGGCACCAATAGAGTCATCTTTCTGTCCTTACCAAGTAATTGTCACTTTTCTCCTATCTGATAATAACTTAGGACTGCTATTAGCTCAGTGTTTATTACTGAGTTCTTTGTTCTGTACAGATGAAGTACTTATACAATATGCATTTTACACTGCCTCTTTTCTGTGAAATTTAGAAAAAAAATTCACTTAAGCAACAGGGTTTTTAGGTGGAGTAAAATTTGTATTTGTGTCAGATACTAATAGCACAGTTTGTCCCAATTTTGTGTCATAAGAATCCATGTAATTTTTGTTGCTGTTGAGATTTCTGTAACAAAGATTGACTGAAATGTCATTAGATAAATATAAAATTATACCAACCATTTCCATGTCACTGGGAGTCAGTGGATGTTAGAGCTTGGGTATATTGTGATATTTGTTGTCTTTGGGCCTTAACCTCATATCATAAACACTGATAATAGCTCTCTGTCTTCATTAGGAGATTGTTGTATGGATGGAAACAAATATATATATATCCCTCTGCAGGCAGGTGTGGTAGAACACACCTTTTGTCCAAGCAATCTGGAGGCAAAGGCAGAAAGATCTATGGGTTCAAAGATAGCCTAGTTTACATATTGAGTTTCAGGCCAGCTAAGACTACATAGAAAGACCTTGTCTCCAAAAACCAACAAAACGAAACATTTGTAAACCAGAATAAGCAAAAGCGAATTTGGCATTAGTGGAAAGGTTTTATTTTTCCAGCATATTCGGCTTATAGTAAATTATAACAAAATGATTATCTAGGCATTACAAATTGTAAGTTACATGAAGTTTCTCACAGAAATAGGAAAATGGCTAGAGGATCTTTTTAAAAAAATGTACTTGATTTTTACACAGTATAACATCACAGAATTTAAAGATGTCTAAATTTACTGCTTCATTCATTAAATCAAGTCATTATAGTAACCACGCTTGCTTAGCTTTGGGGGAACAAATCGCAGATCTACTAGGTGTGTCTTCTCTAATCCTAGCATTTGGAGTACAGGCAGAGACCCCAGAGGATCTTTGGGCTGGGAATTTTATAGGTAGTGACTTCATGGGAGGTCAGACTTCTGGAGTCCTTATCAGTTTATCTACAAAGTATGTTTGTTGGAGGAGACACAGTTGTATGGACAAAGCTACTAATAATGTACCTCAAATCTGCTAAGTTATAGTAAGAAAAAACTTGTTTTCCTAACAACACCTAGGACATTCTCTCTAGCTACAGTTTTTAAAGGATTTTTCATTTATTATCTGATTTTGGAACCTTTTGAATGTTGAATGAATTCACCCATTTTCTTTTTTTTTTCTTTTGGTTTTTTCGAGACAGGGTTTCTCTGTGTAGCCCTGGCTGTCCTGGAACTCACTCTGTAGACCAGGCTGGCCGTGAACTCAGAAATCCGCCTGCCTCTGCCTCCCAAGTGCTGGGATTAAAGGCGTGCGCCACCACTGCCCGGCGACCCATTTTCTTTTAAACTTATATTTTCTCCATCAGGTGGACAATATTGAAAGCCATAGCCACAATCATATTTTGAAGGCCACATCCTAGTTTTCAAAAATATACTCTTAACAATTGCTCATATTCCTTTTCCATCACTCCTATTTATATTGTTGGGATCAGATTATTTAAATACTTAAGCATGCTTTTTTTTTTTGTTTCTGTTGTTAGGGAAGTCTAGATTTTTGTAGAAACTTTGGCAGTTATGGAAAAATAGACAAAAATCTGGAGAAAATGTAAATTGCTTATAGTTATTTTAGTTGCCAGCTGTGAACATTTTGTTATAGTTCACTGCAGTAATTATATTTTATGTCTTAAAACATAATTGGGATCAAAAGAAGGCAGAAGTGTTTGGGGGAACATTGGCTGGGAGGGTTATCAGGAGGCCTGAATTTCAGTCTAGTGGATCAGCACCGTCCTTCATGGACAGGGGTAGAGAGAACGAAAAATTTCCTTTAAAGATCACTTGTTTCATATTCTAGGCGACCAGTCCTCCTTGCCCACACTTAAAGTTATCCTGCCGAGGTCCACTTTTGCTTACTCAAACTCCCGCCCTCATCTTTGGAGAGGACTGAGGAGGTGATTGTCACTTCCAAGTCTCCAGAGGACTTCTAATCTGAACTATAGGAAGAGTCGCTCGCCAAGGGACCCTCCATGCATGTCTCCTTGTGGAAGAGTGGCCACCAGCACAGTCCCAGTCTTCAGAGGCCAGCCCTTCCGGGACCTCCCGCGTTTGCCATTACAAGTCTAGCCTCCGGTTCTGAGATCCCCGGTTCTGCTGTCAGAGAGACATAGCTGTTGGGGTCCGGGTCTAAAGGTCCTGCCTCTCGGGAGATCCGGCGGGCCTCTGTGGCGACTGCCTTGGGTAGCCAAAGTAATCACTGACTTTCGATTTTCGAGACAGGAGAAATGTGTCCCACCTCGGTAGCCCTACAAAGAGCCTGGAGTGGACCGTACCATTGTGTAGCGTGCCGGAGGGGGGGCGCTCAGGTACAGCTCCCAGCTCCTCAGCGAGCAGCCATGCCACCCAAGAAACCAACGTTCAGTGAACTCATGTCACTATCACACTGTCCCCGGGAGCCAACTTCCAAGGCAGAATCAACAATCCGGTAGAGCTGGGCGGCTGGATTTGCCGCTCACCCCCCGCGGTTCTCCCCCGACTCGCCTGCTGCCCACGTGCGTCCGCCCGGGCGAGCTCCTTCGGCCCCCAGCCGGGTGAGAGCGCTACGCCGGCTGGAAGCGCCACTCCCGGGGCGGGGCGGGGAGAGCGCGTGAGGGGCGGGGCGGGACGAGCGCGAGCGGAGCCGGGAGCTGCCGAGCGGAGCCGAGCTGCGAGGTGCCGGGGAGAGGCAGGCAGAGCCTGCCGGTGGCTCCGCACCCTTCGTACTGCGTTTCCCGGCTCGGTGTGCCCCCTGCCTTTGCCCAGGCACCGGCAAAACTTTTATTGTCTCGGGGACCCCCCCTGGATGTGTGACGAAATCGCAACGCTCCGCTGTCTCGTCCCTAAGCTCGCCTGCAGCGGCGATCGAGGGAACGTGCAACCCTCGCCGCCGGGCTCTTGCGCCCTGCGCTTCCTCACCTGCCGATCGCTCCCGGGGACCGCGAGGGGGGACCCCCAAAGGGATCGCGCGGGCATCGGCACCCCGAAATCCTCTTCACCGTTGCGGACCGGCTCGGCGCAACTTTAACTTGATTTCTGTCGCCCACCCGGGGCACCCGCGGCGGCCGCCGCCGCTGCCGCCGTCGCTGCGGTCTCACAAAGAGCGCGGGGAGGGAAGGCGGCACGGGCCTCCGGGCTGCCCAGACAAAAGGGAAACTGCCATCGTTCTGGACGACTGTTCCGAGCCGTCGTGGGTTCACCCTATCGGCCCGGGCTGCCTCTCCGCCTTGGTCCCCGCGGGCTGTGCCCGCAGTACTCGGACCCCGTGAGCTGCGGGGCGCGCGTCGCTGCTGCTGGTCCGGGCTCTAGGGATAATAAATGATAGAGGATACAATGACTTTGCTGTCTCTGCTGGGTCGCATCATGCGCTACTTCTTACTGAGACCCGAGACGCTTTTCCTGCTGTGCATCAGCTTGGCTCTGTGGAGTTACTTCTTCCACACGGATGAAGTGAAGACCATTGTCAAGTCTAGCCGGGACGCGGTGAAGATGGTGAAGGGCAAGGTGGCCGAGATTATGCAGAACGATCGTCTTGGAGGACTTGATGTGCTGGAGGCCGAGTTTTCCAAGACCTGGGAATTCAAGAGCCATAATGTGGCGGTGTACTCCATCCAGGGCCGGAGAGACCACATGGAAGATCGCTTCGAAGTTCTCACCGATCTAGCCAACAAGACGCACCCGTCCATCTTCGGAATCTTTGATGGTCACGGCGGCGAGGTAGGAGTTCTCTGGGTCTATGTGTGTGTAAATAACCGGGCGTCTCGTGCGTGGCGGGATCGGATCAGGGTGAGAGGGGCGTGGTAATGACCTGGTGATGACAAAGGTGAGTCAAGTTCCCAAGACCCTACCAAGGAGATCTTGGATATGAGAGCGTTCACTTTAGCTGAGAGACACGCACTGGATATTCCATGCCATTTTAATATAAAGTTCCCAAGGTCAGAAGCCAGTTAATAACTGCTAGTTTTCTGGGGAGAATGAATAGTATATGCAGTAAACTTTGTAACCAGGCCTCAGCGTCCCGATTCCAGAGTTTGAGACAGCTAAGGAAGATAGTGTCTTACGTGTACCCCCTAAAGGAAGAAGTCTGCACCAGTTGGATAGACTGGGTGAAGGTGAAAGAAGCTGCGACTTCTATTCCTTCTCTCTAGGGAAGGACTCCCAGCTGTGTCTTCGCAACTCTGCCAACTTTGCTAGAGCCATAGGACTGGTGTGTGTGTGTGTGTGTGGGGGGGGGGGGATCCCTTGCAGGTAGTGGGGTTTGACTGCCTGGCCTTTGCAGAGGTGGCTGTGCGCGCAGAGCCGAAGGTAGCCACACCTGACCTCTATGCAGCGGCCGGCTTGGGGATACTGATGTCCTCTTCCTTCTCTAAGCCTTTGCTTGGGGTTTATCTGGGAACAGGAAGTAGGCTAAAACCCGCTATAGGTCTTTCTGGCACATTTCTGTGACATTTGACACTCAGGGCGTGTGGAGTCTCAGGTTTCCTGGAGGTCCTGCCCTTGGCCCCGTGCCCAGACGTAGTGAGTGTTAAAATGTGGCTCCAGAGTAAGTCCTGACATCTGCCTCAGTTGTCGCTGTTACATTGCTTCATGCTTCCCCGCCCCTTTCTTGGCAGCATTCCTTTCCACCTCTATCCTCTCTTTCTCTTTCCACGCAGTCTTTCCCATCTTCCTCCTCCCGGTGGGCTCCAGGGCAAGGTATTTGCTTGTTCTTGGTCTGAGGAAGCTTTCAGTTGGTTGTCTTATCTGCGCTCTCCACTCACCGTTTGCAAATGTTGCCCAAGTACAGCGCCTCCTGGTCAACTTTGTAGAGAACACCAAACATTTGGAAAACTTAGGCGTTAAGACTGGAATTAGTCTTTAAACAAAAAAAAATTTTTTTCATCCCCCCCTTTGCCCATTTATTATGATGTGTCTTTCAGAATGAAAGTTTCTCATTCCTGGTACTTTGGTAGTCTCAGAGTGGTTTGGAGTTCTCCTCCCTTTGGCCACAGGGTAGCTGAAAGACTGGGAGGCTAATTGAGATAGGAGACACTGCCTAGTGAGCAAAAAGATACCAACAACCAAGGGTGGCTGTTTAATGACGGAGTCATTTTATGTGCCTGGACTACTGACTCAGTGCGCGTGAAGCAAGCTGCAAGTCTCTCCCCTGAAAATGATTTAACAAACTTATATTTATTATCAATCTGCAGTAGAACAGTTGCTGATAATCTGATTCTAGGTTTTGAAAGCACTTTAGAAGTTTTGATGGAGTATCAGTGTTGTAGAACACTGGGCCGTGGTGTCTAAATGTGACATATTGGCATGCTTTGGCCTTGTACTTGTGATTGGATGATTACATTTGTCTACAGAGCCAGAAATTTCCTTTGAAAAGTTTCTAGCAGTGTCTGGGCACATATGCCACCCAGGAAAGGATTCGATGAATGCTTTCCTTTAATTCAAAGTATTTTGGGTGCACCCCAGTTTCACTACACACATCTCAACAAGTACTAAGTGAAAAGGTGGCAACTGTTAGCCAAACCATGAAATGCCTTTTATTGCACCTAATGTTCAAATGCTTGCTGTTTGCAAAATAGTTAAACATTATCGGTTCTCACAAAAATAGAGTAATTGTGGTTTCACCTCCGATCAGGTACAGTCAGGTAAGTCTCTTTGCTTTTGTTTTACCTTAGGAAAGTAAAAATCGGGAGTGTTATAAATGAGCTATCGGGAGGGTGATAGTAACAGATACTGCTGAGTGACTTCTCTCTTGCTTCTTTTTAATTCTCTTGCTATATGATTTTTAAGACAATCTTTTGTGTTCTTGGCTCCTTTAGCATTCACCAGAGGAGGGTGCCACTGTGTGGATTTTTTTTTTTTTGGTTGATAGTTACAACCTCTCAGAAAAGGTTCCTTTTCTGTATATACGTGCACACACATGGCCATACACAGCACAGAGGTTAAATGAGTTGAGTTTTATTCGTGATAATTCATACTGATAAAATAAGCTGTACAGATTTAGATTTGGAAGGGAACTTTACTTGCACTTGCATATTTCATCCTTATTTATTGATTTCATCCTGTTTTTTAGACCAGGTGCAGATAGCTAGAGACATTGTGCCCTTCCTAAGGCTGTATGGCTAGTCCGAGGCTTCTGGTTTGTTGGACTTTTTACCAGATAATAGGCTTGCATATTTACCTAGATTCATAGCACTCTAGGGATACACAGGTGACTGAGCACAACTTCTACCTTCCAGAGAAGTTTCGTTCTAATAAGAGAGAGTGACTGTCAGACCAAAAATGATGGTGCTGTGTGCTTACAGTCATCTAGGAACACAAGAACAATCTTTTAAACTAGCTGAGAGGTAGGTGAGGTGAAACACCGAGAAGGCACCATTGGCTGTAAGATGGAGAGGAAAGGCTCTGCTTGCCTATTTGTGGTTAAAAATAGGGTCTGGCTATGGAGCGTAGGCTCGCACGAGCTCGCAATCCTCCGGCTTTAATCTGCCCAGTGCTGAGCTTAGAGGCATGTGCCACACGGCGCTCCGAAAAACTGCGTGCTTTGACTTAGCTTCTGGCTTTGAATCTCAGTGACTTCATATCAGCTGTGACCTTGGGCCATTTGCTTAAGCAGCTTTAGCTGGGAGTTGTTTATCTAAAAAAAAAAGGGGGGGGGGATAATGAATGTGAGGTGAATCCTCTGCAGTTGTACCGTGTTGGAAGGACTCAATGGAGAGAAAGTTACTGAAGACATCTCGAGCAGCTGGAAGTCTGCCGTGTTGTGGCGGTGATAACCAAGGGAGGGATGGATGGTTTACCTGTGGGAGTTTCAACTGCGTCATTAGAAAGATTGTTTGTGGGGCCCCCATAACTAACTTATTCCCCAAATTCTCTACGTCTGCGTTCTAACATCTGGGAAACTAATGATTATTAGCTAAGGGTTCTATGGACATTGAGAAAGCGGCACACTGGTATCAGGCTCGTGTTTTTCTGATTACTGAGAAGGAATATTCTCTGTGGTTAATTAATAAGTTGGTAGATATTCTGATTTGTACTTCAGCCTCCTATGACTTGAGTTAGTATATTCAGCAAGTGTTTCCTCCCCACCCCCCAGATACCTCTCTGGACTTGTGCTGAAGACCAGACTGGATGGCTGTGACCTTATTTAGATGTATAAGGTCTAAAAGAGCTTTCTCTCTGTAACTCAGTAGACCAGGTTCTTTCTTTGATTCTCTTGGACCCTTTAAACATCCTATCCACCACGTTAGGGCAGATGATTAGCTGCCTGTGTATGTATCTGAAGCTATAATTTTCTTATGTAACATAAGATCAAGACAATCAAAGGTTATAAACGAAGCTCAGATTGTTGCAATAGAGATAGAAAGGTTGCTCTTTTTAAACTTCAAAAATAACAGCTAAGGGGCTGGGCTTTGTGGCCCAAGTCTTTAGTTTCAAGCACGTAGGAGGCAAAGGCAGGTGGATCTCTGTGAGTTCAAAACCAATCTGATCTACATAGTGAGTTTCAGGACAGCCAGAGCTATATAGTGAGACCCTGTCTTGAAAAAACAAGCTAAACCAAATAAATAAACAACCCCCTCCCCCAAATGTCATCTAGGAAAATGTTTGGCACCTATAATTTATCCAAAGGCAAAATGCATTTTGTCATTTGTTTGTTTATTTATTTAATGTACTATACAGAAGAAAAATCAATCCTTTGATGCAGTTTTGGCTGACATCTATCTAGGTGACTGGATTTTTTTTTTTTAATGTTCACATGCTAATAGGCATTCCTGTATTAAAGGTCATGTATATTGTAACATATAGTTTTGAAAGTTTGTATTTCATATCAGAGAAGGACATACTTCAGGTGCTTGTTGGGAATTTCAGTCTTGAGGCCCAGATGCGAAACCGTGTCTCAGCCTGCCTGCAGGATCCAGGTTCCTAACCCTGAGCAGTGATACTTGTTTGGAGCCAGACTTTCCTCTGAGAATGTTACAGAAGCACAGACATACACTCTAGGAAAACCAGACAGGAACATGAGATTTGGCTTGTTGTCAAAGGTAAGTGGTGTATGAAGCCTCTATTTTAGGTTAGACAGAAGGAAATTTAGAGCCAAAGGAGCTTCATACCCTGGTCTCTTCCTGAACCGCCTGCCTTCTCCTGCAGCGATGTGCCTGTCTCTGTGCACCGTTGTTTTGCCTGTGAGGGTTGTTCTGAGGAATGGTCTTCTGAAGTCCCCACAAATGGACTGCAATGACATTATTGAGGATTTTGTTGCATATATATCGTACACAGCATATATAGCATGCATAGCAACATAGAATGCTTTTCATGAAGACCAAGGGAGAGAGGTAGTTTCCTAATGCGTTTGTTTTCATCTTAAGGCTGTCAGGAATACAACTGAGTCACCCTGTATGGATTTTTGCCCCTAAAAGTGCTGAGAGCTAAACCTCTGTAAATGTGTAGAATGTCATAGGATACATTCATTTGGCATGTTAACCCCACTCCCAGGATCTTTTCTACATTCCATTTCCCTTTGTCCCACTTCTCTCTCTCTCTCTCTCTCTCTCTCACTTTATATGGGTCTTTTATCTTGTGGTATAATAAGTATTTATGGATGTTTCATTGAGTCTCTCTGAAATAAGGTACAGTTCTAACTAAATATATTACAAGCAGTGCAGACAATGGTCTGCTTTTCAGACATTACAACTGAGGGTGGTAAATGATTCTTTCACATTATAGTGTATGAGAGACCTAGAGGTTTACTTAGGAGAAATGCTTATGGCTTAAGAGGAAATAAAAATTTTTTTTTAAATGGCACATTAATATTTCTCCAAAAATAAAGGACTTTTTTTCCTTCCCTTCTTCGAAGTCTTTCTTGTTTTTCCTTCCTCTCTCTTGTTCTTGGGAACATCTTGGCAAGTGGATGTAGAAGGCTGGCTGTGACCTTGTACATCTTTTAACAAATTGGTAAGAATGCCTGCTGAATGGCGCCAACAGCTGTTATCTGGGTGGTGTGCCACTTGTGGAAACAGGGTTAAGCTGTGTGCTGTCCAAAGATGAGTCAGTGCATTCTCTGCCCTGAGGAAGCGTGTGTGTGTGTGTGTGTGTGTGTGTGTGTGTGTGTGTGTGTGTGTGTGGTGTGCACGTATACTTTCAAGTGTGTGTATGTACTTGCATATGTGTGCATAAGCATCTGAAGGCTAGAGATTGATGCCACGTGGACCATTCTCCACTGAATTACTGAGGTAGGATCTCTCACTGAACCTGGATCTTGCCGCTTTGGCTAATATGCTAGCCAGCTTGCCCCCAGGACTGCCATATTTGCCTCCTAAGTACATTACAGGTGGGCCACCACACCTCCCAGGGGCTGGGGATCCATCTTCCGGTCCACAGGCCTATGTGGCAAGCACTTTATCCGTTGAGCTATTTCCCTAGATCTTCAGGAAGCTTCCGTCTAACTCTGGGGAAGTGAAATGTTTTAGACTCTTAGAACTCATCGGCATCCAGCAGCTGTAAGTATGTGGTGGCCTGTCTGAGCCAGCTTATGGAGTCTGGGTACTTGTAAGAAGAAACTGACATCCCATGGTATCCTAGCATCTTAGGAAGAAGAAGGGGAAGATAACATTTCTTCCCCTTCAATGGATTAGAGGGAGAAAATGCAGACTTAGCTGGGCAAGTAGGTGGTCGATCCATGGCTTAGAGCAGGCTTGTCAATAGCTGTCGTTCTGGGAACCCTTTTGCTGTGTTTTCTATACTTGAATACTGTCCATTCTGATCTACATGGTGGTTTTAGATGATCTATTTTATGTTAAGTGCATTTATTTGTAAAGTAAACTCATCAGCACTGGAAACAGATAATCAATCAAATAAAATTCCCAGCCTTCAACTTTCTGCGGTGCTGTCACCACCCTCACGGGGTGGGATGAGTCTGTGATGGCTCCCCGCAGTGCCTGGCTCTGTTAGAATCCCGTTGTCTTCCCGCCTACCCACCTTATTTATTTATTTAGATAATTATTTATTTCATTAGATAGGGTCTTGCTATATAGTCCAGGTTGGCCCCTTGTCAAAATCATCCTGCTTCAGCCTCTTTTACCTTTTTTTTTTTTTTGATTTTTCGAGACAGGTTTTCTCTGTGTAGCCCTGGCTGTCCTGGAACTTAGTCTGAATTCAAGACCAGGCTGGTCTTGAATTCAGAGATCCACCTGCCTCTATCTCTCAAGTGCTGGGATTAAGGGCGACACCATCCCCACCCCTTCCTCTTTTGTTTTTTAAGGTCAGAAAAGTGGCTTAGAATTTGTAACTGCAGTCCATAATTTGAAGCAAGGCAAGGTGCTTTGCGGGGGGTGGTGGGGTGGGGTGGGTGGGTGGTGGTGGGGGTGGGGAGTGGGGTGGTGGTGGTGGGGGGCGGATCCTGTAGTGATGCTGCTTTCAGGAGAACCTGGTGGGGATGTTAGTCACTTTCCTGCCCGGGTGACAAGAATCCCTGAAAAACAAAAAGCGACTTTAAAGGAAGAAAGATATATTTCGGCTCACGTCTCACAGGTCTCAGCCTGGAATCACTGCCTTCAGTCTGTGGCAAACTAGAAACATCATGACACAGCATGTGTTGTGGTGGAAGGGCAAGGCAGAAGACACCTGCATTCCTCGTGGCAGCTGACAAGTGGAGAATACAGAGATAAGATATACCCTTACTCACCTATGCCTTAGAGCAGCCTGTTCACTGTGAACTCTGATGGTTAATTAGTACCTTCATGGTCCTGTCACCTCCTCGCCACATCACCTCGGAGGACTAAGCCACCAGCACCCGAGCCTTCAGGGGACATTTCATATTGAAACTGTAACAGAAATGTCTGCTTTTACAGATTTATTTTACTAACACACACACACACACACACAGACACACACACACACACACACACACACACACACACACTTTTTTCTTCCATGTGCTAGGGATTGAACCCAGGATTTTGTGTATGGTAACTATGTACTTCACTACTAAGCCCTATCTTTAGCTCTCTGTCCAGTTTCTAGTGCAAGTATGTGGACACTATCGGAAGCCCTTCCTAGGTTTTCTGGTTGCCATTTTTGTTCAGTTCTTTGAGGGTGGATCTCACTGTGTTACCCATGCTTACTCTGACAATGACCTTGAAACTCAAGTGATCCTCCTGTCTCAGCTTCTCTAGTAACAGAGGTTATAGGCACAAATCACTACACATAGCTAGGCCTAGCTAGTTTATTTTTTCTTTCTTTCTTAAAAAAGAATTATTTATTTTTATGTGTATGCGTGTTTTGACTGCATGTATGTGTACCATGTACATGCCTGCTGCCCATAGAGGCCAGTTCCCTGGAACTGGAGTTCATGAGCTGCTGTGTAGGTGCTGGGAGTTGAACTTTGACTCTCTGTAGGAGCAGCAAGTGCTCTTAACCGCTGAGCCATCTCTCCAACCCTGTTAGTTTAGTTTTTAAAAGTAAATAGCACAGTTTGATATTTGAACAGTTACTAGTCACAAAATGTACCCAGTGTGTTAGGACTCAGGGTGTGTGAGTCAAGGCTTGGGGGTTAGGCTGTATACAAGCAAGAGCAGGAGGCTTTGCTGAAGCTTTTTGGCATTGCCTTGAACTCTGGCTGAGGATCGCGGGCTGTCTTCTATGGGTATTAGAAGGCACTGGATGCTGTTCAGCAAGTCAAACAGTCCTTGCGTTAGCAGTCTTGTGTCATCTGTGTTTGAGAAGATTTGCCTTGAGTGACGGGTGAGGAGGGAGAGTCAGATGCCAAGCCTGGACCAATGCAGTGTGGTGTGGGCTATCGCAGAAAGAGGGGCTTTCGGGGGAAGAAGCATGCTTGCAGCTGTCAGGCTTCCCAGAGCGCCTCATCGGAGGACAGAAGAGCATCACTCACTCAGTGGTGAGTCTGGCTAGGCATTTGCTCCATTCCTCCTTTATACACGGCAGAGTTTCTGGCATTCATAAGACACGTGTTGACCATATGCTTTCTGAATTTTCAGAACATTATCCTGTTATGTTCCTATGCTGATGAATTTTAAAACAATGAAAATATGCATTACTTACCACGTGTGGTTTATTCAGGAGGAAAGGCCTTTATTTCCTGGAGACAGGGTCTTGCTGTGAGACCCAGGCTGACCTGGAAGTCATCCTTCTGCCTCAGCTCTTGGTGCGATGGGGATCACAGACAGTGCCCTATTTCCACCTTTTATTGTCATTTTGTTTCTACAGGTGACTTAGCTTTTGTTACAGAGCATAGCCTTTTCAGGATTCAGGAACTCTACAATGTCCTAATTTTATTTTTGCTTTTTAAGACAGGGTCTCACCTGTGTAGTGCTGGCTAGCCTGCAATGTGCTAGGTAGCTCAGGCTGGTCTCAAACTCAAAGGAGAGCTGTATGCCTGTGCTCCCAAAGTGCGGATGTCAGAGGTGTGCACCACCACGCCTAGTTGTCCTTAGCTGTTAAAAACTCATTTAAATTTTGTTGGCTGTGATCGTTTGATCTCATATTTAAGTGATCCTGGGGTTAGGGACTCAGTTCTGGAAAAAAAAAAATCATGTTTTTAACTTGAAGTTAATATCTCATTTGTTTTATTCTTAATTGTGATCTTTAGCTATTTTAAGGACACACTTTTGTGCTTTAATTTTAATATTGCTTTACTAAGTGCCCTAACTTATAATATTGCAGTGTTCTTAATATTAAATATTAACAGAATTATTAAGTAACATGAAATATTAAAATAAAGCTGCAAGTAAAATATTTAAAAATAAATTAATTTTGAAATTACGCGAGTGTAATAATGTAGCCACGTGATAGTGTAGAGGAAAAGCCCTTTCAGGTCTCAGCCTGGCACATTCACTCTTGCCATGTTAGGGTGTGGCTTGTTGTTGGTCTTGGGGGCTTTTCAATATGGTTTTGCACAGTCCTGTCAGTGTGCACACACTTTTACATTACAGTGTACATGCAGATGTTGCATTACTTTATGCTATCTGTGAACACAGTAAACGTACTACCACTTCACACTATACTTCTTCATATTTTTATTTCTTATTTATTTGTTATAATATGTTGCTATATGATGGGGCGTCACACCCGCAGAAGTCAGAAGACAACTTGCAGTAAATGATTCTGTTCCTCTACCACGTGGGTCCCGGGGACTGAACTCAGGTCATGAGGTTTGGCAACAGGCACCTTTACCCATGTTGCCGGCCCCTATGTTTTTATGTCTAACAGTTTTTAGTGATGGAGTAATATTTTACTTAACTGATAGCTGTTAAATTACACACCTGTTTCCTGATACATTTAGTTTATTCTAACTTTTCACCATTGTAATTAATGTAATACATATTTTAGTGCTTCTACTATGCTTTGGAATTTGTTTTTTGTTTTTTTTTTAAAGATTTTTTGTTTTCTGTTATCTTCATTGGTGTTTATTTTCAGACTGAAGCAATGGCTTGGTTGTTAAAAGTGCTCGCTGCTCTCGCAGAGGACACAGGTTCAGTTCCCAGCACCCACGTGGCGGCTCACAGCCACTGTCACTCCAGTCCTAGGAGTCCTGACCGTGCTTTGATCTCTGAGGACTCCTGCATGCATGCGGTATACATACATTCACATAAGATTAAATAAAGAGAAAGGGGCAATTTCATGTATGTCATGTGCTTTGACTATATTGCTCCCCATACACTTCCCTTTTCCCTCTTCCCATGAGACATGAATTCCTTTCTTATTCTAGTCTCTTTTTGGCTTTCACGTGATATATGTATTTCACACACACACACACGCTACTTTATATTTATCTACGTATGATATTTGACATCTATAGCTATATATGATATATCTGTATATATATGATATATATATGTGTGTGTGTGTGTGTGTGTGTGTGTGTATATCTGGTTTTAGGTATCCACACAAAATCTAGGGTAACCAACGAGTAATGACATGCAGTCTTCCTCTTTCCAAGTTTAGTTTATTTCATTTAAGATGAAGGTCTCTAGATGCATCTGTTTTCTAGACAATGATGTTCTTCTTTCATTCTTCCGGCAGTATAAAACTCTGTTATGCATATATGCTATATTTTCTTTATCTGTTCATCTCTTGATGGATACCTAAGCTGATTCCAAAGCTTGACCTTTACCAATGGCACTGTATGTGAACGGTAGGATGTGCAGCTGTGGTTGAGATCCTGAGAGCCGCTCAGCTGTAGACTCAGAAGTGTAAACCCGCTCAGGATGGCGGAGCCCACGGTTATTCTGATTTTATTTTTTGAGAAGTCTCCACAATGGCTGTATGTAGTTTACATTCACACAGGCAGTATATAAGGGGTCCCTCACTTTGCGTTATTGGTAACATTTGTCTGACTGTTTTTTCTCTTCAAAGTAGCCATTCTTTTAGATAGACAATGAGTATAGTTTTAATTCTTTCTTTTTTTGTTTTTGAAGTTCTTAATATATTCTGGATGTTGTTACCACTGGATGTGTAGCTAGCAAAGATTTTTCTCCCAATCTGTGAGCTGTCTCTCTATGTAGATGTTTTTTATCTTCACATGAAATCCATTTCTACTCCATTTCTCAGTTCTTGGTATCCTTTTCAGAACAACTAAAGTCCTTTGCAGGAAGTCTCTGCATATGTCTTGTAGTGTTTTCTTGTAGTGATTTCAGTATTTCAGGATCTATATTAAGGTCTTTAGTCAATTTCAACTGATTTTGTGCAGAGAGAGGAAGAGGGTAGAGTTTGGTTTTTCTGCATGTGTATATCCAGTTTCCTCAGCATCATTTAATGGAGAGGTGTGAGGACCAGCCGGGTAAGCCAGGAGAAGGAGGCAGGAAGCAGGGCGACTCGGTAGTTTCTGTCCAAGTTCTTCCTGCCTAGCGTCCCACCTTGGTTTCCTTCAATGATGGACCGTGACTTCTAAGCCAAGTAAATCCTTTCCTACCCCGAGTTGCTTTTGGTCAGTGTTTTATCACAGCAACAGAAAGCAAATCAGGATAGTGGTGCTCAAAGTACTTCTGCATGTCACCTAATTTTAGTTTTCATAAGAGTGTGTCAGATAGTAAATTACTCCCATTTTATAGAAGAACACATTAAGGCAATAGGAAATTAAGTAATTTACTCAGTTCCTCATAGCCCCTAAGTGGTAAAACTAGAATTTGAAGCTGAGATTTAGGCTTTTGTGTCTCTTTGGGCTGGAGAGATGCTTAGTGGGTAAGGGAACTTGCTGCTGAAGTATAGACACATATGGCCCCAAAACCATGTTAATAGTTTCTGGTTGAAGCTCCGTAGGACACTAAAACACAGACAGTTGGTGTGTAGACATCTCCTTTGCTTTCTTACTTTGCTCAACAGGACTCCAGATTTCTCCTATGACTGTGGTGTTCCTGTGACATGTGTTTTTGCAAACCTTGGTAGATGAATCTTCGGTAGGTAATTGTCTAGGAGAGTCCCCTTGTTATGGAAGTAATGGTGTCTGAAGTCAGCAAGTGAGCCTCACATTCAAGCAGGTTCAGGGCACACCATTTATTGCTAGCCCGGTCTCTGTCTCATTACAGAGAACCTTCCCTTGCCGGGCAGTTACGGGACCATCGGTACGGAGAGTCCTGACAGTAAGGAAGATTTAGATTTTATTTGCTTTGGGGTACTACAGGCTTTAGGATAAATATATGGGATTTGTAAATGATTGCACAGTTTCTCTGGGTACCAGTGTACTGATAGTTTATTATTTTCCTTTTGGAAGACCAAAACAGTCCGTATTTTCTTGTTCACTTTAAACAGCAAAATACCATTTTCTCATTTGTTGTAACACCAGTGGCATGTTTGGTTTGATAAGATGCTTGCTTTGTGTTTTCATCCCCAAAAGGTTGGAGTACATTATTTTCTTAGTCAACATTAAGCCATATTTTGGCTTATTTATTATAAACCTTCAAAACAGTCTCAGCCTTTGAGTAGGGAGAGACTTGACATGACAAGGTTGTTACTGACCTCACTTTCCATCTCACGTGCAGATAAAAAAACATTAGCCCGGAACACTCTGCATAGCTTTTATCCTTGGCAAAGCACAAAACACCTTTTAAATATTCACGGAGATTAAAATTACACATATTGATAAACTGATAATGTTTTCCGTGAAGTAGAGGTCTGTGCTATGACAAAGTTGGGTTTGAGATATGAAGAGATAATGGTCCACTTAAAGTGAATGAATCTCAAAGACCAGTTTTCTGATAGTATTTTATATTTGTGCTGACTTTTGTTTGTTTCTGTCAACTGGACACAAGCTAGGGTCATCTGGAAAGAGGAAACTACCACTGAGATGATGTTTTCCTTCATCAGATTGGCCAATAGAGAGCCCTGGGAGGGGTGTTTTCTTGACAAATGATTGGTGGGAGGGGCCACCCCTGGGCAGGCGACCCTAGGGTAGATAAGAAAGCGAACTGAACAAGCCAGGGACAGGAGCCCTCCTCCCCTGCCTCTGCTTCTCTTTCCTTCAGGTTCCTGCCCTGCCCTCCCTCCGTGACTGTGAACTGTAAGCTGAAATACACTCATTGATTATAAACTGCACGCTGAACAAACTTCCCAGCTTGCTTTCGGTCATGTCATGTTATCACAGGGAGAGAAACCTAACAAGAACAATATTTTTCCATTTCTCTGCCTTGGAAATAGAAGCCAATTGAATGAAAGCTTAGCAGTCGCTACCATTTCTAGGATGATAAAGGACTTTGGTAGTTGAGCATGCTAAGAATGAGACTTATTTTTCCTCTGTTCCCAAAGGACTCCTGAAGGTTATTTGGGAGCCATTCGTGTGGCACCTGCACTGCACGGCAGTTCTAGCTAGAGAGACCCCATTTCTCAGTAGGCATGGAAACCATCTGCACCCAGCTAGTCTCCACAAATCCACAGTGACTGGGAAAGCTCACTGGCTTGTTTGGAGGTTCAGTCCTTCTCAGATCACATTGTTCGTGTCCGTGCCCATCCCTTCCTGCTTTTGTGATGTGTAGGACCCTGGATGATCTATACGTCCCCATTGCTGGATCAGAGACTAGCCATGCATTTCTCAAGTCAGAACAACTATGGCTTCTCTGGAGGAGAAATCAACACTTGTGTGCATGTGCTTTTCAGTGCTAACATTCTAGATTTTTGGCTGTTATAAATGCCAGTGAGCATTTAATGCTTTGTAGCAACAAATCTTAATAGGTCACTTGACTTTTAATAATAGGCAACAGTTTTAGACAGCAAAGGTGTTAATCTGAAACCTGCTGCTTAAAAAATTATTCCCTTAGTTATTGGATGTGGTGGGCCACACCTTTGATTCTACCATTTGGCAGGCAGGGGCCGGCAGATCTCTGAGTTTGAATGCTATATGGTGAGTAAGAGAGAGACCTTATCTCAAATAAAGCAAATTCTCTTGAAAGATTAGTCAAATTGTTCATAAAGAACAGCATACATAATTTATATAATATATAGCTTGTATAATATGTAGTTATAAATGTGTATTATCCAAAGTAAGGTCAACTAAAGAATAAAATATATGTATGTAAAACATAACTCTATAGTGTTTTAGATGATATAAAAAAGTATCTTGAACTGCTGTAGGTTGGTGAATGGTAGGTACCATTTTTCTGTACCTTCAGTATAATAACTGAGTAAATGAGTTATAGTCTGAGGGTTTCAGGCACCAAACGGCTTTTTTTTTCTTTTAAAAAGAAGAATGTCTTACATCTTTCTGTATATCCTCACTTTGAGGAAATTTATTCTAGAAGTTTCAAAGATACAAAACAGAATAAATATGAACTTTTGGAGTTAATAGTAAGTTGAATTTACCTGATGGTTTTAAAGGTCAGTTTTGGGAAGATAATGACAATGCCATATTAGGAGCATTATTTTTAACCTAAGTGCCAAGTCCTATATATCATGTAGGATATATAGAAGGGAATACAGAGATGGGCACAAGCCTGGTAATTTATACTTATTGTACATGGAAGTTAATATTTGCCTATGTTGCCTCCCTGTGGCTTGAGGACCCGTGGGGATTTTATTTTCTAGTGTTTTCAGAAGAGAGAGCATGGGCAGTTTTCCTGTCTGCTGTCCTGGTGGCTCTGCTGAGTGTCCAAATGGTACGTTTAGGCCTAATCTGTTTTGGTAAAAGTTTTGTTCTGGGTTTGTTCAAGTGTGAGACTCAAAAGGCAGCTACTAATTCTGGAAAAGGAAACTACTGTTTTTAGCAGAGGGATCCAAAGGACCTCCTAAGGGCAAAGACCAGCCTACCAGCTGCCAGAGAGCAGCTCCCCGTGCCTGAGCCTGTGCCTCCAGTTAGAGTCGCAGGGCCTCCTGTGGTTCATGGTGCTGCATAGAGACAGAAATTGTTTATTCCCAAGGCTGTTGTAGTGCAAACAGATTTAGACATGAAAAATCGCAGGCAAGCACGTATTTTGGAATATTGCTTAAGAGGAAATGCTTTGAAAAGACAAATAGTGTTTTGTTTTGTTGTTTCCCTCTGAAAAAGAGTTCCTCTGCACAGAGAAACCCTGTCTCAAAAAACCAAAGTCGGATAAGAGTGTTTGTGCTTTGCCAGAGAGATGTCCTCACTCCTGGTGCAAGTAGGGATAAAGACAATCATTCTCTTCATTAAAAAGAAATCAACATTGATATCATTTTCTCAGAGTCCATAATTCGGTCGTGTCAGGTTCCACTGAGGCGTGGTCGACCCACAGTGAGTTCCTTATTTAATTATGCAGTTGGATCAGCTTTGTACAGAGTTGTGGAACTGCAACTGGGTAACCTCTGTCCTGCTGCCCTCCATCGTGGGACAGCTGTTAGTCTGATTTTCACTACTACAGCTGGCGTGTATTCTATAACATTTTCTGTTCTGCACACAGTATATATTTTTTCCTTTCCCTGTACCCAGCACAGCCATTTTGAGTTTCCTATTGTTTCACCTCTCAGTAATTTACTCACTTATAAAATGATGCTCTAGTTTATAGTTCATTAAAATTAAAAAGGGATTTATCTATTTTTATCTTATGTGTGTTTGCCTATATGTATGTATATACATACATATGTATATCTGTATTATATTTTATATGAACCATATCTGTGCCTAGGCCCTTGGAGGTCAGAAGAAGGTGTCCTAGCCCCTGGACCTGGAATTATATATAGATTGTTGTTGACTGCCTCGACAACAGTTGGTGCTGGGAATTGAAGCCAGGCTTTCTGCAAGGGCAGCAAATGCTCTTAACCACTGGAACAACTCTCCAGCGCAGCTTATTCATATTTATTCCTGAGTTGTGTTCTAGTATGGAAACTTCAGATTTTGTTAAAAGTATGATGGGTGGTGGCGGCTCATGCCTTTAGTCCCAGCATTCTGGGGCAGAGGAAGGCGGATCTCTGGTCCTGTCTATAGCGCAAGTTCAAGGATGGCCAGGGAAACATGGGGGAAACCTTGTCTTGGAAAAACAGACAGACAGACAGACAGACAGACAGAGAGACAGACAGACAAGTTCACCTGTTAGACTTTTGAGGTGTTTGTTGTGGGTATGATGTAGAAAGCTTTGCATGGCACATGCTTCCATTTTTCTCTGGTAGCCTTCTTGGGTTGTCTTGCTGTATGCTAGCTTTTTAAGGGTAAGTGGTGCTAGCCATAGCCATGCCTTGTGGAAAGGAGAGAGACCCAGAGGTAGAGGAATGTGCGAGGGAACTCAGCAATGAGGTGGAAGACGGTAGGCCGAAGAGAAGATCAAGGCCCACAACCACTGCAGACTTGGTTTCTTACAACTCTGTTTTCTTGTGTTCCAGGTTAAGATCCAAGCGAGGCTGCCCTTGGGCAGTGGCCTATTTCACACACTGGAGCACGGCGCCGCTATCTTCCTACCTAACAAAGCGCCTTTTGTCATGTGACCACTTTTGAACCTGGGGTTTTGAAAGCCCTTTTTGTTTTTCCCGTTATCTTCTGTGATCTGTCTGAAAGATCTGACTTTTTAATTATTAACTCATACACTTGAGATTTGGAACTCATAGATTTTTACTTTTATTTCTTGACAAAGCCTCCCTCTGTTGGTCGGCTTACTAGCTGACCCTTACTGTGTACTTTCACCCAGCCTGGCCTTAGAGGTGGTGGGGTACAGTCTTCCTGTTCAGTCTCCCGAGCGCTGTATTTACTGCTGGACGACTCTGAATCTGCTTTACAGCTTAAACATTTTTGAATTATATGTAAAAAAGAGAATCGCCAGAGAAGATACCCGATAGGGCAGAGAACAGTTTATTCGTAGTGTGGTTTGTTTTATAAAGAGTAAAACTCACCTTTACCTAACCCCCCTCTCTCTGTCTTTTCCCAGCCATGAGAATTTTTGAGTTAAAGGAATAGCATTCAGAAGTTGAATGATTTGTATAACTTACGGGTTGAGATATGGTCATGCCCCACTTGTGGAAGGCTTATGAGTTATCTTAAACACAGAGTAACTCTTCTTGACATCTCTGCTGCCACAGCTCAACTCTTCCTCATCTTCCTCAGGGCGCTTCTACCTCCTGAGTGCTGTGGTGACAGGCATACAGATCACATACTGGGGTGACAGACGTATAGATCACCCAGATCACATTCTGGGGTTGCAGTCATGTAGATCACACCACTGTTTGGGATTCATGCAGAGCCGGGCGTCAAAGCCCTCATGCGCCGAGCGACTGCTCTGCCCACATCCTCAGCCTTATTTTTATCTTTATTTTATTTTGGAGGCAAGGTCTCATGTAGTCCAGGCTGGTTTTGAACTCCTGATCCTCCTCCTCCTGCCTCTCAAGTGCTGGAATTAAAGGCATGTGTCCCCATGTCTGACATTCTTTGCCCATTTTTAAAGTTGGGGTATTTGTGTTTATAGTTGAATTTTAAGGGTTCTCTATGTACTTTAGGTTTTAGCCACATATATAAAGGTAAAATGCAAATGTTTCTCATATTTCTAATGTATATTTTATAATCTTAAAATTTGAAATTATAATTTCAAATTTACAGAGAAATTATATGAGTATTTAGGATGAAAACCTCTCATCCACAATACTTCAGACTGAAGTATTTCTGATTTTTAGATTTTTGAGATATTGATAGAGGCGCTACCAATGAAGCCTTGCTAATTCGGAAGTCTCAGATCTAAAACTGAGCATCGAGCTACCGCTTTCAGGGCTGTGGATGTTCAGATTACAGAATGTCCAGCCTGGAAAAGGAACTCCTGTGTGCCCCTTATTCAGAATCAGCCCTGTTCTTTTAGAGTGCATTTTAGGTGGACCTCGTGTTGAGCCAGTCCAATACAGGGAATTAGCTGAGGTTTGGGGGAGAAAAAAAATAAGAACATAGCACTTGTTCGATATGTGGAGCAAATACTGCTTATAAGCAACAAGTACAGTTGGGGACAGCACACGTGGAGACAGTGGGAGAGGAGGCCAGTGGAAAGGAGAGTGGTGTGCCGGGATCAGACAAGTCCAGGGGGTCTGAAAGTGCACCTCGTCCCCAGATTCTCTCGGCAATGCTTGGGAAAGTACTGACTGTCAAAACCTGGAATTGTGGGGGATACTGCCTTGTTTATTTCTGGTGAACAAAGCCACATCTGCTGCTGCTCAAATATTCTTTACAGCCAGGACAGCCATACAACCGCATGCATGAGGGTCTGAGCCCAATCCCAGACTCACAGTCTAGACTAGGGTGAGAGCTCCTAGCAAGAGACCCTGTTTCAAACATGGCGGATGGCATCCTTGATGCTTGACCTCCCTGGACGCACATGCAAATGTACCTACACATGGATGTGACATACACAGCTTACATGTAGCCCAAGTTAGTCCTAGACTCACTGTGTAGCCTTGGATCTCTTTGAATTGGTCATCCTTCTGTCTCTATGCGTTGCTGGCAATGGAACCCAGAGCCTCATACATGCTAGGCAAACAAATGCGCTACTTACCGAGTTAACCTGGCTTTGCGTACTTTGAATCTTCTGTAAGGAGGTACTTGAAAATGCTTGCCTAGTTTCATTTTGTGTTGCGGTCACTTATAGCTGGTATGTTCCTGTTATCACACTATTTTCTTTGCTACTTTCTTCTTGGAAAAAAAAATGCCCCACCAACATCTGAATGAAGCAAATGTTACTATAGGAAAGATCTGGAAGCCTAGAGGAAGAAAGAGGTGGTTTGGGGTAAAGATGACTTAGTGGCGGCTTCCTTTCAGTCCTCAGGTATCGGTAGAGAGGCTAAGTGTCCATTCTGGTCCATCTCCTATTCCTGTAGCCCGGGGAGGACCTGGAGACAGCATGGCCTTTGAAGCTCCGGAGACCTAGTTTTGAATCCAGGCCCATTTACAGCGGTCTAATCTTGGGAGGCTCACCGATGCACTGTGAACTCAGCGTCTTCATTCCTGTTGAGGGCCCTCCTCCTTTTTCCTCCCCTCTTCCCCCTCCCTCCTTTTTTCATCCGTCTTCTTTCTCCCTTTTCTTGCTTTTCAGAGTGGAGATCAGAACCCGGGCATGGTGTGTGCTAGGCAAGTGCTTTCCCACCGAGCTCCTGGCTCAGTGCAATTTGGACCTTTTCCTCCCCTCTTGACGGTGTAGAGGATTTAGACTCAGCTCAAGGCCACAGCATAGAGCCCAATCTCTGATTGTACTGGCTGGCTGGAACTAGAATGGAGACAGACTTTTCTGTTTTGTGATTGAGTCTTGCTGTGTAGCCCAAGCTTCCTCAGTCACCGAAGGGCTGTGATTTTAGAAATGAGTCACCACACTCTGCTGTAGACAGACATATATATATATAGGGTACACATGGTCTAGTCGTGTCTTGAAGTGTAAGGACATACTGTATAATCTTTGGAAATGTATATGGAAAGGTTTTCAGTATAGTGCCTGGTGCCATAGTGCTTTTGTCACTATAATGTTAGCTATCATCATCATCATCATCACCACCACCATAGTACTTAAACTGTTAGTTATCATCACCATCATCATAATTATTTTATCATCATATAATCATCGTCATTATCATATTATCATCATCATCATTACCACCACCGTTTTTAAAAAATTTTAAAGAAGATTACTTTTATTTCATGTATGTATATGAGTGTTTGCCTACATGGACTTTTGTGTATTGTTTTTGAGCCAAATGCCCTCAAAGTTCAGAAGAGTCAGATCCCCCTGGAACTGGAGCTACAGCCAGTTGTAAGCCACCCTGTGTATGCTGGGAAATGAACCCAGGTCCTCTGCAAGAGCATCAAATGTTCGTCACCACTCAACCATCTCTCCATTATCATTCCCTGTATCACAAAAGCTATTATCATTTTCCTTAAATCTGTTTTAGTTTAGTAAAGAAACTAGTGAAATCAGTTTTATACACTTAAATTCCATTTACTTATTTACATTTTAAAGGGCTTTATTTTTATTTTATGTGTATGAGTGCCAGCCTGCGTGTAGATACGGAGACCGTTTGCATGCCTGGTGCCCACAGAGGTCAGAAGAGAGCATCAGATACCTGGAAATGGCGTTACAGTGGCTGTGGGCTGCCTTGTGGCGCTCGGAACTGAACCTGGGCACTGACAAGAGCAGCCAGTGCTCTCGGCTGCCCAGCTGTCAACCCACCTTCCGCTCAGCACTTTTTTTTTTTTTTGAGACTCTCAGTATATAGCCCAGGCTAGCCTGGAAGTCACTGTGTAGCCCAGGCTGGCCCCAGTTCACGGAGCTCAGCCTGCTGAGATTAAAGGCATGGCTGTCACACTCCTCACACATTCCAAAAGCAATCATGAAGCTTCTGCAGGTTGATGCATTTTTCACACTAAACTCACACACTCAGCTCAGGAACAGACTGTTAGCTCAACACAGCACAACACATTGCAGCAAGATGAGGCAGGGGCTCTCCTGAAGGGAGATGGAGGAGGATCTGGGGGAACCGGGAGGCACAAGGCAGGGGGAGTGACAGGGAGAGGTGGAAGGAGGGAGGGCTGGAGGAATGAATGAATGAATGAATAAATAAATAAATATTATCACCTTTATGAAAAAAGAAAAGAAAAAAGAACCTATTACCACGACCCCCAATTTCTGTCCTTGTTCTCTGCAAACTGTGTTTCACTTTTTTAGAGGAAAACATAATTTCCTTTAGTATGGTGTGGACCGTTGTCTCCTGCTTTGCGCAGGCCCTTACCAGCTGTGAGGGACGGGTGGGACATTAAGTGTGGTCTTAGTAGATGCCTTTTTTGTCTCTTACTTTCAAAGCTTGTCTCTTGGGAAGGGATTTCCCCGGGCTGTTAGGTTTGGATGTGGAGAGGCTGAGCCGTCCTACCGATCTCCCACAAATAGGTGATGCGCTCTCTGCTTTTATTTATCTGAGCTACAGAAGTCCACTGAGCACAGAGTTGTCTATTGTACTAAAAGAA
Organism: Tokudaia tokunoshimensis; assembly: GCA_036184795.1. NCBI lineage: Eukaryota > Metazoa > Chordata > Mammalia > Rodentia > Muridae > Tokudaia > Tokudaia tokunoshimensis. The sequence goes on along the minus strand of BTHU01000003.1, from coordinate 90,243,962 downwards.
AAGGGAAATAATTGGTCCAGCTGCACAGGCTTCTTAGCTGTGCCCTGTAAAGAGCATTTAACATTCAAAAGAGCCCTGCACACATCTGTGGAGGAGGCCGCACAGTGCCTGGTGACTCATCTCCTGAGTGGAAGGAGGTCATTAGGCTGAGCACAGGCACCGTCCAGAAGCCAGGGACTGTGTTTACCCAGTTTCTGTCTGGACATGTTCAGAAAACTGAAGGAAAGTTTTCAAAAGGCAGCTTCTGAGGAGAAGAATAAAGATTGGGAGCTGAATTCAAGGCCCTTCATATATTTCCTTTGGGAATCAAAGTCGTGAACATACAGATTCTGAAAACCCTGGCCACGTGCTCGCTTGTGTGTGTCTCTTACCTTTCCGTACTCAGCTTGACGATGTTAAATTTCCACATGTGTTTGTCAGAATTCCACTGCTCAGTTTTATGCTGTTATTTTATTTATTAGGACTTATTTTATTTTTCTAGGAGGTCCCTCCCCTTCCCCCCAGACACGGTCTCACTGTGTAGGCCAGGTTGGTCCGAAACGCATTCCGTCATCCACCTCTGCCTCCTGAGCACCAGGGTTAGCATGTGTGCTCTCTGCGGTGGTGGGTTAGTGATTTTCTCACATACCTGAGATCCTGGCGGCTGGGGAGCTGGTGGAGATGGTAAAGCGCCCGCCGAGCGAACGTGAGGACCAGAGTCCACATTACCAGCACCCACATAAAACCGCTAGAGTTGTTCCTGAACCCTAACTGTTGGCTTTTTAACAAACCATGCTTAGATTTTAAAAGAATATGTATTTTTTTATTATTTCAAAAGTAGTATATATTATTTGAAGAAAACTTCAAACTCATAGAGCTAAGAATTGCTGGTAAGTGTTCCGCATTGTTTGCCCTTTGCTTCTGATTCACGTGTTGGTTTTATAATTCATCCTAAATAATTTGATTAACCTATACTTAAGTTTTTAAGTGTACTTCAGAAATGTTTGGTTATTGAATTGTGTTATTTTGCGATATAACCCTGTTTATAACTGATGGGAAGTTTAAAATATTTTGCTTTCTAAAATAGCAATTGTGGAGAATATATAGTACCTTTTCTGAAAACTCATTGTGGCCTCTAGATGGACCAGAGGAACTTCTGGGCAGTGGTGTAAATGTGTTTTGTTCAAGAGCTAGGTTTCTTATCAATGAAAGCACTTGAGTCCAAAGGGTCTCTTCTGTCAGAGCATGCTTGTGTGTGTGTGTGTGTGCGCGCGCGCGCGAATGTATGTGCCTTCAGACAGGGTCTCTCACTGAACCTCTAGCCAGACGGGCAGCCAGCAGGACCTGGTCATCCTCCTGTCTCTGTCTCCTGCAGCTGTGCTAGCCTGGCTTCTAATGTGGATGCTCAGGATTTGAACACAGGTCCTCCTCCGTGCAAGGAAGTACTCTTAGCCAATGAACTATCTTCCTAACTTTTATAAGACTCTAGATTGCATGGCTTCTAAATTCATGTCTGTTACTTTCAGAAGTAGTGAAGCTATAATAGATAACGAGACAGCACATAGAGAGAAAACAGTAGTGAGAAGGCCACACGGTGTAGACAGAGGTCACACAGTATAGACAGAGGACAGGTTAACATCCACTGGGTCCCCGTCCAGCATAGCTATAATATAATCTAAAGTATAATCTAGAGTATAACCTTTCAAAAACAAAAACAAAAACAAAAAAACAAAAGGTTGGACCTAACAACTATTTAATTAACAATTAATATTTTTTTCCATATGCTGTCCAAAGGGCCAACTAATTTTTTGTATAGAATCACTTGACCAGTTTATCTAGCAGGACTTTGTTATGGTAAACACCAGCTGTGTCGATCTGGGGTCTGGAGAAAGGTTGAGAGCCTGTCTCCAACAAGGTGGAAGGCAAGAACACATATCCAAGGTTGTTGTCTGACTTCCACGTGCATGCCATGGTGCATGCAAATTCCATGGGCATGCTCACCACATACATGCATACATACACACACATAAATAAGCATATTTAGGTTACAGTCCTGTTGTGTGTTGGCCTCTGAGAAGCCTCACCTGGAGATTGAGTGGGGAGGGTGAAGGAAAGGTGTGCTCACCCTCAGGCTGGGAGTGGAATGACAGAATGGTGATTGTTTGGGAAAGTGACCGTCAAGAAACTCCTCTGACCAGTCTGTCTGGCTCTGGGATTGTTCTGATGGTCACTGGAAACTTTCGCAGCCTTTGGCTAAGTTGTTTCTCATATCTGAACACCTAGTTCTGGGGAATGTGCTGTGTTTTACCCAGTTCATCTCGTCTTCATCTCATCCACCAGGACTTAGAAAGTGTGCTTTGCAGTCTAGCGGTCTGGGTGTTTAAAGCCTGTGGCTAAGCGCCTGTGATTAATGGTTGAATTATCTGTAGTTTTAGAGGGAAAAACACTTAGAGATTTGTTTCTGAGAACACCTTGAAGGTTCTGAAAAATTTTTAAATTTGTATAAGAAATAATAATTATTTTATATATTTGTAAAACAATACTTATTTATATGTATACAAGATCGAGCTTATTTATGTGTGTATATGTGTGCATGTATGTGTGACCTCGGTTGCATGCGCCATGGCATGTATGTGGAGGTCAGAGGGCAACCTTGGATGTGTGTTCTTGCCTTCCACCTTGTTGGAGACAGGCTCTTTTGTTTGCTGCTGGGTACCTCAGGTTAGTTGGCCTGTGAAATCCTAGCATTTCCCGTCTCTGCTTCCTGTCTTGCCTCAGGAGACTGGTATTCCAGACCTGTGTGATCTTACCCTGTTGTATTTGGGTTCTGGCCATCTAACGCAAGCCCTTGACCCATGGAATCATCTTCCAAGCCTAAGAAAACAACCATTTTAAAAGAAAAGGCTGTCATTTCGTAACCTTGTAAGTCTGACAGTAACGCAAAAGGTGTATTCCTTTATATAACACAAACCACTAAAAGCTAAAAATTTGAGACAACATGAAAGTATGTTCAATAAAAAAATTAAGTTCTTGGTTAAGTTGTTAAGAGCATCGGCTGCTCTTCCAGAGGACCTGGATTCAGTTCCCAGCAGCCTCGTGGCGGCTCACAGCTGTCTGTAATGCTAGTTCTGGGAATCTGATGCTCTCTTCTGACCTCCCTGAAGTGCATAGTATGCAGGCAGAGCACGTATAACATAACACGTATAACAATAAAAATACTAAAAATGATTATTTTTACTCCAGATCTCCAGCCTCCCTTCTTATGGGGCCACTATCAGCGGTTTCCACTTGCCTCTAGAGTGGTGTGCAAACACGCCTGCTTGATTCTAGATCTCCTTTTAAATAAACAGCAGTGTGGAAGCTTCTGTGCTGCGTGCTTCTCACTAGGTGTTTTGAGGTTAATTCAGACAGATCTGTCGGGCTCCTCTTGCTGGCTCTTCGGTATTTCGTTACACAGATGAACTGTTGTTTAACCACTCACGGCTGGTGGACATCCACATTTCCCACAGTCTTTGCCTTTATAGACAGTCCTACATACTCAGTGTTCTGTAGATCGGCCTTTTCCATGTGGATCTTGCTAGTAGAAATTCCCAGAAATTTTAATTAATGTGTCAAAGAGTATGTATGGTTCCAATTTTGATGCTTCTTGCCAAATGGAGTTCCATGGAGGGTGACCAATTTATATTTCATTAGTGCTGATCTCAAAAGATGTGTGCATGCGGTTCGGTGATAGAGTGCTTCCACACACAAGAACTTAATGCCGAACTCCAGAAGCTGACGCATCCTTCTCTTTCCAGAATAAAACACCGTTATTGTACCCCTGGTGCTCATTGCAATACATCTAGCCCCCAATGCCAAGACTATTCTTCCTCCAGATCTTAATATAGCCGAGCTCTTGGAATTTAAGTCTCAGTAAAACGATGATAACAGATCATGATTCAGTTTTTTAGCATTTGGAGTCTGAGGACAGTCTGGGTTATATATCTTGATTAACTCTGAGGCCAGTATGAGGTGTGCGAAACCCTATCTCAAAAAACAGACAGACAAACAGACACACAAACAAACATTTGGGGGATGTACCTAAGTTAGCTTTGAGGTACAGTGCTTTTCTTGAATGCTCAGGGCCCCAGGTTCAATCACCAGCACTAGAAAAGGAAGGTCTGGGATGTCTCTTTTCACTTTCTTGCTAGAGTACTGTAGTTTCTAATTTTTATTTTTGACTTTTGAGATGAGTCTTATATAGTTAAGGCTGGTCTCAGACTTCCCCCATAGCTGACCTTCCTGCTTCTACCTCCTGTGTATCTTTGGTCTTTGCTGGTTGGCTAAGTGTAAATGGTCTTATTTTAATTTTTTTTTTTTTACAGGCTAAAAAGTCACTTGCTAGTGTTTCTATCTTGTGAGCAGCCCGTAGGACCATTTATTTCTATAGCATATTTTTTTTCTGATGAAGTTGTAAGAATTCTTTCTCTGTAAAGAGACCATACTCCTTGCTATATGTGCTACTATATTTTGATGTTTGTTATTCATATTTTGGCTTCAACTTTTGTTTTTTTTTTTTTCCTTTGTAGCTAAAACTCAAGCCTTCAGATTTAGCAATTTATTGTTTTCAGGTTTATTTAGGAAGCAGTCTCATATTTAGAGATAATAATGACCTGTTACAATTTTAGTATTTTAATGCATTAATTATTTTTACCTTTGATCCGTCAGAAATATGAGCGTGCAATAGTTCAGTTTTATTTCCCTAGTTTACCACAGAGCTCAATTTCCCACCTCTGAGGTGTGGTAGCGTTTGGTCAGTGCTGGATATCTTCGGTGGTACTGCTTTTCATGCAGCTGGCATAAGCAATCTAATTTAATCTCCATACTCTCAGGCATTTAAAAATCAGTGGAGCCGGGTGGTGGTGGCGCACGCCTTTAATCCCAGCACTTGGGAGGCAGAGGCAGGAGGATTTCTGAGTTCGAGGCCAGCCTGGTCTACAAAGTGAGTTCCAGGACAGCCAGGGCTACACAGAGAAACCCTGTCTCGAAAAACAAAAAAAAAAAAACAACAACAACAAAAAAAAAATCAGTGGAACTGCCCATTTCCATAAAGTGGTGGTGGTGTCACCTGGGCAGCTTCCTGGCTGAGACCCTTTGTGAGGTGGAGTTCTGATGCCCGTTTAGTTACACCAGCTGTTATCGCTGTAATTTGATGACATTTACACCCATGAGTGATGGGCTGTTTGCGCATTTGGCATTACGTTTGCTTGTATGAATTTAGATGATCAATTTTATCATTCAAAGTTTTATTAATCTTCTCATCTCATTCAGCACCACAGAAATTAAGCATGCTTCTTTAACTGTGTAGCCTGTAAACATCTTAGCTGGGTAAAAATAGAGCACAGTTCTTTGCAAATGTGTTTAATGTAAATATGTAACACGAGGAAGTAAGTTGGGAAGGCAAATTGGCCTCGTAGAGAAGCAGCTAATGTCAGGGGTCTGAGCACTTGAGGGTCTCTGTTAGATTAGAGCAGTAGTTCTCAACCTTCCTAATGCTGCAACCCTTTAATACAGTTTCTCATATTGTGGTGACCCCTCCCCCCAACCAATAATTATTCTCATTGCTACTTCATATTTGTAATTTTGCTACTGTTATGAATCATAATGCAAATATCTGATGTGCAGGTTTCCTGATATGTGGTCCCCATTAGGGGTCATGAGCCACAGGTTGAGAACCACTGGGAGTGTAGACTTCGGAGAGTAAGAAGACACGAGGGAGGGCCTGTGATGTGGTGGATGTGGGCGAGAGGTATTACTACCAGAAAAACTTGCAGAGGTTTTGTTACTTGTGACTGTTCTGTCCAGTTGGTTCTGTACTTTAGAGTACAGCGGCAGTGTCAAGATGCAGGGATGACACGGGAATGGCGAATGCTATTCTCGGGAGACCAGCTGGATCTGGATCACTCAAGGGTCAGCATTTAGGTTTCTATATATAACAACTTGCATAGTTTCTCATCCATGTTGGAAAGGAAATTGTGTAGGATAATGTTACTCAGGTTGAAGCTGCTCTGTTGAGTTATTTTTAAGCAGTCTTTGTAGAATGTTCAGAGAGGGCTCCAGGCAGTTTCTTTGAAGTCCTCTTTCCTTTTCCTTAGAACTAAATGCTTTGGCCACTACAGAGGCTTAAGGGCCTTGAACTTGTAAACATTCTCATCAGGTGACAGTGTCACTGGCAGTAGGAAATGCCAACAGAGCAGCCTGAGATGCCTTCACAGAGCCTAGAGGCCATAGAAAAGAGTTCCCTCAGCTCAGAGGAAGCAGGATTAGTAAGCTTGATTGAACAGGGAGACAAGTCAGCTGGAGAGCCAAGGGCTGTGTTAGGAGCAGTAAGTGTAACGGCTTCCGGCCTTGAAAGCTACTTACTGTCTTAGTCAGGGCTTCTATTCCTGCACAAACATCATGACCAAGAAGCAAGTTGAGGAGGAAAGGGTTTATTCAGCTTACACTTCCACGTTGCTGTTGATCACCAAAGGAGGTCAGGACTGGAACTCAAGCAGGTCAGGAAGCAGGAGCTGATACAGAGGCCACGGAGGGATGTTACTTACTGGCTTGCTTCCCCTGGCTTGCTCAGCCTGCTTTCTTATAGAACCCAAGACTACCAGCCCAGAGATGGCACCACACACAAGGGGCCCTCCCACCCTTTATCACCAACTGAGAAAATGCCCCACAGCTGTATCTCATGGAGGCACTTCCCCAACTGAAGCTCCTTTCTCTGCGATAACTCCAGCCTGTGTCAAGTTGACACACAGAACCAGTCAGTAAGTACATTACTATGCAACAAAGTTTATATATTAGGGAAGGTTTGTGATGCTATACTAATTTTTCTTATTTAAGGAACTTTTCCTTGAAGAGAAACCTCTTTAAAGGCTGATGCAGGCTTGCTGGTAGAAAGGGAGTGTCGAAGACATTCAAAACATCAAAGGGATTCTTGCTTAAACACAGGTCATTCACAGCCATTTTTACAAACTATTTTGTGATGTTTCTTAGAAATGAGGGTATAGTCATTCTCGTGTAACCTTAATGGCTATAAAAATGTATAAATTTTTGAACGTCAGCCACTGACAGGTGGCCATCAGAACGAGAAACCTGAGGGGAGCCCTTTCTTCTGTGTCTTCCACGTTTCCGACTAGACATCAGGCACCAATACCATTTTATCTATTATCTCCAGCACCGCTAGCTTTAGGACTTCTTTATTATTTGATTTAGGCTACAGTCACATCGAAAGTCACAGCTTTGGCCTTTTGCTAGACTTCCAATTGTCCCGAGATCATTTAAAGACAGTCATAAAATGAATAAATGGGAGCTGCACGCCTAGCTCAGTGTCCAGCTGTCGACTAGCATGGGCAGTGATCCCTGTCTGATCCCAGCACTGCAAGAACCCAAAACAGAACACCGGTTATGCAACTCGAAGCAAGACATATGCAAAACGGCAACTGCTGAAGAGTGATGCTATGAACACATGACAGCTGGAGGTGTAGCTCAGTGTGCACAAAAAAGGCTCTGGGTTCAAGCCACAGTACCACCAAAACAGCAGTAACAACAACAGAAATAAAATGAAGCCACCACCTGTGTGTGTGTGTGTGTCTTGTAATAAATAATTAAATTTATGTATTCAAAGGAGTAGAAAAAGAATGGCATTAGCATCAGTGGGATGTAAGCCATGTAGTTTTTGCCATTGAACTAATTATAATATCTCTCCCTATCCCATCTGAGAATAATAAATAAACATAATAAGCACATTGTAGAGTTTTGTGGCATTTTAAATGAGATTGTGTATTTGAATTACCTGGAATATAATTAGGACTTAACAGGTTTCTTTTTTAATGAATTATTTTATTTATTTACATTACAAATGTTGCCCTCTCCACGTCCCCTTCCAGAGTTCACTAGATTTCTTAATGATGGTCCAATCCCTAGCATGCCAGTTTCTTTTTTCTTTTTTATTAGATTTTTAAAATTTACATATCAAATGATCAAATGTTATCCCCTTTCCTCGTTTCCCCTCTAAAAACCCCCATCCCATCTCCCCTTCCCATGCTCACTAACCCACTCACTCCTGCTTGCCTGTCCTGGCATTCCCCTATACTGGGGCATCAAGCCTTCACAGGACCAAGGCCCTGTCCTCTCATTGATGTCCCACAGGCCATCCTCTGCTACATATGTGGCTGGAGCCATGGGTCCCTCCGTGTGTACTCTTTGGTTGGTGGTTTAGTCCCTGGGGGCTCTGGGGGTACTGGTTTGGTTCATATTGTTGTTCCTCCTATGGCGCTGCAAACCCCTTCAGCTCCTTGGGTCCTTTCTCTAGCTCCTCCATTGGGGACACTGTGCTTAGTCCAATGGATAGCTATGAGCATCCACTTCTGTATTTGTCAGGCTCTGACAGGGCCTCTCAGGAGACAGCTATATCAGGCTCCTGTCAGCAAGCACTTGTTGACATGAACAATAGTGTATGGGTTTGGTAACTGTATATGGGATGAATCCCCAGGTGGGGTAATCTCTGGATGGCCTTTCCTTCAATTTCTGCTCCACAATTTGTCTCTGTATCTCCTCCCATGGATATTTTGATTCCTTTTCTAAGAAGGACCAGAGTATACACACTTTGATCTTCCTTCTTCTTGAACTTCATGTGGTCTGTGAATTGTATCTTGGGTACTCTGAACTTCTGGGCTAATATCTACTAATCAGTGAGCGCGTACCATGTGTGTTCTTTTGTGACTGGGTTATCTCACTCAGGATGATATTTTCTAGTTCCATCCATTTGGAATTTCATGAATTTGTTGTTTTTAATAGCTGAGTAGTATTCTGTTGTGTAAATGTACCACATTTCCATTCCTTTGTTGAGGGTCATCTGGGTTCTTTCCAGCTTCTGGTTATTATAAATAAGGTATGCCAGTTTCTTTTCTTAAAATTTCCTTTAGTAGCTGGCATTTCAGTCTTATTGTACAGTTTTAAGTTTTGTTTCATCATCAGTCCATTAATCCTTCCCACTGATCCATTCATCATCTATCTATTCATCCATCCATCCATCATCTATTCATCCAATCCATCTATCATTCATCATCCATGCATCATCCATCCATCCATCCATCCATCCATCCATCCATCCATCCGCCTGTCCATTCATCATTCATTCTTTCAGTCACTCATTCCAGACCCCTTCATTAAGCACTACTTTATGCAAGACACGATTCAAGGGGCTGGAGTTAGAGTAGCCCCAGGGTAGCATGACCTGATTTTTGGTTTTTGTTTGTTTCTTTTGAGACACAGTTTCATCATTTAACCTAGGCCAGTCTGAAACCAGCTATCCTCCTGCCCAAGTTTTCTGAGTGCTGGGATTATAGGTGTTCACACACCCTATTCAGACCATAAATTTGCATTTCATTAGGAAAATAGATATTTTCATCAAGTGGTGATTAGCAATGTGATTAAACATATAAATAGGCACAGAACTTTGAGTATGCTTTTAGTTGCATAGACAGGAAGGGCTTCTTGATACAAGAGCTCAACTATATTAACATCTGGTGGAAGAACATTTCTGGTGTAGGGGTCAGCTAGTGCAGGGGTGCAATGAATGTCTTTTATTCTAGACTGAGAAGGATGGGTCAGCTTCTGGAGTTTGGCATTAAGTTATTATGCTCGGAACTTCTCATGCTGAGAAAGATGTGTGGGTATGTGTTATTTCACAGCTATAACTGTGAACTGTTGTATAATATTCTCATGTCAGCATGCACTCAACAACACTCATTATACTATCCTTTGGAGAGGATGAAAAAGCCTTGTTTTAATATTTAGTGAAGCAAATGGCTTAAAATCCAAGATTTAGGTGGCCTACTGCACATAACTAATTTTTGTGTTAGCTAATGAGAAGTAATTAGAGTAATATGCTTATATAATTAACTTTTAATTATTTTTCTTAGTGCCATTTAGTTTATGATAATTCTTCAAATACTGTAATATAACACGAGAAGCAAAGTCTAACAGGTTTTTACTAAACATCACTCATTTGATGCATCCTAGAATTAAGATAAAAGTATATTTTATAAAATAGTTTTTTAATTTTATAATTTTATTTATATGTATAGATGTATTGTTTGCATGTATCTGTCTGCACTGTATGTGTGTCTGGTGCCTTCAGAGATCAGAAGGTATTGAATGCCTGGGATTGGAGTTACAGATGGATGTGAGCTGCCTTGTGGGCTATGGTAATCAAACTCTAGTCCTTTGGAAGAATAGCCAGCTCTTAACCTCTGAGCTATCTTTCCAGCTCTCACTTCTAATTTTAGAAAAGTACTGGATTTGAAGAGGAGTTAGAAACATGGTAAAGTTCTGATGGTAGTGTAAACCCAGATTTCCCTATTAATATCTTATGCATTTGTATAATTCATATTTGTATATGTATTATATATGTGTATACAAAGATGTATAATACATAATATAACTAATTAACCATTATATATACAGTAATTTTTTAAAAACACAAGTCCATACTTGCAATTATACTTGATATTAACTGCCTGGTGTTAATACAGATTTCATAGGTTGATAGCACAGTTTTCCAAAAGATTTTTTTCATTTCGGATACCAGCTGCAAATTTTTGATCATCCGTAGGTGTTCTGGGTCACCTAGGTGCTCTTAGGTTACCTTTTTCAAATAGGGGTTTCTACTAACCATTTGGCTCCGTAATTCGTTTGAGTAACTTGCTCGAAGTGGGAAAGTGCTGCACTTAGGCTTAAAGCTTTGTGTACAGGATACAAATCTGTAGCAGAATTTTTGCAGAGCCATTGTATCTGGCATGAATCTGGAGTGATGACACCAGGCGTTGAAGTAACATTTTGTAAATAGTTAGTGATTGTTATCAGAGATTTATGGAGTTGCTCTGCTTGAAGGATTCACGGAGCCTTTTCACGACTTAGTCCCAAGACAAACCTGGTAAATCAGAAAATCTCCTATGACTGAGAATTGCTTAGGTAATGATTCCTTCTGACAACTCTTAGATCAGATAAGAGATTTTGGTATTCAGAAATTGACTCTATAAAGGTGCCTATTGTGTAACAATAATGAGACTTCTGCAGGGTGGTTTGGAGTTCAGGCCTACAGAGGCTGACCCACCATCCTCCTGAGAAGCCTAAGTTCATCCTACTATGTGTCTTCTTTTCTTCTATGGTCCTGTGTAACCCGGAACGCCGGGACTCAGGACCAGCCAACTGGAAGGCATGCAGATTGAGTTGGGGAGAATGAGTGGATCCGGCTTCTGTGTCCCAAAACCCTCCCAGCACATGCCTACAGTCTGCTCACTAGGAAGGGTCCTGGTAGATTCATCTCAGTTTGGGATTGTTTGATACTTTTCTCAAGATTGGGTCGGCTTGGCCAAGGTGACTAAGAACACTGATGATAGCCGTGGCTCCTGGAGGAACCGGTTCTTGGCAGCATTCTCCACTGTGAAGTTACCCCCGGCTCCACCCCCTTACACACTGTTTATATTTTTACAGTCACATCTATTTATTTATTTATGTGTATGTTTGTGGGTAGGCAAAGGGGTGCATGGCCTGCCTGTGGGGGTCAGAGGACACCTTTTGGTAATAGCTTTTCTCCTTCCACTCATGGGTCTGGGGAATCAATCTCAGATCTTCAGCCTTGGTGGCAAGTGCCTTATTCTGCTGAGCCATCTCCCAGGCCCCAGACTGCTGTTGTTTTGAAGGAAGTCACTATGTATAGACTACACTGGAGGAGTGGGGAGGCACAGTCCACCTTCTGGAGGGTGTAGTAACAGAAAGTGTTTTCTTTCTTTCTGTGTTGCTTTTGGGGTGCTGTGAGGTGAGCCAAGGGTGTTCTGCATGTCCAGCAAGCATTTGTACTCAGCTGCACTCCTGGGCTAGATAAAGAGATTGTAATTATAGAGGAACAGGAACGATTTTAAGAACTATTGGAAAAATAAAATCAAATACTTGAAAATTTTAGTTATTAGAAAAATGGAGCCATAGCAACTGGAGCCCTCTTTTCAGATCAGTGAACCCGGAGGGAGGGGCCATGTCCTTAGAGGTGGGCAGAGCTTCCTATTGGGGGTGGGGCTTTGCTAGAGCACTGTGTCTGTGTGTGTGTGTGTGTGTGTGTGTGTACCTTTGTCTTTTAGGTTGTTGTGATCTAGCACCTGGGAGATGACTGACTTATAGTGATCTGATAAATTACAAGCAGAGAAGCCCTTTTCCTCAAGAGCATATGTGCTGAGAAGTCCTTTGTGTGTGACAGGGTGTATGTGTTCACTTATTCAGCTCAGAAGAATTCTATATGTTCATTTGAGCAAAGTATCATGCTCTCATGGATTGACACTTAAAAGCTGAACTTTAGATCCACCTCCCATAGAATATTCAGCTTTTGGTTTATGTGAAGATTGTTTCAATATAATATATATGTTGTATATGTATACTTGTGCATATATATGTATATAGAACACGTGTATATATAGACATACATACTTAGATAATATAATCACTGTATTAAATCTTACAGTTGGTATGTGGGAGAAAGGGCTCTTTTTTGGGTAGTAGGTATTGACTCTAGGGCCTGCGCCTGTGAAGGAAGCATTTTGCCACTGAGCTAAAGTCACCCTGAGGATAAGTGCATTCTGAGTTAGCTTTACCCTCCCGGGACCCCAGCACCAGTGGGACATGGTGGCCATATGCAAATTCTTTGAAACCTTGGGTCTGGATATTCACTGGACAACAGCTGGCATAAGGGGAAAGCTAGGTGACTTATGTCTATATTTTTACTACAATTCCTTCAAGTGCTCTGAGCAGGGAATTTGTAGCATCTAAAAATACTTAGCCCTCGTTATGAAGCCTGAAGTTCTTGTCAGACTGGGTAATTCAAGCCGTGGGCCCTGTGGACTCTCTTCACTGCATGGAAGGAAGGAAGATGTAGAGTGTGCCCGAGAACAACCTGACTGGAGACAGTGGGGACTTGGGAGATGAGGCTGGGTTAGCTCTGCGGGTTCATAGGAAGGAAACCAAGGCTTACTGGTTCAGCACTGGCAGGCGAATCCACCGGCTTGCCAGTTAAACAGATTTTTATGGATGTAGAAATATTACTTGTGGACTTGAAAATCAGATACAAATGGCAACATACCACCTACAGGGCAGTTTGGGCAATGCATTTTCTTCTTCTTTAGAATACTACTCTGTCAGTATTTTTTCTCATAAGTCAGAATAGTATTTCTGACTCTTCCAGTTTATTTATTTTCAGAGATATTACTCTCTTTTTCTTAGTTACTCTAGACTAGGGTTTTTTCAACCTTAACACTAATGACATTGGGGATGGATTCTCTCTCTCTCTCTTTCATTTTCCCTCCCCCTCTCTTCCTCCCCTCTTTTTTTTGTCTTTCTTATCTTTTGTGGTATTGGGGACAGAACCTAGAGCCTCTGCATGCTAAGTAAGGTGTCTCCTGTGGCTGGTCCTTAGTTCTTTATTGTGCAGTTGTCCTGTGTGCTGTAGAATTTTAGGCACAACCCTGACCTTGACTACTAGATTCCAGTAGTGGCCTTCACCTGCTCCAGACATAGCCAGGTTATTGCATAGCAGGCAGGCGACCCCAAGGCAGGTTTATCTTGGGTTAGCATAGCCTGGAGGACCGTATTGACTGTAGCTTGGCATTGATGTACATTGCCACCAGGCTTTTTTTTTTTTCCTGGCTATAAAACAGGGTAATTATTTATGTTCCTTTATCATATTTCAACATCTAGTTTAGAGTAGCACACTGACAAATGGCTGTGTAGCAATCTTTCTTGGTGCAATATTATACAATTTACGAGTTAAACTGAAGCTAAATAGTTCAGCATTGCCTAATTTAATTCTTGCTTATCTTTTTAGTTTGAAAACATTTGCTCACTTATCTCTCCTCTAAGCCTCTCAGGACTCCCCTCAGGTTTCATCTGCAGTTCTTGGGTCTCAGAGAAGTCTTACTAAGCGGCACTACAGATCTGAGGTAGTTATTACCCCAGGGAAAGACTGTTGTATGACCCCTGTACATCTCTAAACCTGAACTTCCAAGCAGGGAACCAGCCAGCTCCAGGGAAGACCTGCTCCTAACCTGCTCCCTCAACTCCAAGCTGGAAGCATAGGAGAACCCTGGTTTGGGAGCACTGAGATGTGTAACCATGTGCATACTTTCCTTGAGTGTTTTCTGTATGTTGTACGGTAAAGGCGTACGCTGTCTCTGCCTTCACGTAAAAATGACGTGAGCCTAAGGGGACCTGGGGACATCTCACGTAAAAATGACGTGAGCCTAAGGGGACCTGGGGACATCTCATGTAAAAATGATGTGAGCCTAAGGGGACCTCTTGTCACCATTGCTGTCTTTGGAATTTCTCCTGTGTGGGAATATTCTTTTCTTGTAGCTGGCATTTTTGGGGAGGCCGCCTTGAACTTTAGAGTCGGAAGGATGTGCATTTAAATTTGGTGTTGCCCTTTTACTGGCTGGGTGCCTCATCCATCAAAGAGTTAGTATATATGTTGGCCCCCCCCTCCATTTTTTTAGGATGGAGTGTGATTAAATTAGATGGTGTTCTTTATAGGGTACTTGACTGCGTGAAAGGTAATTTCCATTCTCTCTCTCTCTCTCTCTCTCTCTCTGCTTTTCTTCCCGTTCACCCTCTAAAGCTAGGCGATTGCAAAAGCACTGACAGTCTATGATCAACCCCTGAGGTCCTCTCCCATGGCTCTCTCGGGCTCACTCTGAGGATGGCCTGTTGCAGTGTCTCAGCATGTTCATGCGCTGGGACTCTGCATGCGCTGATCTGTGTGCCTGGTTTGGGCAGCTGTCTACACGGCTTGCTCCTTCAGGTACCGTTGTGCATCCTTCAGATAGGCCGTCTGACCACTGAATACACAGTAGGATTTGCACTATTTGCTTGCATTCCTTATTCTCCTGACCCAATGTCTTTGCTTTCCCTATGCAACCTGGCTTGCTGGCCCATTATTTTATTTTTTCTCCGTCTACCAGCCTCTGAGCTCGACAAGGTCAGGGGCTCGGTTAGCTATGACTAGCACTTGGCTTGCCCTTGCTACCCAGGAAACCCTGGCCAGGTACATTAATGAATGAAATTATTTGCTCATCACCACACATTTTCCTTGAGTTTTTCAAGAAAAAGATGCACGTATGGATTTTAAAAATAGTTATTTAAGTAGCTTCAGATGATACTGGTTTATAGGTGACCACTTTGGTCTTTAGTGTTTTAAATGAAAATATAATTTCTTCTGAGGCTTTTTTTCCTTTATGCAGTTTTAATTTTAGAGAGTTTTAATTGCATCGTTAACATTCCTGCCTGTAGGTCACTGTTGTGTGGTGGATTGGGAATATAGACCTGGGCTCTATCTGTATTGCTTCTCCGTGACCTTCAGCTGATTGTCAAAGTCCTTAGTACCCTTCTGAATGGAGAATTTGAAAATGCACAGTAGGTTTGTTTATTTATTTATCTATTAGGTAAAATTCCTTAATAGCTTAATATAGTATCAATATATATATTTCACAGCCGATTGTCAGTTGGCTGGAATGGGAAAACTTACTCTTCCCAACTGTATGTGATTTTCATTTTTTTTGTTTGTTTTTGGTTTTTTTGTCATTTTCCTTTTTAATTAAAATTACTTTTGTTTGAATAGAATAGCATTCAGCAATTAAGCAGCTGGAGTTTAAAAAATAAGTTACATCTATTTACTCTGGGGTGAGAGAGAGAGAGAGAGAGAGAGAGAGAGAGAGAGTGTGTGTGTATATACATGGTGCACACCCTATTGGGTGTATGGAAGAAGTCTCTAGACAACTTGCAGGAGTTTCCCCTTCTACCGTGGGGGCTCTGAGGATTGAACTCAGATTTTTTAGGCTTGGAGGCAAGTACCCTTACTAGCTGACCTTACTGGTCCCTAGAGTTTTTGATTTTAGCAGTTGTGATGACAAGTTACACAGGTGGGTTGTAATACGTCTTTAAAGCACTCATCTGAGATGCTCTTCTCTCCTGTCTTAGGTTCTTCACCTAAGAACCTAATGAGGCAGCATTCCCTTGGCTTAGGTTAGTGCTGAAGAAGTCTTAAGAACCAGGAGAGAGGGAGATAGCTCAGTAAAAAGCTTTGCAAGCATGAAGGCCTGAGTTAGATCCCCAGAACCCATACATAAACAGCTATATGTGGTGGAGTCTGCTTTTAAGCCCATCACTGGAGAGGTGGAGATAGGCGGATTCTTGGGGCCCATTGGTCAGCAAGCCTGGTTTAGCTGGTGAATTCCAGGCCAGTGAGGGTGTGTTAAAAACAAGAAGTGGGTTGGAGAGATGGCTGATCATTTAAGAGCTTATGTAACTCTTGCAAAGGACTGGGGCTAGTTTCTCAGCACACACATGATAGTCCATAACTCTAGTTCCAGAGGATCTGATGCCCTTTTCAAACTTCTGTGGACACAAGGCATGCATGTAGTGCATAGGCAAAAACCACAGGCACACATATGCAAATGCACACATACACAGAGATATGAACACATATGCACACACACACACACACACACCAAAACCAGAAGGTCTGATATCCTTTTCCTTGATGACTCTGAACAGTGCTTTTATTTTTCATTACTCACAGTAATATTCAAGAAAACATAGACTTATAATAAATAGGTCTACTTTCCCATTCAGGACTAATGCTCAAAAGCCCCATACCCCTTTTTGACCCTCATAGTGATAATGAGAGAAAAAGCAAAAATATTTTTCCAGTTATTTCCTATATCTTCTTGCTTTTAAAAATATTTCTTTAATTTTTACGTATGTATACCATTTATGTGCAGAAGCCTCCAGAGACCAAAAGAGGACATTTGGAGCCCTGAAACTGGAGTTGTGAATTGTTTTAAGTTGCTCTGTGGAAACCTGCCAAAGTCACTTGAAGATAATAAGCAGAGCCAGCGAGAACCCCTGATGTGTACACCCGAGGTTCCTGGCTTACAATCTAGCCTTAGAAGCAGTGCTGGCCAGTCATGAGAAAATGCCCAAGACCCAATGAGTTGCTTCTAATTTTTTGATTTTGAAAGGCAGGGTGAGATTTTGTTTTAGCTTGGATGAGCATCACGAGCGTCTGAGATACCTTGAAATAAGAAACCTTGTCTACGGATGCTGGAGCCTCATTTGGAAGAGGGAATGGAATGGTAGTGGAAGGCAAATGGAGGGAGAGAACTGGGTGGGAGAGGGGATGGGGAGACAATGGGGGGTTTGGAGTCAGTTGTGGGGAGGGGCTGGGGGATGGCCTGATGGCCATGAGAATGATTGAAAATCTGCAACAGAGGAAGGGTGCTAGGGGGTATCTCCAGAAAAAGACAAGAGACTTGAGTTAGGGGAGGCACCCGAGAATCAATGGGGGGTGTCCTAACCTGTGACTCACAGAATTGGGGATATGGAGCCTGAGAAGTCTGCCTCCTATGGCCAGGCAGGAACCCCAATGGAGAGATAAGGACACCAACCCACCCACAAAACTTTTCACCCAACATTTATCCTGTCTGCATAAAATGCAGGGATAGGGGATGGAGCAGAGACTGAGGGAACAGCCAACCAATAGCCAGGCCAACTAGAGACCCAGCCAATGGACAAGTACCAGTCCCTGACACTATTAATGATACTCTGTTGTGCTTGTAGACAGGAGTCTAGCATAGCTGTCCTCTGAGAAGCTCTACCTAGCAGCTGACTAAAAATACCTTTTCTATATTCATTTGGAAGATCATATGATTTGACCTTTATTCACTTGATATATCCAACTGATTTGTATGTATTGAACTGCCAATATTCACCACAGTGAATCATTAGTGATGAACCAATAAATAATAGTTATTAATTAATAATAAGAATTAATACACTTTTGGATTAGTTTGATGAGGACTTTTGCCTCTATGCTCATCAGTAATGCTGACCTGTGGTTTTCTTTTTTGTCTTTCCTTCTCTGGTTTTGGTGTTCAATTAAAGCTGGCCTCTTGCATGCATTTAGAATTATTTCCTTGTCTGCGCTTGAATACTTGAAGGTGAACTGATATCATTAGTCCACAAGATCTTCTCTTTCCTCCTTCTGCTTTGAGATGGCCTCTCACTGTCTAGGCCAAATGATCCCCAAACTTTTGATTCTCCTGCCTCAGCCTCCTGAGCGCAGAGATTGCAGGAGTGTGTGCCACACTTGGCTGTTTGCTTGTGTTCTCGCTCTCTGAGGCCTGCCTCAGTACAGCTGACAGCAGCTATCTTTAGGTAGAGCTCAGGAGTGAGTCAGTCTCGGGCTGGGCTTTTCCGCATGGGTGACTGTACTACTGAGTCAGTAACTTTCATGTTACTGGTCTTTTCAGGTTGTGTTTCTTCATGATCGAATCTTGGTGATGGGTTTCAGCCTGTGAGTTCATTCCTTCCAGATTTTCCAATTAGTTGGCCTGTGGTAGTTGATGTCACTCTCTAATGATCTTTGTCTGTGGATTGTAACCTCTTCTCTTTCTCTTCTGACTTCACAGATCTGAGTCCCCCCCCCCCAGTCTAATTAAGGATCTGTCTGCTTTATCTTTTTAAAGAAGTAGCTCATTGTTTCTCAATGTTTTGTTCTTCAAAGTCCCTGTTTCACTTCTGTCCTGATTTTGTTGTTATCTTGTAATTTTCCTGATTCCTTGTGATTCAGCAACGGGTTTTTATCAGAGCAGATTCTGCTTTTTTGATGGAGGTGTGGGTCGCTGGCCCTTTCTCTGGGCTTTGACACCTGCCCATGATACCGACCTTCGCTGATGTCCATAGGGTTTGATGTGCCCCATCTCCATTTTTACTTGTTTTAAGGACTTTAGAATTTGTTTAAACATTTCCTCCATGCTCATCGGTTGTTTAAAAGCAGGTTGTTACAGGGCTACTTGCACATTTTATGATAACTGTAGCAACATTGACATCCCTAAGTTATGAAACCACCCTGGGAGGCTGTGGACAGATGCAGAAAATGTGGTGATTTTGTTCACTCTAGAGAAGGATGAAACTATGCCACTTGAGGGGAAATGGCCGCAACTGGAGAGCATTGTATTGCATGAGGTCAGTCAGACACAGAAAGTGGAATATTGCTTTTGTTTCTCATTTGCAGATCCTGGATTTTCTATGGATCATGAAAATCATTCCTTTCTTTTTGTCAAAGTAGAAATGGACTGCCCAGGGGAACAGATGCGGCGTTGGGGGGCATCGCTGTGTACAGTGCTTATGCAATAAAAGAGTAGGTTGCAAGTTTCCACGTACCTGTTAAATAGCTCTTTAAAACATATGAGCATAACACTTCAGGTCTAAACAGCCCTTAATGACCATGATCATTAAACCTTCCCTCTGAAGGACTTTTTGCACTCGGAGTAAAGAAAAGCTTTTGGATTGTATTTTACAAATTGTCGGGGCTGAGAGATGGTGATATTTTATTTCTGGCAATCTGGAGTAGAGAACTGCCAATTTAACACTGCCGGCCAGTGTGGAGTCATGTGACAAGGAAAGTCTCTTCTCTCCCTGATAGGTTCCACAATGTTCCAAAAAGTTAGAGTGATCTCGAAACCACACCTTCCTGGTTTAACCTTTCCTACTCTCACCTTTGACCTTTACGCCAGCCTAGCCTCCAGCACCCATACTGCCAGCACCAGAGCCACCAGCACCAGCGGGTGTGTGTGTGTGTCTGTGGTGGTCCTGTTCTAATTAGGAAGGAGGGGCCTAGCCATTCTGCAGCTGAGTTGCGGTGTGTCAGTGGTAGAAATCTCTAGCCTATTGTTTAGAATTGGGCTTCAGGATGCTGGGGTAATGCTACACTGGCATTAGGATTTCTCTAATAATTTAAAATAGGGAAGAGGTTCTCATATGGTCATTAGGAAGAGCTCTGAGTTAGGCACTTACTTTACATTCAGTCATTCTCTCCTTCTCGCTAGTCTCCCCCATCCCCCCCACCACACAGACTCTCACTGTGTAGCACTGGCTTGTCTCACACGTGCTAGGACATGTGCACATGTTCAAGACCATGCTGGCCTTGAACTCGACAGAGCTTCTTCTGTCTCTGCCAAGTGAATGCTGGGATTAGAGGTATGCACTATCGTGTCCAGCCAACTCATGGCCTTATAAGCTCTCGGCATCACTGTGGGGAGTGAGAATACATGGTAAGCATGCCTGCGTACCATACTGTAAGTTATGAACATCTTCGGTAGGGCCACATTAGAAGACAGTGTGACATGATAGAGAGAATGTGGACTTTGCAAAGTCACAAGGATCTGGGGTTTGATTTTTTTTTTTTTTTTTTTTTTTGCTATGGCAAGAGCAGCAGTTCTCTTGAGGCAGTATATTTTATTTTTAAGATTCCATCATATTTTTTTATCTTTAATTACATGAATGTTTGTGTGTAAGCATGTGCATGTGAGTTCATATACACACAGAGGGCACATTGGCTCCCTTGGGAGCTGGACTTAAAGGTCGTGTAGGCTGGAGTGTACAAGTGAGTTATGCGACAGAGGGGCTGGGAATGGAGCCCCTCTCCCACCCCCCTCTCCTTTTGGATGAGAGATACTTGCTCTTCACTGCTGATCCACTTCTCAAGCCCGGAGAGAGTATTTTTGTAAGGTTAATTTTTTTTAAAAGAAGGAAATAAAACGTAGTAAGGCGTAAGAATTGGGCAAATCAGAGTCTTACTGTGTTGCTCAGCCTAGTCTCAGACTTATGACCTTCCCGCCTTAATTTCCTGGGCTGGATTTATAGGCATGTATCCCCATGCTTGACTTTACTTTTTAAAAAAAAAACCACAAACCAAAACCTAGCTACTCATACCACACGGATGTGGGCAATTCAGACTCATTGGAAGGAGAACGGAGACACAGTCTCAAGATATGGGATGGGAAAATTCCCTTTATGGATTTGCTGTAAGACTCCTGAGTTCCCTGAGATTGGTGATACAATTGTGTTGGGGTCAGCTGGTCTGGCTGCAGTTAAGAGAACCCTGAGGAGAGGATAAGGGAACAGGATGGTGAAAGCCAGAGGAGGACTCAGGGTGTGGCTCTGCCAGGGGGAGGAGTGCTCTCCCCTCCAGGCACTGCACACAGTTCCTCCTGCTGTGTGACGTTAATCCAGCTCCCTTGGCAGGCCGACCCCATTCTGGCTTCTGACCTTTTGTTTAATAATTTAACCAAATTTATGCCCATCTTGAGTAAGACCTCCCAACCTTCTTCCATGTTTTGAAGAAACTACTGATATATATATTTTTAAAAATGCTAATGTCTACATCATGAAAAAAATATTAAATGCTAGAATGGCACAAGTTCGTGTTCACACCATTCTAGAGCTGAGGCAGGAAGTCATGCGTTTGAGAGGAACTTGGGCCATACAGTGAGAGCTTGTCAACCCTAAAAACAAAGAAAATTACCATTATCTGTCATGCAAGTTTAAATAAGGTCTGATGAGAAGTGAAACGTTAGCATTTAGCTGGGCAGAGCCTTGCGCGCGCTCTATGGTGGCTGCACTCCTGCTGGAGAGCAGTCGCGGTGATTTTTACCACTGTTATTTTTTATTTAGCACTTGGATTGTGTGAAACAACTGATCGATGGAGAAAAATTTCATGTTGGACTTTGAGCTTTCAGATTTAAATACACTTCCCCTCCTCTGCCTTTAGTGGTCTTAAAATTTTTCCTTCGTAGTATTTAATCTTTAAAAAATATTAGAAGGTTGTTTTTAAAAGTCTCTTCCTGTCGGGCAATGGTGGCGCATGCCTTTAATCCCAGCACTTGGGAGGCAGAGACAGGCGGATTTCTGAGTTTGAGGCTAGCCTGGTCTACAGAGTAAGTTCCAGGACAGTCTGGGCTACACAGAGAAACCCTGTCTTGAACCCCCCCCCAAAAAAAAAACCCACAAAAAACAAAAAAAACAAACCAATCTACTTCCCATCTTTAAAATTAAAAAAGTCTCTTCCTTGCTAAAGGACCACTGTGTCTGTTGGATTATAAGTGTTATTGGATAATTTCAAACTTCCAGAGATTTTGATATTCCAAAGTTCAACAGTGCAGCTTTCAAAGTAAGAATGCCTGAGAAAATTTCACGTCCATACCTAAAATTAGATATGACAGCAGAGACCAAAGGCAGGCATTTTACTAGACCCAGTAATTACATGTTTTCTTTTTTTTTGAGAAAACTTGAAGACCAAAACAAAACAAAACAAAAAAACCCAAAAAACCCAAGCAGTTAGCTCTTTATTAAACTGTATGTCTGTCTGTTTTTGGTTTTGTTTTTTGACAGTCCTTCTGTCTACTTATTTGGTTTGAGAATTGGTTGTAACCAGTTATCTATGATGGCTCTCCCATAATGCAAATTTTGATGTTTTTAATAAATAGATGAGAATTATTGTTTTACATTTTGGATTTTATTTTTCCTTAATCACATCTATGATGTCACATAAATAATCTCATCCCTCAACTTTGTATGTAGATAGCTGTGTTTGCAAAATAGACAGGCGTATTTTTTTTAGAGGTTTTTGTTTTGTTTTTTCTTTTTTTTTTTTTTTTAAAAGAGATATTTGGAGTGTCTTGCAAGTGCTCTGTTTATCTCTCCAGATTTATTTCCCTGGTGACTTTAAAAACACACTCAACTTCTAGTGTGAAAAAATTCACATTTACAGTTGGCCCCAATAGTAATTGGCAGTATGTCCTGTGGAAAGAACTTGGTGCTCTTCCTTCATATTTGGCAAATTGACCGGGGATGGGGTAGGGGGAGGGAACACACGGGAGGCAAAGCCCTCTTTGGGTACGGGGTGACTTTCTTGTGACACCCGGGTTCTCCTCCACATGCCCCTCCCGCTTTGCTGTCAGCCTGCTCTGTGGGACTCTTGGCTGTTCCCAGGAGCAAGGATTGTTCTTGTCTGCTTGGCAGATCATCTGGGATTTTGATTACCACCTCTGAAAACCAGAAGATGTGTAATTCAGAACTCACTGTAATTTCTATCAGGTTGGAGCCTAATAAGTGTGATCATTACCTGCAATCTGAATATCTGCAATTTTTAGAAGTAAAAAGGTTCTGTATTAAGTTTGGCAAATGAAAGATTAGGGGGTTAGTTTCAGAACGGTGGTCCCCTCGCTAACATGGAAAAGCCCTGCACCGTTGGACCTGTCCGATTGCTGCCTGCAGTACTGCAGTGTAATGCACTTTAAGCTGTATTAATGTTGAAATCAGACACCACCGCACTTGCCTATAAAGCCCTGCTGTAATTTTCTAGGAAACGTGTAGCCTGTACCTGCAGCTTACAGATAGAATCTGGCCTGCAGATCCATTTATTAGCTCTGGTCAGATTTTAAAACCTGTAATTTCACTCAAGGACTAGATTCTGAGTATCCTTTGGAAATCTGGTGATTGTGTCAGTATTGAGTATTTTGTTGGCCAGATCTAAGAAAGCAACAGGCAACAGCCCCCCCCCCCCACCTCCACTGGCTCCGTCCCCCGGCCCCCTCCCCCCCCCCCGCCCCAACTGCTTTAGTCTGAACAAGCCATACCTACGGCTGCATTATGCTCAGCCTGCTTGCCCCGTTTCCGTTTCCGTTACCGGTCTCCAGCCTGGATCATTTCTGGAGCCTTCGCCCTCTTCCCAGTTCTCACGTGCTCCCCCTCGCCTTACCTGAAGGAACTACTTGCTGGGCATCTTCGCCCACCTAATCCTTTGGAAGTTCCTTTCCTTACTTGTTCCTCCAGTTGATCACTGTCATTGGGGTGCTGCCATCTCAGGCACATCTCCCTCTCTTCTCTGCCCTGTTAGATGATGCCCAGCAAAGTGCTCTTCACTGTAGGCCTGGTGGGCAGGCCCTGTACCTGTAGAGGGAGGCTACTCGGCTAGAGGGGATGGAGTCCAAGATCTGGTCTTGATCCTGTGGGGTGGAGACCCGACCTGCCCGGAGGGGGAGTCCTTGGTCCAGTCAGGCAGCTGGAAGCACTGCCAGACCTGTTCCATTGATCCAATACAGGTTTGGATAAGAAGAGACAGCCCATGATTTTCAAGTTTTATTATAGAAGAGTAGAGTGAGAGTGGGGAGGCAGAGAAATGAAAGCCGCCATGACCACGTAGAAAGAGGGGGAAGAGAATAGAGAAAGAGAAAGATAAGAGAAAAGGAGATCAAGAGAGAAGAAAAGAAAAGAGGGTAAGAGAGAAGGGAAAAAGAGAGGGGTGAGAAAAGGGCGAGAGAGAGAGAGAGAGAGAGAGAGAGAGAGAGAGAGAGAGAGAGAGAGAGAGAGAGAAAGGAGGGATCATGTAGCTCCTTTTGTAGTGGGTTGGGCTCCCTGACAGGGAAACTTGGCTGTAGTCAGGTGACTGTGGGGGTGGAGTTCAGCCAGAACACTGGGGGCCTAGGGCATGGCCCTACGTGACTGATGGTCACAGGGTTCTGTCCAACACTTCACTGCTTTGGCTCTTTGCTTGCTGCACACTCAAGTTGAGTTACATGTCCTTTTCCCTTTAGATCGCGGACCTTTGAAGACAAGGCCTGCCTTCCTACACATTGATTTATGCAAATTCTCACAATTCTTGCTACAAAATAGGATCGAGATACATTATTTTTTAAAAAAACTATTATTTATTTATATGAATACACTGTAGCTGCCTTCAGACATACCAGAAGAGGGCATCAGATCCCATTCCAGATGGTTGTGAACCACCATGTGGTTGCTGGGAATTGAACTCAGGAACTCTGGAAGAGCAGTCAGTGCTCTTAACCACTGAGCCATCTCTCTAGCTTGAGATATGTTATTTTGATTGACATATTTTAATGTTGCTGAAGGCAATAATTTTCTGCCTTCAGGAAGTTGGAGTTGGAAGTAGGAGTTGGAGGTTTAAAAAACTCTAGGAATTCTACTGTGTACCCAAGGCTTCGGAGTCATTGACCTACAGTATTTAAGTAAAGAAAGGTGATTGTCTGTAACTTATACTATTTGCTCCATTTTGTTGAGACAGGATCTTATGTAGCCCAGGCTAGCCTCAAATTGCATAGTGGATCCAGGATGACTTTGAACTCCTGATCCTCCTTCAGCTACCTCCCAAAGGCTAGGAACACTTTCATTTGCTACCTCATCTGGATAAATGACCACGATTTTATTTAAGATTTGTCATAGTTAGCTTCGGTTGTCAACTTGATACCCTCGGGAAGACGGACCCTCACTTGAAGAATTGCATCCACCAGATTGGCCTTTTTCTTGTTGGCAAATTGACATGGGAGGGTCATTCCTGGGGGTGGGAGGCCTGGCTGGGAGAAGGAAGGATGTAGAAGGAGCAAGCCGGAGGCTGTGTTCTTTCAGTCTCTGCTTTAGTTTCTGCCGCCAGATTCCTGGCTGGAGAGAGTAGTACAGTGTTTCCTCTTGATGGTGGACTATAAACTGCAAGCCCAGCAAACACTTTCCTCCAAAGTTGCTTTTGGGCAGTTTTAGCACAACAACAGCGAAACAAATGAGAGAGGGATTAAAACATTGGGTTATTATTTTAGGAAAAACCTACCTCGGAAGAACATATTCCTTAGCCCTGGCAGCCCGTGGGTGTTTGAACAAGTAGACGTATATCTTAAGGAGCTCCGTCTCTTTCACAATAGCCCAGTGATTCCACTCGCGCTAGTGGATGGAGAGCTCATCAGCAGAGCTCGGTACTGCACAGTCACGGCTCTTACAAAGCTGGCAGTTTATGATGTGTAGCCATTGTCTGCCGCTCTGCGTGGTGATTTAAATTTCAAGTGGATTATCTTCCAGGCACTCTACAAATCAGCTAAGGCATTTATTGACTTTCTAACACTAATTACTTCTTTTCTTGTGTATGTGCAGATCTTTTCTGTTTTATATTGGGACTGCTAGTTAGAATAAAGATGAATTAAAAATAAACGTTGACTGGTGTCTGGTGAGGAGCACACTGAGGATAAAGTCATCTTAACTTGGTGAGAGCTATTGCCAGCTGTATTGTCTAATAACTAAATGATCAGTCCTAACCTCATGATTTCCTTGGAGATGGGGTGGGGGTGGGCGACAGTGAAAGGGTTAGAAATGTTTTCATGAACTGGGTTGTCTTTATTTTGAAGTACACTGAGGTGAAAAAGTTCTATAAGCTCTGCCCCCCACCCCTACCTCCGTGGGGTGAGTACATGAGCTATGGGGTGTGTGTGTGTGTGTGTGTGTGTGTGTGTGTAGGTCAGAGGTCAAAGGACATCTTTGTGGAGTCTGTCTTACCTTGAACCTCAGTATGGGTTCTGGGGATCAAATGTAGGTTGTCAGACTTGCATGACAAACACCTTTACCTGCTGAGCTAGCTCATCTGACCTTTTTTTATTTCTCTCCCTCTCCCCCTCCCTCCCTCTCTCTTTTTCTGTCCCTGTCTCTCTCTCTCTCTGTCTCTCTCTCCCTCTCCCTTTCTCTCTCTCTCTCTCTCTCTCTCCCTCTCTCTCAGGCAGGGTCTCCACTGTCCAGGCTAACTTCCATTTTGTTAATGTAGCCTAGAATGACCTTGCAGTTCCACACCCAGTTTACGTGATGCTGTCAATCAAGCTGGCTTCTCCACTAGTAGGAAAACAACCTACCAACTGAGTTAGAACTCTAGCCTCCTTCCCACCCATCCACTTTGTGGGTGGGAACTTGATTTTGTTTCCACCAAGTATGCAGTAGGAAGCATTTGGTTTAAAATGAAGAGTTTCAGAGATTTACAACCAAAGGACCGTTTCTTATTCATGAAGACTGCTGGGTAGCGTATTAGCTGTGATTCTTCCCTGAGAGTTTTATGAAGAGCCTTGAAGGCTGGTGACTGGAAAGCTCCTTGAGATTTCTTTTATTTCTTTGATTGGAAAATCTCATCCAATTAATCTTTGTATCTGAAGCAAATGATCTTTTCCACTGTGTCTGTTTGTCTCACCGAGATACAACTGCTCTATCTACATCAGATGCAGGAGGAGTATTATCTACATCAAGCCCAATGGCAGTCGCCTCTTGTAATTTAGATTTTCTAAGAGTTGTCTACTCTGTTTTGTCTCCCTCTCTTGCTAACTGAAGCTAGGAAGGAGGTGTCTGCTAACTCTTCCCACTCTCAGATGAGTTCTCCTCGCAGGAAGGAGGGAGTTCTCAGTTCAGGCCTTCTGTACCTTTAGTGGTTCCTGACTCCTTTTGCCTCATTCCCAGAACAGACTCGGTAACATCACTTGACCAGGAAGGAGAAGAAATCAGCCCCGAAGAGCCAGATTTGAACCTCTGTCAGGCCTGGCTGTCACCTTCAGTCACCTGTGGACACTCAATTATGTGACTTTGAAATGGTGGCTTCCATCAGAGTGGAGAAGAGACTTGATTAATCAGGCGGCCTGATGCGCTCAACTGGATCTCCCTTCGCAGCCTTCTGAATCAGGGCTTGGTTTTGCCTGTCCGTTCCCCTCTCTGTACAGCAGCCCCTCCCTGGATTGCAGAGGAAGGCTGCCAATAGGCCACTGGCCTTCTGGACACCGGTTTCCTTGCTTCCTGCCTCTGCTGCCAGCTTCCTTCCCTTCCTCCTGAAATGCTCAGGAAATTGGCTTTGTGTATATGATCAGATGACCCAGGTGAAGAAGCAGCAGCAGGGAGGAGTGCTGGCAGGAGGGAGGGAGGAGGGAGGGAGGAGGGAGGGAGGAGGGAGGGAGGAGGGAGGGAGGGCGAGAGGGATGGCAGCTGCCAGTGTCAGCGTGCCTGGCACCAGTCCTCTTCCCTCAATCTGCTCTCGGCTCTCATCTCTGCTTGCTTGAGGCTGCTGTTTGGAAATACAAAGTTCCAATCTAATTGTGGCACGCTCCTTTTTTCCTTTCCTGGAATTATTTGGATTGCTATTCTGATTCCATCTGTTCTTCTGCTTGTAGAAATTTGACCTTCTGTGAAGGTGGTTACCAATGCTATGATCGCAGTTGGTAGACGAAGACTTGGAAATAAGAGTTGAGTGTGTTTGTCATGTCTCTGTAGTTTAAAAAAAAAAAAAGCATCTAGCTCCTACCTCATAGCCCTGACCTCTAATTTCCTCTTCCCCACACTGAGATTCTCACCTGAAGGCTGAGCCAAGAGTTCTCAGGCCCATCTGGAGCCCAAACAAATAGTATTTGATTGAACAGCTTTTACCAGTGGTACCCAGGCTCCTTTTCCAGACAGCTGATGTCACAGATTCCTGCCTTGTAAACTGCGTCTTCAGCTCTCTCTAGGCCCTACTGTGTGTTCAGATGTTTAGCATCATACTGATAATAGTAGACTTTAGGGCTGACTTTCTGAAGACTGTTGCTGATGTATGACATTTTTAGCAACTGTGGCATCTATGTCTGGTTATCCTTCCAGGAGACAATAGACTTGGTCTAAGTCTAGAGTCCTTCTGCTTACCAACACCACCTTATCTGACTCCTGGATGTTGACTGCTCCACCTACATTTTTCTTTGAAGGATGCAGCCGGATGGAGTGAATAAGGCAGGCTTGATCTGAAACTGCCTGGGGTCAGATGCTAGATCTGGTACTTCTGTTGTGTGATTTTGGAAGTTGTTTTATCTTGAGCCTTAGCTCTTTATCTGTAAGTTAAAGGGTGCTATTATAAGCTGTTTATGAGCTTGTAATGATTATATAATCCACTGTATATAACATCTCTAGCATATTACCAAGTCCAAGTCATACTCCTTCCTTTCTTTGCTCATATTTGTGATTGAGGTCACCATGTCCTGTGTACACAGGGAAAAAAGCTTGCCTTGCTTCACCATACATTTTTAATTGGCTTTTGCATTTGGTCACTTTCTGCAGTTTCTCTTTAATGTGTGTTCATGGTGTTAGGGCAGGCCTTCATAACTGTTCAAGATTTCTTCAAGAAGGGATTATTATAACATTGGACAAAAGGGTCAAAATCTAATAATAGCTTCTATTGTTCTTCTGTTTCAATTTTCTAGCTGCTCTTGTGAATAAAATCAACCTGTATTCATTGACCTCTGGGCCATATGGTTTCACATATAGCCTTGTGAAATAAGTTAGTGGCCTTTGGAATCCAGAGTCTTCTGTTTCCAATTTGTTTAGCTCAGCAATGAAAATAACATTTGCTGCTATTAAAGTTGGCCCCTGGGGGCCGTTGTCTTCTTCCACTATGTAGCTGGGAAGCAGCTAGGCATAGATCATTAGAGCCAAACATATTTTAACCGGAGACTCTTAGACCTGGCATCAAAGTTGCTTAGCCCAGACCAAGCCAACTGGTCACATGATAAATGTTTACTTATGGATGGTCCACATGAAAATCCTGGGTACAGGTTCAGTATCTGAAAATTAAGGAGATACCAAATTTTGGATAATTTGGTCTTGCAGAGCAATATTTGAATGTCACTGAAAATGCATCTCATAAGCACTTTGGTCTTGATAAGTTGGATCCAGTTTGCTACATCTCCTGGTCGACTTGATGGTTCTCACAAGTTTCAGGGAGTGTTCAAAGACAGTTTTACAAATGTCATAAAATGAATGGAAAATATTTCTATAATTTCAAACAATAGCTCCCTGGAGGCTTTTGATCATCTTGAAAGAGCCTCTGGTTGACTTAAATCGCCCCGGGATTTCTGTTCATTACGTTATGGCTCTCTGAAATAGTAGTCTTAATTAGATTGAGGGAAGCATTGATTTCTAGCAACACATTAATAAATATTAATATCCTAAGTTAGAATATGCAAAGGATAGAGATAAAGAAAAGATGTGGCCAGTAGCTTCTAGAACTATCCTAATGAGGATCCGAGTGGGGCAGCCTCTGTTCTTCATGCCATACTTAGTAACAGAGCACACTGAATGTCTCTTGTGGAAGGCTGATCTCCCTGTTCCCCCCTGCTGAGATGCTGAGCTCCCATCCCCATTCCCGTCCCGAGTGAAGCTGTGTAATAAATGCCTACAGTTCTCATCACATCAGAACCACTGAGCCTTGCTTGCTTGGACCCTGTTTCCAACACAGAGGTCAGGGAGCTGCGACCAGCAGTCAGCTTTTGTGCAGTCTTGGGAGTTGAGAGTGCTTTTTATGTTTTTAAAGGATGAAAACTGAATATTCAACAAAATAAGCCCGTGTTACTTAAAGAAGCCTCATATGTTTAGTATTTGGTCCTTTATAGAAAAAAAAAAAAGAGGCGTATTACAACATTGTGCATGCGCTAATGTTTGACCGAGAGCTTAGTTTGACCATTCGGAATCATGCCTAGGAAGGGCAGCACAGTGGAAGAGCAGAACGGCCGTGGGGTGGGGTTCAGAGCTGCACAGAGCAGTCTGTACCCCGCCTCCCTGACTTCTAGAGAATGGAGGGGATTAAATGCATCCTCTAAATGCCAGTTTCCGTAGGGCTGTTGTGACCCAGTTACTTGTGTTTAGTATGCACAAGCATTTTTCAGTTAAAACTTAGTAAGCGAGGGCTGGGGATATTTATGTTAAGTCGGTGACATGCCTGCCTGGCCTGCACACAAAGCACTGGATTTTGTCCCCAGAACCACATAAAACCACATAAAAATTAACCCTAGCATTTAGGAGGTAAAGACAGGAGGAACCAAAGTTCAAGGTTGTCCTCAACTCTCTCTCAATATTAAAAAGTAGTAAGCTGCCTATAAAGCCCACACTTCATGGGTCGCTGTAGAAAGATTGTAGCTGATTTGTCTGTGAGTGGGACTGGCTAGGGGCTTGGTATGGCACTAAGTGGCCATCATCCTAATGTCCCAAACCCCAAACACGTTTCAGCAGACAGGGTTGCAGGTTTTCCTCCAAAGCTGGCGCCTGCCTCAGACCTGGACTGGGACATCTCCGCCCATTGTCCCTGATGCCTCTCATTCCCCTCAGGTGTCAGCAGTCTCATGCATGTCTGCACTTTACACTGGATGCCTGCACTAATGTATATAGGCATCTGGGTCTTTGATGGTGATTGGTAGTCTTATGTCTCTTATGTCTTCATGCCTCCCCCCTTTACATTTAAGAGACCATGTGCATAATTAACTAGGTAAAAAATAACTCGGTCCTTTGTTTAGGGGTGGGCTCTCCCTGTCGTGCCTAGGCTGGCTTTGATTGGACTCAAGCAGTCCTGACTCAGCTTCCCAGAGAGCCTTGCTTCCTCCCGTGAGCTCCTGTGCTCTCCTGGGTTTGAGTCTTTTTAAATAGCCCCTCGTCAACTCTCATTTCCAAGTAACGTGGTTAAGGGATGTTCCCCTTTATTTCTGTATAGAACGGCATTACAGTCTTTCTGCTTCAAAGGGACATGTCTCAGATGCCTGAGATGCGGGAGGAGGGCATCTGGGTTCTTAGTGCAGACGAAGGCTGTGGGTGGGTGTGGTTTCAGGAAAAGCCCTTCCATTTGCTAAGGTTAGGGAGTCCTCTCTCCTTGTAGTTATGCTCAGCCTGGCTTCTCAAGGACAATTCTGGTCCAGTTGTTTCTTTAATGCAGCACTGTAGATGAGGTTTGGAGAAGGTATGCAGATGTGTTGAGGGAGTGTAGATCACATTTATCCCGTTTTCCTTTGCGGGGTAGTTTGCCTCTGTTGATATGTTATTTACATATTCTGTAAGGATCTGTTTTTGTTTTTGTTTTTTGGCCTCTTAGCTACTGTTAATAAATAGCTTTCTTGTTTATGGGTAAAATGGCAATGTTTTTCTGAATTGGTTGATAAGCTGAAGTTTTCTATATATGAGCTATCTCTTTTATTAATGCCATTGAGATTTCAAAATGCTAAGGTGACAAAGTTTTATGTTATTGTATTTCATCATGATTAAATATTCTTTATATATATATTTATTTATTTTATGTATATGACTGTACTGTAGCTGTCTTCAGACACACCAGAAGAGGGCATCAGATCCCATTACAGATGGTTGTGAGCCACCATGTGGTTGCTGGGAATTGAACTCATGACCTCTGGAGGAGCAGTCAGTGATCTTAACTGCTGAGCCATCTCTCCAACCCACGATTAAATATGCTATTACATTTTTTTACAGTGTGTGTATGTGTGTGTGTGTGTGTGTGTGTTTATGTGTGTATGTGTGTATGAGAGAGGGGGAGGGGGGTCAGAAATTGAGTCTGTTCTGTCCTTCCACCATGTAGGTTCTGGGGATTGAAGTTAGGTCTTCAGCCTGGGCAGTAAGCACCTTTACCCACTGAGACATCTTACTGGCCCACAAATACTTTCCAAACCATGGAACAGCGACAGACTTGTAGCTTTAAAGAAATTATTAAACAGCAGTTGTCTTGGCAGTCACTCTGTTTATGAACTAAAATAAATGCACTTTTAGCATTGTTCTACAAACATAGAAAGAATATTCTGCACCCGCTCATAAATCTAGGACAAACTAAGCTATTGATTTAGCTTCATATGGCTATTTAAGCCACAGATTTAAGTTTCAACCCCCCCAAATATTATGTTCTAATAACCTTTGCCTCAGAGAGACCAGCGGGAGTGAGCTTGAGTCTCTGGAGCAGTCAGTAGGCACAGCCTGCGTGTCCCTGTTGACAACTTGCCTGCCTGCAACTGTATAGTCTCTAGCCAGTGACCTGGGGCAGCAGTGTGCGTCATATGTTTGAGGAACTGATAGACAAATGGGAAAGAGGAGGGTTTCTTTTTTCCAAGAGCATCAGTATTAATTTTCTAAGCCAACTGGAAACATGTTTTAACTTGCTTAGTAAAGTAAAGTAAAGGGAGGGAGCCATTCGGAAGGAAGACACGGGGCTGTGATCCTAGCTCAGTAGAGAAGCCTGTGCTAGCTTGTTCCACATGCACGGGGCTCTGAGTTAGACCCCCAGCACCACATAAAAAAACAGAACAAAACAAAAGCAACAAAACAAAACAGTAGCCCAAAGCAGTTGGACGGAGCTCATCCTTCTCCCTCCAAGGGCTCCGCTCCCCCTCCCCTTCCGCCCCCCCCCCCCACCATCTCCTGAGCTCTCCTCTGGAGGACTGTGTCTTCGTGTCTAGCTGGGCGGCTGGGTCCCGCTGGGGTCTGAGCAGTGGGTCTGAACAGACCACACACACAGGCCTCAGTGGGCTGACTTCAACTTCATCAAAACAGGAGGGTGATGCAGTAGACCGAAGGCTCCGGCTCCGTCTAGGACTCAACACAGCAGCAGCCCCTCTGTCCTCTTCACAGCCATGTGACTTAGCCCTAAGGATCTGACTCCGATGCTTGTTCACGGAGTTGTGTCTCATTCTTCTATTCCACTCCAGCAGAAGGGTCTCCCAGTATAACTTTTTTTTGTTGTTGTTGTTGTTGGTTTTTTTATTTTTTTTATTTTTTATGGAGCCTATGTTTTCTGCTGGCAAGTAAGACTGGGAAATGCCTGCACGTCGCAGCTGACTTTCAGAGCCCCGGGCCGTCCCTGGCATGTTAAAGGCTATGGGAAACCTGCTTCATCCAGGGCTAAAACATGTTTGCTCAGTTAATACTCTTGCAGGGCATAACTGTTCTTATTGGCTCGAAATATCTGACATTCCACAGGGAGAAATTCTTCCCAGAAGCCTGTGCAGAGCGTCGGACATCTGGGACATAGCTCAAGAGAAGGGGAAATGTGAAGAAATGAAGAGAAAGTTACCATTTGCTAAAACAAATAGAATGTTTGACATGTTTCCTAGGGCAGGGTTTGCAATACGGGCACTCTGTCGGTTCTGTGGATAGAGACCAGGGCAGTGATAACATAATGCTCTGAGTTATTTTCTCTAGGTTCAGATGCCCCAAACCAAAAGGATAAGACATCTTATGGAAATACGTACTATTCAGGTAGCCAAGGTCATTTTCCCACACCCCTTCTCTGCTTTCTATGTTCTCACAAAAATACGCTGTCAGAATACATAGAGCCTCTGCTCTGCATAGAGCGTCTCGTTTTCGCTTCAGTAAAGGAAAAGATGAAATTGTTTTATAACAGCTAGATTTCCACAAAACGACTTGGCTTTCTTGCTTGGCAGCTCAGGTTGGTCTGTGCTGTAAGCTTTTCCTGCCTCTGCTGTCCCAGTTCTGCGGTCCTTCCTTTAAAGACTCACGAATCTTGGCCGGTGGGAGATGGGTTGTGTGCCAGTGTGAGCGTGTCAGTGACCGACGGTGATTTTGATGGTGACTGTTAAGGTGAGGTCTTTGTGAGAAGGGTGAGGATTATTTACTACACCCTGTTTTTCTTTGGGGAGAAAAAAAAACAATCATGTAATGAAATGTGAAAGAAAACTCATTTTCTTTTGAAGACATAAATATAGCCTGAGAAAATATAGTTAAAATGTGAGACTTGAAGTCACAGAATCTAAATTTTTTTTTTAGACCGACTAAATGCAGGCTGTGTAATGATGGGATATTTTTGGTTTGAGTTAAAAATGTCCCCAAATTCTTTAATTTTATATCAAGGGCAGGGTTCTTTTCTGTCTGGAGGAAAATCCAAGGCCCCAAGTCTGAGGTTGGGATAACAGAGGTGGGGCTGGGGGCATCTCAGGTGATGTCATGTTTCTGTATTGCCGCATCAGTGGGCAGCAGGAAGGCAGTGTTGCCCGTCCACGAGGCCCTATTATCCCATCTGAGAGCTGACTTAGCCTTTCTTATGACCTTATTTTGCACTTTCAGTGAGAACCTTGGTTATGCAGTTATTCCACAGCTAGTCCTCCTTCCTTTTTCTTCCCATTCTATTATGTCTGAGTCTTTTTTAAGTGATAATATTAGATTAGAATATCTATCAGCAAAATCAGTATAGCTACTAGTGATTATAAGTTCTTTTTGGTGATATTGGCACAGAGAGAAATGTAGAAAGACCGCAATCTGGCAGAAAATGGTGAAAGACTTATTATAAGAGAAATATATATATATATATATATATATATATATGTACACACATACACACATACGTACGTGTATGATGAGCTTTGGGTTCTTATCTCTTGATCTCATAATTACTTAAGTACTTTAAGATAACTGGGTTATCACTGATGAGAGAAGCTGATAAGGAGAATTGGATATGATTGTGGCTGGTTGGCTTATGGAAATTCACTTGTGGATATATTTTGATGGCAGAAATAATGACCAGTGAATATCTCTTCTTGATTGAAGCCTGGGGCAGAAGGTAGAAATAGACAGAAGTGGAAACTCAAGAATGGATCATGGAGTTGTTAATACCATAGAGGGCAGTTATCCATTACTGTATTGTGTAGAACTGCAGTTAGCAGATGGAAAGAAAAGGCTTTAAAGATATATTTTTTATTTTTAATTATGTCTATGTGAGTGGGTATGTGCATGTGGCTCCAGAGGGTAGAAGAGGGCACCAGATCTTCTAGAGCTGTCATTACAGATAGTTGGCCGAACTTGGGTTCTCTGCAAGATCAGTACATGTTCTTGACTGTGGAACCATCTCTTAAGCTTCAAGGAAAATGATTTAAAGAGAGAAGGAATCATAGTATGGGAAGAGCAGAAATGTAGGTGTCAGGGATTCTCAAAGGGGAAAGAATCAGTTTAATGGTGCCAGATACTAGAAAGATAGCACAGTGAAGTAAGGGTATTGAGTTTGGCAAGAAGTTTGGACATTTCACGAGTAGCATTGGACACAAAGCAAAGATTAATCAGAGTAGAGGCAGCAGAGTTAGTATTGAGTATGAAACCATGTAAACTATGAAAGGAAGAGTCCCGGGCATGTTTTATGTAAAATTAGCACATCAGTCAGATGGGACAGTAGGCTTGTTTGAAAGCCTTTGTGTAGTATTGAGAAATCCTAGTTGACTGAAGTGCCTTTCCTGAGGTATTGAGCTCCTTTTAACCAACTTTTTTCTTCCCCTATCAAGACCTTTTGATAATGGTCTTGGTACCCATTATCAAATATAGTTTCTCCTTGTTGCCCTTTTGAATGGCTGCTGAGTTCCATTCTACACGTTTATGAGATTAACATCACTGTCCACAAACATGCTACGTTTGTCTTTCTGTTAACTCATTTTTCTTTTGAAGGCAGGGTC
Organism: Tokudaia tokunoshimensis; assembly: GCA_036184795.1. NCBI lineage: Eukaryota > Metazoa > Chordata > Mammalia > Rodentia > Muridae > Tokudaia > Tokudaia tokunoshimensis. Next base: position 90,208,017 of record BTHU01000003.1, on the reverse strand, counting down.
TCATTCTGTGCCTAGTTTGGCCTGGAAATTGTTATGTGGCCCAAGATGGCCTTGTACAAGAGCACATGACTTTTGTCCTACCTCAGCCTCTCCATGATAGCATTATGGGTGTGAGCCACCACCTTTGCCATTGGACTTCAGGGAAAGTATAAAATAGTATCTTCTTATTTGAGATTTCGCTTAACTGTTTTCAACAGTTTTGAAAAATGTTAAATGGAAAAATTTCAAAAATAGCACTCTAAAATTTTAAAGTAACATGGTATTTTAATAACAGTTCAATTTTATTATTTTAATAAGTTCTTATCAGTTATTCTCAATCTTTGAACCTAATTTATAAATTAAATAACTAAATTAAATAAATTTGTGTATTTAGGACAGTACATAGTGTACAATAGGGTTCATTACTGTACCGGGTTGTAGGCACCTAGATAAAGGTGGGGTTATGCTATGCATTATTGATGTGGCAATGCTCTTCAACAACACTTCACATGTACTTAGATAAAGGGCATGGTTGCAAAATAATCTTTTCTTTCATGCTTTTAACATTAAGTGATACACAGCTAGAGAATTTCAAATATCAAGTCTTTATTTTAGGTTTACCATGATGGATGGATCTGTTTTTCTGATAATGGATGTGTCAATAGTTTTCATGTTTGTTGCTATAACTGATGTTGCTACGAGTATTTTTGTATTGGCTTCTTGTATATAATGAGGTTTTTAAGGGGTATATTTGTATGAATGAAGTTACCAGTCAGTAATATATGCATACTTAAGCTTAACTAGATATCACTAAATTGTTCTCTACGTCGATTGAGTTAAATTATCATTCCATTGCACTGTATCATGGGTATCAGTATTCTCCAGCTAGTGCTTCTCCACAGGGTTGAGGTATTGTGTGAGAGGTGGCATTTCCAGTGCCTCCTGTTCCTAAGTCTTGAACCCTTGGTATGTAAATGTTGGTGGTACTGAGAACTGAAGCAGGGAATTCAGCCATAGGAAGTCTTGGGGAGCCTGGCTTGTTCTTTGAGAACCTACCAGTCAGTGTTAGTTGGCTTAATGGTATATTGCTATTCCCGAAGGCTCCTTTGATTTGTTTTGTTGCTGCTTCTACCCAGTCTGAATCATTTATTTTTCATTTATGACTACATCTAAGAACAAATAAATAAAAATAAAAATGTAAAGGGGGAAACCCAACGCACTGAAACCCTTGTCCACAGAGCTCTGGCTGCCTCCGCAGAAGCGATGGATTGCAATTTCGTATGTAACTAAAAATTGCCCTGTGATGTTTTAGAGATGGGGATGCTTGGAAATAAAACTGTAAGACATAAGTATGTCCCTCTGGGAAGCTTTAGTTTGCAACAGTGCAGCTCTGAGTCCTGTACTGGCCCTGGATTCCACTTTCTGGGCGGTGCCAGCTTACTTATGACTCCTCCATCTATCTTCCACTTTCCAAAACTTTATTCCTGACTTTTCTTTGTATTTGTGGGTTTCTTTGGTATCTCATTGCATTCCAGTAGGTTTGGGGGAGATGACAAGATAAATATGTATTTGATATTCCTTCTATGAATAACAATGCGATCTTTATTGAGATCTTATTAGTGAAGTGTTGCAATAAATACATTACCTACATAGTTTCATATCATTCTTTTCTCAGAGTCTTAGGAGTCAGAGGCAAGGGCGGGGTCAGAACCCGTGTCATCTGGCTGCAAAGTCTGTCTCCCCCACACTGTACAATAGCCCTACATAGTTTTTAAAAGAGTCATCTGAGGTGGACATGATAGCCTGTGCCTACAGTTCCAGTACTCAGAGGACAGAGATCATCTGTCTGAGATCAGCATCAGTGACACCTTGTATCTAACAAAGGAAATAAACAAAAAACAAACAACAAAAAGAGAATTATTCTATGGTTATGTATTTTATTTTATTTTACTTTCTATACCGCTGTTTATTAATTATAGGCTAATTATAATTAAATCATCCAACACACTTGTCATTGCTTGAAACCTATTTCTTTTGGATTCTCTTTCTAAGAGCAAATAAGATGTTCCTTGCATGAAGAAATGTTATCTTAAAAGAAAGTGATTCTGTTTTAAGTGTGTGGGCGTGTTGCCTGCATGGGTATCTGTACACCATGTGCATGCCTCATGCTCGAAGAGGCCAGAAGAGGGCGTCACATCCCCTAGAACTGCTGCCACAGAGGCCTGTGAGCCTCTGTTTGGGTGCTGGGGGATCAAACGTGGGTCCTTTGGAAGACTTTAAAGCCACTGGCTTTAACTGCTAAGCTGCTTCTCTAGCTTCTAAAAAATGTCTTGTTTAAATGAAAATATGAGATTTCAGGATTCTGATGCTAAAGAAAGACTCAGGAGAGCCATCATTTGAATAAACAGATTTTTAAATTTGTTTTCTCTTGCTTGCCCCTTTGCTATTGCTATGCCCCACTATATAAAACAATAGAGAGATATATAAAGAATATATATATATATATGTGTATATATATATATATATATATCTCAAGTACTTTTTTGCATCTTCAATTTTTGATTTGTCCATTTGGTATTTCATAGTGTGCCGTGCTATAGGTTCTTTCAAATGCTTGAGCTTAAAAAAAATACCTATTTTAAGTAAGCTATCTAACTTTATTGGTCATATTGATAGTAATGATCCATGAGTAGTATAGATTAGAAGGTATCTTTCCATTTCAGAGGGTTGTGAGATACACATTGCTGTGTTATAGTGATAATATGAAGTCTGATGGTGATAATAGTACTGTATTTAAAGAAAACAAATGGAGAGCTATAGGAAGACACAAGATAGAAAAAAAAACAAGAAAAAAAATCTTAGAAGACAAAATGAAAAGTCCCAAAATGAAAAGTAAGATGGATCCATCTTTCCTTATCTCCAGGGGAAAGGGAGAGACTGCTTTGCATAAATTAGCATGCATAATTTGTGCAAGCCTTGGACTCCTGGAAGGTTGCCAGAGAGGCTTTTGGTAAGATGGAATTCATGGGAGTTCTTATTCACAGGACACCAATGAATCCTGTTTTGTCTTCTTGTTTACTTCCTTAGGTTTTTCTTAATGTTGTTCTTGATTACAGGTGGCTGGAGCGATGGGGAAATTCTCAAAATTAGTTGTTTTGTAATGTTAATGCAAAGTGAAGTTCAGGCTCTTAGATGGCCATGCAAATTAGAAACGATTGTACTTTAATGACCTGTACTGGGGTATTAGGCGTGGGAGATGATTAGGTCATGAAGGTGATGATACCCAGATAAACAGGATTGTCCCTTTTGTGAGGAGAGCTGAGTGAGCTAATTAGCCTCTTCTGCTGTGGAAGAATGCAGGGTAAGAAAGGCAACTGGAAGAACCAGAACCTGACTGTGCTGGTACCCACCCTTAGGTTTTTACTTCCTAGAACAATGAGAAATACATTTATTTCTAGTCTTAAGAGCTCTTCAGTCCCTGGTATTTGATACAGCAACTGCAAACTAAGAAAATATTTAAAAGTACTGAATCATATAGCTGATGGAATTTTTATTTATTTTATTATCATTAGTGTGTTAGGACAGGAAATTCTCTCTCCCTCCCTCCCTCCCTCTTTCTCTCTGTGTGTTTTGTGTGTTTGTATATGTGTATATCAAGATTAGAGGACAACATTAGCTCCGATTCTCCCCCCCCATCTTTTATTAAATTTGTTCTTTGACAATTTCATACATGGATATAACACATTCTGATTATTCTCTTCCTTGTCATCTCCACCCACCAAATCCTTTCCCGTCTTGTTGATTTCTTTTTTTAAAAAAAATGTGTATGGATATTTGGCTGCCCGTGTGTCTGTGTACCTACCACATGTGGTGCTGGTGGAGGCTAGAGAGGACATCAGTTACAGATCGTTGTGAGTTGCCATGTAGGGTTGGAAACTGAACCAAGGTCTCCTGCAAGAGCAGCCTCTCAGCTGCTGAACTCTCTCTCCAGCCAGATGTTTTTCGGAGGCAGGATCTCTCCTTGACTTGGGACTGACTGATTAGGCTAAGATGGCTGGCCAGTGAGAGCTGAGATCTGTCTGCATTTGCCTTTCCAGCCCAAGCTCGTGCTATAAGCTTTTCTGTGTAATTTTTAGGAATTGAACTCCAATCAACATGGTTGCAGGGCAAGCACCAACTGACTGAGTCCTCTCCCCAGCCAAGAAATTTTTTTTCTGTGGGAAAGGCCATGCCTTGGAGTTTTACACATGTCAGCTTGTTCCTTTTGCGGCCAGCCATCCAGTTTAAACTCTGCTCCCCACCTGCCAAAAGTGAACCCTGTGATATTTGGAGTTCAAGATGAGACGGGGTGGCTGGTTCAGTGTAACTCCACCACTGGGATCATGGTCACAAACCAGGCTCTGTCACCGAAAGCCTGGTGGGTGGCTCCAGATAGAGCTATATCCTTCCAAGAGGACAGAGGGGCTGAGAGAACAGCTTCATGGTCAAGTGCTTGCTCAATGGGGGACCTGGATGGCATCTCAAACGCTTTGAGAAAAAACCAGGGAGTTGTGTTCTAGTGCTACGACTAGCCCGATTCAGGACATTTTAAGCATGCATTTTTGTATTTTTCCCTTTTTTTGTAACTGTTGCATGAAAGTTGTACATATTAATGTTAACATATAGTATCTAATATATGTACACATTGTGTCATGTGTTTTCTTAAGCATTCACCATATTTTCATAGTGACAACCTTCATAATGTTGTTTTTGACGTGTGCATCACACTGTTGTTACCCTTGTTCTTTGTGCTGTGTGACAGCACACGGGCTTGCCTTTAACTGTAACCTAGTGCCCCTTGACCACCCTTCCTCATGCTCCTCCATTGCCCTACTGTTCGAATTCTTACCTCCCGTGAGGTCAACTTTTAAAAGTTTCTACCCAGGATTAAGGTCGCTTGCTACTTGGCTTTGTGTGGTTGTCTCATTACTTTTAACATAATGATATCAGATTCTGCCTGTGTTGTTACAAATGAATGACAGGACTCTATTGTTTTATGTCTGAATAGTATTACATGTATCTTGCATATATCAGCTGGTGGGCACCTGGTCCATTTCTGGAGTGTGTATGTATCTTGTATATATCAGCTGGTGGGCACATGGTCTATCTGTCTCTGTCTCCCAAGTGCTGGGGTTAAAGGCATGCACCACTATGCCCAGCTATGGGCATTAATCTTTAGTCTTTTGAACATTAGCTGTGTATCACTGTGGTGTTGATTTTCATTTCCTTGATAATTAGTGGTGTTGAAGATTTTTTTTTCAGTTTTATTTGTATTTCTATGTCTTCTTTTGAGAAATGTCTTCTTAGGTATTTTGCCAATCTTTAAACTGGGTTAATTTTTGCTATTAAGATTTTGATGTTCTTTGCATATTTGGGGTAGCTACCTGAATCTCTATGCAGTGATCCTTTCATTCTGCAGATTGTCTCTGCCCTTTCCAGCATTGGCTTTGTGGTATAGTGTCCTTTAGTTTGATGTAACCCCATTTGTCAAGTTTTACTTTTGTTTCCTGTGCCTTTAAGGATGATCTCATATTCTCCATCCAGTTTTGAGCTATACTTATTTTATTTCAAGTACAGCTTTTTATTTTTGAATCTTTTTTTATGGAATGTGTAAACATCCATATTTTAATTTAACTTTCCTTCATTTGGAATTCCATTTTTTTGTTCCACAGTTAGAACAAGATCTTAAATATGGTAAAGTCTCTGCTTGTTAATTGTATGGCAAACACACACACACCCCTTATAGTAGTTTATCTGTTTATGACATTCTTGTATCCTGATATTGTAGGCTGACTTTCCTTATTTCTAACACATCTTTAACTATTTATTTGTGGCATATGTTTTTGTGGGTGTACAAACTCTGAACTGGAACTCACTGCTTTGACTAGAATGGTTTGCCGGTGAGCTCCAGGCATCTGCCTGTCTCCATTCCTGCCTGTCAGTTTGCAGACCTGTGCTGTTGTGCTGGCATTTGTGTGGGTGCTGGGAATCCAAACCCAGGCCTTTACGCTTTAGCTATCTGAATCATCTCTCTAGCCCCCTTAAACACACTTTATAGGAAGAATCACAATAGACAGATAAATATGTAGGTCCTTATAATGGAGTAATTTGTACTTGTTTGCATTTGCAAATTGAAATCAAATCATTTAGGAGCCAAAACTATGGTTTAAAGCTTATAAATCTGCAAATAATAATATTGCTACTTACAGTGTTAATAAGTTGATCATGATGGTTGATAAAAATCTTACTTTGAACTTTATGAAATGGACATTAGTATGACTTACAAAATGCTATTTTCTAATATTTTGATTTAAAATCTTTATAATATTGGAAGCTTTGGCTTTGTTTACCATGTGCCAGGACTGTGGCCGATGAGTTCAAGCACTGTTGCAGTCTCTAGCCTCACAAAGCAAACACTGTTACTTCACGTTCTCCATAATGGAAGACCTTAGAGAAGAAATACTTTTTCTGCAGTCACTTAGAGCAGCACATCCATCTGCTGTGTAACTCTCGTGTTTGCCTGGCACTGCTGGCTAAGTGACTGTAATACGACAAGATGATGATGGGAGGAGGAACATGGGACTAATGACACTTTAAGTCACTTGTGGTGGGTGCCATGCAGGAAGAGCTATAGCGGGCCAGGGGGCTCCCTGGAGATGGCCCACCACCTTGTTTGACCACTTCTTGCTACTGATGTGCTTCTCATGTCTGTGATTGCCACACTCATTTATTTGGCTTGGTCTGAGTGGACACCAGGAGACCCTCACTGACTGTAGCCTGGTGTGATTACTTCCTGGGTGATAGCCCACTCTGTTGGGCAAGTTTCCTGCAGATCAACAGGAGGATGAAAGTTCTTGAGATAATAATTGTTTAGATGAATTAATGATATTAATGGAATTCCTGATTTGATTTAAATAGTTAGCTTAATTTAAATAATCTTGGCATGGTAGGATAATTGATAGAAAGTTTATAAAGTCAGAATCAAGAATAGACTGTGCCCCTTCCTCATAGCAAGACAAGAGCTGTGTGAGTGAGAAAAAGGAGCACAGTGAGCGTTCGGAACTGTAGTAGTGACAAAAACTCTAGGCTGGGTCTGCGTTCCTTGGTCTTGTGATCTAGGGATTTGGTAACAGGTTTTAGGCGCGCCATGAGATAGGAAGGTTATGAATAAAGAATAAACAATTCTGAGTATAAGAAGAGAGAACAGATGATTAACCAGTCTAATTGATCAAGATGTCAAAAGTAAGACCTAAGGAAGATGACCCGTTCCTTAGTAAATATAGATTGTCCTCAGCCAAGCATAGGGAGAAATATCTGCTGTGGACTTGGCCTGCTTAAAGTTTGTTAATCTGTGTCAAGAGAATTATTGCTTTGGGGTTACAATGTGCTTGTGGAAAGAAAGATAGATGAGAATTGTTTATTTAGATACAAGTTTCAAAGAGGAACAGGTAATCAACAACCCTGTTGTAATTTTCTCTTATGTAATGATTTTAATCTGTTTTTGAAGAATATATTTTTGGATAATTGTTCTAGAAAATGTGTAACTTGTGGCTATGAGGTAATTTTCTTTATAAATAGACTTTGTGTTAAGGGGTCTAAAAAACCGTAATATGGCTTTTGGTCATAGTTCAGAATATGGTTTGGGTCTTTGATCCTGGCTTAATGGTGTTGTTTTAATATTCTCTCTCTCTCTCTCTCTCTGTCTCTTATATGTATGTGTGTATATATATATGCCTTCAAAACAGTCAGTAAATTGAATATAGTAAATGAAGTAAGATGTGAAATTAATGACTATGGAGATGCATTAATAAAAATTATGGATGAATTTCTTTGATAATTTTGTGTAGTTATTGCTAAAAATAGATAAGCATACTTTATGTGATTGCATTTACTAGGTATAGATGAATTTTCTTTTGATAGAATCATTATTCAAAGTCTGTTTAGATTTATTCTATCTTTTTGCCACTCAGAGTTCTCCGTTTTGTAATAAGATCTTGGGATGGATGTGAAACACACTATGGAAACATTTTGTCTGGACGCTACTCGGTCTGATTATTTTTTAATTTAAAAGCATCATTTTAAAAGAATGTATATTTATAACATCCATTGAAACAAATGTATTCAGTAATGGCAGCAGTCCTTGGGTGGGAAACAGCATTGGATAATTTGGCTTAGTTTTATCACTCTCAGGAATTTTCATTAGCTCTCCTGTACAGAATTATCAGCTATAAATAGAGATCAGCTAATTTGATGAAGAGCCTGTAGGTCTACAGATAATTGAGCAAATACATCATGGTTTAAAAAAACTCAGGAGAGATGACAGTCATAGTGAGCAGAGCTAAGAAGTGGAGAGAGCCTGTAGAGGAACAGTGATTGGGGCGGTGGTGGCGGTGGCGGCGCCACAGTGCAGTTCCAAAGCCCCTGCTCCTCTTATTCTTTTGCCTTACTTCCCCATCCTTTGGCTCCTCTCCTCCCATCTTGTTTCTTGCCCATAGACTACTTTTGCTGAAGTTGTTGCAGATATAGTCCATCTTTGCACACTGGCTTCTACAATTCTTTCTGCTGTCTTTTCTAGTACTTTTTCACTGGCAAGGTGTGTGTGTTTACTGTTTAAAGAGGCTTCTTTGGATACATTACTAATGTTCTTTCTTATTTCTTTCTTTTATTTCTCTCTGTTTAGGCAGGCACATGTACTGACTGATAGACAAAATGAGGACTGAGAAAGTATTTTAGGATAAGGGTTTACATTTGTGTGTGTGTCAGTTTTTTTTGTTGGTTTTGAAACAGGATCTCCCTATGTCATTCAAGCTGGCATGGAAGTCCCAGTGTAGCCCAGGCTAGCCTCAGGTTTGTGGTCCTTTGCTCTCAGCTTCTAAGTATAGATGGCTTCTTTGTCCTTTACATCTCAAAGACAGGAGTTGAAGCACTGGGGAAAATCTGTGCCTTCACACCCAGGGAGCCACATTTTTCAGGTTGCACAGAAAGTGTAAAAGTATGTATTACATTTCAATGTTGACAGAGGGATGCCTATTAGACCGTGCTTTCTTATAGGCCTCTGCATGCTCTATCCTGCTGACAAATGGTCAAGGATATGTGTGCAGAACTAACCAGTGGGTTAATGCTTCTTGATGTGAATGTGGTACTCGATGTCTCCTAGGCTCCCACACTGCAGGTTATTTTGCCCATCTGTGCACGTATTCTATGCCTTGCTTGACTATTTGTCTGACTATGAGACTGTAAGCCATGATACATGATCTAAGTAGGAGAACATTTATGGGGACAGCTCAGCAGAATATTTAGATTTGGAGCAATGTTCTGCAATTTATCCATGAGTCTGAATTATAAAGGCCTTATAGAATCCTACTGTGTGCCAGACATTATTATAAACGGGGAGGAACAATGGTGACAAAACTTAAAAAGAAATTCTTGTTCCCTAGATAGAAGAGATAGACAATAGATGAGTGACAGATCAGGTAGACGATGGATGATTGACAGGTTAGGTAGAAAATAGATGATTGACAGATCAGGTAGACAATAGATGATTGACAGATCAGGTAGACAATGGATGATTGACAGATCAGGTAGACAATGGATGATTGACAGATTAGGTAGACAATAGATGATTGACAGATCAGGTAGGCAGTGGATGATTGACAGATCAGGTAGACAATGAATGATTGACAGATCAGGTAGGTTGATGAGGATGGGTACTAGGAAGAAAGCAACGCATGGAGAGGGGTTAGCAAGTGTTCATTAGCTAGCTGAGGGCATAGTTTTTGATGAATGAGCCATGTTGATATCTGAGACAGATAATCATGCTGTATAGCAGTTCTTGGGTCTTCTCTATGGTTTCCTTAGATTCTATAACCTGCTCAGACCTTAAGAAAAGAAAAAGGAAACTTTGAGTATACAGAGGTGGATAGAATCGCTAAAAACTAAACCATACCCAAACATCCCAAAGACCTTTGGTTGTAGTAGGTCAAGATACATAAGTAAACAAACAAAGCAAAGCAAGCTCCTGATTTCTAGCTGATTCTGGATCTTTCCGCCCCAGCACGGTTGTCATTTTTAATGTAGGTAGAGATAATGGTGGTGAGGAAGAAGCAGGAACACCAGAGTATAGAGGTCATACTAGGAGCACGAGGCATGCCATTCACAGACTCAAGGAAAAGCAGTGGAAGGCCCTGGCTTCTGTTTCAGAGCACAGCATGTTCTTGCTGCCTACTGCCGCCTGTGTGGTTTCTCCTACCTCTGGTTTGGGCTTCTTTCATCTGAACTGCCTTCCTTTTCTTATCAAACGCCACGGTAGCCATCCTGGAGTCCACAAGCTTTTACCTTTCTCTCTGGCACCCCTAAATGATTGTGTGATACCCAAAGGGAGTGGAGTGCAGAGGGAAAGTCTAAGTGGCGTACACTGCCTTCCCTTCTCTGTGTGAGAATTCCTGTGAGAAGTGGCATTTCCAGCCTTTGTCCTATCTTCAAATGTCATAGATGCTCTCCAGACAACCAAGTCAACACAGGAGAGGAAGCTTCTTGTGTCTGAGAAACCAACATAGAGTTCACCTCTTCCCATCCACTTCTTTCCTTAAACAACTGCTGTCCCCACCCCCGCCCCACCCTGTCCCCTTTCAGGGCTTTCTGTTTTATTCTTGACTCACCAGCTCCTTTCTCATCCGGCAGGTGGGCAGGGACAGACTGGAATAGGATTTCAGCTGTAGCCCATCAGCTTACCTTGTCACCTGGCAGAGATATGGTTGAGGATTGAGCGTTGGAAAGGGTTTGGGAGTCAGAGTTATTAAGGGAGAAGCTGCTTTAGTTGATCAAGGGATGGGGAGTAGAGGATGAGCGGACACTTTCCAGTTCATTGCAGAGAGCTTTGGTCCCGTTGGCACGCCCTTCCTGCCCTTTCTCAGTCCATCAGCTTCCTTCACACACACTACAAGTTGACCTACAGAGTCTGGCAGCTGCTTCTCATATGGGAAAACACAGTGGGTTGGCCCGTCATAAAGACAGTCCTCCTGACCATTGAAAAAGAAGAGACCCCCACTGCTTGGCACAGAGAACCTTGGCTTTGTGAGCACGCTTGCTTTAGGTATGTATTTTGGCTTTTATTCTGACTTAAAAACAAAAAACCAACCAACCAACCAACCTAAGTATTTTCTGGCACTGCCACCAACATTCTTACTGGCCTTAAAATCATTATATCTGCTGTTCCTGAAAGCCACGTTGATTTTACGTCTGTGTTCATACATTTTATGTTTGTTAGCTCATTTAATCCCTTAGTATTATTACCAAGAAAGATATTGCCTAAGCTAATTGAGAAAAACAAAAAAAACAAAAAAAACCTTCCTAGCAGAAGCTTAAACTTTGAGGTAGCATAACCCTGTGAAGGGAAGTCATTTGTAAAGGCCAGTGTTTTGTGTTCTCCCATTCCCTCCCTGAATAGTTTGTGATATTTAAAACTTTTCTTTTTTTAAAAAAGACAGGCCCTAATATATCTTAGGCTGACCTCAACCATCTGTGTGGTTTAAAATGACCTTGAACTTCCAATCTCCTGTACTTCCTAAGTGCTGGAATTACAGGCCACAGTGCTCTTCTTATATGGTGCAAGGGGCAAATTCTCTACAAGCTAAGCTACATCCACAGACCAATTTGTAGGTTTTGAAATGAATTAGAGAAGTTTGGGTTCACATAGAAGAACAATGAGCTAAAGTCACAACTGTACTTTGTTGCTCTAAAAATGAGATTCTAAGGAATTCCTACTGACTGGTGAATGTTATCGATAGCCACATGAGATGGCAGGACAGAATAGAATCTTAGGCTACAATTTCATGTGCTGTAGTGGGGGAGCATTAGACATTAAAATTTAGTTCTAAGCCTTCCATTTCTCCCTCCTTCCCTCCTTTCCTCCCTCCCTCCCTCCCTTCCCTCTGTCCTTTTCTTATTCCCTTGACAGAGCTAAATATTTCATTTTTTCTCATGAAATTCTAAGACTATTTTAAATAGTTTTAAAATAGCCATTGGATTTCCCACTTGTAAGCATGTGTATGATTGTAGCAGCAGTAGACTTGAGTATTTAAGAGTCATTTGAAGCAGGTTTCTAATTGCCTACTTTAGCATAGATTATAAATCAACAGTTTCTGAGTTTCTATTCCATACCAGGATTGTTGTTAGGTACTGGGCACAGAACTCAGCTACGTACTACCTACTGCAGCCTGGACCTACCTTGGAAGGCACCCAAGTGGGTTTACTGTGGGATACATTGGCTTGCTCTTGCTTAAATGAGCTCCATCCATTTGCTGCTCTGGAGAACCCACATTTCTCATCAGTAGCTTCATGATTAAAAAGTAATTTCTGATTCCGACTAGGGAAGCAGGTCTGCTAACCGCAGATCTTTACCCTCCCCCTCCTCGCCTCTAAATACAATCCCCTGGTCTCATCCCCAGCTCTTCAGCAGAATACTTGATGAAGGCCCCCCCTTCCCTTGCTTGATCACACAGATCTTCTCCCTCTTATCCCTTTCCTGTCATTGGTTTATCAGTCCCAACTCCAGCAGGTACTTCCTGAGAGCTCACTGACCACTCCCACCAGGGAAATCAGGTAGTCTAATTGGAGAGCTTCACCTCTCCCTCCATTCCTCCAAGTTCAGTCTCACAGTATCATCCCAGCTCTGGAGCAGACCTTCTGCTGTGGCCTCTTCTCATTCTCTGTCCCCATTCTCAGGGGACTAACTAAGCAGATCCTGGTGGACCACCTCAGCCTCGCTCCAACACATCCTTCTACAGCAGTGTCAGCTCCCCAATACTTGGAAACTCACTTTTTACCTGGAACCTCCAGTGGCCACACTTATCAGAACCCCAGAAGAATGTCTTACTAGGCAACACACAGCCAGCACACTCTAAGAACTAGAGAGGAAACAGAAAACAAGGCACAAAACACTTAACCAACAAAGACAAGAGCAGCTATTAGCAACTAGAATTATACTCTTTCTAATCCCAGATGATTAGTTACCAGTATAAAACCAATCAAAAGTACATAGGACAATTTGTCTTTAATAGAGTCCAGCAACCCTACAACAGTAGGCCCTGAGTATTACAAAACAGTTGAAGCACAAGAAAAGACCTTAAGACAACCTTTATGGATATGATAGAAGTCCTTAAAGAGGAAATGAAAATGTCTCTTAAAGAAATCCAGGAAAACACAAGCAAACAGGAGAAGGAAATGAATAAAACAGTTCAACACCTAAATGTGGAAATAGATTCAACCACGAAAACTCAAATTAAGGAAAGTATTGAAATTTAGGAACTTGAACAGTTACCACAGAGGCAAGCCTCACCAACAGAATACAAGAGATGGAAGAGAGAATCTCAGGCATTGAAGACACAATAGAAGATATGGATACCTGGTCAAAGAAGATGTTAATGTAAAAAAAATAATCTGGCACAAAGTATCCATAAAATCTGGGACTATTACAAGACCAAATCTAAATATAATAGGAATAGATAAAGGAAAAGAATCCCAGGTCAAAGGCACAGAAAATATCTTAAAGGAAATCATAGAACAAAACTTCCCTAACCTAAGGAAGGAGATGCCCACCAAGATACAAGAAACATATAGAACATGAAATGGACTGGACCAGAAAAGAAAGTCCCTTTATCACATAATAATCAAAACTCTAAAGATACTGAAGAAAGAAAGAATATTAAAGACTCCAAGGGAAAAAGACCAAGTGACATCTAAGGGAAGACCTATTAGAATTAACATCTGAACATAGTGGAGCATGTGTTCCTATTACATGTTGGAGCATGTTCATAGCAGCCTTATTTATAATAGCCAGAAGCTGGAAAGAACCCAGATGTCCCTCAACAGAGGAATGGATACAGAAAATGTGGTACATTAACACAATGGAGTACTACTTGGCTACTAAAAAGAATGAATTCATGAAATTCTTAGACAAATGGATGGAACTAGAAAATATCATCCTGAGTGAGGTAACCCAATCACCAAAGAACACACATGGTATTCACTGGCTGATAAGTGGATATTAGCCCAAAAGCTCAGAATATCCAAGATACAATTCACTGACCACATGAAGCTCAAGAAGAAGGAAGGCCAAAGTATGGATACTTGGGTCCTTCTAAGAAGGGAGATCAGAATATCCATGGCTCACAGCCCACCAATAAACTGAGCATAGGATCCCCAATGGAGCAGCTAGAGAAAGAAAGGACCCAAGGAACTGAAGAGGTTTGCAGCCCCATAGGAGGAACAATAATATGTACCAACCAGTACCCCCAGAGCTCCCAGGGACTAAACCACCAAACAAAGAATAAACATGGAGGGACCCATGGCTCCAGCTACATATGTAGCAGAGGATGGTCTTTTCAGACATCAATGAGAGGACAGTGTAGGGGAATGCCAAGTCAGGAAAGTGTGTGTGTGTGTGTGTGTGGGGGGGGTGTTGGTAAGCAGGGGGTGGTGGTGGGATAAGGGGTTTTCAGATGCGTAACAAGAAAAGGGGATAACATTTGAAATGTAAATAAAGCAAATATCAAATAATAATAAAAAAAATGAATTAACACCTGACTTCTCTGTGAAGACTCTAAAAGCCAGAAGTGCAGATGTGCTGCAGACTCTAAGAGACCACAGATGCCAGCCCAGACTTCTATACCCTGCAAAACTTCCAGTCACAATAGGTGGAGAAAATAAGACATTTCATGCCCCACAGAAGGTGCTAGAAGGAAAACTTCAACCTAAGGAGGTTAACTACATCCAAGAAAACATAGGGAATAAATTATCTCAGACAAGCAAATCAAAAGAAGGATATGCACATACATATGTTCACAACAACAAAATAACAGGAATTAATGTTAATTACTCAATGATACATTAAACATCCATTGTCTCAATTTCCTAATAAAAAGATACATATTAACAAGATAGATGCAAAACAAGATCTCTCCTACTGCATCCAAGCAACATACCTTAATATCAAGGATAGACATTACTTCAAGGTAAAGGATTTGAAAAAGATATTCTAAGCAAAGGGACCCAAGAGGCAAGGTGGTTTATCCATTTCAATATCTGACAAAAGAGACTTCAAACCAAACTAATCAGAAGAGATGGGAAGGATGCTACACTCTCATCATAGAAAAAAAAATCCACCAAGAGTGGCATTTCAATTCTTAACATCTATGGAACAGTATACAAGGGCAATACTACCTACTATGGTTTAAATCACATCCATACCTCAGTCTCAACAATAGACAGGTCACCCAGACAAAACCTAAACAGGAACTACTAGAGCTAACATGCTTTATACATGGACTTTATAGGTTTTTACAGGACATTTCACCCAAAACCAGAAGGGAATACCTTCTGTGGACCTCATAGAACTTTCTCTAAAATTGACCACATACTAGAACACAAATTAATTCTCAACAGATACAAGAACATGGAAATAACACCCTGCATTTTATCTGACTACCATTGAGTAAAGCTAGAATTCAATAACAGAAACAACAGAAAGCGTACCAACTCATGGAAACTGAACACCTCACTACTGAGTGAAAAGTGGGTCAAGACAAATTACAAAACTAAAGATT
This sequence comes from Tokudaia tokunoshimensis, assembly GCA_036184795.1. Classification (NCBI taxonomy): domain Eukaryota; kingdom Metazoa; phylum Chordata; class Mammalia; order Rodentia; family Muridae; genus Tokudaia; species Tokudaia tokunoshimensis. The sequence continues at coordinate 90,192,397 of BTHU01000003.1, read as the reverse complement.
TCATAAAATTGAATGAAAATGAATGTACAATATATCCAAACTTATAAAGGCAGTTCTAAGAGGCAAGTTCATAGCCTTAGCACCTACATAAAAATAAAAACAAGAACAAAACAAAACAAAGCAACAATAGCAGCAATGAACTGGAGAGACTCGTACTTAATAACACACCTGAAAGCTCTGGAACAAAATGAAATCACACCCAAAGCAGCAGATGCCAAGAAATAATCAAGTGTGAGGCTTAAAATCAACAAAATAGAAACAGACAAGCAATACAAAGAATCAATAAAACAAACTTGTTTTTTTTGAGAAAAATCAATACAATTGACAAAACCTTATCTAAATGAACTAAAAGGCCCTGAGAGAAGATCCAAATTAACAAAATTAGAAATGAAAAGAGAAAAATAACTACAGATACCAGGAAATCCATAGAACAATAAGGATACACTTTAAAAACCCGTACTCCAACAAATTGGAAAATCTAAAGAAATGGATAATTTTCTGGCTACATACCACCTATCAAAGTTATCAAAATCAGATTAGCAATTTAGGTAAACCTATCACCCCTAGTAAAATAGAAGCAAAAGCCTCCCAATCAAATAAAATGCAAAAAAAAAAAAAAAAAAAATCAAACCAAACCAACCAACCAAACAAAAAAAACCCGCCAAAGCCAGATGGTTTTAGCACAGAATTCTACCAGATTTTCAATGAGTTAGTGTCAGTACACCTCAAATTATTCCACAAAATAGAAAGAGAGCAATCATTTTCCAATTCATTTTATGAGGCCACTGACACCCTGATACCCAAACCATATGAAGACACAGCAAAGAAAGTGAATTACAGACCAATTTTTCCTATGAAGATCGATGCAAAACTTCTCAATAAAATACCGGTAAACTGAATCCAAGAAGAAATCAAAAAGATAATTCAGCATGATCAAGTTGACTTCATCCCAGCTTGACTAGATCAAACACCTTCATATAAAAGTCCCAGAGAGACTGGGGATACAGTGGACAAACTTCCACATGATGAAGACATTGCACAGCAAGCCCATAACCAACATCAAATTAACTGGAGGGAAATTCAAGTGAATATTAGTAAAATCAGGAATAAGACAAGATTGTCCACTCTCTTCATATCTATTCAATATAGTTCTTGAAGATTTAGCTAGAACAATAAGACAATGTAAAGAGATCAAAGGGATACAAATTGGAAAGAAAGTGTCAGCGCTTGTGCCGCCATGGTACCGAGTATTGGCCGTAGGCCTGGGGAAATTAACAGAAAACACAGACTGGGGTCATTCTGGTGAGGAGAATGCCAAAGCTTTACTGAGGGACCAGCTATATATACTAGAGGCGGGGTGAAAAACAACAGGGAAAAAACAATCCTAGCCATAGGTCAGGCACCTGGCAAGTCCCTACCACACCGGGCGGGAAGACAGAAATCAAGCTAAGCCACAGAATGTCCTGCTCTCAGGAAACCTGGGCAAACAGCTCAGCTGGGGGCGTTGAGCTGAGCTCACCGATGCCCAACAAGGAAGAAATTAAAGTATTGTTATTTGCAGATGATATGATATTATATGAAAGTGACCCTCCACATTCTACCAGGGAACTCGTACAGATGATAAACACTTTCAGAAAAGTATCTGGATATAAGATTAACTTAAAAAAAAATCGGTAGCCCTCCTATGTACAATTGACAAATGTATTGAGAAAGAAACCAGGGAAACAACACCTTTCACAATATCCTCAAATCATATAAATATACTTTGGGGTAACTCTAAATCAAACAAGTGAAAGACTTGTATGATTAAAAACTTCCAATCATTGAAGAAAGAAATTGAAGACGATATCAGAAGTGAAACAGTAGCCCATGCCCATGCATTGATGTGAATAATATAGTGAACATGGCCCTCCTACCAAAACAGTCTACAGATGTTACAATGTAATCAAAATTCCAATACAGTCCTTCACAGATCGTGAAAGGACAAATTCTCAGGATAACTAAAACAATCCTGAATAATAAAGAACTGCGGTGGGTATCACTATCCCCATCTTCCAGTTACATTACAGAAGAATCAAACTGAAGACACAGAAGTAAACCCAAACACCTATGGGCACCCGATCTTTGGTAAAGAAGCCAGAAATATACAATGGAAAAGACAGCATCATTGACAAATGGTGCTGATCAAACTGAATGTCTGCATGTAGAAGAATCCAAATAGATCCATACTTACCTAACCCCACAAACTTCAGTTCATCATGGACCAAAGACTTCAACATAAAACCAGATACACTTAACCTGGTAGAAGAGAAAAAGGGGAATAACCTTGACCTCATTGGTACAGGAGACAACTTCCTGAACAGAACACTTATAGCACAGACACTAAGATCAACAGTTAATCAGTGGGACCTCATGGAACTGAGAAGCTTCTGTAAGGCAATGGACACCATCATCATTTGGACAAAGCCTCAGCTACAGAATGGGAAAAGAGTTTTACCAACCACACATCTGATAGGTAGCTAATATCCCAAATATATAAAGGACTCCAGGAACTAGATATCAAGGAAACAAGTAATTCACATTACAGAATGGGGTACAGATCTCAAGAAGAATTCTCAAAGGAGGAATCTGAAAAGACTGAAAAATAAAGAAATGCCCAACATTCCTTAGCTGTCAGGGAAATGGGAATTAAAACCACATTGAGATTGTATCTAACACCTGTCAGAATGGCTAAGATCAGTTGAAAGAGTGACAGCTCATGTTCTTGAGGATGTAAAGTAAGATGAGCAGTCCTTCATTGCTTGTGGGAGTGCATACTTATACAACCACTATGGAAATAGGAAGCTACCTCAAGATCCAGCTATACCACTCTTAGTCATATTCCCAGACTACCACAAAGACATTTGGTCAACCATGTTCATTGCTGCTATATTCATAATAGTCAGAAACTGGAAACAACCTAGATATTTCTCAAGAGAAGAATGGATAAAGAAAATGAGGTACATTTACACAATGGAGTATTCCTCAGAGGGGGGAAATGACTTCATGAAATACAAAGGTGAATGGATGGAACTAGAAAAAAAATCTTCCCAAGTGAGGTAGCCCAGACCTAGACATAAATTTTCTATGTATTTGCTTATATGGCTACTAGCTGTTAAATTAATGATAGCCATACTATAATGCATAGAACACAGAGGTTCCGTGTAGAGTAAGGAACCTGGGGATTACAGATAGATCTTGTTAGGAAAGTGAAATAGAATAGTTATGGATGAGTGGGAGCAGGGAAAGAAGGACCAATGGGGAAGGAGATGGGAGAGAAGGAGGGAGGGAATACAGGGAGAGATAGCTGAAAGTAAGGCCCATTTGAGGTGTTGTATAGAAACCTAATACAGTAGAAGCTTCTTAAAATATCTACACATATGTAGGTGATCATAATGAAATTGCCAAAACATGAGGGAGACAGTCCCGACCGGCCATCTCTTGTTACTGAATGAAGCTTTCAGCCCCCAATATTGGGTTACATGGTTACATCTAATGGACTTGTGGGCCAAAATGTTCCCCAAACAACCCAGACTATAGATTGGTTGTTGCCTAAAGTATAGATTGCTCTCCACAAACTGAAGATAATACCTATGTAACTTATTGAACACAGAGAAGTCGAGTTGGCACCTAAATAGAGCCTTTACTCTTATATTTTAGTGTCTTTGGTACAGGAGGATAACCTGTATGCTACCAAAAGAAAAATGTAAATACCAACCCACCTGGAAACCCTTTAATTATTATTTTTTTTCTTTTTGAGGCAGGGTTTCAATGCCCAGGCTGGCCTCGAACCCACGGAGATCCAAATACCTCTGACTCCAGAGCGTTGGTATTAAGGGTTTGGGCCACTGTACTTGGCTTGGTTCGGAGTGTATAATTTCTTTCTCTGTCATCTTTTAGGGGCTGGGATGTAGCTGACTTGGCAGAGTGCTTTCTTAGCGTCCCTAAAACCCTGGCTTCTATCTGCAGCACCTGCATCATCCAGGCGCAGAGGTGCACAGCTCCAATCCAGCATTAGGGAGGCAGAGGCAAGAGGATGGGAGCACGGAATAGGTCAGCTGGTTCAGGTGGCCAGTCACAACTACACAATGAGATTTTACCTCAGAACAAACAAAGTAAAGAGAAGGAAAAATAAACAAAACAAACAACAAAATAAAACCAAAATCCTGTTCAGAGGCAAGCTCTCACATACATCCACACTGTTTGGAGCATCTCTGACTTTACTCTGAATCACAGTGAGACTGGCCTGGAAGAGAACTCAATTTGGCTTTCTAAAGTACATCCTTAGTCTTATTCTTCTCTGTTTGAGCCAGAAATCAATGTGTCTGTCCTTTCTAGGGCAGCTACCACTTGAGGACTCCCCTCTCTCCTGATAGCTTATTACTTAGGAAAACCTAATTGGCTCTGATTCCTACAGGTAGACAATCTGTTGCTCGCAGGTGGTCATCCCAAGGAAACTGAGCCCTGAAAGGTTCCGCCGGATGTGCTCTTAGGAAGCAAGGAGCTGCACTTGAATGTATTGCTTGTCTTTGGAAAGAAATGGAGGCCCAGTGCAGCTGCCTGAGTGCTGGGCAGGGCACTCAGCCACTGTACACTGAGACTGGCTTGTGGTTCTTCATTGAGAACCTTATGCCCTTGAATAAGCCCTTGATCCTGATGTCATTTGTGAGATGTGTGGGCTGTGTTGAACATTTTCACACTGGAAAATTCTGCTGTCCAGTCCACAGATCCAGAAAATCTAAATGATTCTCCCACTACACCACCAGGGCTCATATCCAGAGTATACCATCTCTTCCTTGATCCTTTTCACCCTGTATGTGATCTAATCATGCACATGGATAGGTGGATACCATCTGTGTTTACTGAATAGTCTCACCAATCTAGCTGTAGCTAGCAAATGCTAAGCTAGCTGTAGTTAACAAGTGCTTTTGCATTACCATGAACATACTAAGCATTCAGAGGCCTTTGACCTTTTAGTGGCTTTACAAAGAAAAAAAACCAGTTTCAGGTAATAAGAACTGTGGAAGCTGTAGACAGTGTTTTATAAAACCCCAGTGTAGGTTGGTTGAATTGCTTGTTGAAGAAACGCCAGTTTCCATGGAGGAAAAAAAAGTCATAAATGTTTATTTCATCTTGAAAGTCAGAACCAGTATTTGTGCATCAAATTGTTGCAGAAACATGCTTAAAGTCCTTTCTGGACATATTTTCTTAATAATCTTCTTAAAATGTTCTTAATTTTACTTCAGGCTTTAACACTTAGTAACTGAACTGCTAAACTGGATCTATGATGATGTTACCACTTCATTTTAAAGCAAAGTAATTGTGAACAGAAAAAAAAAGCTGCTTTGTACCATGTGAACCTTCTCCCTTGAGTTATTGTCTGTGGAGCCTCGAGCCCAGCCGGATCGATTGATTAAATGCCGAGAGAAGAGAGGCTTAAAAAAAAGGCAAGAAACAGAAAGGACACTGTTTCAAGTGTATGTACTAGGTAGGTGATAAATGAGGAAACATGAGTCTGTAAAGACAAATAAATGAGTTTCCTTGGCCTTAAACCCCCATTGCTGTCAAAGTGAAACTGTGCTTGTTTAGAAGGAAATCTAAAGCAATATTCCATTCTGGTCTCTAAATACTTAGACTACTCTCTCTTCCTAATGCCCCTTGCTTCCTTGAGTAGCCCTGGGGCCACAGCGCCAGCCTGATGGGAAGGCTCTACCATAATCTTATCAGGACGGCCAGCCTTTGTGTCAGGATAGAGATTTCTTGTCCTTGTTGTAGGAAGGTTGTCACAGAGGCAGAAGCAACACCAGCAGACTCAGATTGCCAGGTAAGGGCAGGGCCCCTGGAGCCGGCAGATGCAACAGATGAGAGGAGGTCTTAGTTATGTGGCAAGGATTGGGGTTGGGGAGATGGGGGTTAAATACTTGCTACATAATAGGTACTAGGGTGTGAGTTTGACTCCCTAGCACCCATGTTAAAAGGTGCATGTAGCTGTGCCACCTGTAACCCCAAGAACTGAGACATGTAATGTAGGGGGCAGGAACAATTCCATGGAAATAGGATTTGGGAAAAGCTGGCTCAAGTGGCAGCAAACTGATTTCTTTGTAAGACTTTTATAGACTCTTTAGTTTTGGAACTATGGTCAGGAAGATTCCCCACTTCATTGGCTGATGGCACCCTTAAAAAGGTTCCCTCTTCCTGCTTTGCAGAGTGCTATGATGTATTTACAAACCCAAATCACTGTCTGGGGTAGGAATACAATTGAGGTATTTGTGGCCGTCTCCTGGGGGAGAGGTGTGTGTCTAGTCAGTCTGGGGGAGATTTTGCTGAATCCCCGTTTGCCTTGAGTTTCATAAGACACACATGAATGTTCTTGAGTCCACAAGAAAGCCAGGCCCTACTGTTAGTGCATTAGATTCCCCCAGAGACACAGACTGTTAGAGGCTAGCTAGGTTCATTAAGGAACTGGCTGACATGATGACAGAGGCTGAGAAATTACATAGCACACCATCTGTAAGTTTGAGAACGACACAACCATGGCTCAGTCCAAATTCAGAAGGCTGAGAACCAGGGGAGCTAACAGTGTTTCTCATGCTGTATCTGATGGCTAAGGATCTGGGAGATGTGTGTGTGTGTGTGTGTGTGTGTGTAGCGGTGGGGGAGGGGGGCGGCATTCTCTTCCACATCCTGAGGTGAAGTTCAAGGGTGGGAGAACTTAGGGGTACTGTTGTGAAAGGAAGAAGAACATCATAGCTCCATCTTCCTCTGTGTTTTTGTTCTGTCTAGACCTTAGCCAATTGTATGGCATCTACGTACAGAGGGAGGGAAGCTCTTCTGTTTCTTGGTCCACTGATATTAATAAGAATCTTTACCCCAAATGCTATTCAAGGAATACTGAGCACTCGTGCCCTAGCCTGCTATCTGAACACACCAGTGCAGTCACACTGATGCCTGCAGTCAACCATTGTCGGGCCCAAATCTGCCCAGGCACAAACAGAGATGGAGCTTCCGGAATTTCGTTTGGTGATTTGGATTACTTACTGTGAGTCTGCAGTCGCCAGAACCCAAGATTTCCTTTATCTTTGCACTCTTTTCTCCTGATAGTCTCACTTCTCACCTGAAAGGGACATTGGAAGCTATGTGTGATGGTGCACACCTGAAATCCCAAACCTTGAGAGGCTGAAGCAGAGGTGTGCTGGGCTTACGTCCAGCTGCTGGTCAGGGAGTGGATAGAACAGATAGGGCTCAGTGAACACAGGGGTTGAGTCCTTATCTTTGAAGAGATCTCTGTGTGTTTGTGTGTAAGATCAAAGGTCAGTGCATAGAGTAATATAACTTTATACTTATACATCTCATTCTTTGACAGAATGAAAACAAAGAGGATACATGCAGAACTATGTTTCCAAATAAAAAATGGTGTTTCCCTGCATAGCTCGACTTTGTATTCTCAGGGCAGAGTGACAGCCTTGAGAGGAACATTGATTAGTATTTTTACAGCAGCAGGGAAATAATTTCTGCCCAAACATTGATTTGTCTTTGAATGGGCTTTCTGGAAATTCTTTTCTTCCACAGGCTGCAGGGTGCAGCATTTCACGTGGAGTCAAGCAAGGAAATCTCGCTGCTATTCAACTTATTGTTGCTGATTTCTGCAGGTGCAAATAGTGCCGTCTTCAGTAGTTACAGTTTCCTGACTGCTGACACATCCAGCCCTGTCTTATTGTATTTTGATTAATGAGATTAAAGAGGCTCTTGTCGTATATATTAATAAAATGTTCAAATTCTTTGTGGATGTATACCACCTCCCTTTGGCTTATACGCAGCCGTTTATTCAGCATCTTCACGGGAGAGCTTTTAAATCCTGTTTGCTGAAGCTCAAAACATTCATTTGTCAGGTCAGGTGTTTTTTTCTTGTACATAGGTAAAGACTGTGGAGGGTCCTTGCTCTGGGGAACTCATCCATTTCAGGAGAGACACGGAAATGAATTATAAGAGAGTTATGATGAAAGGTTGTTAAGGTTTCAGTGCAAAGTATCAGCACACATGTGACCGAGCACTTTGTCTCCAGATGGCGGAGGAATTTTGGCAGGTCCAGGAACCTTCTGGTCGTGGCTTAGCTGGGAGGAGCAGGCCAAAGGGCAGGGCTTGCAGGCTCCAGGCTCTGCTTGGCTAAGCTCTCTGCTTCCCAGTTTTGATGGCACAGATACACCGGAGCCATCGCACCTTTAAAGGCAGATGAAGTGTATCTCCTGAACCATGGGCCACACTAAAACCTCTCTCTTTGAAGGGACTTTTACCAGGTGTTTTGTGACAGCGATGAAAGATACAGCTAACACCACAGCTTATCATCCTGTGTAACTGACATGAGATTTCTGAGAGGGAGGCTTTTCTTGCTTCTTGTGACGCTTGTACCCCACTCTCACAGAAGTGGAGTCTTTGGCCAGTCCCAAGATTGGAAGGCCTTCCGGAAGATGGGGGTAGGGAGGGGGTGGGCAGGATGCTGGTGGCATTTAGTAGTGGTGGCTAGGTCAAAGTGTGGTTTTCCACATGAGACCTTCTGATTCTAATGGAGGAGGAGGAAGAACGATAGGAAATAAAGCTACCCCTGTAGTATATTTCTTTTCTTTCTGCTGTGACAGAAAACCTGACAGAGGCTACCGAAGGAAGGATAGGTTTATTTTGGCTGCAGCTGGAGAGTACTTCCATCAAGGGAGAGAGGTCCGGTGTCAGGAGAAGCAGGTGGCCAGTCACATGCCACCTGTAGGCTGGAAGCAGAGTGTGATAAATACTGCTGTTCAGCTAGCTGTCTCCTGTTTATTCAGCCCAGGAGCTCTGCCCAGTAAGCAGTGTTGTTCTTGTTTAGAGTCATCCTACCCCAGCTAAGCTAGTCTAGGAAACTCCTCAGATGGAGCCCTGTCTCCAAGGAGATTCTAGATCAGGCCAAATTGGCAATCAAATTATGTTAAACCAGGGCATTCCGATTTCATTTTTCTGTAGTCAGTGGATTAGCAGCAAAGGTTCTTGAACAAAGAGTAAGTAGACGACTTAATGGATTCGTAGTTTAGTTAGAGCCGAAGCAGCTCATAGCTTGGTACCCAAGCGTCTTTGGAAGCATGGTAGTAGGGCAGTGAACTCACATGGATCTGTCCCGGGCTCTGCAGAGTGACTCGCTGCTTATATTCATTCTTCAATATTCTCTCTCCTTTTCTCAGACTGGAGTTTTCTTCAGTCCCCAAATGCATTGATTCAAAGATGACCTTTCTTTTACTGAGTGAGAGTTTGAATACCCAAAGCTATTTTCATTTGTTCCAGATTGTCACAAAAGCTTGATGTCCAGGTGGCAACTGGAAGGGCCAGACCTGGCCTGTGGAGGATTGTTTTAAAGTTGAGTTCTAAATTAAGCACTTTGGGACAGAAATGAGATGTGGCCTAGTTCTAACTTACCAGTTAGCTATAAAAGCTATGTATGCTTTTCCTCTTTGATTCAATACTTACCTGTCTGACTCCTTTAGAGACAAAAGACACATAACTCGGCACCAGGAACATCTGGATCCCTCTGCTCTCACTTTTGATTTTTCTTTTTTCTGAGTAGTTTTTGTCTTGCTGCATATTTTTAAAAAGTCAGACTACAAAGGAATTTCTCCAGATACCTGGCATTGTGTTTTTAATGTTTGAAATTTTTACCTCCTAGCTTATAAAATTATCAAAATGGTGTTCATTTTTAAAATGCGTTCTTGATATGATTTAGACCTCCTAAAAAGGATTTATTCTTACATATGTGTGCATGTCTGTGTATGCTACTTGTGGGCTGGTGCCCCTGGAGTCCAGAAGAGGGGACTAGATCCCCTCAAGCTGGAGTTGTGGGGTCACAATAGATGACTGTGATCCGTTCGATGAGAGTTCTGGGAAGGAACTCGGGTCTTCTCAAGAGCAACAAGTGCTCCTAACTGCTGAGCCATCTCTCCGAGCCCCAGGACCTCTAAGTTCTAAGCAACACTGTATGGATTAGCAGTAGCAGGGGCTGTGTGTATACGGAAACAAAACACACATAGTACGAGCTTCAGGGCCCAAAGAGCCTGCTTCCAAATGCTTCCTCTGCCCTTACCCCTTGGTGACATGAGAGTATTGTGGACTAGTTAGTTATGCTTTGAGTACATGGGTAGAACGTACAGTAGGTTTATTTTCTCCATGTCAGTGAACTTACAGGTAGACGGGATTACAGAGATGATTGGTAGTTAAGTGGGCATGTTGCTTTTGCATAGAATCCAAGTTCAGTTCCCATCACTCGCCTTGGGCAGCTCACAACCTCCTGTGACTTTAGCTCTGGGAGATCTGACTTCTCCAGCCTGTGCAAGTACTGCACTCGTGTGCACACACTCTTAGTCACGTGCACATAATTAAAGTAGCCCAAATCTGAAAGAACTACACATAGCATTTTAAGGATATCCTTTAGTCTACAGACCTTTTGAGGCTGTTAAGGGACAGAGAAGTTAGAGAGGAGTCGAGAGCAATGTTGCTTCAGGTCCTTGGCTCTTTCCTTGTCTGAGCATTGGCTTCTTCTCCTATTTAGAAGATTGTTAGGAATATAAAAACAGGTAAAGCACAGGCAGCATTAGGCCTCTTCCAGGAAGTCTGTAAAATTGTGACCTTTGCTATTAGGTGTGAAAATCTGGAATTTTTTTTTTTTAAGTTGTGTTACTTTCTATCCTGGATTTCTTTTTGTACCACAGTAGAGATTGTTTTTTATTAGCATATGTTATTTAAAGCAATATTAGAATTTATTATGACATTTTCTGTACATAATGTATTTTAGTCATATTTACACTGTTACCCTGTCTTTTCACCTCCCGCTGATCCCATGCTCCTCCTAACTAATCCTAACTAGTTCTAACTAGTCCCCCTCTACTTTAGTGTATTTCTAAATTATCACCACCATCATCATTATAGTTCTTGTCAGCAACTGCTTATGTGCGCATGTGTGAGGGGTTATTTGCAGGGTATGCCCAGCTCATCAATACCTATGTCACTGAAGAAAATGTCTGGTCTTTTCCCAGCAACAATTAATTGCTGGTTCAGAGGACTTTGTCCCGGCTTGTCTGGCTCCTCTGTCCCTAGGTCTGCTGCGGCGGGGCGTCATAACAGGGAGGGTGGAATGGTGTAAAGATACAGGAAACAGAGGGAAATAAAAGCCTACATTTGTTGGGTTCCCCCTTTTTTCCCTTGCCTGAGCTCTGCCCACTGATGGTGCCAAGTCCTTAACTAGTGCTCTGTAGAGATAGTATCACAGCACAGCCCTGGCTCGCACATACAGGCACATTCCTCACTCCAGTCAAGTTGACCAGTCTGCCTCCATGTCACCTTCTGCTGCTGCTCTCGAGCTCTGAGAATAAAGGTCAAATGTGTCCTGTGTCCTACAGTTACAGGAACAGAAAAGTGCAAGACAGTGAGCAGATGAGTGAAAATACCCTTTGGATATCTAACCTAGTGTTGGGAAGCCTACATTCCCCACCCAAGACCCGCCCCCCCCACCCCCGTATTCAAACAAACACACACACACACACACACACACACAACCAAAAAACCAAAAACCAAACAAAAAATTAAAAAAAAACCAAACATTTGTTTGGGTCCTTATGCTGAATTATACTTTTGAAAATTCATTTAGATATAATTGTAGCTTCATGTATATTTGTGATAAATAACACAGAAATCCCAAGTTTTCTTCCTATTTTTTTTTCTGCTGAAAGCATCTTTCATAAGCATATAGGATCAGGAGAGTGACTCTAGCACAATCTACAGGCCTTATTGAGATTCCACCAGTGAGTGCATGAGTGTGTGTGTGTGTGTGTGTGTGTGTGTGTTTCTCTCTGTGTGTGGTGTGTGTGGTGTGGTATATAATTTGCATGTGTGGAGGCAGGGTACCACTTCTGAAAATGGTCCTTGCCTTTACCCTTGACGGTCTGCTTTGTCTCCATTGATGTACTGGGTATGCCAGGTTACTCATGAGTCTCTGTATGACTCTCCTTTGAGACTCTGTTTTGGCTCCCAATTCCTCTGGGATTGCAGAGATTTTAAGTATTTGTCTCTACATGTCTCATGTCCCGTGGTATGTGCACCCCCCCCCCCCCCATTCAACTCACCTTGGCAGGCTTGTGCTAATCTCTTTATTATTGAGTTGTAAGAGGGGTTTTTATAATAGAGTACATTCTGGAAATAAATCTTTGGTTAGATCCATTCTTTGTTAACATTGTTTTTTTCATTCCTTGAGGTGTTTTCTAATTTCTGGTTACTGACATTTGTAATATTTATAATTTCAATAGACCCAATTTGTTTACTGATTGGATTATTTTTGGTTTATGTGCACTTGATGGTAAATCTAATTACTGTCTAATTTATTTCAGTGTTTTTTTGTGAGAGTTTTGGGGATAAGTGTGTATACCAAGGGTAGTGCCCGCATGAGGGTCTAGTATTACTTTTAAAAACCACTTTTTGTTTTTTTATTCAGGCTTCTTGTCTTAGAGTTTTCCATTGCTGCCACGACCAAGGCAACTCTTATAAAGGACAACATTTAATTGGTGCTGGCTTCCAGGTTCAGAGACTCAGTCCCGTTATCATAATGGCTGGAAGCATGGGAGCTTTCCCGGGAGACATGGTGCTGGAGGAGGAGAGTTCCTTTGCCAGGAGGAGGTCTCCTTTCCACCCTGGGTGAAGCTTAAGGTCAGGACCTCAGAGCCTAACCCACAGTGTCACATTTCCTCCAAGGCCACACCTATTCTAACAAGTACACACCTCCTAATAACGTCATTTCCTGTGGGCCAAGCATTCAAACATATGAGTCTATAGGGGCCAAACCTATCCAAACCACTGCACTGGTGATCCATTTTGAACTGACTTTTTTATGCAGTTATAAAGAATGTTTTTTTATACTCCACAGCATTTTATTGCTTTACACTTCACATTTAATTCCATGATCCATTTTGAGTTGGTTTCCATAGAAAGTGCCAGAAGTGTCAATACAATTTGCTGAACTTGAATCCAGTAATTAAATAAAAACTTTTAGGTTAAAAATTTAAGTGCCACAGATGCAGTAGTTAGACTTTGTGCTAGTTTTCCTTCTGGGGAGGAATTACATTTGAGAAGCAATCTTCTACTTTATTAGCTTTTAAAGAAGAAAAATAACCACAAAAGAGAGAACCCAAGCTTGGAAGAATGCGCAACAGCTTCTTTTCCCCAGTTACAAAAAGCAAATAACCCTTCTCGCCAAAAGGGGGAGAAAATTACCATCCTCCCACTCCCACCTCCTGTGTGTGTGTGTGTGTGTGTGTGTCTCAGGAGGCCATGTTTTTAGCAGGTGTGAGACCCTGGGTCCAGTCCCCAGCACCCACAGACAAAAGAAACAAAATCATTCTTGATATAAAGGTATCTCATAGCATTGTTAGGAGATTTTGAATAGACTAGCATCTACTGGGATTCTTGCAATAAAAAGTTTCTTCTTGAAGGTAAAGCCACTTTTTGTTTGGTTGTTTGGTTGATGGTTTTCAAGGCAGGGTTTCTCTATGTAGACCAGGCTGGCCTCTGACTGGAGATCCACCTGTCTCTGCCTCTGCCTCTGCAGGCTGTGATGACAAGTGTGTGCCACCACCGCCTGGCAACATGTTTTGTAATAAAAGGTCAAAATTTACAAGTGCACACAATGAGATACAGTTCGAAACAATTATGTTTTAATGACTTAAGTCTTTTTGGAACTCTGTGCGCTTATGATTTTTGCCAGATCACTGCTCAAGTGCAGCAGTGTTTTCTGGGAGTTCCATTTCCTCCATTCAGTTCTGCTTTAAGAAATCCTTTGTTGAGAAGACTAGGCTTTTTGTCCTGTGAAGCCAGGGGACTGTTGTGTCTTAACTCTTGCAGACATGCCATTCCTCCCTGTGTTTTGTTAAAATTATGTATCATTACCTTGCTTACTTTGAAGATAATATTTTCAAAACGATTGTTACGTTACACATCTATTAAAATGCTACATTAGGGCTGGAGATCGGCTCAGCCTGAGTTCAGTCCCTGGGTTCACGTGATGGAAAGAGAGAACCAGCTCCTGCATGTGCTTCTCCAGCCTGCATGTGTGTGCTGTGGCACACGTGCACATGAGTACACACACACACACACACACACACACACACACCCCAAATGTATACTTATCATGTCAATTAAAGGAATAGGAAAAAGTGCCACAATTCCTATTCTCAAGAGTTGCTACGTAACTTAAAATCACCATTTACATTGCAGAAGATTCTTCACTAAAATCAGTTGGTTATATATTTAGATGATGTGCATAGTATTTTGTAGTGCTTTAAAGTGTTTCTAAAACTGGCCTATAACTTTATAATTTCTATGTACAGTGCAGTATAGCATGTAATTCAAGCTTTAGAGTGTACAGTGTAGTTGTTTTTAGGTTGTTCAGGAAACTGTACAGATAACATTGCTCATTCCAGAACGTAATGACCACCTTTGATTTATGTTCACTGTTGTGTGTGTATGGCACACTTCCAAGTAGATGTGAAGAAGCTTACGTTGTAACCAGTAATTACACGAAGGCCAGTATGATGCAGAGATCAAAGATGCTAGTAGGAGCCAGTTGTGTGTGTGCCAGGAAACTCTGCACTTGGGAATTAGAGGTTCCTAAGTTTGAGGCTAACCTGGTCTACATAGCAGGTCAGCCAGGTCTGTACAGTAAGACTTGGTCAGAAAAATAGACAAACAACAAAACTAACACACACATAAGCCAAAACTCACACCAATATAATTTAGTTAGAAGGGAAAACACTCTACCCTAAACCTGAGTCTGGTAGTGTCTACTCGTCTATCTAATGGCTTGACCATGTTTTCCTCTACAATTTCTTTTCTGAAGATAAGTTAGATTACTCTGCTTCCCTCTTGAAGCACCTTTGCTTCTTTTCAACTAGAAGCCATGTTCCACATTAGAGTAGGGGCTCATGCAAGTTGTATATCCGAAGGGGCATGATGAGGGATAAACATTTTCACATCGATTTTGTCTAAGCATAGAGATAAACAGTATTACATAGCATTGCTTAGTATAAAAACATATATTGGTTAGGATATGCCATTTGCATGACTAATCACTGAAGACTTAAAATAAATGCTTAGTCTCAGAAGGTGAGAAACGTGATCTTATGAATTTTCTATTTCTCCTAGCCTGTCCTACCTCTGCCACTTAAATTATTTTATGTGTATGGGTGGTTTTTATCTGCATGGATGTTTGTGCAGTTTATGCCTGGTACCCATAGAAGCCAGAAGAGGACATCAGACTGCCTGGAATTGGAGTTATAGACTGTTGTGAGCTGCCTTGAGGTGCTGGAAACAGAACAGGGAAGAAGAGCTGTGCTCTTAACCCCTGAGCCACCTCTCCAGCCCTGCTCCCTCTCTTTTGTCCAGCAGAGATTTTGCTTTTGAAATGCTCATGAAGTTCTGGCATATGAAACCAAAACATAGTCGCGGACAAGACAAAAGGAAATTCACAGACAAAATAACCCAACAAAGCCCGAACTCCACTTCCAAACCCACAGGTTCATATGAATCCTTTGTGAGATGCTGAAGTTCTCACGAATCTGGGCCAGGCCCCACCCCAACCCACCTATTAGATCCTCCTACTTCAGGTCTCAGCTCATGTGAGGTTTCTGTAGAGGTGTCCCTGCCACTGTGACTTTCCGCTCTTTTTCCTGCCCGTGTTGCGGCGATGACCTTAGCTCTTCATTTTGTAATGGAGTGTCTGGTGAGGTAGAGATCGAGAGGTGGTATTATACGTGTCTTCCTCCAAAGCTGTAAGTTCCTCAGATTCAGGGCTTATCTTACTACCTTTGTACCACTGGTGTTTTGTATTGTTTCTGAACCACATTAGAGACTTAACAGATGTTTTCTTGACCACATGAATGCTTTTCTGAGTGACAGTTTGTGGAATGTAGTGGTTGTAGAGCGTATGTAATTTTACTTATTTGAGCTTAGGGAATTTTCTTCCCTCCTCCCCCTCCCTCATGTCTCTCTCTCCCATCTTCTTTTTCTGCCACCACCCACCCCACCCCATCCCCCGTCTCTCTTTTCTATTTCAGGGTAGATGGAAGGTTTGTTGTTGTAGTACCTGTGTATTATTTTCAGTACTCTGCCGATGGCATTTAGCACCCATCAGAATACTGAAATCGCTCTGCTGGGCCAATGACTCAGTCTCCAAATCCAGGGATTATTTTACCCATGGCTGTTTTTCTTGAACTTTCTGTTATATTTGAAAGTATCATAACCCTTCTATATGTGAAGCTCTTCCCTCCCATTTCTGGAGTGGTACACTTCCACATCATCCGTCAACACCGCGTCACAGACTCCCCTTGCTAGCATGCATCTTGGTATTAGTGTCTCCAGGGCTTTCAGGTCCTGCCTTTCTCTACACGGCTTGGTTATGTGGGCTCTCAGCCATGACAGCTGCCCCTTGACCCTGTACCAGAATAGTCCCCTTTCACCCACTTTATACATGCAGATATTTATTGATTTAACATTCTGTCATTTTGATCTCTTGCCAGCTCAATTTCTGAAGCCAGAAATCTATCTGGAAGTCAGTTCTCTGGGTCATAGCCTTTTAAACTCTGGGTCACAACCCCATATTAGGTCACATAACTGAATAGGGAGGCTGCAGAAACTTTAGCAAAGGCAAAAGGTTTCTGAATGGGCATGTCCGAAACTTACTCAAGTTAGTTATGAATCTAAGATGCTTTAAGCTTTGACTATTTGAGTGATATCATGGAATGTTACTGTAGTCTGGAGTTTTAACACACAACACATGCATTTTGCACTGTACATCGTTAAACTACAGGACCTGAAACATCTCGGGTCATGTTTGAGAATATAGTATATTATGAACCGGAGTGGTTATTGCACATACAAAAGTGTTTTATAGAAACAGAATGCTTTAATTATGAAAGACTTTAAATATATCTTATTTAGCTTTAATTATTTACTTTTGAAATGTTAATATACAGTGTACTTTCATATCTACCTCCATTTGACCCCTCCAATTTCTTTTGACCTCTATCCCAACACAAACACACCCCTCTACAACTTCATCTCCCCATCTTCCTCTTTTTTTTTTTTTTTAAAGAAATAAACCACTGAATCCACTCAGTGCTTCCTGTATGCGAATGGGGGTGGAGCCATCTGCTTGAGTATGGGTAATCCCCAAGTGGGCATATTCTTCAAGAAAAACCAACTCCCTCTTGGCCACCAACTACTAATAGCCAATAGTTCTTTGGCTAGAGATGAGGCCCTTGACTACACCCTGGATTTGTGCTGGAGTTTTGATTCACTTGATCCTTTATATAGAACCTTGCAGGTAATCAGAGCTGATGTGAATCTGTGAGGGCAAAGGTCATATCATATGCAAAGGACCTTTCATGAAAGAGCCCCCCTCCTGTGTGTGTGAGAGCCCCCCTCCTGTGTGTGTATATGTATTATTCCCTAGATGTGTGGAATTAGTGTATCTTTGGCTTGTGACGTATTAGAATGTTTGATTTAAAAAATTGCTATTTGAGTTTCTGACTTGCCCATCATCAAATGCCTTCTGGCTTGGGATCAGGACAGCCTATTTCTGATAAGGCCTTAAACATACCTCTTCCATTTCTGTGTGTTTTTGCAAATCAGTGTTCTTAGGATTGACTATTATGAAATTAAAATATTGATCTACTCTGATAAACATAGAAGATACTCTATATCATGTAGTATCAAATGTCAAGCCAAGAGTTAATCCCTTATATAAGAATAAATAACAACATTTATCTCTTTAGTGTGCAAACTTATCTCACATTTATTAAATACATAATAGAATAATTATTTAAAAATAAATTTGCTCATGATTTATCACCAGTATTTAGGGTTATTCAGGTAAAAATTCTCAGGCAAGAAACCTGCCATGCTGAGCGTGGGGTTCCCAATGGAGGAGTTGGAGGGTGGACTGGAGGGCTGGTGGGGTTTGCAGCACCATGGGAAGAACAACAATGTCAGGCAACCAGACACCCCAGGGCTCGCTCCCAGGGACTAAGCCATCAACCAAGGGGTACACATGGTTCTAGCCAACAGAGTGGCTGAGGAATGCCTTGTCCAGCATCAGTGGGAGGAGTGGTCCTTGGTCCTATGAAGGCTCAATAGATGCCCCAACAAAGGGAAATCGAGGTGGGGGAGGTGGGAGTGGGTTGGGTGGAGGGGTATATTCTTGGAGGCAGGGGGTGGGAAGATGGGTTGGGGGTTTTTGGGGAGGGGGGAAACCGGGAAGGGGTATAACATTTGAAATGTAAATGAAGAATATATTCAAGAAAAGATACATTAGAAAGAAGGAAAGAAAGAAAGAAAGAAAGAAAGAAAGAAAGAAAGAAAGAAAGAAAGAAAGAAAGGAAGGAAGGAAGAGTGAATCCTGTCCTGACTGGAAGATTTAGAAATCCATCCTAGGATCTTTCTTCCTTATCAAATTTATCACGAAGATCTTAACTTTTCCCCCTATCTTTTCTGCACTTTCTATTTTTCCAAAGTTGCTGCCTTCTTTCTTTGGTCAGATGACTAAGTCACCTCACATGGAGTCCCAGGTCCCTAATTTAGGACTTGCCACTATGTAAGTATGTATCAAATGTTAATTCAGCTTGCTTTTTCTTTCTAGTCTTGCCATGTGCATATCCACGGTTTTTCTTAAACACACACACACACACACACACACACACACACACACACACACACAGTTGTATTAATGCTTCATAGCATCCTGCTGGCCTGAGTTATCCACAGGTTGTTTTGATTATCTTATGCCCAGAAAGATTTGGGCCTCTTTAGAGCCACGCAAGGGGATTGTGTGGCTACAATATGTGTACATTTTCTGCCTTGTCTCAGAAGTAAACTTGGGCTGGGATCAGGGGCTGATGACAGAACAAACTTTCTTTTCATTTGTGACTCATACTCACCCCTATGACCTCTGAGTCCCTCCTGGTCAACAGAGCATGCGGTATTTTCTCCTCAGCAACTCAGCAACAGATGTCAACTCTCTGATATCGGTTAGATGTCTTATAATGTTGATCAGTTCTGACACTGCCTTCCTGCAGATCACTTCAGGTCTCAGAGAGTAAGGTGTCAGTTCATAGACTGCTCTCATGACACCAATTCTAAGTCCAGACAGACAACTGTGCTTCTGACTGACTGGCTGTGTAAATCACAGGCCCATATGGGCCTTCCCCAGGTGGATTATTTGCTACAATGGGTCACAGAACTCAGGGGATCATTTTATACATTTTTAATTATTTATTATAAATTATATAACATAAGAAATGGAAGATGCTCGCAGGGTAGGGTCTCAGGCAGGGGAGGGGGCTCCCGAGCTTTCCAGGCACAGTTCCTTTTCATCATCTCTATGTGTTCTTCAGTGCCAATCTTCTCTAAACCCTGTCCTTTAGGGATTTGGGGAATGGCGTATTAAATCATTAGCCATTGGTGACTATACCAGTTGATCCAACTTGCCACAACCCAGAATCACATGGGAAGTGAGCTGCAATGGAGGAATTGTATATATCAAGTTGCCCTGTGAGTATGTTTGTGAAGGAATCATCTAGATTGTTAGTCGATGTAGGAAATCCCAGTGGACCCCAAGTCATGTAGGAGAGGAGAAAGCTAGATTAGAGCCAAAGCTAGCAGCAAGCAGGGAGCCTGCATGCCTCTGTTTCCCTTGGCTCTTGGCTAGATATTGTGTGAGTAGCAGCTTGAGATCCCTGAAATGATAGACTGTAACCTGGAACTGAAATCCAAATAAAACCTTTCTCCCTTAAGTTGCTTTTGGTCACAGTAACAGAAACAAATTAGAGCAGTTAGGTCAACATCCAGCATCTTCTGTCTCTCTACCTCCCTTGACTTTGGGAGCTAGCAAAGATGGAAAGTCCCAGTTTGCCAATTAGGGTTGGTTGCTCTGACAACCATCCCCTTACAGAGGCTATGCTGGACCCCTCAGCCACCAGTCATCTAATTAGCATATCAAAAGAAACTCATAACTGTTGGGGATTCCAAAGGGGTCAGAAGCTATATGCCAAGCAACTGGGGCAGAGAGCAATCGAATATTTTGTTCCTACTATGTCTTGACTGAAGTTACCATCCCCCTGCCCCTAGGCTCCACAGGGAGCAGGTCCGTTGAGCTGACCCTTAACTGACTCTGGGTCACCGCAGAACCCACAGAAGGAAGATGCTTACTTTAAGCAATGGCGTTTCTGTTATTGTTCTTGGTCTCCTCCACCCCCCCCGCCCCCCATCTACTGGTGGGGGAGACTAATTGTGCCCCATCACTTCTGCAAGGGCTTGCCTTTCTAGTGTCCTATGAACCATACACTTGAGATGTAGTATAGCTATAATGTGGCAAGCAAATAGGGATGACAAGGGTGACGTCAAGATTAGCATATGATGCCTCAGTGGGTAAACCTGAGCATCTAAGTTCAATTCCTGTGACCCACAGGAGAGGCTGATGCAATGCAAACAACCAGTCAGGGGTTGTGAGGCTCCAGGCCTTTCGCTTTAGAACACGGGCCATTTTGTTGCTCACTTGTCCACTCCAGGTCTTGGACGTGTTGGTTTCTTTCTCAATAGATGGTCTCTATTTCTGTTACTAGTTGTGTGTTCTGAGTCTGGGGACATAAGCTGGCAATTTCAGAAGATGCCTCCAGGACATAGATCTGCACCTGTAACCGTCAGCACAGAGAGGAATTAAACTTCTCTTATTTTGTAGAGAGGAGTGTGTGTGTGTGTGTGTGTGTGTGTGTATGGGTTATGTGTGTGTATGGTTATGCATGTATATGTGTGTGTGTGTGTATGTAAGTTTGTGAGAGTGTGTGCGTGGGTATGTGTGTATGAGTGTGTGTGTATGGGTGCTTGTGTGTGTGCAGACTGGAGGGTAGGACAGTGGAATCTCCTTGTTTAGAAAAACACAGGGGCAGCTTCTTGTATGAGAGATGATTAAAAATTAAAGGCAGCCTTTGCTCTGGTTAATCTGTAGTTATTCACTTAGATGCATTTTTGATTATCTAGGGATAAAAAGGGAGCATCAAGGCCTTTATTCTCTTCTTTTCTTTGAAAATCGAGGGCTGTGTCCAACCTTGAGGCCAGATATGGTGAAAATAGGTAATTTAAATGAGTTCTTTTTAAAAAAGGTTACCTTTGCCAGTAGATTCCAATTTACAGTGGTTTCCAAACTGAGGTAACTTATCCAAACTTAGGAAAGTAGATCTTCCTGGAAGAAGTAACTATTTCGTCTTTGAAAAGAATAGCTTAGTCAAATATTGAGAGCATCTCCTTTCTTCAGTGTCTGAACAGGATGCTCTGGTGGGCAGAACCAAAATGCATTTTAGAGCGGAACTTCTGCAAAAAGAGTGCATTGGACCACATATATGCCTAGTAAGAAACTCAGATGGCAGTGGAATGAAGAGAAACCAGGAACTGTGGGAAACCTCTGCTAACTAAGGCCGAAGTCCACCACGACCAGCTAACCTCTAAGCTTGACGCAGTATGAGAGACCCCCTTCATTAGCGGGGCTGCTTCTTCTCTGGCCTTTTCTAGGGAAATATAAGCCCACACATATGCCTCTATCTGAATAATATTACGTAGTTTCAAATAGGATCAAATCCCTTTCTTGTGCTAAACCGGTTTCAGCCAGCACCTGAGATTCTTGACGCGCTTCCCCACGCTAATTACTAATTCCAGATACCCTCAGGCCCCAATCAGTGACCTTTGCTCGTCCTGGATGTTCCCACCCTCAGTGCTCCCAAACTTTAGAAGCCTTGAATCACCCTAAGTAAAGTGAATCTGCCTACTGAGAGCTGGCCCCTGTGCGGTCATTCACTGGGTGTACTCACAGAAAGCTTCAGCTGAAGGTCTGTGACAGTGAGGAGACCCATAGTTGGTACCCAAAGCTCTCCGCCATCTCCGCTCCCTCTGCCATCTCCGCTCCCTCCGCCTTAACGGATTGAATTGGCCAAAGATTAGGGAGACCCACAAGGAAGTGCAAACCAGGAAGTGGAAAGGAAGAGGAAGGTTTGCAGCTGCCCCAAGACTCTCTTATTATCCTGGCCACTATTGCTGGAGCTTGCACTCTGAGCCAAGACTTTCCATTCTCTTTCAAATAAAGTCCTGGGTTTGCTCTCAACTGCCTGCATTGTTGTTCTTAACATCACACCCTTTCCTCCTCCACATAAGGGATAGATGATTAGAGCTCGCTGATGAAGAAAAGGTCCTATCTGTTCTATAGATAAAAATCATTTTCAGAATCATCAAGTGTAATTCAGCTTCAGTCTTCAGGGAAAATGAAGATTAGAATGTGTTGAACTCTGAATTTAATGTTCACAATGAGTGCTTCATAAAAGAGGATGCCAGCTATTATCCCTCCTCAGAAGGAAATTGTTGATAAGAAACCATTTGGAGCAGTGAGGTTTATGATGATGTCGGGAGCTAAAGAACTATGGGCAGCTGAGCAGCTAGATTGACAGGAGCCACTGAGTTTTCCTCGCGCTGCCTTGTGGCTTACGAGAAATAACACCCACCACTCCCCATTTTGGGGGAGATGGGGTTATAATTTCTTCCCTAAAACTAAAGAATAGTCATTAAAAGCACTATTCTACTTTAATGAACATGTGTCCTCCCCACCCTCAACTCCCTCCCCTGTAAACTTTTTAGTCATTGATTCAGGACTGAGTGGCTTGCTAATTTCTACTCGACCTCATTGTTGGAAGAAGCATTTAGCTGGAATGCAGAGAGACTCTTATGCTGAATAAGGAGGTCCTTCCTTACCCAGCTCATTCCCTTCACAAAGCCTCTGCAAGGGACCCAGCCCTCTGGTGACGGAGTCAGCAACAATGATTTCATATTGTGATTTTTCAATGGGATTCTATGGAAATTTGGTCATGTGTACTTCAGGTGGTTTACTGCAGCATTCTGTTTATAATACAATACTATCCAAATTGTGTGCCCTTTAGAGCTCACCAGAAGCGTGTCATCTCTCCAGTTAAGTGAAAACAGATATTAGTCAGGGGACTGCATTGGTTTCCTGTTGCTGCTGTTACAGAGCACCATAAACTCGGAGGCTTGACACAATAGAAATAGATTCTCTCCTGGTTTTGGAGACAAGATGTCTGAAACAAAGGGGTTGGCTGTCTTTGAAATTTCCAGGTGAGCATGCGCTCATGCATCAGCTTCTGGGGTCCCCTGTCTCCAACCTCTGTCTCCTTTTGTCAGAACGATGTCTGGTTGCTCATGGGGTCCACTTGGATAATCGGGGGTGAGGGGGGGCGCGGTCACCTTTTCTCAAGAGGCTTGCTTTGGTCACTTATCCCCATGTAGGGAAATAGTAATGGGCTCTGGGGCAAAGCTTCGATCCTTTTGAGGACTGCCATTCACTTAGCCACAG
The DNA here is from genome assembly GCA_036184795.1 of Tokudaia tokunoshimensis. NCBI lineage: Eukaryota > Metazoa > Chordata > Mammalia > Rodentia > Muridae > Tokudaia > Tokudaia tokunoshimensis. Next base: position 90,168,897 of record BTHU01000003.1, on the reverse strand, counting down.
GCACTTTACCTGGTTCTACTGGTCCTTACGCTTTATTTTATGTTCAGTGTGCCTAGTCTATATTTACTAAGAATATACCATGCTAAAATCATAATTTAAATTAAGAAGAAAATGAAAACATAACCTTTATATTTCTTAGTAACAAACCTAATGGTGACGATTTGTGCTGTGGTTACAGCATTAAATAAAAGGTAGAGGGTTGGGGATTTAGCTCAGTGGTATAGTGCTAAGGCCCTGGGCTCAGTTCTCACCTCTGAAAAATAAATAAATAAATAAATAAATAAATAAATAAATAAATAAATAAATAAATCGTAGGCTTGAAAAAGAGCGCAATCCCAGTGTTATTTCTAGTTTACATCAGTTGAAGTCCAAAGATATTAAAAATCCATAAAATAGTGAAAATTATTTTATCATTATTTTTACACCTAGAAACGACTGTGTAATTAGGATACATTTGGGTTATGTTGAATAGATGTTTAAAATAATTGAAAATTCTTGACATAATTGAAAATAATTTATTTGGGATTGAAATGGGGTCAACAGCATGATCCATTAGCCACATACCTTCTGATCATGTTTACAAAGTGTTTGTGGAACTAAAGGTTATTTGTGGTAGATTTGTTTCTAATTTCATCTTTGTAGAGGCCTACGCTGTCTTTCCCCTTTTCATAGTATTCAGAAAGGAGCATGCACTGTCAAACTTTAATTAACCTTTCTCTATAAAAATGAGTACTTCCAACGACAACTCCCACATACCAGCTGCAGCAAAGGGCCCCAGGGATCTGAGTTGCCTCTCCCTCACTGGTGGCTGCTTTGCGGGCTGGTGCTGGGGTGCCAGGCAGTCGGCGCTGGGTGACTGGGAGAGATCTCTCTAGCAGATGTGTAAGCACTCGGCTGTCTTGGCTCTCTTATTTGACTCAGTTTTAAATCGAAGCCTGGGATACCCGTGCTTTCCTGAGATTCAAAAAACTGCTCAAAGCGCTAGAGCCATTTGACATGTTTCTGAAGATTCTCTTTGGATTCCTAATTGGGAAGTGTTTTCCCCATCTTGGAAAGAGGTGAAACTGATGGTGTGGACAAGATAGTGTTAGGGTGTGCCCTCCTGGACGCTCCCAGGGCACTGCCCTCTGCTCTGGAAATGGAAGGACTTGAACACTGGGCTAGGAACCCTGGGTTTTCTTCTTTCATTGTGGTGTCTTTCTCCCTGCTTTCCTCCTCCTCTTCTTCCTCTTTCTCCTCCTCTTTCTCCTCCTCCTCCTCTTCCTTCTCCTCCTCTTCTCTTCCTCCTCCTCTTCTCTTCCTCCTCCTCCCACCTCCTCCTCTTCTTCTCTTCCTTCTTCTCCCACCTCCTCCTCCCCTTCTTCTCCTACTCTTCTTCTTCCTCTTCTTCCGCCTCCTCTTCCTTCTTTCTCCATCCTATCTCTTCCTTTTTCTTCATCTTTATCTTCTTTTTCTCTTCCTCTTCTTCTACAATAGAATTAGAGTATTTTTTTGCAGTTGACTGTCAAATAGTATTTTGTGAAGTTTTTGTCCAAAACTGTATTTTGACATTTTATTTTATATTTTCCATCCTGTTCTTAGCCAAAAGCAGCAAAGTCACCAGGTTTTATATTTAAATCTCTGGCACTTTAGGGGAAGAGGTTGAATCCACCCCTACTACATATCTTTCTGAAAGTGCCTTTTGTTTCCAGGCAAAATATGGAAATGTTTCAGAAAGGTCATGCTTTCTTGTTTTCTAATTCCATTCCTGGGAGTTCTGACAGCGTGGGCCTGGAACACGAGCCACCCCACTCCTCAAGGCACTTTTCTTAAAATTCGTCATGTCCTATCTTTACCCTGAGCAGAATTAAGGACTTCAGCCATTACTGATAGAACACTAGAGACACATCTCTCTACTTGTAGATTCGTGTGCCTTGCAGCGCCCCCCCTCCCCCGTCAGAAAAGTCTCTGTGCAGCGGATGGTGTTAAACACAGAATCAGAAATGAGCACAATGCAGACATTCGGTGTCTGTGGCATTTTCTGCTTCAAACAGAACATCTAGGGGCTGTCGGGGAAGGAGAGGAAGGATTATAAGAGCTAGAGGTTCGGGAGGGCCAAGCAAGACAGTGTCTTCTGGATCTGACAGGACTGCCAGACTTGTGAACAGCCAGCAGAAGGTGCAAAGCTAATGCAGTCAACATTCCAGCATGGGGGGGGGGGGGGCATCTAGCACTGCCTGAGGAGCTGGGCCAGCTGATCCCTTCTAGAGGAGGAGAGTCAGTTTTCTTTGGTGGCCTGGCCCCTGGTGGGTGGACTATGCTCTAGAGGATGGCCCCACATCCGTGAGTGTATGAACGGCAGAAATGGGAGTTGCGGACTGTTAAATAAAGGAAAAAAAATGACGTGGAGTTGGGAGGTTAGGGAGGTAGGAAGGGCTCTAGAGGAGTCGGGGTGAATAGTATCAAAATACATTATTTGAAATTCTCAAGGAATAAGTAAAAACAACAAAGGACCATGGGCTTAGCATAAAAACCCAGAATTCTGCTTTGGTATACAACTGAAATGTTTGGGTATGTTGCTGGTTAGATAAACCAGGTCACATTCTGTGACTCTGAGGTGTTATTGAAATGCCTGTCTTCAAACATGATTCGAAAAGCATCCATAAATAAATAAATACATACATACATACATAAATACATAAACAAATGCAGACAGACAGACAGACATACATACATACATACAAAATAAAAACCCAGGCGTCTCCTGCCTTTTGTCTTACGGCTGCACCATGTGTTATTTGAACCTATTTGCAGCTGTCCTTTGCCTGTGCAGACCCTGCTCCTTCATTTCTGTGGCACCATTGGTTCACTCTTCCATACCAGTCTTAGCATGGAGGAATGCGAGGAATGGTCCCCACCTTAAAGAGAAAGCTTTGGGAGCGCCAGGTGGCAGCTGTGAGACAAATAGATGCTGTAGTAGTGGTGAGACAAAGGTGGTCTTGTGGTCTGAACTCTAGCCTACATTCTCACTTAAGTGTGAGTGTGTGTGTGTGTGTGAGTGTGTGTGTGTGAGTGTGTGTGTATGTGTGTGTGAGTGTGTGTGTGTGAGTGTGTGTGTGTGTGTGTGTGTGTGTGTGTGTGAGAGTGTTGTTTCTGCCTCCCTGGGATTACTAGCATACAACATCTTGCCTGTTTGTTTGTTTTGTTGTTCTTGTGGTTGAACATAGATCTTGGGGATCACACTCAGATATGTTCATGTTTGTGCAGCAAGCTCTTTCCTTTAGAGTCGTCTTTCTAACCCTTGGCCATTTTCTTTGATGGAATGTTCTCATCTGTCTGTCAGTCTCCCTTTCAGATGCCCACACGTTTTGCTTCCTTACATAAATATGAAGGAACACATTGCCTGTATGTTAGGACACACAGCAAATGTTCAAAGCAGTTTGAAATGTAATGAGTTCCTTCCATCCTTCTGAGATCTCCTTTCCTTTGTTTTATTTTTTTGAGACTGGGTCTTGCAGCCTACCCCAGGCTGGTCTCAAACTGATGACCTCCTGTCTCAGCATTCATGCTCTGGGATAACAGGCTTCTATTACCGTGTCCACTGGTATTGTATTGATTATAATGTTTCGGACTGTTACTTAACAAATTACAAAAAATATTACTGGCTTAAAATGCCACAAGCTTATTGTTACAGTTTTGCAGATCACACTTCTGAAAATGCCCCTCAAAAGTGTGATTGTAATCCTTGAAAAGCTCTCTAAGAGAATTTACTCCTGCTCTTCAGCCTTTAGAAGCTGCCCGCTCTCCTTAGCTCATGGCCTCCTTCAGCAATGGCGTCACTATGGTCTATGTTTCTATTCCTCTGAAGCTGATATCCATTTTGTTTTGTTTTGTTGAGACACAGTCTTGCTTTATAAGCCAGGCTAGCTTACAACTTCTTATGTACCCAGGCTGGCCTGTAAGTTGTTAAATAGTCAAGGCTTTCGACTCTAAATTCTCTTGCTTTCACCTCCCAAATACTAGGATTATAGGTATAGGAATAGAAATACAGAATTATACCTGTCCCAGCATCATAATTCTTGCCTCTGGAGTAATCAGGCCCTGTGCCCACATGGGTGCCTTGGGCCCATCTGGATGATTTAGAAAGAGAATCTTTTGATTTATCACATCTTCTGTATCGTGTCTCTGTGCCAAATCATATTCGCAACAGTTGGGGACTAGGTTGTGGCTTCTGTGGGGGTGTTACTCTTTATTTTGCTTACTCCTGTGGTGATGAAGATGGTGGTTGTGGTGGTGATGATGGTGATAGAAACAAAGATGATGAAGAAGAATGGCTACTAGTATTTTATATGCCAAGTGCTTTTAATAGTTTATTTTTACAAGTATAAATAAAACCAAATTCTTTTGTCCCCGAGCATGTTAAAAAAATAAAGTAGCATCAAGTCGACCTTCCTTACCAAAGTTGTAGATGACTTCCTCATGCAGCTGCCCAGAACCTTCTGGAATGTTTACACTCGCCACTTTTGATTCAGGCACTGAAAGGCTAGCAAAATGCATGTGATCTGGTCAACTATTATAACTGGCCTGGCAGAAATGAAGATATTCTCAAAGGACACTTATGTCTCCCTGTGTGACTGTCAGATGATTGGAACAATGGACCCCAGGTAAGTGGGAGTGTCCCCAGAAAACTCTGCTCTGAGAGGGGGAAAGCACTAGTCAGAGGGGAACTCTTTAGGGAGGAGATCTCACACAGTTCTTACAGCTCCTCAGACGACTTTACAGGATGAGGCTGAAGTCCAGACAAGGATGGGTTATTAGGGGCAGGGCCACACTGGATTGATTACAAGTGCATATCCCTGGTCTGCTGGTTAAACTTAAATCTCACTTCAGAAGCCCAGCGATGAGGGCAGATGTGGGGCTTACCGGATCTCTCCATGCCTGCCCGTGTAGTGCACTCAGTAAGTCTCTTCCTCCTGCTTCTCACTATTGACTTTTCTTTTAAATGGCTTAGATGACTGGCTGAACCTGGCCTGGGTGACCCTTATATTCTGAGACAGTATTAGTGTAGCACAAGTGACTACTGTAATACATGGAAGGTGAGGCTGTGTGAAGACAGGTGGGTTTTGATTTAGTGATAGGAGGGAAGTTCTTAGCAGAGAATCAGTTTGCATATTTGAAATAGCCAATCACCCCTTTGGATCCTGTTTAGTGGGTATTGTTACCCAGAAGATTCACAGCAAGTTTTACCACCCCTCCCCACATGCACATACACACGTACACACACACACATGCCCATGTACATGCACCCACACATGTGTATGCACCCTTACGTACATGCACACATGGAATTTTGAAATCCTAATACTGCCAAATTCACAAAACAAGTCTTAATTCTTAGGGACAATTACAGACCAAAATAATTGTATTTAGGAAAGTAGTGATGAAAACCAGACAAGAGAAATAGCAACAGAAATAAAATAACCATCTGCTTTTAAAAACCTATTGGAAAAAAAGTCCTCTTGCTTTAATTTTTTTCCAATTTATTATAAATGGTAGGTCTGCTTAACAGAAAAGAGTAAGGACAGGTTTTTGCTATCTTAGAAACACAAATCAGACAGATTGTCACCCCGCAGGAGGACAGTCAACTAATTTTGATAGACAGTATGTCCACTTACTAGCTTTTCTTAGACACTCTCCAATACTACATACTTTAGTGACTTTTATTTTTCCACTTTCCCCTTACATATTTCCAAGCATTGGGTGTTTTATCAATTTATGATGAGCATAAATTGTAAACTGTCATATTTTAAGCAAAACACTAGACATTAAAGTATTTTGTGTGTGTGTGTGTGTGTGTGTGTGTGTTGGCCCGAGGAGGCTGTCTGATGTGTGCTGCCGTCACTTATTTCCTTGAGTTAGAGTCTATCACAGAACTTGGGGCCTGCTGACTTTGCTGTTATGTTACCTGGCTAACAAGTCCTGGGAGAATGTCCCTCCCTCCACCCTCTGCCGCCCACTCCCGGAGGTGCAGGTACTGGCAGGCAATCCTAGTGCTTGCATGTGTCCTGGGGATCTAATCTTAGGTTCCACACACTTCTGTAGCTAGTGCTCTTCCCCATTGATCCAACTTCCTGGCCCACGTAGAGCTTTTTAAATGCAGACTTGAAAACTACGTTAATGTATTGGTACCAAAATAAGAGCGTCCCGTTCTCTGGCAATGATTTAGCCTTCTTCTGCAGCGCCTGAGTTGATCTGTATTGTCTACTAGTCAGTGAAGTTTATTCTTCTCTGCATACTGTGTGTATAGCCTCCCCCAACACCACCAATGCCTGTTGTTGTGAAATGCTTGATTGTTGTTGTTAAGTGCTTGTTTTCTAAAGACTGTTTAACTTGCTTTCTCATCCGCTCTCATCACCCAGTGGCGAAACAGGTTGACATTTCCCATTAAAGCTCCAGCTTCAGAGTTTTAAATTTTTGCTTTCTGTGTATGTATGTGCACCTACATGTTACAGAGCGATGCCTAATGTGGGTGCTGGGAAGAGCAGCAAGTGCCCTTAACCCCTGAGCCATCTGTCCAGTACCTTTAGTCCAGCTTAAAGTTACCTGCTATGTGTGAAAGATGTCTCTGATCTGTAGAGAGTATAAGAGGCTCAGTCAGTAAAATATTTGGTTTGCAAGCATGTTCCCCAGCATCTCTTATTTTTTGGTAAACTTGATATAAGTAGGAGTTATCTAGGAAGAGAGCCTCAGTTGAAAAATTGCCTCCATCAAATTGTAGACAGTCTGTGAGGTGTTTTCTCCATTGATGATTCATGGGAAAGGGCCCAACCCATTGTCGATGCTGCCACCCCTGGGTAGGTAGGTGGTCGTGATCATAGAAGAAAGCATGCTGAGCCCGCTATAAAGGGAGCCAGGAAGCATTGCTTCTCCATGTTTCTGCTTCCATTTTTGCCTCCAGGTTACTGCCCTGTTTGAGTTCCCGCCTTGGCTTCTCTCGCTAATAGACTGTGGTGACCAGGACATAAACCACCCAAACCACCCCTCCGCCTCACAAGTTGCTTTTTGCTACTAGGAAGCAAACTAGGACAGGCCAAATATCTGGACAGTGGTGGAGCTTGCTTGTAATCCTGCTGCTGGGGAGACAGACAAGCAGATTCTTGGCATTGGGAGGGCGTTTCACTGGCTGGCTGGTCTATTCGCAGGTTTCAGGACAATGAGGAAACCTTGTTTTATTTTATGGGGAAAAAAAGAAAGAAAGAAAAAAGCTATACAGTGTGTGTGTGGAATAATATCTGAGGTTTTCCTCTGGCTTCCATACACACACACAAACTCACACACAAACACACACGCAACATGGACACTCACATTACATAAAGTGTGACTCCAAAATCACTGGGCTATGAATGATCACTCATGCATTAGACAGTTATCAAATATGTTGCTGCAGTTTAATTTTTTCTAATTTATTTATTTATTTATTTGTGTGTGTGTGTGTGTGTGTGTGTGTGTGTGTGTGTATGTGTGTGGTGCTAGAGAGTGAAGCAGGAACCTTGTTCATGCTAAGTACTCTGCCATTAAACACAAGTCCAGCCCCTGTAGATTGATATTTTATAATTTGTGCTCAGCAGTTGGTTCAACGTTCATACAACTAAACCTAATACTTTAATGGTGTGTGCTCATGCATGTGTGCTCATGTGCACATGTTTGCATGCCTGGGATCAAAGGTCAATTTCGGGTGTCTTCTATCACTCTTCACATTATTCACGACTCTCACTGAACCTGGAACCCACCAATTGGCTAGTAGTATTAGCCAGTAAATTCCCAGAGTCCTTCTGTCTCCTAGTGTTTTGAAGCATGACTTTTTACATGGGTGCTGAAGATCCAAACTCAGGTCTTGCTTGCATCATCTCCCCAGCTCAGGCCTATTGTAACTGCTAGCTCTGCCCGAGATCCTCATGGCTCACTGTTTTGGATACCTGCATTCCAGATTTTAACCATGCAGCTCTAGAGGATTCCCAGTCCCCTGCAAAGCCCCTTTTGGATCTGTGAACCTGGTTAAGAACACCTCTTGAAGAATCTAACCTATTAGCTGAGATGGAGAATGCAGGTAGATGAGGGAACCTTGGGTTAAGAAACTGGTTCCCTCAGTGCCCAAGGATATCCCAAGAGCACCAAAGACTCACTTCCCAACTCAGAACATTTGATTAGATTTGCTACCATCCTCAATTCAACTGCCAGAGCCCTGCTTGTCTCTCTTTAAATATTCACATCCCAAGAGAGCTTGGAGTCTCATTCTCATTTGTCCTTCTGACCACTGTGTGAAAGGATATTTAAATCAAAGGCAGACTTCTCCAGCAGTCCCTTTACCTCCGTTAGATGTAGCTGGCTTCAGATCTGTGTAGTTCTTTCTGCAGATGTGTTTTCTGGAGCATCTAATTTTGGCTTGGTCCTAGACATAAGGACAAGTAAGTTAAAAAGGAGGGTTCTATAACTACATTTCCCCAGAGGAGCTAAGGCTTGGTGTTTATGGAGGATTAGACAGAGTAATTATTTTCACGAGGAAACAAAACATAGAAAGTTGTTGAAATCTTTAAAGTATCAAGTTTGTTGATTTTTTTAAAAAGTTTTTAGGTTTTTTTTTTGAGGGAGGGGGGGACATGTTTTTGTATTTTGTTTATTTAGCCCAGGCTGACCTCAGACTCGCTGTTTTATCTCAGCAGGGCCTGTCTAGGATATGAATAGGAATCTAGAGTTTATAGAAGGTAGAAAAATGGCCACGGATTAAAGTTGCAAGTAGAAATACTAAAAATCTAATATATTTATAAAAATAGGGAAGTAGAAATACTAAAAATCTAATTACATTTACATTTATACAAATATGGATTTGAGTGGCTAGGAAGATGAGGTGTGGAATTGAGGTTCAGTGAGAGCGTACCTCAGGACAGAAACAGTGATTGAGGAAGATACCGAGTATCAATCTCAGGCTCCACAGGGACCCAACACACATAAATAAAACAACAAATGAATAACTGAGCTTGAATCCAGCAGGTGCCCAACTTGAGGCAAAAGCCCAGCAGTCGTTGATGTAGCTCAGTGGCAGAGTGCTTTGTCATCTGTGGGTTTAGTCCCCAGTATCAGGTAGAAAACAAAATAAGCCAACACTATAATCTGCCAGGTAGTGTTTGCAGATGGGGACAACTCATGGGGTTTATACAGGTTTAACGGAAACCGAACCAAACAAGAAAGGGTCATTGAAAGCCAAAATTTTAAAAGTTCTCTTATGTTCATTATTGGTTATCATTTGTTTTGATGTATCCAGACTTGATGCCAAGTGTCAGAAAGTGGGAGCCAGGCCCCTCTGAAAAGGCCATAACAGGCTCTAATGTGGCTTTAGTATAATGGCCGATGAGGAAGACTGCTTTGTAGAAAGACAGTCTTAACAGAGGTATGACTCCTTTGGAAAGACCATAAAGTGTGGGATGGAGAGACACCAGACGGGTGCATCCAGCCCTAGAGGGCGCTTTGCAGTAGTGATAGGCCAGGTGGAAAATCCAGGGGTCCTTTATTGTTGACCTTAAGGACAGCATTACAAGATTGCCTAGTCTGAAGTCATCTTAGAATCAACACTCTTGACTGGTGTAGTAATTAGCCTCCTTCAGCTAGCTCTGAAATCCCAGTTTAGTTATGGAAAATAGGTCCTCTATCAGATTTCCAGATTTAAGTAGTAAATTCAAGTGAGTGATATAGACCAATCAAATTAATACACTTTAGTTAATTCTTTATTTCAGTGATTTTATATATATATATATATATATATATATATATATATATATATATATATATATAGAGAGAGAGAGAGAGAGAGAGAGAGAGAGAGAGAGAGAGAACGAGCTAGTGAGCTGTGGCAATACTAAACTATCTCTCAAAGCAAATAACTCACCCTTTTTAGATTCTAAGTTCCATATCTTTATTTGCCAGATATTCTGAACAATTAATATGACACTTGATTACGTTTCTTTTTCTAATTCATAGCCACTCAGAGTAACTTTTCTTGTCTTGAGACTCAAACAAAAGTCTTCTTTTATTACCTTTTATGTTCTTTAGAGTCAATTTGCAACTTCGTAACAAACTAAGAGGAAAGGCAATCAGCAAATACTATGCAGTTACTGGAAGCTGGTTCTTTTTGAATTTTTAATGATCACTTAAAAGTTCCAACAACCTTATAATTGACATAGTAGGAATTTATTTATTTATTTATTAGACTTATTGATACTGATAATGGATACCCATTAATCAGTGGGCACTAAATTCATAATTAATTTCTAAACAAATAGGCAACATTAATGTGTGTCTTGGTATCTGGAGTTAGTGGATGACAATTATGTTTTTTCTTAAAAATATGTGTTTGGGTATTTTTCTTGTATACGCAGAGTATCCCCTTGCCAGTTGATCTTGCTCAGACTCAGTAAGCCTGTCTTGACTGGAAGCAGCTGGTGGATTTTTTTCTCTTCCTTGTAGACATAAGAAGCCCTCTCACCTCCACTCCCTACCCACCTGATCATGCTTAGGAAGATAAGTGGCTGAAACTCATCTGAATTTCAAGACAGTAAGCTCCTCTGCCTTTAAAATAATTTCTCTGGTTTTGATAGTAGAATGGCCATGCAGACACAACCAGGCCTTTAATACGATGGGCGCCTCCAGGTGCTAGTTTATAAGTTAAAAGGCCTCTGAAGCTATTTGCTCAATCGTACCTGCTACAGCCTGGGCCTAGGAAAGTAGGACAGAGCGTTAGAATAGTCCTCGATTTTCTTCAGAAGGTCCATGTTTTATGACACCTGTGTACTTACTATAGACTTACTGATTACTACCTAATCGTTACTATTTCACATGTTAATGATATGTATCATGTAATATAGGCATCAAAAGCCTTTCAATTGAGTTTTTCAGCCTAGAATCACTTTAAGGATCTCTTATAAACAAGGAATTTGAGTCTCATGATATGTGTTAGTAAGCTGTAGCAACACTAAACTATCTCTCAAAGCAAATAACTCACCCTTTTTATATTCTAAGTTCCATATCTTTATTTGCCAGATATTCTGAACAATTAATATGACACTTGATTACCTCTCTTTTTCTGATTCATAGCCACTCGAGTAACTTTTCTTGTTTTGAGACGCAAACAAAAGCCTTCTTTTAGTACCTTTTATAGTCTTTAGAGTCATTTTGCAACTTTGTAATGAACTAAGAAGAAAGGCAATCCACAAATACTATGCAGTTACTGGAAGCTGGTTCTTTTTGAATTTTTAATGATCACTTAAAAGTACCTACAACCTTATAATTGATATAGCAGGAATTTTAAAGTTGGACTCTCATCTGATACTTTGGTCTAAAATCAGGTCTATATTTCTGTCTCTGCATCAGGGCAACTGGACTTGCTAAGTTGTTTTTATTTCTATCCTTTTATCTCAGATTTAAGGGAGCACATACCTAAATGTTCATTTGGGTTTTCTCCCTCCTATACTCTTAAAATGCTACTAAAATATTATTACTCTCCAGATAGGTTTTCTTGACATTTCTCATTTCTCAACTTTTTCCTTTCCATCTTTCTTCCTTATGAGTTGAATCTAGAAGAAATTTTATCATTCATTCATATATATATATATATATATATATATATATATATATTCAAAACTCAACTTAAGTAGCCTAAACCATTTGATTCCATAATGGATTACATTTTGCTCATTGAGGGAAAAGGGGGTGGAGTAGGGAGGCTGGCCTGTGAGCAGGTCATGAGGACGCATGTTCATTTCATGGAAGGTGAGAAGTCTGATCTAAGCTTTGGTACTGAAGAATAGCTGCCTTTGCAGGATATTTGATCACACTATGAACCCCAAGATGATATACTGGAAAAACCTGTTTCTAGTTGTGGTATGGCTCAGCCCTTAGTATATACCTTTAATCCCAAACAAGGAGGGTAAAGTTAGGTTGTAGAAGGCAACACCGGAGTTTCAAAGTGATGTCTAATTGTTGAGTGGCAGACAAAGTGATGAATCAGAGAAAGATTTGACAGAATATGCCCAACTCTCGCTAGAAGAGAAGAAAGGGAAGCTGCTTGAGGGGCAGCGCAGAGAGAAGGAGACACTTTACTGGGACAGTGATAGAGACACAGGCTGCAGAGAGAGAGAACAAGCTAGACACAGGCAAAGAGAACGAGCAGAGAATGAGAAGGAGCCAGAAGATTAGAACATATTGCCAAAGTTAGTATGAGCCCAAGCAGAGCAATTAGTAAGAAACTGAAAGATGCAAGATCAAACCAGTCATCTTGGAGACGAGTTTGAGCAAGAACAACTGAGCTGAACCAGTAAGACAGAGTTCAGAAAGAACGAGAAAGGGATGAGCTTATTCAGTAGCAAGTCTCAGAGGCAGAAAACATTCTAGGCCTAGATAAGATTGTACCGAGACTAGAAGCTTCCAGGACCAGGCCTAGGTTAGCAGACAGAAAGAAAGCCTTGGAGACTACAATTACATCAGGCGAATAAATGTTACGTTTATAGGTTTCCAATCCGAGGAACTTGGGACATCCTGTTTTAACCCTCTGTAACCTAGCTGTGAGTGCCAAAGTGAATGACGCAGTTAGGGTTTCTGTTGCTGTGAAGAAACACCACCAAAGAGCAAGTTGGAGAAGAAAGGGTTTACTTGGCTTCTTATTTCATATCACTATTCATCTTTGAAGAAAACCAGGACAGGAACTCAAACAGGGCAGGAACCTGGAGGCATGAACTGATTCAGGGGCTATGGATGGGTGCTGCTCCCTGGCTTGCTCAGCCTGCTTTTGTATAGAATCCAGGACCACCAGCTCAGGAGAGGTACTAACCACAATGTGTTGTGCCCTCCCTCAGCAATCACCATTCAAGAAAATGCCCTCTAGGCCTGCTGGCTTAGAAAGGGTTTTGTTGCTTTGAAGAGACACCATGACCAAGGCAACTCTTACAAAGGCAAACATTTAAGTGGGGCTGGCTTTTAGTTTTAGAGGTTCAGTCCATTATCATCATGGTGGGAAGCATAACAGCTTGCAGGCAGACATGGTGCTGGAGGAACCAAGAGTTCTCCATCTTGATCTGAAGGCAGCCAGGAGGAGGCTCTGGATCACACTGGCTAGTCTTAAACGTGTGTGTGTGTGTGTGTGTGTGTGAGACCCCACCTCCACAGTGACAGACTTCATCTAACAAGGCTACACGTTCTCCAATAAGGCCACACCTCCTGATAGTGCCACTCCCCATGGGCCAAGCATTCAAACCACCACACCTGCCTACAACCAGATACCACGGGGACATTTTCTCAGATGAGGTTTGCTCCTCAGATGACACCACCCTGTGTCAAGTTGATACAAAACTATCCAGCACAGTGAGCATGCTTCATATCTGGTACTTTAAAAGGGGGTGGGACCAGGGTTTTTTTGTTTCTTGTTTTTGTTTTTGCCTCAGCATTGAGGAAAGAAGGTCCTGATGTTTACCCCTTGGTAAGGGAGATGTCTGGCAGCAGTTACAACCATGGCAACTTACAGGACTTTGGCTTATCTTCAAGATCCCTGCCAAGATTTCAGTGCTTAAGGGAGCCTAGAGATTGGGATAAGACTTCAGGTCCTCACATGAAATTTGGGAGAATGGGGATTTACTTTATTTTGTTGCAAAATGCTGTTTTAGGAAAGTGGACAAGACTTAGTGGCATATTTCAAAGTAGAGATTTTTGCTCTTTCGTCATGTTGCACCAATAGTACCATGGTCTCTGTGCTTTGAGTCAAACACATTTAATATGATAGTTGACGTTTGCATTTCCAGAAGAGAAGCTTGTACACAGCACTGAGAAATCACCTGTAGAGCTGGAGACAAACATGGGTCTCATGAAATGGGATTCCACTTTCTCACCAGTAACGGTGCCTGCTGTGGGTTTAAAACACTATGCCTTGCTCCCAGTTCTTGGGTCTTAACGTTTTATCTGACAAATTGTAGACATCTGCCTTGATCAGAAGCCTTTACGCTTGGAATCCGAGCTTTATCTCAGTTGCTTTATTCGCTCTTTACCAGGCCTGCCTGTACTTTTTTAACATTGCTGCAGGACGCCACCTGCAAACTGAGCAAGTTACAAACACCAGCAGCAGTGATTATATTTTAAGGAATTTGAGGCTTTGTGCTGGGCCGCCTTCACAGCTGTTCCAGGCCACCTGTGTGTGTCCGTGATTGCCTCATCAAATAGAACAAAGTGCGTGAGAGGCTTTAACAAGCTCATGCTGGTAAAATGTAGACCCCACGGTATGTAGGTCAGAGATGCTGTTTCTTCAGCACAAACCAGTAAGTGCATTAGCAGGAGCACTGGGGTAGAGGCAGGATTATAGAATTACAATGTAACAATAGTGTAACTGTAAACAAGAGAGTTCTGTCCATGCCTTTGTAAAGTTCATGTTCACGTACCTTGTTCAATTTCCATGTCTGTTCAGCCTGATTTGTAAAAACTTCTAGTGATTAAGGATAGGAAGTATATGTTGGGCACATTTTAAACATTTTTCAGTATATATGGTGTTTTGTCTTTTTAACAGTATATATGGTTTTCTGTGTCATAGCCAAGTCTCAAATTTTGTTTTTTTTTAAATTATTTATTATTTATTTAATGTATATGAGTACATTGTAGTTGTCTTCAGACACACCAGAAGAGGGCATCGGATCCCATTTCAGATGGTTGTGGGCCACCATGTGGTTGCTGGGGATTGAACTCAGTACCTCTGGAATAGCAGTTAGTGCTCTTAACTGCTGAGCTGTCTCTCCAGCCCATCAAATTTTGTTTCCAAGTTGTCAGATCTACTGTATTTCATAAGACCTATTGGTTATATGGTCTGTGATCTCAGAGACACCAGACTGCGAAGAAACAGTGTTAGGATCATTTAAATAGAATTTCAATTTTTTGATACTTCTGTCTCTCTCTCTGTCTCTCTGTGTGTGTGTGAAAATTGGTATCATTTTCTGCACTCAAAAGAAACATGTTAAGCTAGCATGGTAGCATGCATCTATAACCCTAAATTCAGAAGATTGAAGCAGGACAGTCAGAAGTTTAAGGTCATCCACTGCTACATAGCCAGTGTGAAGCCATTCAGGGATATGTGAGATCCCATGTCAAAAATTAATAAGAATAAATGAATAACATTCAAATAAGTGTAAACATGACTGATTGTGGAAATGTTTTGTTCTAAGACAACGCTGGAAGAATGTAGTTGATTAGAACCCAGAATCCTCCACATGTACCACAGGCATGAAATCACATGCTGTCCTGACTGCTGGAAGCTTCCAACCACCTGCTGCTAACTTCATGCCCTGTTCTGTACCAGCAGTTTAGGATCGCCTTGAGGCCAGGGCTGATGGTATTTCCTAGCACCTCCTGCCTCTCCTTCTAGACCAAGTATGATGCCAAATCTTGTAGGGCAGACCTCAAAGTTGAAGGTGGTAGTAGTAGCAGTAGTGGCAGTGACAGCAGCAGCCGCAGCAGCTCTAGGAACAGCAAGGCTCTTGGGGTAGGATGAGAAAACTCATCCCTCCTTCCTTCCAAGAGAATGAAGGAAGTGATTGACCCCTAACAGCCTCTAAGAATGTAACAGCACCATATGAGATTGTTTATTTCACAGTCGAGACCCCGAGCTCAGAAGATGGATTTTATTCTCACGTTTGAAAAATACATCATTATATTAAGAGCTCTTGCTTTAGCGGGGGATGGTAATTGTAGGGCTAGTAATCACTCGCAAATCAAGAATTGAAGGTGTCACAGTAAGCTAAGACCCAGAAGTGGTGGGAACATGACTGTTCCTCTGTGGTCAATAATGAATTTCATCGGTTCATGGTCATTCATTGCTTTTCATACAGATGGCTTTAAAAACATCAAATCTGAAGCCTTATAATTGTAATTAGCAATTCTGAATTTGATAATTGTACTTACTGAAGGCCTCCCACATAAGAGAGGTCTTTACATATAATTTTTTGAAAACAGAGTAATTAATAGAGGATTATTTAAATTCATCTTCTGTAACATTTCATTTAAATGTGGAAGCATGGTTTTAGCCTTTGGCAAATCATGAATTAATAATTCTAGAAAAGCGAGAGTGCCTGTGGGAAAGATTTCTTTTTAAATCTTGCTTGAGAAATGGGACCTTTCTAGTCTATTGAGCATGTGCCCATAATTTCTCAGAAATTAAATAGCATGACCCCTTGATTGGATCCAAAAAATCTAGATATTTAAATACACAACTTCAAAGCAATTGGCTTGAAATCCAAGGATCCATTTTAGAATGCTTTGAAAATTTTATTCCCTTTCCAGTCCAGCTCATGCATGCATATATTCATTTTTATTATTCATTACACGTATTATAGATATTCATTTTTAGAGTCTGCTATTACACCTCTGCAAAAAATTTTCTTATATTTGGCCCTGCTTAAATCTATTTTAGGTATAGGATTTGAACTTGAGTAGGAGGAGAATCTAGTTTGGAAGAATCACAAATCATGTAATAGTAGGACCTAAAAACTAAAGCCAAAAGCCACTGAAGGGACATAGCAGAGCTCTTGTGAAGGGCAAGTGTGGAAGGCTACAGTGTTTTCCCAGGAGTCTTCATGCACAGGGCATGGTCCGTCCCACACGGGGCGTTTTTCACCCTACCAAGTAACAAAGAGTGGCAGGCGGTGCTGATACTCAACATTAAAGGCAAAGGTGGAAGAGGGAATCTTAAAAACATGTTTGGAGGGTGAACTGAACACTCACCATCTAAAGACTCAATAAACTAACAGTTCTACCCTATTTGAGTGCTTGCCAATTTTCTTTTCAGCCGGGCACAGTTTGGTCTTTATTTTTCCATGTTCACTGTTGTACAGTTAGGGGGCCAGCCGGTTGGGTGATATCATTCCTCTCTTCTTCTCCCTCAGACTCTCCCTTCCTTTCTACCTACCTTTCTGTCCATCTGTGTGTATCAAAAAGGGTTGCAGGCTCTTTAACCCTCGCAGGATAGCTTTTGAGTCGTTATGGAATGGTTATTTCTGGTTCCGAGATGTGATGACCCCTTTGTTTTAGCAGGCTCTGTAGCCCTTAGGTGTTTATCTTCTTGTCTCCTTCCCTCCCAACCCCCCAGTTTTCCTTATAATATCGGGAAGCATTTTGCATTTAGTTGTCTTTCAAACTCTTCTTTCCCTGCGATTCTTGAGGATTCAATAGCACTGAGAGCACGGCTGCTGATTAGAAAGTGTCTGCCTCGGTGTTTGAGTTGAAGCATCCGTGCCCTCCAGTATGGTTTTCATCTGACCCTTAGTACTGAAGCTGTGTTCTGTGCCACGCATCTTTTCCCATCATGCTTAGTACAGTTCCTAGAGAAATAGGTCCTTGTCCAAATTGAGGCGTTCCTTCAGTGCTGAAAGATGATAAGAGCTTTCAGTGTGCATTAAAGCCAACAGCCAGCAAGCACTCAGTGATGGGAGATGTGTGCATCTTGGCCTTTTGCCCTCAGCCTTAGGGGCAAATGTTAAAGCATCTTCATTTTAAAGAGGGATATACGGATTATATCAATTGCATCCAGATACCCAGAACAAAACTCATTAAATATTGATTCGTCTTTCCCTCCTAAAATCATATTACCTTTTTTTTTTTTTTAAATTTAGAAAATTTGTTTTGAGACAGAATCATATAGCCCAGGGTAGCCTCAGACTTGACATATAGCTGAGGGTGACCTTGAACTCCTGGCTTGCCTCAGCCTCCCATATACTGGGGTTGTGGGCATCAACTGCCATGCTTGGCCTATTTTTTCTACATCTTTCTCCAGGGGTTAGAGAGAGGACTCATTGGTTACGATGAGTAAGACTCTTTCAAAGGATCTGAGTTCAATTTCCAGTACCCACACTGGGCAGCTCTGGGAATCCGGCAGGCCTGGTCTTTCCTGGCACTGCACCCCCGTGTACATAATTAAAAATAAAGCAAATCTTAAACACTTGACACAAGTACTATCATTGATGTTTACTGAGCTCCTGTCTCCTGTTCTCCTGCAGGAACAGGAGACACGACAGTGAGCGGGACACACCAGCCAAGTCCCCTGATCTCATGAAAGCTATTTTTATCTGACCCTTTGTGCTCACTTATATGACAAGGAGCAGAAGCAGAATTAATGCTGAGAAGTAACAACAGAAAAAAAAAATCGACTGCATCTTAATTTATTCTCGATATAAGAAAATCACTAAATATGCTACTAGTCCACACATTTAAAATTTTGTGTAAAGATATTTAGTTGTAGTGCTTTGGGATTGTCTATCAGCATTTACATTCAAAATTTTATCATGGGTTTACATAGTATCTTTATCTTAAGGTGTCGATGTTGATTGAGGTGATTTTTTTAAAAAAGAAAATTAGTGTGGCATTTCCTTCCACACCTTTCCTGTGAGTCTTTACTTCTCACTAATAGTATTTCCTGATAAAGCAAGACAAGCGAGTCTGTCGCCAGGGTGCTGTAAGGTGTGGTGGGTGTCTGTCCCCCACGTTAGAATTACCAGTTCTGTCCTGTGAGCGTTTTTTCTGCTATAGTCAGCCACATAAATCGTCTGAGACTTCAGATGCTGTGTGACAAACTGGAAATTAAGCCAGAACTTAGATTTTCTTAATTCTAAACAGCTCAAGGCTGGTGCTGACTTCCACCTGTCCTTCACCTATTATATGAACCCCATCCTCCGTGAAGACAGCAAGCACCCTGTGTTTGTGGGGAGTCCATAGGCTTAGAATTGGACCTCATTCCAGAGGAATTCTGAGTTTAGTGTGTTTGATAAGTGAGGCTCCGAAGACATGAGCTTACATCATGGATTCAGGACTTGATTTACATCCCAGGTTAAAGCCTGCTCACTAGCCAGGCTCTGTTATCATCCTGGGTTGCCAGAACATGGTGTCTTTCATAGAAAAATGTCCTGTTATTTGTTAGCTGCATGTACTGGACCTTTGCTGGGCTGCCGGCCACCAACCATCTGCCTCTCTGTTCTTATTTGAAGTAAAGCCTTTGTTCTGTGAGGCTTTGTGGAAGGCAGGCCTCCTCTAAAGGGGTCACACTGGGTCTGGGGGGCTGGAAGTCAGAACTCACATGTGTGACTTGAGACCTCAGACTGTGAGGACATGGCTCAAAGACAGAGTGACAGAGTCTAAGTGGTACTGAAGAGTCCAGGGACATGGCTGTTCAGTCACAGCAGTGATGGCAAAGGTGTCATCACTCCCAGCCTCCCTTCAGCATCTTAGAAGGATGGTTCACTTCCAGGTCAGTCTTCCACCTTTTCCTTCCGCTTTTATATTCCTCAACAGATTACCCCCCCCCCAAAAAAAATCCCTGTTAGCCTGGCAAAATGTAATCAGAACCCTCAACAGTAAGTACACTGTGAAAAGGAAGGTAAATGAGGCCAATATTTTCCAACATTGATCCCATATTTTGTTTGTCCTGTAAGTTCTTCTTGCAGTCTGCCCTCGAACTCCTCCATTGAGAGATGGGAGATTGCGTTCCCAGTCCTTAGGCTAATGTAAATCAACAGAATGTAGTGGGGTAGACATAATGTGAGTTATTAGGCTGCACTGTAGAAGGCACGCCACGTCCTCTTGGGCCGTTTCCGTTATGTTTGTTTCTTGGTTTTTAATAAGTGTCCCCCCAAAGAGCCGTGTGCATCAGACTGTTGCCCGTCTGTGATGAGGTAAAAGCTTTAAGAGATTGTGATGTGAAGAAGCCTGGTCACTGTGAGTGTGTGCTTTAAGGGGCCACCCACCAATTCTGTGAAGTAACAGCTTCCTTTGTCTTCACCTCCTCCAAGAGCTGCATTGTCACAGCCTAGCCGCTGTGGACTCGAAGCTCTAAAACCATGAGCAAAAATAAAGCTTTGCTTTGAGAAAACATTACACTTAGTTATTTGATCGTGGGAGGGACAGGCTTACCACAGAGCATACACCTCATCAGAGCTGGCTCTCTTCTTCCAGGTAGGCCTCCAGGATTGAGTTCAGGTCTCCAGGCATGGTGAGCTGAATCTCACTGAGACATCTCACTGGCCTCTTCCCATAATATTCAGTGTATCTTACGTACTTTTTATAACAATGGAAAACTACCGAGAAGTCCCGAGTCCAGGTCTGTCATATAGGAGAGATCACAGTTAAAGGGGGCGCCAGAGGAGCCCCAGCTGTTCCAGCCCCCAGATGTTTTCCCCATTTAGGTGACAGGACAGATTTGTGAATAAGCAAGCTCTCACATGATTTCTCAGTTGCAGCTCAAGAGCAGACCCAGCTGATGTTGAGTGAACAGACATAAACTGTTTTGAGTCCCTGTCCAGATGGCAGATTCATGAACACAATAAACACTGTCATTATTTTAAGCCACTTCAGGTTTATTTAGTTTTTGGACAATGTACAATTTTATTAATAAATTGTGTTTAACATTTTAAATACAATTATAGTATAAGTGTTATAAATTGTGTGTAAAATAGTGATAAATGTTTTAACATTAATTTTTAAAAAACAGCATGATTTAAAATTGTGCATATTGGCCTCTGTGGCATTGCAAATAAATACATGAGAATATTTCCAATTTTCATGCTTGAATATTAAGCTATAATACTGTTTACTAGTTATTATGGGCAAGTTAAATTCTGCAATTGTTAGTACACATTTAAATAGCCACAATTATATAAGTAGTAATGAAAAAAAAAACCAGCCAGTGTTTGATATACTTTAGATGTCCAGTTGTAATGTTTAACGTTCTTAATTCTACATTTCTGTTCATTGACACAGTTCTATACATGTGGACTCTGAATGCAAGCTGAGGAATAATCCCTTTGGCCACAATAGCAAACTCACACAAAGAGTTTGTCCTGCTTTGATGAGGCAATGTATTTGTTCATGATCTTTCTCTTCAGGCATGGTTGTCCATTCTATTAATGAAAACTCTTACCAGCCCTACCTTAAAGTTCAGTCTCCAAGAGAAATTTATAAAGTTAAAGAGTTATTCATTATCTATACATCTCTAACAACACTAATGCTAAAAATGGTATCAACTACATTTCTTTTCTTGGGTGTCTCCTCTGTCTCATCTTCCCTGATCTTCAATTAAATTCCTTAGTATTCATAAAGTGTATTATTTCTGTGAGTGGCGTATTACGTGCAGATTTCTTTTCCTTAAGTAAAATGAGGTTTATGTAGTACAAATCTGCAAAGATTTGGTTTTCTTTGTTCTTTGGTAGACATTACTGACTGTAAGTAAAGTGTCCAGTGTTTTCTCTCCACTGTGGCTGTGATAGCAGCTGGAGATTTCATTTGCAGAGAAACACTCTTGATTAAATAGTCTAAAACCTTTTGTAGTTTAGTTCACAGGGAATGAATACTGGAATGTTTTGAGGAAGCCGATTATAAGTGGGGCGGTTTTCCTGTTTCTCTGCTTCCAGTGTGTGTGTATGCAGTCCATCTGCTTCATTGGACACAAAATAATTTATTAAGGGGAATGTATGCACCGTGATTATCTACCTCAGCCGCAGTGGCTGCATTTGTGGAAGCTGCTGCAAGAATGATTTATTCTCCTACCCCTTGAATGAGCCAGTAGGTGATACCTCTTATATGATATTGTGACACTTTCTTTCAGTCTTTTGGGAAATCCACTGACTATGTTAAGGGTCATCTCCATCTAATGGAACCCCATCTACAAAAGACTGCTCTTTGGACCACTGCAACTTTCTGACATACACATACAGTGTTCTAGTGGCCTGGGCAGAGATGTCTGGTGCATATGGGGAAACTGACGTGAGGTAGATTAAGTTCCAGTGTGTACCCAATACAAGCAGTCATAAAATCACCTGGGCATTTCCTTTAAAACCCCCTGCTCCCCACCTAGCAAAGGGACAATGGAGTTTGGATCCAACATACCGTCTTCATAATTTAGAGGTGATATTAGCCTCTGTCTTCTGGCTAGGACAGAGCCCAGGCCACATTCAATAATATGAGATTGTCTGTGGAAAGTGTCGATAAGATGTTGAGGCTTGTTGAAATGTGGGGCCCTATTGCAGTTAGGATCTCTGTCATTTAGGAACCCTGCAGCAACCTCAGCCTTGGGTATCTCATCATCTTTAGGCTTAAATGAAAACTGCATTTAGATTAAAAATATGCCCATGTCTATAACATAAATGTATCTAAAACCAGACAAGGCTAGATTTTTACAGGAGATCACCTACTAAGTTACCAGCTCCAATGGCTAGAACTTCACATGTATCTAATAGCTGAAATGATTCTGTGCTTGTTTCAAAATCAGGGTGTAGGTAGGGTCCAGATCACCCAAGGAACTTCTTTTCCTGGTTCCAGTGGCCGTCTCAGGCTCCAGTGTCTCCATACCCACTGTCACCAGCCATTTTCTCAGCCAGCAGCTCCCTTATTCTCCTTTTCTTCTTCAGCTTCTCACCACCCTCCATATTGTCCACTTTGGGTTTATGATGTAGTATTATGTATCTAGAATGATGATATTATAAACATTCAAACTAGAATGCCTGAATTATACTCTTTAGTAGAAGCAGGCCTCTATTACGGACAGGATTATTGATATGGGGTGGACTTAATTGATCTAGTCTTCCCAATTAATTCCATTTTGCAATTTCATGCATCTTCTACTGATACTGTAAAATTATTTGTTGAGAGTAAAGTTAGAGTCTTACCATTTCTACTAGTCCTGGTTCTCTAGGGGATCAGGACTGATAGAAGTGTGTGTGTGTGTGTGTCTGTCTGTCTCTGTGTGTGTGTCTTTCTGTCTGTGTGTGTGTCTGTCTGTCTGTCTGTCTCTCTGTGTGTGTCTTTCTGTATGTGTGTGTGTCTGTCTGTCTGTCTGTCTGTCTCTGTGTGTGTGTCTTTCTGTCTGTGTGTGTGTGTCTGTCTGTCTGTCTCTGTGTGTGTGTGTCTTTCTGTCTGTGTGTGTCTGTCTGTCTGTCTGTCTGTCTCTGTGTGTGTCTTTCTGTCTGTGTGTGTCTGTCTGTCTCTGTGTGTATGTCTTTCTGTGTGTGTGTGTGTGTGTGTGTGTGTGTGTCTGTCTGTCTGTCTGTCTGTCTGTCTCTGTGTGTGTTATAGGCTGTGGGCCAGCTAGTCCAACTCCATGCCAGGCACTATGCCAAGTGATAATGAGAAGGCCTATGTGTACCTGGCATGAACTTAGAGGTTTCCTCTGCTCCCTACAAAGTGAGACTTGTCCAGGTCATGTAGTTAGTGTCTGGGATTTAAATATAGGACTAAGAGTCAATCCTGGGTCTGTGTGTCTGTAACGACCATGCTATATATGTGTAGTGGCTGAGTGAGGTTTCTTCATTTGTCTTCTTGCTTCTTTCTTTCTTGACACTCTTTTATTTATTTTTTTTAAAGCATTCTCCACAGTAAATATCCCTTTCCATATTCATTTTCACTTGGAAAGAACACACTTTCTATACCTCCCATTTGCCATGAGGCCTGGTCCTGAGTATTATTAAGGTATATTGTTTACCCTGTTAGGGAAAGTGTGAAAGCATAAGTTTTATGAGGTCTTGTTTGATTGGTGACATTTTTTGTTAAAACTTGTTTAGTATTTATACATGGTGCACATATGTGTGTGCATGTTCACATGTATGTTAGTGTATTCATGTGTGTTTATGTGCTTGTAGAGACTTGACCTTTGCACCAGGAATCTGCCTTTATTACTCTCTACCTAACTTACTGAGGCAAATGCCCTTGAATTAAACGCTTGTGGATACAGTTTGCCTATCTAGCCAGATTGTTCTGTTTTTACACCTTTAAGAGCTGGGATTACAGGCAGTCAGCCACACCCATCAAGCATTTTACCTGCTTTTTAGGGATCTGGTCTGGTCCTAAGCACTGGCAGAGCATCTTCCCAGCTATGACGTTGTTGGAAGTATATACATTGTACCCAAAGGACACAAAATAATCTTAACACCAATTGTTGAGGGTTTAACATTCTTGCTTTTAGTATATTGTATTTAAATGATTTGTAAAAGTAACTTAAGAGTTTTAGGCCCTCTGAAGGAAGAATGTAGGGCCATTCTGCCTTTGAGTGTGTTGACTGAGCATTTTCTCTGTTACACTTGCTAGCATAGAATGAGGGCAAACTGTGCTGGCCTCAGGTGGATTGAGAACAGGAAACTTGTATTGGTACTTAGTGAGATCCTGATTACTTCAGTGTTCTGTATGTGCATCATGTCCCGTTTCAGGAGCTCAGATGATTTATAGCCAGACATTGGCAAATAAAATGTGAGGAGAATTCAATCTCTCTGTGCCTCTCACTGGAGTCCGAAGCTGTTCTCCTAAAGTGCTTTGCATGTTACTGCAGATGCTGTGTTATTTCTGTTTGCAGGTTCCTCTGAATCCTTTATTTAGATGAATTGATTTCCTAGCAAACAGCAGGGCCTCTGAAAAATTGGCAACCCTGCATCAAGTTCTGAGAAGTCCACTTAATGCAGGGGATCTCTGTGGGCACAACTATAGCAGCTAGAGCACCATGTAGGGAGGGTGTGGTCCCATTTTCCCTATTGACACAGAGGGAAGTGAGAAAAGACTTCATAGTGGTTTCGAGTGTAGCAGCCTGAGCCTGGGCGTGACAAAGAGCCACTGCGATTTTTTTTTTTTTGGTTCAGGGATGACTTCTGCCCTTAGGCAAGTAATCACAGTGTGAGCACTGCAGAGGAAAGGTTGGTTTCGCTAATTGACCACAGAGAAAGGTGCCACCGCCGCTTTCTAGAACTTGTAGCATTGCAGGAACCTGCATAGAGACAAAGCCTTCTTTTTTGCCAGTCTGAAATTTTTTTATTTCTGGAATTTTGCTTCAGAGACCTAGATTTGAGTATTACCCCAGAAGTTATAATTTGTTCGTGGGTCGAGAGTTTAAACATGTCTTCAGACAAGTCTGTAAAAATTTATTTACAATTAAAAGTTGTTGGGGAAGCTTAATTGCCTACAGAGCACCTTCTCCATTCTCACCAGGCCAGAGAGAAATTTAGCATTTGCCATCTTTAGAGTTTTTCCCACTCCCAGGCTCATGGCAAGCTGGGATGACATCCCTTTCAGCTGATGGGACATTTGTGTCTGGGTGCGTTTCTAGTCTAACAGCTTCCTGTCTCCAGCCATGTCATCCGGAACACACAGGATCTTATCCAATCTAAGAGGTTTCTGTTGTTTTACAGTTATATCTGGTTCATGAATGTAGGCTGAATGTTTTTGTGCACTGTTAAAACTTTATCTTTGGGTTATTCAAATGCTGATTTCTCTGCCCTCATATCTTGTTTCAATCCAGACGCGGAATTGTAACACTTATACCAAGAATCTCCTGTCTCAAGTTTGTGTAAACAGTTCACCAGTCAGACAAAGGAGGAAAGGAGAGAGGGGGATTCAGATCAGCTAGGAGGATGGAGGAGATTTGGAGCCATGAGGAAGGGGTCTGGAGAGAAGATTCTTGGACTTTCTATTGGAGACTTGGACTTTCTATTCCATTGTTGAACCAGCTGGACCATAGCCCATAGGCACTCTGGTAAATCTCCCCTTCCCCATGTATGTGCACTCATGCCTCTCTCTCTCTCTCTCTCTCTCTCTCTCTCTCTCTCTCTCTCTCTCTCTCTCTCTGTGTGTGTGTGTGTGTGTGTGTGTGTGTGTGTGTGTGTATTCTATCAGTTCTGTTCCTCTAAACAGAACATGTATATACTTCAAATGCTTAGCAACAAGTTGAGTGGTATATAGTTCAAGGGCAGAATGAATAGACAAATAATTCTCTAGGACATTAGTTATTCAGACCCAAATCCCACAGAATTGAAGACATCAACTTCCCAGTCTTCATTCTACAATTTTGAATTATGAAGGTAAAGGGTATCTGGATTTCTAGTGAGTTCTCAAATGATAATGGTACTGTTCTGGTGACCCCTATTTGGGAAGTAGTGCTTGGGGGAGGGGAGATGAGAAGAAGAGAGAGCACAACAGAGGAAGGGAAGATGGCATGGACAGAGATGGCCTTCTGCCAGCCAGCAGCCATCTGTTGGGGTTGGCCCTCACTCCTCTGGGTGCCTCCCATTTTCAGGGGACAGTGTACAACAGTCCCTGAAACACCCTCTTTGATATAAAAGGAGGGGCATGCTTTTTCCTGCATTGTGGCAATTCATTGCATGTAGAGGAAATTCAGCCATCTTGCATCAGCAGGAGAGGAATGATGTTCTTGGTTTTGCTCTGACTGAAGTACTTTCCTTTTGACATTCTCCCTCCCTCCCTTTCTCCCTCCCTCCCTTTCTCCCTCCCTCCTTCCCTCTCTCCCTCCTTCCCTCTCTCCCTTCACCCCTGTGTTCTATAATGTATATTAGTCGTTATGTCTATATCCAAAAGCAAATAGGAAATACGAATTTTCAGGTTTATGACTGATTACAGTAAAACTAGAAAGATGGAAATGAGAGCTATTAGGAAATTTCTAAAGGCGAAGGGTTGGCAAGCTAGCCACTTAGGAAAGGACTGTTTTGTGCTTTGGAGAACTTGTGCTGACTGGATGTATGTTTCTGGAAAATAAATGCAGCAACATTTCCCAATCCTCTGGATGGAGCTTCATCATAAACTTTTCCTGCAGTGGGGTGGGGTGGGAGGTTTCACCGCCATTAGATCAGCAGTAGTCCAAACTGTCCTACTCCCAATATGTCTTCCAGCTACTTCATATTCTTGGGGAAGTAGTGTCTGTGGATTTTTTTTTTCCCCTAAGCACAGAATCTGCACTTAGACTCATGTTATTTAAAATTTCTATCAAATGCCCCTTTGAGCAGTATAAAAACCTCTCCTAAAGTGTCTCCATTTTTAACTGAAAGCAACACCCAAGGAGCCAGTATCATCTGTTGACTCAGTCAAATTGACTTTGGGCATTTTGAGTATGACAAAGTCAATACTATCTTTTCTTCCTCTTGCCTATTTCTACCCTTCTCCCAACCCACCTGCTTCATCTCTTGTCCAGTGATCCCTTTCTCTGTCTTCTTAGTCATACTCAACATTCTTTCAAATCCATTGACTGTAGGGTATGGGTATAGTAACATGTAGTGTCCTTTCATAGTAGGATAGTACGTCTTTATCTCACTTCATGATAATTTTTGAACACTTGGTTGCATCTAATTCTTAATAAAGAGAGCAGCTTAGTATTCCAACTTTTCAGACGCATTTAAAAATAGACTTCTCTGAGGTAATGTTTTCTATTGTAAAATATTAATACATATTCATAATTAGGTATTAAAGTATATTGTGCTATTATTCTGCAAATTATAGGAATCAGACAACAAAGGTTTTATTTTTAATATGAAGAAACATGTTAAGTGATATTTGTTACTTTAGTTGTATTTTACTTCTAATAAAGCTCTGATTCCAAGAGATGGCATTGGATTTTTGGTTGCTTCTTGTTGTTGTGGTTTTCTTCCTCTCTTCCCTCTCTCTTTCTCTCTCTTACTCCTTGTCCCGGATAGTTTTATGTCAACTTGACACAAGCTGGAGTCATCTGAGAAGGGGGAGCCTCAATTGAGAAAATGTCTCCACAAGATCCAGCTGACAGGCATTTTCTTACTTAGTGATTGATGGGAGAGGCTCCAGCCCATTGCGGGTGGAATCACTCCTGACTCATGGTCCATGAGAGAGAAGGGTGAGCAAGCCATGAGGAGCAAGCCAGGGAGCAGCGTTCCTCCATGGCCTCTGCATCAGCTCCTGCCTCCAGGTTCCTTTCCTGATTGAATTGTCTTGCTGTCCTTTGATGATAAGACGATGGTGTGGAAGTATAAGCCAAATAAACTCTTTCCTCGCCAAGCTGCTTTTGATTCTGGTGTTTCATCACAGCAACAGTAACCCTGGTACCCACCTGCCTCCTTCCATCCCTCCTACCTTCCCCACCTCCTTCTGCCCCTCTCTATCTTCCTCCATGTCATTAAAGAAGGGAAATGATTGAATTGCATTGGTAGTTTCTAGACACTTAAGTTCTGTAATCTTCCCCACCCCCTCCCCCCACTTCCCTTTTTTGCTCCCAAATCTAGTGTTTCCAGGATGTCCCAGATGTGCCATGTAGCCCAAAATGACCTTGAATTTCTAACCATCCTGCCTCTACTTCCTAAGTACTAGAACACAGGTATGCACCCCACTACTTGTTTATGTAGGTCTGTGGGTAGAGTCCAAGGCTAGCTAGACAGGTACTCTACAACTGAGCTACATCTCCAGCCTGTGTACTTTTTTCTTCTTCGTCTTACTTTAGAAGGTCAGGAGAGAGGACAGTGTGTGTGTTTTGTCAGGGAAAGGGTTGCTGAACCTGATCTATGCATAGTTCTTTTGCGGTAGTATTTTTCCAAATAACTGTGAGATGTCCTTCTCTCCTTCTTAAGCTGGAGGCCTCTGTGGTTTGAATCACTCAGGCCCTCTCTATTTCTCACGGTTGTTGGTGCAGAAATTGCTTATTTTTTTATGTATCCTCTTTTGCTTTTTGATAAAAAGTATTATTTCCAGTATTTGTGATAGAATTTTAAGCCATGGTATATACCTAATGACTACACTCTCCTATGATGTGTGTCTCATCTCATCTGTGGCCTCATACCTGTCAAGTGGAAGGCATGAATTCTATATCATTAATCTTTGAGTAAAAGGGAAGGAGGAAAGTCATCTATCTTATACACCTGGCCAGTGACCACTTGAAAATTTGATCTTAATTCCCCAGGACTTAAGCATTCAGTATTGATTCCTATCATCTGTTTCCCCGGAAGCTTACTTCGAGTGTAGACGTCATCCTGAAGGAGAGAAAGTGTCTGACGTGGAGTCTTCAGAATCTTGACTAGACTACTGTATCCAGCACTGAGTAGACCCTAAGTTGAGCTTGAATGAATGAATGAAGGAATAGGTTAAGCTCTCAGAAACATTATGCATATTTATGCTGTAGGTTCAAGGTTATTATTAAACTGTAATTTTTTTAAGAAGCAGAACATGTCTCCTTTGGTTGCTTTTTGAATAGGTAGCATAATTACACTGCATAAAAAATTGAAAGCATTGTATTAGTTTTCTAGGGTTGCTGTAATTAGGTCCACTACAATCTTCAGTGACCTAATGTTATTTAATTAAGTCTCCAAATACCACATTTGCAAATATGATCACATAACAGACATTCCCCCGTAACTGTTGCAGTAGGAACTGAACATGCCTCTCTGGGAAGGAACATGGTTCTATCTACTGTAGAGAAAAGTGTGTAAAGAGGGCTGGAGAGATGGCTCAGCAGTTAAGAGCACTGACTGCTCTTCCAGAGGACCTGAGTTCCCAGCAACCACATGGTGGCTCACAACCGTCTGTAATGGGATCTGATGCCCTTTTCTGGTGTGTCTGAGGACAGCTACAATGTACTCACATACATAAAATAAGTAAATCTTTAAAAAAATGTGTGTAAAGAGCCCACATCATTACTCTCCCCAGCTTACGTCGATGCACACTCAGAGGTTGCTTTAAATAACTACAATTAGTTTAAAAGTGACAAACGGGAGGGAGGGGAGTTCATTTTGTCCTGCAAGAGTCTATCTCATTCTTATCTGCTTCATTCATCAAAACTTGGTGATTTTTAGCCTTCAGATTTATACTGTGTCCTCAGCAGGGGTCGGGGGGTGGGGGGAGAGGAGGGAAATGTTCAAACAGAAACTAAATATAGGGACTCTATATTAATCATGGTGTGAAGCGCATTCTACTTTCTTGTGACTTCCTCATTAAATGTCAGACGCCGTGTGGGTTGCTGCACTTAATCACCGAGCGCTGGCACAGAGTAGACTGTTGCTGGCTTTAATTCTGGTAATGTTAAATCTTAGAGCATTTGGCTTGGGAATTTATTTAAATGCATGCTTTAGAATCTTGATTTACTTTATTGAATTATAATTTACATACAAAAAAGGGCAAGCATTTGACAAGTTACATGAGTTTTGGTATATACATTTATGCACTGCCACAAGCAAGTTAACAGTAGGGATACAGGGGACTGACCTGGAAAGAAATGCTGGCAGTAAACAACGGGATTTTTTTCATGGCTTTGAAGTCAGTTTGTTACTGTGTTGTACTGTGAAATGCTACTGTTAAAACTCCTTGTTACAAGATACTCTTCTAGTGAATTCCCTGAAATTTGTGATGGATAGTTGTATTTCATGATATATAACAAGAAATGTTAATGTCCTATGTCTTTTAAAATATGAAACATATACACAGAACTATATGCATCGCTGTATAGTGTTGGGTTACATGATCTCCCAAGTCCTGAATAAAGCTGCCAGGATTTGTTTAACTTTTTCAAGTTTCCTTTCCTTTCCCTCTAAAATAATTTTTTCGAGACAGGCTCTTATGTATCCCAAGCAGAACTTGAACTCACTCTATCGACAAGGATGACCAGGAACTGTGATCTTCTGGCTCCTAACCCCTAAGTGCTAGGAGTACAGATGTCCACCACCCTGACTAGCTTGCACTGTGCTGGGGACTGGACCCAGAGTTTTGTGCATGCTAGGCAAGCACTCTGTCAGCTGAGTTACATCTCCAATCTGAGAAATCTTTACAAGATAAAAAAGAAAATGGCCTCCAAACTCAGTTACATGGGGTGTCGCTATTGCCGTTGTTCTCCAGAGTATGCTTGGAGGAATGGCAGTCCCTCAGGAGAACAACAACTTCTATGTCTCCCACCTCCAATCGGCAGTGCTCCGTGTTCCTTTTTTGCTATAGGAACTGCTAACTTGCTGTCTTAGGAAGGGTTCAGGAATATAGAAGATAAGGGAAGGAATTAGCCTGAGCCTAGAGTTAGTCAGATCTGGCCTGAGTCCCAACATGGCCACTTGCTATCATTTCTAAGTGGATAAGTTGCTCCATTTTCTAAAGCCTCAGTTTATTCATCTAAAGAGAGGGATGACACAATTCTGATCCATCAAGAATTTACCATCCAAATGCAGGATGGAAATGGAAGAAAATGACTGCTGTCTAAGGAGGCATTCAGAGTGATGGAGTGTTTTAAGAGAAAGAGAAAACAGACAGTTGTAGACAATTAAAGGGCTTCATAGCAAAGCCAGCAGCAGTTCAGTAGTGGGGAGCTCTGTGTGATTAACTAGACTTTACAATTGAAACCTTCTCAGTGGGCTACAGCTTTAAGTAGAAGAAGCAGTAGATGCCATACTTGCTGACCTGACAGCATGGTCTACAAATGTCGTGGGCAGAACTCATAGCTGTCGGGAACCTGGGGTGTGTGATTGCAGTTGCTGAAACTGACTACAAAGGACAGAGGATTGGAAAGCAATGACATTGAGGAAATGACAAGTGGCCTCACCTCTCCATAGACAATAGAGATTAACCACATGTTTGAGCTCTGCCCCTGTGGTGCGAGGAACCCCCAAGGAGCTGTTGGTGCTAACATTGTTCATAGTGGCTCTTCGGTGACTCATGCTCTTACTATCCACTGAGGAGCCATTCCCCTGTAAACAGGAACCGAGTAGTTGAGCTTTAGCGGGATGGTCTTTAAAGGCTGATAACTGCACCAAGACACTAGTTCCAGGGAGAATCCAGAGCCTCCGTATCATGGAACACGGCCATTTTCATGCATATTTCAGGGTTTCCTGAAATTCTAGGGAAGGAAAGTGTAACAGATAAGATCTTTTATACCATTAGATCAAGTAACAACCTGGTATCCCAACTTAAAACTTCCCAGAAAATTTGTTGAGCTAAGAAATAGTGTTAGTCTCACAGAAGCAATTCAGCGTGTGTCATTTCTGGACCTCATCAGCTTCCAGAGCACAAATTGACGCCTCCCCAGAGACACTCTCTTTCCATGAGCAAGGTGCTGGTCTCTGTTCTTCTCTGTCACCTTTACCTTCCAACAACCTGTAGATGGGCGGGGATGGGCAGGCATGGGGGAGGGTAGGAGTGGTATAGGTTCCTTGGCAATTCTGGTGGGCTTCCCAATTCCCAGAAACCCTTCTCTGCCCTTCTCCAGCCTCTTCCTTCCTGTCCCAGCTCCTTTACTGACCTGACCTAAGGTATTAGAAATCCTTCTTTATCAGTTGTATGAACAGTTAATGAATGGCCTACTCTCCTTTTCCCGACTGGCTAAATTTTTGTTAAGAAAGATTTTATAAAAAGTCATGAAGAAAAACACACATATAAACTTGTTAGCAAAGAGAAAGTAGGTTATGGATTTTGTGATTTGGCTTAGTGTTAGGAATGATCTGCTCTGTGGCTAATAGTATATCCGACTCACTGTGTATGTGTGTTTCTCAGACTCAACCCTTAAGAGACCAGAGGCAAGATAAAAGTCACATTTTTAAACACCTTCTTCTCTAGGGGTGAGGACGATTGCAATTAGTCATTGGATTCCTGCAGTTCATTGAAAAGGGTAGAAATCATTATTGTTTTAGACATAACTCTTTCTTTTTTCTTTTTTTTCTCTTTTGGTTTGTCAAGACAGGGTTTGTCTGTGTAGTCCTGGCTGTCCTGGAACTTGCTCTGTAGACCAGGCTGGCCTTGAACTCAGGGATCCTCCTGTCTCTGCCTCCCAAGGGCTGGGATTAAAGATGTGCAACACCACACCTGGCTTAGATATAAATTTTTCTTTTAAAAAGTCTAAATGTTTAATTTTTGTTTTTCTAGTTTTCAGATAGAGTGATACATACAGCTATAGCTCATGTGTCTCTATTATATGTATTCCTTTATATTGTTGCCATAAAATGAGTTTTTAGCCAATCATTGCACATTAAATATAGCATCATAGTATTATAGACAGAGAAGGCTGTCCGGGGTAACTCTCAGAAGCAAGCATCCTGATTTCCTGACAAGAGCCTCAGACTGTTTTGAGCTTGTTTTCCTCTCATCAAGATCCATGTGCTTCCTATTCACTGTCACATCTTCCCTTCCTCTTGTGATGGACAAGTATTTTATCTCTATAGAAGACTGAGTCAATATAGGAAAATGCCTATAGGAATGTGTATAGACTTAAAATGTCTTACCTCTGAGATACCTCTAAGCACATCATAGATTGCACACAGTGGGTGCCTTTCCTCCTAAGCACATCATAGATTGCACACAGTGGGTGCCTTTCCTACAGCTAGCAACTGCTCACTGGTACATTGGCTGTTAGGTCTCATCTGACATCTTCCTGATGCCACAAACCAGGCTTTAGATAATATGAAGGCTCTAGATAATATGTCATAATATGAAGGTGACCGCCCATGCTGCTTTTCTATCAGAGTGCCTAAATCAAAAAGACCAAGGCTACCCCTCCCCCATGGCCTGGTTAGGTTGGTCTGTGGCCCCACAGTAGAAACGACCTCGTAAGTTTCTAAATCAATTTCAACCTTTATTTTAAAACAAAACAAAATACAAATATGCAAGACTTAAAGACCTTTTTAGTAAGTGCACAGTTTGCTATTGGATCCTGGAGTTACTAACAGTTGTGAGCTGCCATGTGGGTGCTTGGGAATTGAACCCCAGTCCCCTGGAAGAGCTCAGTGCTCTGAACCACTGAACTATCTCCCCAGCCCGTAATTTGCTTTTATAATTAATTTTTCAGAGCAAAATGAGGATCTATGGCAAATTATTAACAGATATTTTGAACGTGTGTGATGTCTGTGGGTATCCACATGTCACCGTGTGGGTGTGGAGGTTACAGGGACAACTTGTGGGAGTTGGCTCTCTTCTTCAACCATAAAGTTCCCTGTGATGGAGCTCAGACCATCAATACCACCAACAGGGTGCTTTTCCCTACTGAGCCAGCCTACCAGCCGTGTAACAAATACTTCCCACAACCTTTATAAACACTACACTGAAACTCTGACACTCCAGCATTGTACTCTCACAACTTAGTTTACACTAGTTTTGGGCGTTTTCATTGCTTGCTTTGT
Organism: Tokudaia tokunoshimensis; assembly: GCA_036184795.1. Classification (NCBI taxonomy): domain Eukaryota; kingdom Metazoa; phylum Chordata; class Mammalia; order Rodentia; family Muridae; genus Tokudaia; species Tokudaia tokunoshimensis. The sequence goes on along the minus strand of BTHU01000003.1, from coordinate 90,134,986 downwards.
AACACTACTTGTTTATTTTACATATAGCCACCAGGGTGTACAGAAAAAGGGTAAGAGTGTGCTTTGAAACACTGTGATTGGCATTTTGGGGTTTGGTGGTTTTTTTGTTGGGTTGGTTTTTGTTTATTTTTGTTTTGTTTTGAGTCCTGGTCTCTCTCTGTAGCCCTGACCTGGAACTTGTTCTGTAGACCAGGCTGGACTCAACTCACAGAGATCCTCCTACGTCTATCTTCCCTTGCTAGGATTAAATGTGTGTGCTACCATTGCCTGCTCCCCAGTGTCATGTTCGAGTGTTAACTTTATATACTGGTTTCTTGAGGCTTATGTGTGTCAGATGTTCAAGTGTGTGGGTTTTATTCTAGTCTCCGAGGGAAGAACAGCTCATGTGATCTTTTGAGTTGCAGGGTATGTGTCCCATACCTTGAGAATAAATAGATTTCAGTAACTTTAGGAAGGAAAGATGTGCTTCCTTTGTCGGATCAGAAGTCCAACAAGGATCCTCACTTTCTTGGGACTAAGATCACGGTACCAGTTAATAGTGGAGCTGAGATGGGAGGTCTGCAGACTGAACCCTGGCTTCTTACTTGCTCCTCAGTTCTGGAGACCTTATTGCATACTTATTGACATCATTAGCACCCACACGTGTGTTTGCTTTGCCTGTCTTGTTAAGTATAAGCTCCTAGGTTTTCCTTTTGTAGGTATAAGACACATGACATTAAGCTTGCCTTCAGCACTTTTTCATAAGAAAGTGATCACGATCAATTTTGAAGTGTAAATCTACTGATTTCACCACTGAAGATTCCTGCGATATTTTGCTTCACATCATGAGAATTTATTAACTTACTGTCGTTTCTCTTCTTTTTAGTAAATTACCTATCTTCCATCTTGTTTTTCTGATGCCTTTTATTAAACTGTATCTTGGAAAAAGAAGGGGTTTCCCTCTAGATTATCTTCTGTAACTGCTCTACTGTGCTTGGAGATGAGGGTTAGATGTGACACATCCTGCCTCTTAAGTGATCCCAAAAATTCCACCAGGCAACTCCTACAGCTGAAAACCAGCTTTGGCAAAGTAGCTGGATATAAAATTAACTCAATCAAATCAGTAGCCTTCCTCTACTCAAAGGATAAACGGGCTGAGAAAGAAGTTAGGGAAATGAGACCCTTCACAATAATTACAACATTTCTTACTTACATTTTTCCCTCTCTCAACTGCCTCATATACCCCTCCCCTCTTTCCTTCAAATTCCAGATTACCATATGGGACTTTGGTGTGTATGGCCCAGCCTGTTGTACAATTACATTTCACCTTACTAAATAAAACTTATGTTAATCATGATGATATAAATTTTCCTCATTAACTTCGTCTCTTATTGTTTCCACAAGGTTGTAGGTTGAGGAAATCCAGCGGCCAGTTCTCAACTTACGCTGGCCAATGAAAAATGCCTCAAGCTCTTCCAGCAAACCAAGGGTCTTACATATCTTATCACTGACACCCATGACAAAAATTCCAGTCTCTCTAACAGCTATGACGAAGACTGCCCGGAGTTCTTTAGACACGTTTCTTCCCTCTTCTCTTTTTCCAATAAGGGCAAAACTGTCCTTAACTGCACACTTTCAGCAGGAATTACAGTGGTCCTAACAGTTCACTTTCAGCATGTTACAGGTGCTGTGTCCCTCACATCACACCCCGAGGATGCACACTGACGCCAAATGCTGTCTAAGTTCTGAATCTTTGCCTTCTCTTGACTCTTATCATAGCTCTTTAGATGGTTCCTCCTCTTAGGCTCTCTTAACTGCTTCCCTTTCTACATTGTTCCCTTTGTCAGCTCACAGCAGTTAAGAAAATCTGCACCTGCAGCCTCAGCCCCTAAAGCAATTTGGTGGACATTTTCTTGGTTGTCAGAAGTGAAGGGAACCGATGCGCCATCCAGCTCCTCCCTCTTCTTGCCACGCTGGGCATCTTTTCAAGACTCAGAACTATCATGGTGGGACTGAGGACGTCTTTGCATCAGTTAACCCGCTGTCCTCACATGCTCTTAGAAAACTTTAAAGACATTTCAGGTTAGCTTAGCATCCCTCAGGATCAACTCTATGACTGCTGAAGCATACAAAATTAGAGAGGAGCAAACCTCCTGGCTACTGCTATGGATGGGATCTGTGCCCTTGTCCAGGAACAACGCTACTTCTGCACCAGCAAACCCAAACCTATTTGAGATCAGAATGAGAAACAAAACTCAATGCCAAGCCTCCTCCTAAGAATGGGCTGTTAGCTCCTTCCTTTGATGACCCCGCTCCTCCTTACTATCCTCATAATTACATTTTAAACCCATCTATTAAACTTATTAAAGAGATTCCTCCTGGACCAAATCACTGCTGGCACCAGGTTAACTTTAGGATGATGGCTGTCCTGACTAGGTCCTGCACTGGGTCCCCTAATCTGCAGCCTTATCTTAGCCACTTTCACCCTGGGGAGTCTCCAGGAAACTATGTCAGCCAGTGCATGATGTCAGTCATATGAACCCCTGCAGCTGTTCAAGTTAAAACTGTCATTTTGTGAAGTCACCCTGACTTGTGCCCCTTAGATACTGAGGACAGAGCCTAGCCCTCCTCCAATGCCCCTGTTCTTCAGGAAGTAGCCATAGAGAGAATGTGTAGCCCTTTCTTTTTATCTGTCTTCAGGGTCTGGAATGAAAGCTTCAGGTGGACTGAGAAACTCCCGTAAAGGACAGTTGACTTGCCTGGTAATAACTGTAGAAGGTGGTTTTTGCCATGTTGAGGCTACAGGGAAACCAGCATGCAGGTGGAATCTCCCATTCCCAAAGTCCCCTTGTCACCCTCTAAGATCCCTCTGCCCCCTGTGCCATTTGCTCACAGCCAGTACTCCCTCAGAGGAGCTGCAGTCCTTTAGTGGTTATGATTAATGGAACAGTTCTATTCTGGAAAAAAATAATTGCCTCATAAGCTTGCGCTTCTGAACATAGCATTACAGTAGGAATTTGATAGTCATATTTCGGGCTGGCACTGTGGGAGCCCGTCCTCAGGACCTTGTGTAAACTAAAGAAGGCCATTTGAGATCTTCAGATGACCACGTAGTTCTATAATGAGTTGGAAGACATGCTTCACTTCCTGGTGTGTTCTAAACTTTGAGGGCTCCTACTAAGTGTAGGTTTGCTGCGCATCCTCTTTGACTGTGAATGTTCTTTATAGAAAATGGTTTCTAGTCTGGTTACAGGAAGTGGCTGGCATTTCCGTTGCTGTTGACATGAATCCCCAGATGGCAGCAGTGCCCCCATGAATCCCCAGATGGCAGCAGTGCCCCCAAGTCTGACTAGATTGTCCTCTTTACTTTTGTGAGGCCTCTGCCCATCCCTCCCTGTATACTGTAGCAGAGTTGGTTCAAATGAGCTGGCCTCCACCCTACTTTTACTGTAAATAATCATGAAATGGGGCAAAGAGACCAAGAAAACTCAATGTTAGCATTGCCTTGGACAGCCAACAAGCTTCAAAGCCTCAGGCATTGTGATAATTAGATAGCCTGGCAACTGGGCACAGAAGGGGCAGCGCTGACCACTCCCATCTGTGCTGTACCTGCGAGTATTCTTGTTTTCATTTCTTTCCCTTTTTGTTGTTAATGATGTATAGGATCTCACTCTGTCGTCTAGGCAACAATCCTCTTGCCTCAACCTCCTGATACTGGGATGCCAGATGTGAACAACTTATAACAGTGAGATTAGTAAGTGTACCAGTAAGCTCCCTATAGCAGTATCCTGTGTCCCACCTCTCCAGTCACTCACTTGACAAAAATACAGTATTCCCCTCGAAAGCAACCCATCCGTGCCCACACAATGGGCTAGCAGTGGTGTATTAGTAAAGAGAGCATATTTTTAATATAATTTGTAGTGTTTGAGAACCACATGAAGAATTTTTAGCTTTGACTTTTGAAGGAGGAGAAACAAATCACCTGTCTTATTTAATGGAGAAGCAAAACTCTCCAGTAAAGAGTAATGGACCAGACTTGAGATTCCCTTCACACCGAGCTCTCTTTACAACACAGACTCTGACATGACCCCAAGCACGAAATGTGAATGATATGTTAAATGAGGGCCATTGTGAAAAATGGAGATGGCAAGAAGGTTATTCTCGAAGGTAGTCGCAAAGTCAAAATCAGAATAGTAGCTTATTCATAGCTGATGTTTGGAGGTCAGAGGGAAATCCAGCAAATACCCACAGTGTCACCTAGAGAGTCATGCATCTCTTGGGGAATTTAATTTATATTAATGAGAAATGAGACCTGCTTAGAGCCTGCTCATTGATTGTGCCGGTGTCAGATTTTAATGATCTTACTTCATGAAAAGGATTTTAAATGAATTATCCTGAAAGAAAGCCTGACGAGACACTGGTTCTTAATTATGAGGCTTCTATTACCCTGCCACCTCTGACAAACAATAGTCACATATCAGGATTTTTTTTGAGAGCTCATCTTACCGTGATGATAACTTGCTATCTGTGTAGCCCAGGCAATTGCTTGCTGTGTAGACTAGGTTGGCTTTGAACTTGTGATCTTTCTGCCAGTCTCTGTCGTGCTAGGATTACAGGTGAGCACCTCCATGTCAGGTTGTTGCCTCAGCAGACCTCCTGAAGACCTGCATTTGAATGGTAGTGGTGCTGTCAGCTACTGGCTGCGAGCACTCTCCGTGTACCCGGCTCTCTGTGAGGTGGAGTTCTCAAATTCTAATTTAGCAAGTTTACGGAATTACTAGTTGTGGAGAGGGAGACTCAGAAACATTAATTAACTTGTTCCAGGCTGTATTAAATAATGGGCCAGAACTAGGTTATGGTAAGTTTGTTAGGCTCCCAAGTCTACCTTTTCCACTCTAGCAATCTCAGGGTATTTTCTTTACTCAACTGACTTTGGGGTGTTTATAGAACTTTCCCTTGATCTAGCACCAAACTCCCGATGCTGTACTTGGGGTTTTATTTTACAAGCCTACTTCGTAGATGGTACCAGTTCTATTTATAAACAAGAAATGAGGGGGTAGAGGAGTAATCCCCACTGGCCCCAGTGCCAGATAGGATCTGACAGAGCTAGGACCCACTTCTAGACCTGCCTGGCCTTCCACACTTTACTACCCAGGTTAACAGGCCTGGAAGCAAGGGATTTTAGCCACTGAGCCATCTTACTGGAGCCTGTGGGTTAACAGTGGGTACAAAATGAAGACGGTGGTTTTCCTCCTTCCAGAATCTATCTGTATCAAACAGTTAAGTGGTAAGAGTTAGGGTCCCAGAGCCCCTTCCCTACCCATGCCTGGCTGTTGACGGGCTCATTCTCGTGCTGACCCAGTGAGGGATCTGTAGTGACTGTGAGCTCGTGATTGCAGTGATTATGTCCTGTCTAGGAGACAACATCTCATGACCCTTTGCATTATCTTACTTTCTTTCCACCCTGTCCTCTGTAACATACTCCAAATCTTCGAGGGGATGGGATAAATATCTTGTTTAGTGCTGAGTCTAATCTGTCACTTACTCTCAGCACCTCACACAGACATGAGATACTTTATTCACCAGTGTTCCTGGAAAGAGAAGCTACTCTGATTAAAGCTGAGAACGGCAACTATCTATGAGTATAAACATACATACTCAGAGGACTGTATAGTACATGTCTACTTAACTAAATAGTGCAAGTAGTACTCAGTTCTCCTCTAGGGCCTGTGGCCAAAGAGTTAATATTCTTTCACTCTTTTTTTTCTTAATTATGGGTATGAGTGATTGCCTGCATGTATGACTATGTATCATGTCTGCCTGGTACCCACAGAGGCTGAAGAGGTTGTGGGATCACCTAGAACAGGAGTTATAGAGTTGTGAGCTGCCATATGGGTGTTGGTAATAGAATCTGGATCCTCTGGAAGAGCAGGAAGTGTTCTTCACCTATGAGCCATCTCTGCAGCCCTGCAAGGACTTAATATTATAATGAGAAAGATATCACGTCAATAGAAATCATTACATTCCATGAATTATAAGTATATAAAATTATTTATTAAACACATGAATATATGGATGTTTATATCTCAATTATATCATCTGTCTGTCTCTGCCTTTATACCCAACCTTCTAATCAGTAGCATCTTGTTTCTATCTTTGCCTCATGTTGAAGGGAATGCAAAAATTACCTGGATGATCCTGCGGTAGGTGAGCTTTGGTTCACATTACCGTGCAAATGTCTGCAGAAGCAATGAATGAAGGGAGACATTTCCTGTATGGTCTGAGGCTCAAGCAGAGGTTTTGTGACTTTACTTTAGGTAATACATAGCACCAAACTGTGGCTCAGCTGTACAGTAAAATATTAGGCTACAAAGTAACTTCACAAGAATAATTGGTATATTTTGGTGGTGGATTTTTTTTTTTAAAGGACTGGCTGTCCTAGAACTTGCTCTGCAGAACAGGCTGGCCTTAAACTCAGAGATCCTCCTGCCTCTGCCTCCCAAGTGCTGGGATTAAAGGTATCTGCCACCACTGCCTGGCTTGATATTCTTAAAATTGATTAGCAAGGAGAAAATGAATATGAAGCAATAATTGGTATAACCTTTATATATATTGACAAAGACTAGAAGAAAATACATTAGAAGTTTCGTAGCTGTCTATGGGCAGAAGGATTGTAGTTGGACTTGACTGACTTTTTTAAATTTGTTTTTGTATTTATATTTTTTCCAATATTAATACGAATTGCTTTTATGTCAGGAAAGAAACACAAGTGATTGAACAACCACCTTAAGTTTCTTAGACACTGTGTACTCCTAAGCAAAATACAGGTTTCTATAAAATGGTATGAAAGCTGCCTGTATTTCCACAGTAACTTAGCATGGGATTTCTGCAGTCAGGATTCCTACATTTAGAAGAGGACAGCCCCGCACCATGCACCGATTTGCATGGGCTGAACAGTTGTTACTGCATTTACTTATCGGCTGGGTACACATATGTTACAGGCCATGTGCAGCAAGCAGAGTACAAAATGGGAGTGATTCAAAGTTTCTCTTTGTAGGTCTCTGGAATAGATCTCAGGTCGTCAGACTTGGCAGCAATACCTTTACTCTCTGAGCCTTCCAAATCAACAAAAGTGTGTGTATGAGAGACAGTGCCTGCAAAATCCTAATCAGCTTTCTTAAACTTACCCTTGTGCATGGCAAATACAGAGGGGGACACTCTCAGCCAGCCATTGAACTGAGCGCAGGGTCCCCAATGGGGGAGCTAGAGAAAGGACCCAAGGAGCTAAGGGGTTTGCAGCGCCACAGGAGGAACAACAATATGAGTCAACCCAGTACTCCCAGAGCTCCCAGGGACAAAACCATCAACCAAAGAGTACATATGGAGTTACCCATGGCTCCAGATGCATAGGCAGCAGAGGGCCTTGTTGGACATCAAAGGGAGGAGAGGCCCTTGGTCCTGGAAAGGCTTAATACTGTAGTGTAGGGGAATACCAGGACAGGGAAACAGGAGAGGGTTGATTGGGGAACAGGGGGAGGGGAGATGGCTTATGGAATTTTCTCGGGGAGACCAAGAAAGGGGAAATCATTTGAAATGTAAATAAAGAATATATCTAATTAAAAAAAACCTTACCCTCAAAGTTTGTAGGAAAACTGGACCTTGTTTTCACTGTATAATGAAAGGATCTCTAGAGCATTAAAAATTAATATTTTCTAATTAATTGACAAAAAATGTTTGCTTCCCTAGGGAAGGGTGGGTGACCATGAATAGATTGGAGTTTGTCTAATACCTGATGATGCACTCCTCGCCTCCCTTCTGCTATGAAGAGTGGATGCTATGTGGTACCCAGCACTCTAAACCATCTCCTAGTGTGGCTTCCTGACCAGCTACACCAGCATCAGCATCCCCAGGGCACTGTTAGAAAGGTAGATTCTGGTTTGCAAACGGGAGGACTGTGGTATCTCATAGGTCCTGGAAATGAAAACTAAATAAGAAATAAGGCTTAGATGGGGTAAGAGGTCATCTTGCAGGTGATTCCCACAGGGTGCTAGAAGTTGAGGACCGAGCTGTTCCCCATGCGGGGATGCTAGCCTGTGATGTCAGAACTAATCCTCACTTTTCTAAAGTTCATTCAGTCTTCCCTGTAAGCTCAGTATTTGGGTGGATATTTGGTAGCTTTCTGGGATTTCCTGTTCTTTGCAATAACTAGCAGAGGTTGAGAAGTTACTAAAGCCCGGGCAACAGAAACGAACATTCGGGTTTAAGGTCGGCATTTGTATTCTACGCTTTAGAAGCAGGATTAGAAATAAGAATGAGCTCTTCAGAATCTGCCGTCAGATCTCTGTCTGCGGGGACAAGCCGTGATTAGATTGTCCCGGCATCAAGATGGTGTACTGTAGAAATGGCTCAGGAAGGGCTACATATTGATGATTCAGTAACTTGCATTTGTGGTTTATAATTTTGCATTTTGTTGTGGTTTATATTTGGTTCTAGGACTCTAGAATGCAAAACTTAGGGCTCTTGTGAGTGTGGGAAACCAAGGCCATTTCTCAGCAACTTTTGAAGAAAACCTTTGTTTTAACCTTCAGGAAGCCTAAAATGAGTTGTTTTGAGATGTTTGAAGGTTTTCTTTTCATTTCTTTTAAAATAACATTTTTTTTGTAGTATCTGTGAATGGACTGAAGGTGAACAAACAGATCAGACATGGTGCTTGGAAGCAAACCATTGAGACTGAGCATAGTATATTAAATGAAGTAAAGGCCAGAGCAAATTAAGGTTTGCAACTCATAGCTAAGGTGGAACGGAGCGGACTTAGATTGTCTAGAATTGAAATGATGGAGACCTCATCAGCTAAAGCCACTTATCAGCTGACTCCATTTTCTTGCACAAAATCAGTTTATACAACATAAGAACAAGGTGCTTCCAGGTGTGGTGCTGCTCACCTTTGATCCCAGCACTGGGTAGCAGAGGCAGAGGCAGATCTGAGTGATTTTCAGGTCAGCCTGGTCTACAGTGAGTTCCAGGCTAGCCTGGTGTACAGGTCGAGACTCTGTCTCAAAACAAAACAAATGACCTTGTTCTGTGAGAGCTGAACCCCAGGAGACCAGACTTAACAACAACAGCAACACAAGGCTAATTACAGTATCACCAAGGTGTACGTTTTCTACATTTGAACCGGTTCTGTGTTTTAGAACTGAGTTGCTTTCTGAAGGACAGAGGCTGAGAAAAGAAGGGTGCTAGTCGTATTTTAATCACCATACATTTTCAAGTAATTTATACTCAACTCTTATTTGACATATAAATTCTGGCCTTTAACCTTTCTTTCAGAATTGTAATTCTCAGCCTTACCTCACCTTTAAATCTACCTTTTAAATTTTATTTTTAAAATAATTTCAATAAAATAGGAAATAGGAATTGGGGAGGTTTTTTCTTCCTTCCTTCCTTCCTTCCTTCCATCCTTCCTTCCTTCCTCTTTCTTTGTTTCTTTGATTTTTTTGTTTTTGTTATATATATTTTTTAATTCAGGGTCTCACTGTATAGCTCCGGCTGACTTAGAACACATTCTGTAGCCCAGACTGCCCTCAAACTCCTCCTCATCCTTAGGCCTCGGCTTCTGAATACTGGATTTACAGTGTGTACCAGGCCTGGTCTAGCTGTTTTAAAAACAAAAACCTCAACAACCCCCCTTGATTGTTTTCTGTTGTTAACAAGTAAAAATACTTAATCCACTGTTCATCCTTTGGAAGTCTGTCCTAGACTGTGAACTATTGATCATTTAAACAGGGTTTGTGGATGTGGAGCAAGGTGTTAGCTTGGTATCCTAGGAATCATTTCTTCCTAAGTTTTTGTTCTGTTTCAAGTGAGGCCCGTGACTTGGTGCTAATCAGACAAGAAATGAGTTTTATGCCAGTAACACCATCATTATCATTTATGCAGAGCTTGAAGGCTAGAGTGTTTGGCCCATGGGTTAAGAACACTGACTGCTCTGACAAAGGTCCCAGGTTCAGTTTCCAGCACCATCGGATTCTGGCTAACAACCATCTGTAACTGCAGTTCCCAGGGTTCTACCCCTTCTTCTGGCCTTTGCAGGCAATCATATACATAATCCACAAACATACATGCAGGGTATCTGTCTCTCTGTCTTAATGGCAACTATATTATATTAAGGATATCATTTTAGATGGGAAAAGAGAAGTTCAGAGAAATGAGTAACTCACCTGTTGTCATGGACAGGGAATGATGGCTCTGGAATTTAAACTTCTGTCTGCTAGGCTTGACTGCTCAGGCCGTGTAATAAAACATCAAGAGATCCATTATGGTGCCCCAAACCAGGCAGACAAACAAACATGACGGTGCGAGAAACACTATGCAGAACTTAAAATGAAGTCAGAACGATTACCATGTGACTGTGTGCTCATATCCCTAAAAAGAGAAGAATTGGAGAGCGTGCTCTTATCACGCACCATGGAGGCGGAGCTTATCCAAAGCCCAGTTCTCCATGGAGGCGGAGCTTATCCAAAGTCCCGTTCTCCATGGAGGCGGGGCTTATCCAAAGCCTGGCTTGCCTATGTTCAGAGCAGGGCTGTTTCCATCCTTCTGGGGCTCTGTAAAGATGTGACAGTGGGAGATAGACAGATGAAGATTGGGCCAAGCACGTCATCATTAACTTCAGTCCGTTTACCTTCATTTAACAAGCTCTTCATTGCCGCTACTAGAGTTTTACAAGTGAAGGCAATTGTAAAAACCCAAGAATAATGAAGCAATCTGTGTTCAAGAATTGATGGTAACACCATTCCAGACCCTTGTGCAGTTTTTTATCATATGTTTTTAAATGTACCTTATTTCTCTTAAATGACAATATAGCATGTTTATCTCTTGGGTAGACGACTATTTCTTTTAGTCGCTAAGATCTAGTGTCTTCATCATAAACTATCCCACTACATTCCTTTCTCAATTATTGTCACTGTGTCTAACAAATGACTTTATGAATGTGTGGCAGAGTTAAGGATAACAGTAGTGCATCCCTGGGCTAGCAACAGTGGGAACCTGTCAGGCCCAAGCTGGAAGAAGCACTTGGAAAGGGAAAGAATCACCTTAGTTACTAGAAACCAGGAAGAGCTGAAGACAGGAGAGAAGGTCAGCTCAGCTGGGGCAGGGATTCGGCCACAGCTATGGCCCAGCAAGGAAGAATCCGTGGAGAGGGGACTTCACACTTTCCCTTCCTCCCTCTTCTGTCCTCTAGCCTGTTGTTGTTGCCAAACTCCATGAGAGTTCAGAAAGCAGTATCGGCCACTTGGAGTAAGGGCAGTAGAGGAGTAGAGAGAATAGTTTTAGGAGGGCAGAGGAGAATTCATTAAGGAAGTTTTATGCTTGATATGAATCTGGGCAAGTGTGTCCACTGTGATTGCGATTTGGGTCTTAACTTTGGCCCAGAAACTCCTGTGTTGAAGGCTTGGTCTCTAGCTCATGGTCCTGTGGGGGCGAGAGCTGCAGGCTGGGTCACCTTTGCTGTGAATGTTTGATCATAATTGACCTGTGGAAGAAGATGGATCCCTGTTACGTTTGCAGTGACGTGGAGGCAATGTTGGTCACAAATAATTTGTTAGGTAATTATTTACCTATTTCCTTGAATCCTATTTTATAAATACTCAAACTTGGAGGAAAACATCTGCATGGGAAAAGACTCTAATCTGTGCCATGGCTTCGCTTCTTTTCTTTTCTTTCCTTTCCTTTCCTTTCCTTTTCTTTCTTCCTTCTTTCTCCCTCCCTCTCTCCCTCCTCCCTTCTTTTCTCTCTCTCTCTCTCTCTGGCTCATCTTATATTTAGAAACATTATACAGAAGGAAAGATTGTTACGAATTCCCCAAATATTTAGAAAGGCTTGTCTACTTATCATGACAGAGATGAACATCATAAGCGTGTGCTCTGAGAACAGTTAACACACACTTAACAGTAGACGGCATCTTGTAATCGTCTGTGGTTCGGGCAAAGGCGTCGGCATGCAGGAAGTGACCTGAGGGCTACTAGTGTTCAAGATGAGCCTTGAGGTTTGACTACTACACTATTGCTAAGGAGGGGAGCAATCCTATTAGGCTTAGGGAATGTTATACACAAAGCACAAACCCAAAGAGAGGGCAGAGGAAGGCTAAGGGAAGCCTTGGCATGAATGACCAGGTATAGCGCAATGGCCATGAAGGAGGTGATGGGAGATTGGCTTTGAGAAGGGCCTCAGTTGTCAGTCAAGCTCCTGAGGATTTTACTAAGGACCTTATGGTTTTTTTTGTTTGTTTTTGTTTTTGTTTTTGTTTTTTTTTTTTGTTTTGTTTTGGTTTTTCGAGACAGGGTTTCTCTGTATAGCCCTGACTGTCCTGGAACTTGCTCTGTAGACCAGGCTGGCCTAGAACTCAGAAATCCACCTGCCTCTGCTTCCCAAGTACTGGGATTAAAGGCATGGACCACCACTGTCTGGCTTGGACTTTATGTTTTTATACATAGCTTATAAAGATCTTCTTGAGAAGGGGAGAAAAATACTTGTGAAGTAAGGGATAAACTAGGTGAAGAGGATGGTGCAGAAGAACCTTTGGCAATATTGTAGGGGGGCTGAGGGTATTGGGGGCATGGAGGGGTAACTGTTAAAAGATGCTACCGTTAACTAAAAGGCAATGGAAAGAGACGATCTGGTCTTGGAAGAAAGATTAAAAGTTCAGTTTTAAGCTAATCGAATTTGAGGCTATTAGAACATTTGTCCAGTAGAGATGATTATTTTAATCAGGAGAGCAAGTTGTCTGGGTCTTAGAACAGGAATCTAAAACAGGTTTTTGAAGACAGGAAGTTGGATTTGCTGGTGAATGTGCCTCCAGGAAGGGAAGCACAGGAGAAGCTATTGTGACCACAAGACCCACCAGGGGATGACAGTTGGGACTCTACTGCCTTCTGCGATGGACTCTCCCAGCCACCATGGCTTCAAGCTCATGGTAAACTTGATACAGCAGTACTTTGAAATATGGATCTTCTGTCAGCCAGGCTCTTGAAATTGTGCCTGTGTAGGTCCTCAATCTCATGATCTTTCTTCTGCAGCTTGTGTGGTAGACCCAACGGCTTGGCTAGTGTGAGCCCCAACCACAATGCACTGGGGTTTCCCAAAGGCATTAACCACATATACCTATCTGGAGACTAACTTGTAAACAGAGAGACCTCACAGACATGAACGTCTGTTGGAAAGGACCATCTCCAGAGTCCCTCTGGAAATGCAGGAACGGGCTGCATACTTGCTACAGAGAAGGCGGCTGTTTGCCACCGTGGTGCACTGAACCGAAGGTAATTTTTAAAGCTGTGAGGATAAATGAGCTCTTTTCCATGGAGGGAGCTCAGAGTGAGAAAGAGGGCCAAAGCAAGAACCATTTAAGGAGAAGTTGTATGAAAGGCCATAAAGAAAATAGAGATCAAAGAGCTAAGAGGAAAATCAGGACTGTAGTCGTCATAGAAGCTAACGAGGTTTTGAGAAGTCAACAGTAGAGCTGTGTTTAAGCAACTTAGGAACTGTGTTTATAGCAACTTGTAAATTAGTCCCCCTGCAGGAACTTTAAATTCTGTTTTTGTGGGTGGGTTGGAGAGGCCACAGTGTTTAAGGAGTTACCCTGGACCTACTGTGATTCTGAAGGCAGATTTACGGAGCTGAGGCAATGCTACCTGCCAATCAATGCCCTGGAGTCCTAGGAAGAGGGCAGATGCAGGGACTGAAGGATCCCTTGTGGGTTGTGATAGGTCTTGTCACAGAGCGTCACATCCTGTCAGCAGTAGTAACCATTTGTCTCTTAAAGTCAAAAGTGGTAAAAGAGCCTGGATATTCTTTTAAAACACTGAACACGAGAGGCAGGGGAATAGCTCTCACTTAGTGTACAAAAAGCCATGGCTTTGATCCCTAGCACCACCAAAAGCAATAAGGAAAAAAAAAACATTGTATGTATGGCCACAACAATAAGTATTACTACAGTTTCTCAATTTAAACATACATCCAGAGGTAAGACTTATTTTTTCCATTAATCACATCATTTTTATGGTTTTTGTTATTTTAAAAGTAAATTTTTTCTAAATATTTATTTGCATGTGTATATATTGTTAAATAACTTCTTGACCACTGCATATGCTAAGTGAGTTTTTATGGAGTTGTAATTTTTGTGATTCTATATTTTCAGAAAAAAAATAAGAAGTGTTTATTTATTTTTTTTTCTTCATGTGTTCAAGTGCCTGCAGAAGCCAGAAGAAGGTATTAGATCCCCTAGCACTGGAGTTCTCAGCACTTGTGAGCCTCCTAATGTGGGTGCTGGGAATCGAACCCCAGTCTGCGGTAAGAGAGTGCTCTTAACTATGGAGTCATCTCTTCAACTGGAAAAGAGGCAGTTTGTCTGCAGGCTGTAACTGGCCATTAAGTTGATATGTACTATGACAAGCTATTTCTTCTGAAACTAAAAACAAACTTTCTCCATCTCAAGAATTCAAGAACCGAGATTTGGAAATATTGTTGTGGAATAGTTACTTGTTGTGGCAGAATACCAGACAGAAGCCACTTGAGGGAGGCTTTGGGGCTCCGAGCAAAGGATGTTGTCCATCAAGCCGTGGTGGGTGCAGCGGTTTGGCCCAGGGCCATGGGAACTTGCAAGTCTGGAAGCAGAGACTTCCAGAAGCCAGGACTGGGCTCTCACCATCCGAGGCCTACTCAGTGACCCATCTTTTTCCAAGCAGCATGAGCAGCTGGGGTGAGATATTCAAACCCACAAACCAGTGTGGACATTTCACATTCAAACCATAACACCACTCCTGTAAGTTTCTTCAACACTGTGGCTTTTTGTTTCCTATTAAAAGTACGTGAGCGGACAGAACAAGTTAGCATCCAATCCCCTCTGATGAGGAAACACTTGATCCCCACCTCGCCTCGTGAACAACTAGCAACATGTTGACCATAGTACAATGATCCTCTTCCAATACTAAGGGCTTCATCCTGGTGTCAGATTTGTAAGGCTACAAGTAAGAAATCTTGCTAAAAATTAATATTGTAGAGTAGATATGGCTGTGAGAGTGATGAGACCTAGAACAGATCCTGTATCTTGGATGTAGAGCTGGAAAAAATGACCAAGCAGGATCCAAACCCTTACCTGTAGCCATCAAACACTGCCAAAGGTTTTGCGGAAAATTCTGTAGGCTGGCCTTACCAAATGTGTATCTCTGTGGTTGCTGGAGTGATCCTAAAGCCCTCTGAGACCTAGCTCGACTAGGCTGACCTGAACTACTTATGGGCCCCCTCTCCATCCTTCTGCGTAGACGTAAGTGTCCTTGGGCCGCTTTGTTAGGGCCAGCTCTCCATCTTTCATTCTTGAATTCCTGACAAATCTTTAGCATTGCTTTTCTAGCCTTCACCAGACTTGTTACATGTTGGAGGAATAGCCCCAAAAGTTAACTAGACCTGCATCAGCTTGAGTAGAGGAAGATGTATGTAGAATGGACCTGAGCTCTCTAACCATTCTTTTACTAACATGTGGAACATTTGTCATTAATCCCACTGCAGAGCCAGTTCTGCTGCTGGAGTGTGGGGGTGGGGGCAGTTTGTATCTTTACAGAGAATAGAGAAGCAAGTAGGAAAGGCTTCCTTGGTTTATTACATTAATCTGTGTTAAATAAGGAATAGTAGTGGGTGGGAAACCCTGAATGGTGTTGCTAGTGGTGTTCAGAAGTTATTTGGGGTTTTCAGTCAACTAAGTTTCTTCCTTCCAGGGTAGAGGCTAAATCCGTCTCAGTGCTTCCTAATGTTGTAATTCAGGCAGGTTGTTACACAGAGGATCTCAATCTGCCATTCCTGAGCAAATCCATGACTTCATGACTCCGTGTCTCATGCAGGTCAGGAAGTAATCCTATAGGCATATTGGTGTTGCATTTACAGAGCACTTGCATAGACAATAACCCTGCCCACCATCTCTGAGTAAATGCTTTACAATTGGTACAAAATGTGTGTGTGTGTGTGTGTGTGTGTGTGTGTGTGTGTGAGAGAGAGAGAGAGAGAGAGAGAGAGAGAGGTGTCTTCTATCACACTCTGGTTTTGGTTTGTTTGTTTGTTTGTTTGTTTTTGGTTTGTGTGAGGCAGGGTCTGTCACTAAACCTGAGCCTCACCTGTTGAGTGGACTGGATGGCCTGTGAGTCCCTGGGACCCACCAGTGCTGGGATTCCAGGCATGTGTCTCCACAGCTGGCTTAATTTCCAATGGGTTGTGGGATCTCTTGCTTGTACAGCAAGTGTTTTGCCCAGTAAGCCATCCCCTCAACTCTCTTTTTCTCCTTTTTATGTGAAACAGAGACTTGCCATGTAGCTTAGGTTGGCCTTGAACTTATGATCCTTTTGCCTCAGCCACCCCCCACCCCCACCCCACCCCCCACACACCCGGGGCTGGGATTTTAGAATTGATCTGCTTGGTTTGAACAGTGATCTTTTTCTATACCTATTTGGCCACACCTACTGACTTATGCTAAAAGGATTCTGAGTAGAGTGAGCAAACTCTTTAAAAGTAAGAATAAAAATAGCAAGAGGAAGCTGTTGAGGGTTGTGGGAGGCATTCTCCTTCCTCTTCTAGGGGCTGGAATCCCACCAGTGCCAGGACATCCCTCTTGACCCTCCTAGGCCTTCGCTTAGGATATGAAGAGCAACGCTGGGGAGATGTTTGCAAGTATTGATGTGTGCCCTGTAGAACCAACGGGAAGCGGTGGTTACAGTGTGGTGGGAGCTTTATGTACAAATCCACAAAACATTCACTACACGATTATGTAGTTCGGAGCATTGCTGCAGTTACTGTGGGGATGGCAATGTCCCCTGACAAATGTCATAGAAGAAACTGATGAAACTGTTCCTATTGTCATCCTTAACTTCGACATCTCCAGTTTTAGTCACGATGCCTGCCTACCTAGCTCATCACCCTGTAATCTACTTTAAATTCTTTGGGTTTTTTGTTTGTTTGTTTTAGACATCTGCCAGTTGAGTACCGATTTAGATTCTAAATGTTTCCCTCTGCAACTCCCTTGAGAAACACGTTTCTAAGTTTAGCTACTGCTCTACCTCCATATGCTTCTTCCTCCATTTCTGGGCAACATACGTGGGTTGAAAATGTGCACGGTTAAGACAGTGGAGCTTCAGGGTCAGGCCTTCAAATAAGAAAGACAGAGACCATTATCAATTTGAAAGTAACTTTGAAGTACATAACTCTGAGTCCTTCTCTAAGGGCAACTTTATAAATAATGAGTTGGGGACTCTCTCGTGTTAGTGCAAGGGTATGCCTGCCATTTTGGCATGGGTGGGTCAGAGGGCAGTCTGGGTTTCTGTCCTCACTTTTCATCATGAGACAGCCTCTGGCTATTGCCACAGACCTGCAGAAATTTCCTCTTTTTGCCTCCTGTCCTCTAGGAGGGCTGGGATTCCAGATGTGCAATGTTGTGTCTGGTCTCATGTGGGTTCCGTTATCAGGTCCTCAGGCTTGAGCTGTGAGTGCTTTACCCACTAAGCCACCTCCCCTGCCCAATGTGAATTTGAGAGCAATGTAAACAAAGTGCTCTTCAGGCTGTCTGTATAGATCCCTGGTAGAACACTTGTCTAGCATGCATTAAGGCCCTGCCTGAGTTTAATCCCTGGCATAACAAACCATGAAAAGGTGATATGTAAAGAAAAACCACACACAGGTGGGGTGGGGGTGGGGGTGTCTTTTGGCCTTGGGTCAGGCTGGGAGACCAAGCAGCTGGTGGGTAGTGCCATCTCTGTGCATTGTTCCAAGCTAAAGTTTCTAGGGAAGAAAATAGCTACAGAAGCTTGAAGAACAGCTGCTGAGTTGACAAAGAGGTAAGACTGTTGAATGCCTGTGATTTGTCTCTGGCCTGTCACAACATCATACATCAATGGCTATCACTGAGAGCTTATAAAACAGTAAGTACTTGGTTCGATGAAGTTAGGCACACACGCAAACAAATAGCTTAGTGGGACAGGTTTCGTCTCACATTCCATTGTTGCTTAAAGGTATTATAAGTATTAAAGGAATCCCAGTCAAGTAGCTTTATAAATAACCTGTTCTGTCTGGTTGTATGGATAAATGTACCTAGAATCAAATTTCTATGTAACATGTCAGGGAAAGTGTTTCTACTTTTAGAAATTACTGGACTTACTAGACTTTGCATTTTGGCTTTAATTACCTTGAATATAACAAATCAATGAACAGGAGGTGAAGTGATCCCTGTGTGACTAAAATAGACAACATATTGCTTTTTCTTCCTTCATCTGCTTTGGACATGGGAGAATTCTTCCAGCCTCATCTAGAGCTTATGTGTTCTTACATTAAAGATGATTCCCATAACCTTCATGATTTTTTTTTTCTGCGTCGAAAGCTATTAAGCACAAAAAGGCAGGTAGAGAGGGACCCTCAAACACATAAGCACTGACAGAAGGCTGCATGAAAAATGATGTTATTTCTCATTGAGGTCAATAGAAGACTGTAATACAGGGATAGCAAGCCGCAGCGGACCCCAGGACATTCTTCATGGCAGCTCATTCCTACAGGGCTATGTCCTGAGATATGAAGAAGGCATCACCTCATCGTTGCTCTTTCTGTTCTTTGTTTATGATAAGATTCCAGAGAGATTTCAAACCAAAACAACCAGACCAAATCTGTTATACCTCGAGTATTTGGAGCATCTGGGAAATTTCGAATTTGTCTCCTTTCACCTGCTTACAGCCGTTTTTTTCTCAGCTGCCTCTCCTCTGACACCTTCTGCTTGTATTAGCACTACACTCACAATCATTTGGTGATTCAAACCAATCCCAGAGTAACTTGTGGCAAGTAAGTATCTGTGCAGCGCTTTAGAAAATGCAGCTTGCGGAAACCTTCTCAGAATTTTGTGCTCTAATGTGTACAGAAATTTACATCATAAACTGTCATGGCCAATATGAGTTCAGAGTAGGGTCGGGAATTTCTAAGGTTTGGAAAATGGAATGATCTGTAAAGTTTTGAAAACACTTCTTCTAATATAATAGAAAAATAATGGATTAAATGTCTCTTTCCTTATGTATCTTCATTTTGTATAAAATTATTCACAACAAATGTAGAATTAAGTAGAGGATATGCTTATTACCTAAAAATTATTTTGGAAGGCTAGGTATGTCGCTCAGTTGGCAGAGTGCTTGTCTAACACTCATGAAGCTCTGAATTCAGTCCCCAGCATGACATAAAGCCTAGGTGGTAGTGCATGCTTATAACAGCAACACTCAGGAGACGAAGACATAAGGAGTTCAAGGCTGCCCTGAGCTACATGACAAGTTCAAGTCCAGCCTGGGATATGGGAGACTCTCTTGGAAAGTGATGTTTTAGGAACCATTAATAATTCACTACCAATTTGACTCTAATAATGTGGGTTACTTAACTGATCTACTAACTAATAAAACCCATGTGTTTCGCAGAAAATTTTAATCCAGAAAATAGAAATAGTTCAGTGCCGACAAAGTTGGTAGTGATAAAAAATTGGGATGGAGGAAAATAATGTGAGGTAATAGCATTGGACTTCAGAGTGCCATGGTCACATCATGTGACTCGGAAATCCATACACATGACAGGAGAACATGTTTAGTGTTTAGAACGGGGAGTAAAACACTCGTATAATTGATGAAAAACTTGCAGTATCTCAGACTAGGACAATGACTTTGAATTCCTTTATTTGCATGAGTGCCAATCATACCATCAATACTGTTGATTGAGGTAGACCGCACTCAACACTACCTGAAGAGTCTAATTGAGCCACTTTCTTTTAGGATCTGAACTCTGCCTCAGCAAAGGTTTTCTAAGCAA
This sequence comes from Tokudaia tokunoshimensis, assembly GCA_036184795.1. Lineage (NCBI taxonomy): Eukaryota > Metazoa > Chordata > Mammalia > Rodentia > Muridae > Tokudaia > Tokudaia tokunoshimensis. The sequence goes on along the minus strand of BTHU01000003.1, from coordinate 90,115,144 downwards.
TGACGTGTCCTTTTCTCTATCTGATCTCATTGTAGGTCCACTGTACCCTTCTGTTTCTTCTTTATGAGTTCCTAAGTGAACCGCTTAAGAGCTGCTCTTTTTTTCCAGAATATACGATTAAATTGTGTCCATTTTAGTAGTATTGCCTTAAAACAGTGGTTCTCAACCTGTGGATTATGACCCTTCTGGGGGTGTCAAACAACCTTTTCAGGGGTCAAACGACCTTCCTTTCACAGGGGAATTCCTAAGACCTTCTGCATACCAGATATTTACATTACAATTTATAATAATAATAACAAATTGCAGTTATGAAGTAGCAATGAAAATAATTTCATGATTAGGGGTCAGCACAACATGAAGACCCATATTAGGAAGGTTGAGAACCACTGCCTTAAAGATAAAAAGATACACATACCTTCCTCTAAATTACCCAATGCTGTCACAGATCTGCTTGTCTTTATCCTGCTCCTCACTGGAGGAGGACCCTACACCTGCTGTATTGCTTGTTGAGCAGAAGCTTAACTTTAAGATATTTTTCATTTAGACTGGTGAAATGTATCCTGTTAGAAGTAGACTATAGAGGCTGGAGAGATGGCTCAGTGGTTAAGAGTACCGACTGCTCTTTCGAAGGTCCTGAGTTCAAATCCCAGCAACCACATGGTGGCTCACAACCATCCTTAATAAGATTTGATGCCCTTTTCTGGTGTGTCTGAAGGCAGTTACAGTGTACTTACATATAATAAATAAATCTTTAAAAAAAAAAGACGTAGACTATAGATCATGAGGTGGGCACGGTGGCTCATGGATGACTAACGTAGGAGGTGTACTGTGAAATCCTGTCTCAAAGAAGTGAGGAGGGATCATACACTCGCCTTTGTCTGTTTGGCAGTGGAAAGGTAGCAAATAGCTTCCCTAAATTGCTCTGTGCATAGCCCTTGTCTTCTGTTGTTGCTGGTGCTCAGGCTAAATCAACTTTAAAGCCTTTCTTGCTCATGAAAACCTAATATCATTCATTATCAGAGTCTCCCACCACCAAACTTCCATTATGACACCTGTCAGGATGTAAGTGGGTTGTGGGAATTTAGGGAGAAGGCCACTATCAGTTATTGTAACTTACAACTCTTTGACGAGGCCAAAATAGCAGGTTACTTTGTGAAGGAGGGCAGCTTCCCAAAGTGCCTGCCCCACAGTCCTTGTCCCAGAAGGTGTATCACACAGAACCAGACTCAAGTAGAATGTTCTAGAGCCAGTCGGTGCATCCATTTGTGGTTATCTTTCTCAGAAATCTACAATCTCCGAAATTCTATGGCAAATAAAGGCCAGGACCCCAAACTAGAAGGTACCTTGCCTCTTTCTTTCTTTCCTTCCTTCCTTCCTTCCTGTCTGTCTGTCTGTCTGTCTGTCTGTCTGTCTGTCTGTCTGTCTGTCTTTCTTTCTTTCTTTCTTTCTTTCTTTCTTTCTTTCTTTCTTTCTTTCTTTCTTTCTTTCTTTCTTTCTTTCTTTCTTTCTCATTCCAGGATTTCACCTCTTCTAAGTGCCTCTTCTTTTAAAATTGAGTTGAACAGTGGGAGCTAAATTAGAAAAGCTTGAGAGCAAAAGCCTGTTTGCTTTTTTTGCTCAGAAGAATTTGGTTTATGGGTGCACCAAAAGATTCCCTGTCCCTCAGGGATGGACTGCACGCTGTCTTGAGGCAGCCGAACTCACCAGATGCATTAAGCGTTTGATTTCCATACCTGCTACATTGGAATCTCTGTCACCTGTATTATCTCCCAAAGCTACCGTGACATGTTCTTCAGCTTAAGGACTTCGGATCTATATATCCTGCCATAGAGACTTCACCAAAAAGAGTGATTTTGTTTTGTTTTGTTTTTGATGTATATGAGTACACCATTGCTCTCTCCAGACACACCAGAAGAGGGCATCAGATCCCATTACAGATGGTTGTGCACCACCATGTGGTTGCTGGGATTGAACTCAGGACCTCTGGAAGAGCAGCCAGTGCTCTTAACCACTGAGCCATCTCTCCAGTCCACAAAACAAATGTTTACTTTTCCTTACCTAAATCTCTCTCTCTGTCTCTGTCTCTCTCTGTCTCTCTCTCTCTCTCTCTCTCTCTCTCTCTCTCTCTCTCACTCGTTCTCTCTCTCTCTCTCTCTCTCTCTCTCTCTCTCTCTCTCTCTCTCTCTCTCTCTCTCTCATGCAGACAGTAGAAGGATGTGGTCAGAGAGTCTCTTTCTCAAAAAATGCTAGTGTTCTAAAGTCTGTGCCCAGACTTTTCTCATATGCTAGAAACTTACTATAGCATGGTCCAGTTTTAGTATGAAAATGTGCATACCAAGTCCCTGTGGCAGCCTGGAAGATGGCCACGTCTTGAGAGACAGTAGCATGGTGCTGACTGTGATCTGTGTCTTGCATCTTTATTCACTTTTCCAGCCTTATCTTGCTTAGTCTGTATCTGAAATCTATGAAGCACTATTTTCTTTTTCCAGTGTTGGTAGACACAGAAAAATTGGGTTGGATCTCACTAAGCAAAGTTCATTGAAGTTTCTGATATTTAGACAGTCCATATTCTTCACTGTAGTATGTTTCTAAGAATGTCAAAAAAAAGCAACAAAACTTGATTGTTATTTAATCTTTCCTCCTGAATAATTATGGTAGAGCCTACAGGTATTAGCCATTAATTGATTCCAGCCATACTGACTGGGCAATCCGCAGATTAAACATGAGGACCACAGAATTAGAGATGGGATGAGAAAGAATTGGAGATTTTATTTTTATTTTTAAAGGTCTGTCTTCTCTTTTACTTATAGCTAGGTCAATTTTTAAATTTTTATGTGTAAGCATGTTTTACCTGAGTGTATGTCAGTGCACCATGTGTGTGCAGTATCCAGAGAGGCTTGAAGAGGGTATCCGATTCCCTAGGGTTGGACTAACAGCTCTGAACCACTGGGTGGGCGCTGGGATTCAAACCAGTATCCTTTCCAAGAACAGCAAGTTCTCTCAGCCATTGTGCATCCCTCCTGCCCCCAAGGTTAATATTAACTTTACGTTATCTCTGATCTCATTTACAAAGTTAATAAAATACTTCAGCTATTTTCATAAATTTATAAATCTCCTTTCCCTTCCATTTCAATTGTCTCGTTTTAAATGTTACTGGTTTGTAAATAATAATACATTCAAATCTAATAAATAACAACAGCCATCATTTTTAAACTTATGCTTTAAATAACACAAAATGCTGAAAGTGGGACTGGAGAGATGGCTCAGCGGTTAAGAGCACTGACTGTTCTTCCAAAGATTCCTGAGTTCAAATCCCAGCAACTACATGGTGGCTCTCAACCATCTGTCACGAGCTCTGACGCCCTCTTCTGGGATGTCTGAAGACAGCTACAGGGTCCTTACATATAATAAATAAATAAACCTTAAAAAAAATGCTGAAAGTGAGTAGATTACTGAATGGGAAATTATTTTTTTTTAAAAACATCTGTCATATTGCGAAGCTTTTTGAGCATCTAGGACATAAAAATACAAATCCATTTAAGGAAAGCCATTGGTATTTCTGTTAATTAAGAATTGTCATGACCAGGCAGTTTAGTCAGCTCTAGTCTTAGAGTTGCAAAGACCCAGAGCATGGCAAAGCACTGTCAGAGGAAGTTATCAAACACCATGTAATTCAGAACTATTTCTGCGTATATGGAAGCTATTCACGACCAGAGATTTCCATGTGACATCAGTTAGATTCTTAGCTACCTAGATGGTTCTCATACAACCTGTTTTACTATGTTTTCTCAAGGGCTTTGAAAAAGACACCTAATCTATGACTTAAATCCCTGGATTTAGATTATTCCACATTACAGAGTTCTGCTGTCTTAGGGTTTTTATTGCTGCAATGAAACATCATGACCAGAAATCTAACTGGGGAGGAAAGGGTTTGTTTAGCAGACACTTCTATATCACTGTTCATCACTGAAGGAAGTCAAGACAGGAATTCGAAGAGAACAGGAACCTGGAGGCAGGAGGTGATGCGGAGGCCATGGAGGAGTGCTGTTTACTGGATTGCTCCATGTGCTTTGCTCAGCCGGCTTTCTTATAGAACCCAAGACCACCAGCTCAGGGACGGTACCACCCACAATGGGCTGGGCCCTCCCCCATCAATCAGTAATTAAGAAAATGTCCTACAGCTAGATCTTATGAAGGCATTTCCTCAACTGAGGTTCCCTCCTGTCATTGGACTCTAGCTTGGGTCAAATTGACATAAAACTAACCTGAACAACGGACTAATCACAAAAATCTCCATTATCCAATAAGCTTTGTCTTCTGGGACCTAGCTTACATCATTGAGTTCCCTTTAGGCCTAAAGGCTTTTGGAGTTAGATGAGCTCTTATACTCTTTCACATTCCCTGGGCTGTGTGACCTCAACATTTACAATGATGTAAGTAAACTTGGTTATGTTCGTGGTTCCCACAGCAGTGCAATTGAAAGGATTTATGTATTTTTGGAATTGACAGCAAGCAGAATTATATAATAGTATTTTTAGAACTATCCATATGTCAGGCACTGTGCAAGACAAAAGGAATGCAATTTTAGCCTTAAAAAGGCATGAATTCTCTCCTCATAGAGCATCTGATAAAGTGAGGTTGAATGCAACTCACCAGTGAAATTTGGGGTTATGTAGTCAGATGCCTAACTATTGGACTCGATATTTGTTGCGTAAACTCCTAACTATACTCATTTTCTTCTCTTCTAGATCGATATTAATGACATTCAAGAGTTGCTATAGAATTAACTTGGAGATTGTCAGTAGCAAGTTAACTAGAGTTTGTGGTCTATTACGTTTAGCCTATTGGAGTCTGGAATGATGGTTGGTTTGTTAAGATCACTTGCTGCTCTTGCAGAGGATCAGGTTTGGTTCCTACCACCCATATAGCAGCTTACAGGTCTCCATCCATCACCCTCTTCTGGCCTCCATGGGCACTGGCACTGGGTGTGCACATGGTGTTCAAATTAAGATACAAGCAGAAGACCCCCACACATTAAAATAAAATTAAGTCATTAAGTAATTAAAAAGTAATCATGCACAGGAAAGAAAAAGTTCACCTAAAGGCAATGTATTCATTCTATGTCCACTGGATGCTTATTTTATAATTAAAGGTACTGTCCCTTCCAAGATTTCATGGACACATGAAATAACACTTGATGGTGAGAGTTTAAAGTCAGCTGGGAAACTGACAGTACAGAGCCATTAGGATGGGTCCTTCCTGCCTTGTTGCCGTTGAAGATATTTTCTGAATATTTTATTCTAAACGACCTTCATTAAAGTCGTATTATATTTTGTGGAGTTTTTTTTTTCCAGGTGATTCAGAAGCTGTTCTAGTGAAGGGGTCTGGAAGTTCTAGTTCAAAATGACTTAGAAGCCGGGCGGTGGTGGCGCACGCCTTTAATCCCAGCACTTGGGAGGCAGAGGCAGGAGGATTTCTGAGTTCGAGGCCAGCCTGGTCTACAAAGTGAGTTCCAGGACAGCCAAGGCTACACAGAGAAACCCTGTCTCGAAAAACCAAAAAAAAAAAAACAAAAAAAAAAAAAAAAAAACAAAACCAAAATGACTTAGAAAATTCGTCCTTATCTTAGCAAGTTTTAGGTTATTAGACAGTATATGCGGTTGGGTTCTTAAGTGGGCTCACTGCAGTCATGCTTTGGAAATGGCTTTCCTCTTTCCCTACTGCTCCCAAATCACCTCATGTCAGAGAATACAGTAATAGTGCTAGAAAGCTAGGCGGGAAAGCAGTCAACTGGGAAAATGGCCATTTCTCCTTCAAATGCCCCTCACTTTTAAATGCTTGTGAGGCTGTCCACAAACTCAGGAACGTGGGACAGGATGGCCTCTAATGAGACCTCAGAATGGTTCTCTGGTGGCCACAGAGTCTTTTCTTTCAAAATCCATGGGAGTGCATTGAGATACCGAATAGAAAGTCCTCTGGGTAGTTCCCTCCTGACATCTTCACATGGAGAACGCAGATAGAAACCGTACCACCTGGGTGGCCTGTGTGCCCACGACTCATGAAGACGGCTACTGTGCAGAAGAGGCTTGTAGTTATTTGCAAGTGTCCTACTGAAAGTCTCATTTCGAGCTTGTATTTTGTTTGTTTCTTACCCTCTCTGGAATGATGAAAGATGTTTATTTTAGGAGGACTCATGCTCTTCAGGACCCGCACTTTGTACCTACAGACCTTGACTGTAGGCTGTGAGGGATACAAGGCATAACTGTTTGAAGCCTGAAAATTTTGTAGACATCAAGAAATGTACTATTCCGGGGAGGCTCAGGCGCAGTGTGTCGATAAGGATGTTAGAACTTTTAGATGTTCTTGATCTCTTTCTGTTATGAAAATCTCAGGATGGAAAGGGAGGCTAGCCCAGAAAGGAGGTCATTCCTGTTTGAAGGTTCTAGAACAGGGAGAAGAAAGTGAAACCAGTCAAATCTAGCCTGATAATGATGGGACAGCTTCCAGATGTGGAAGTCACTCTAAACCTCCCATATTTTGCTAAGAAAACATATACTAGAGCTTATATAAAGCTGACATGCTACAGAAATGCAGCATCCTCAGGTTAGGTGGTATTCAGCAAGCGCGCTATTTCAAGGCTTGCTAGAGGTTCTGGCATATATGCCTTCTGTTAAGCGACACACAGTAACTCATGCCCTGTATATTCTCACAGGGTAATGTTGCCATGAGGTAAACAGGTCAGCTGTGAGATTTTTGCAAAGTGAACCTAAAAATATGAACTAAATTCCGACTTACATGGGTGATAGGAAGGAAATATGTCAAGTTTAGACTTCCTCTTAGCTCTCTTGTTTTGTCATCTCTGCCCGAAAGCGTCACTGAGGAAGGACTGCGGCTTCGGACTCCTAGCTGAGCAAGAACGTGCAGAGTGACCATTTGCTCCCGCTTGCTTTCCGTTCCCTTTCATAGCAGATTGCATCTGAGCAGACAACTCGATGTGCAAGAAAGAGAAAAATCGAGAAGCGGTCCCTGGTCATTGAGATCAGCTCTTAACAATTCTGAGTATGAAAACCACATGCTATTTTCAAATGAGAAGCAGTCCTGGCCATTTTTGGATTTTTCTTTTTTTTTTTTCTTTTTTTTTTTTTTTTTGCAGTGGCTGCTCTGCAGATCTGATTTACCAGGTTTACTGAAAACCTCAACTTAAAAAGCACCACATTTGCATGGGTAAGACTGAACTCTGAATTCCAGTTCAGACTCACACTGCGGGCGAGTGTTGGAAATGGGGATCGTGAAGTTTTCAAGTGATGAAGCGATTCATTTGAGTTTGGCATACTGATCTAAATTGATCCTTAACAGTAATTTTTGTGACCTTTCATTTCCGCACTGGCTATAATGCATTTGGGGAATGATTCTTTGCATGCTTGTATTACTGCAAAAGTAACCTGCCATGACTGAAGCTGAGTACCGAGTCTTTAATTTCATCATCTCAGGAAATCCTCAGATCTGTACCTTAATGAGATAAAAATGATGCTACCCTTTGTTTTTAGAAGATGCCGAGGTTTAGTTATACCCATTAACTCCTGTAGTAGCCTCAAATGTAATTATCAGTGAAAGAGAAGCAGGCACTTGAGAGGAGGAAAATGACTTACACAGAGATGTCTGCTTCTGGGTTGAACAGTTGTTTCGGGGCAGAGGAGACAGAACCTACCCAGACTGTCCACTGCCCTTTTCTGGGTGGTGCTGGTTGGTGGATCTCATCCAGCTGTTTTAGAAAGCAGGTCTCAGGGGCACAAACTTCTGGATTCTGAACTCTTACACCAGGGAATGCTTTTGATAGCAAGAGTGGTGTCAGAGGGGAGGAAAGGGGGCTTAGAAACACATGTCCTGTATCAAGGAACTCAAGACAGGGCCTTGACTGAGAGTCTCCTCCAGTGTCCTATCTGGCCCTATTCTCGCCTGCCTCCTTGTTTCTTTTCTCTGCAGATGCATAACTAACACAGGTTCCCCCCCCCCTTCTGGGGGTGTGGGAAGTAGGTCCAGTCAAGGAGCAGCCACCAGATGTCATTCTGACCTTAAAAATAGGCTCATCACAATAGCAGTCTCTTGAGCTCTCCTGACTTGTTCAGCTTATTACAGACTAGGGCCTGGATTGCTAGAGGGAGTTCCTTAAGGAGGCAAAGCACTTATGCTTGTTTTTATTTCAAATATAATCCAAGGAGCTTGGTATAGCCCTATAAATAATCATTGATCCTCCCAGGATGCCTCACAGCACATATTATTTCTGTCTGCAAATGAACGGAGAAATCAAGAACCATTAGACATTCTACCTAAGGTATGCAAATAGACACCCTGAAGGCTGATGGCGGGACCGGGGACCTTTTGCTGTATTTCTGCTTTTGCCAGAAGCTCTGTGTACGAGGAGCATCCCATGACTGAAAGTAAAGATAAGAGCCCCTAACCTATGTTACTTTAATACTCAGGGACCCCTAATCAAAGCTGGGCTGTTATCTCCTCTAACCAGAAGCGCTCTCAAGGAAGTAATGTTGGGAAAGCAAAGGAATTTCTAGTTGTGCCTTTGAAGTTGTCTGGTCTGCTGTAGATGGTGTTAAGTCGTGCTATGGGGGGTTTAAATTAGGCAGGGAGCAGTCACAGCATGAGAATGTAAAGCAAGTGTTTGTGTGGCTGTGTTCAAGGCCTAAATTTAGCTTCTGTAAAATTTTTGTTAACCTCCTTTTTGTAAGTTACCCTCCATCTGCTGCCTGCTACCCCCCTTTGCTGCCAACCTCCCCTCATGGCTGTCTGACGCCCTTCTTTACATTATAACTGTGGCTATGGTCCAGTACCAATGACTTTGCATGGTAAATTAGAGACAAACTTTTTGGCAGTGAAACCCTTAGAAGCTATATGGTTTTTTTTATGTCAAAAATAGATAGCTTTGGGGTTGCGGCATCTGTTATTTCTATCTTGTATATGTTAGTGATTAGCGTGTCTGTAAGAAAAGCTATTTGCCTGCCTCCCCCTATAGCCAATCAAATGAAACCAGTCATTGATGGTTAGTTTTCATTGGGGATTATGTGAATTTATTATGCTAATTTCCTTTTTGTAGGTTACCATGGGGATCAGAGGATTTATTTGGTTTGGGGCTCATAGACAAGGAGAAATAGCATAAGAGGAGTGAGCATTGGGCACCTACTAGATAGTAGTACCCAGTGAATACATACGGAATGAATTAGAGAGGAGAAGGAATGGCTCTTGTGAGAATTCAGCTCGTGACATTAGAGGTCATCCAATCTATGTCCTCTCTGAGGACAGCAAATGAATTACATCCCTAATCCAGACAAGCTTTTGAAAGAGAGATTCAAGACCAGTGAGATGGTTGACCTGGTAAAGGTGCTGTCTGTCTAACCTCAAAACCTGAGCCCCAACCCTGGAGCCCACATGGAAAAAGGGTTCCACAGTGTGTCCTCACCTCCACATGCATGCCTTGGCATGTGCTCATGTGCGTGCGTACACACACTATATAAATAGTATAAACTAGCCATTTGGAGCATTAGAAAGATGGTCAGGACTCCACTGTCAGAGAAACACTTGCCTTTTGTAGACTTTGGGTATGTTACTTGCTTTTTATCCTCCATGGTAGGACTGTGGATGGGGACCCAGGTTCACTACTATTCTGCCTGGCACCCTGCATCACTTCAAACAGCAGATCACTTACTATCTTGACCGAAGGACTGGTAGGCTGGCACCTCACCCCACTGAGTAGTGGTGCTTGGTTCAGGACGTGTGACTGGATGAAGCAGGGCCAACCAGAGACCTTCTGTGGTGTTGCCTCAAACCTAACCTGACTAGTGTTAAAGATCTGAATCTGAGTCTGAAAGGCTCGTTTCCTTCTCGTCTTGAGAAGGAAAGACATATAAAGAACAGTGACACTGTGTTTTGATGATTGTGGCCTTTCCAAGATGGGAACTTAATCCCCAGTACAACAGTCCTAGGGAGTGGACTTTTAGGAGATGATGAAGTCTTGAAGGGAGAGCCTCACAAATAGGGTTAGTAGCCTTTGAAAAGCTGAAGGCAAATAGCTAGGCCTCTTATCCCTCTGTCATGGTTGCCATGTGAGGATACCTACACAGCACTATAACAGACAAGGCTTGACCTTGGAGCTTCCTTCTTCTCAAACTATAGGAAAGTGAATTTCTCTTTATATGTTACTCTGTCTGTCCTGACTGATTTTATGTTAACTTGTCCCATGCTAGAGCAATATGAAAGGCGGGAGCCTCCAGTGAGAAGATGCCTCCATAAGTTCCAGCTGTAGGGCATTTTCTTACTTAGTGATCATGTGGAGGGTCCTGCCCACTGTGGCTGGTACCAACCCCGAAATAGTGGTTCAGGGTTCTATAAGAAAGCAGGTTGAGCAAGCCATGGGAACAAGTCAGTAAGCAGCACCCCTCCATGGCCTCTGCATCAGCTCCTGTCTCCAGGTTCCTGTCTTGACTTCCTTTGATAATTAACTGTGGTGTGGAAATGTAAGCTGAATAAACCCTTTCCTCCCCAACTTGCTTTTTATCGTGATGTTCATCACAGCAGTAATAACCCTAAGAGACTCTCCAAGGCTGTTTGTTATAGCAGCAGGAACAAACTGCAACGACAGCTATAAGCAGAGATGTAAGGCACACGGAACCCGAGTTTCTCACTTGAGTCCATCCCAACACAGACCTAACTACTGTTCTTACTGGGGTTTTCATTGTTTTTAACCCCAAATCCCCATTTAGGTAAAGGCAGTTTGTTGGGTTCAGTGAGTTGGTTATTAAAAATAGTTTCTGCTGATCCAGACCAAATAGAATTCATGGGCTCTCATCTGAGAGGGTCTTTATTTTTGTTTCCTGACATCTAATCAGAATATATTCAGTAGACTAAGTTTTTCCCCAGACTAAGTATTCATCTCCAGGATGAAAACTCAGGCAATCACCATAAAATTAAACAATATTCTTCAATGTAATAAAGTTAAATTGCAAATCCACCAAGGTTCATGAGGTAATCAAAACTTGAGGCATGAAGTGAGATGCCCTACCTTTCCTTCCTTGGCTAAATAAGATCTTTGCCAGTTGAAATCCACTGTAAGTTTCTTCTTGGTAGCCAGGGTCGGGATCTGCCAGAGTCTGTGCTGAAGAAGTAGGGAGAATAGAAGGCAGGGTGATGCTTGCTTCCTGTGCTTCTGCTGTGGCTTCGCGTCCTACACACCTTTCCGTCATGGTGGAGCATCCGGTGAGCGCCTCTCATACCTGCCTTCTTTATTAACTTGTAAGTAGTGCACGTTGCTCATGCAGTGGATTATTGGCTGTTAGTTCCACAGAGACTCTGTGATGAGGTCTTTTGTGATGAGGTCTAGGCTGTCCCCTTGGCAGCTTCTATGAGGCATCCAAACAGCTCCTCCCCTCTAGTGGCCTGCCTCTCCCTACAGGAAGTCCTGTGGTCCTTGGCCAGACAGTTTTGGGTGGGCAGGCCAGCTCAGCAGTCACTTCACCTCCAGCTCTCCTTCAGTTCTTGTTTTCTGGACTTTTTTAGGACAGAGACAGATGTTCTTCCAGTGCAGGGCATAGGATAGGCTTCTGTCCTTTTGAAGCCCACCTCTCCTAACTTGCCTGTATCTCTCTCCCTTCTCCTGGATACCTGGGCAAAGGGATTATCCACCGCACACTGTGCTTCCTGGAATTCTTCCTCTTTCACTCTCCCTTCATTACCATACTTTTGGCTTTTTGGCTGTGGTCAGGGCTTTTTACAGTCACATAGTGGATTGCCAAAAAATTTAGTTTTCAGATTTGCATTGGGTCTGGAACTTCACGTTAGTATTTCACCACTGTATCCTGCTACCTCAGCTGAACTGCCAGTGTGAAAGATCTTTGAAGAAGCACTCTGTAGTGCACTCTAGAAACACAGGGACTTAGGTCCCTCTGATCTAGAGGGAGCAAGGCTAGAACACAAGGACCTAATTAGAACAGAGCATAAAAAGGCTACTGCAATTCACAGAGCAGAGACTGTAAGAGCTTGATGTAGGCTTTCCCAGGTACCTTGGTTCTGTGTCTAGTTAATGCATTTTTTATTACTTAGTAAACCCAAATTATTAATGTTCATCTTCTGGTTTGCACTTTTCTCATAACTGAATATGCAAATGGCAATAATTAAGACAGTAAGGACAAAAATTTGAAATGAAAAAAGCAAGAGTTGCCCCAGAGCCAGATCTGTACAGAGACATACCATGTCCACACTCCTAAAGCTTCTACAGTTGTGGTACTGTGCCACGTGCACAAACTGATTTACCATCCTATACCCAAAGAATACTTTTCTTGACTCAAGAGATGGAGGAATTGACAGAAGGTGGGAAAAGTGGTAAACAGAAAGCTCCATCTGTCACCTAGAATCTAGGTGTATTGTTCATCTATTTAGTTCAATAAGCAGTTATCTGTTGCACACCTGTTTTTATGTAAACACCGTTGCAGCCACTAAGCCTGTAGGGGTGAACCTAGGAACAGTTTGATCTGACACATCCCCGTTCTAATTGTGCTTAAGAAAGAAGAAAAAGAACAGGACTGAGAGGACTGCTTTTTAAAGGCATTTTTGGTAGAGGAGCTATGGCGTGTTGATCCCACCATTTGTTTGCAGTTCACATATATTCCTAACTGAATGGCACTATAAATATGTAAATGAAATATCTCTGACACAGGATTTTTCTGACAAGCATAGACTTCCCAAACCCTTCCTCCTGGAGATGGTGTCTGAGTCTCTCCTCAAGTGGAGCTCAGAATTTCTTTACAAGCTCTATACTGGAAAACGTGTCTGGTGGGTTGAGTATAAGTTTCTGAATGCTGTTCTGGCAGTGGTCACCTCTGCCCTGTTAGAGCTTTCTGTTGTCACGTCTAAAGAGCTCTTGCAGGGGAGTTATTCTATTGTTTGGGGGGTGGGTGTTTTGTTTTGTTTGTTTTCTTTTATTCTCTGCTCAGTTCTTTTCTTCAGTTTCAAACCATGGGGCACAGAAAGATGAGTGTGATAGTCTGAATAAGAATGGCCCATATAGGCTCATATATTTGAATGTTTAGGTGCCAGAGAATGACATTCTTTGAAAGGATTAGAAGGATTAGGGGTGTGCCCTTGTTGGAGGAGGTGAGTCAGTAAGAGTGATCTTCAAGGTTTCAAAAGCCCTTGCCAAGCCAAATGTCTCTCTTGGAGGTTCTTAGTGATTACTCCAACACCACCACACTTGCCACTGTGCTCCCCACTGTGATGGTAATTACTAAACCTCTGAAACTGTAAGCAAGTTTCAATGCTTTCTTTTATAAGAGATGCCTTGGTCATGACTACAACACAAGCAAAACCTTTTCAGCTAAAATAGTAGACAAATTGTCAGAATTTGCTTAGAATGTTTTCTCTAACAAGTTATCCAAGGTGTTTTCCACAAAGCAAGAAAATGAATCTTGTTGAAAGAGTGTTATAAATATGAAATAACAGGTAGACTGCACTGAGACAGGTTAGAAAAAGTGTACTTCCACTCGACAAGGAGTGCTCCATACCTGTTCAACCATGATTTTTAGGTTTATTTTGATGAATATGTTTCCTGGATTCTGCATGACACAAATGACATGCTGATCCCCACCAGGAGCCCTGACTTCGCCAGCCTTCGTTTCCTTAACTACAAGGTAAAGGTGTTGAATGTGTGTCTCAGTGATTCTTTTTCAAGGTTAATGAAGGAATAAATGAAATATTATTATACAATTAAGCCTTTTATAAATCATAAAAACTTTTATATTTGATACATGATTTTTTTTGTCATTTGCTTTTGAATGTTAACATTTATGAGTAATCCTACTCTGTTAAACTATTCTTCCTCAATTCAGTGTATTTAGATCCAGACATATCTTACTGGTATATCTGAACCAGTTTAGGTTTTGTGTGTGTGTGTGTGTGTGTGTGCGCCCATGTGTGCATGTCTATATGCATGTATAGATTTACTTTGTGGTGGTGACATTTGAACCCAGAGCTTTGAACATTCTAGCCAGGCATTTTACCACTGAGCTACATCCCCATCCTAAGGTTAGGTAAAAGTTTTATGATGAGACTCAAACTAACACAGACATTCCAGGCTGCATTTCTATTAGGGAAACATGTCTCTTAAAGCAGGAACCACCTGGGTTTGAGTTTCTGCTCTGCCATTCACTGCTGAATAGCTTTGGGGAAATTAATTATTTTGTTCTTCATCTCCTCCTCCATGAAATAGTATGAACATAAAATGGGGAAAATTGCAGAGCTCAATACCACTTGCTGAGTGTTATGGTAAGCCTTTAAGTGCTGGTTCTCTTCACTTTGAAAGCAGACACAATGGAACCTAGCATTTATTTTAACAGGTTGTTTTCTTCATGGAAAAACCTCAGTTTCTGTTCATCTTCTGCTGCGGTTGTGAAAGCATATCACATCTGCACTGATTCTAATAAACCATATTTTAAAGTGTTTTAATGTTTGTACTGATTACCGGCTTTTGCAGAGAATTGAGTGCAGCTGGCCTCTGATAGAAATAATACAGGAAACTTTTTTTTTTATTTATTTTATTTGAAATGCTATAACTTGAGATCATTCTTGATATGTATGCCGGACTTAGGTCTATCTGTTCCTAGAAAGGTTTTCAAGTGGTCGATGGGATAAGGCCTGATAGAAAGCAAGGCCGTGGAAAGTGCAGTGGAGGTGGCGGGAGCATGAGCAGGTGTGTGTCCAGACGTCTGACAGTGATGGAGATGACAGGGTGGAAAGCCCCGCAGAGGGGAGAGGGAGCTGGAGCTGCATCTTCCTCCGCTGCCACCCTTCTTCAGTTACTGCTCTGTTGGGTGGCACCATCTCCTCTGTGTTTGGAGGACTGAGAGGTCGGGGTGCCTGGTTGGAAATGAGCCACAGCTGACCAGTGTTTACAGCATGCAGATAGGCAGTGTCCGGTCTTTCTGTCGCCTGGACAGCTTCTTCTGCGTTGGAAGCGCCTGCCATGTGTCTCAGCTGTGAATCTTTGCCTCTGCCTGCAGTGGCGTTCAACTTTCTCTGAAATGGTCCCAAGCCAGGAGTAGTAGGAAAATGACTGCAGATGATCTATATAAAGAAGATTTTGATGCATGACTTTTGTTTATGATTTGTAAATGACCTAATTTCTTTTAGTCAGTGTTGCCTCTTGAGGAATGTGTTTAATGGAAGCTTATGCTATTGTGGATCCTCCAACCTAATCGTGTAATTACCATATGCCATCAATCCTGTTCCTACAGGGTCCCTCCTTTTTCCCTTTTAGAGCTGGAGTGCAATGAGAGCAAGTGTTTTCTACTTCAGTACATTATTCACTTAAAAAGTGTGTTGACAAGTTAAGGATATGAAGAAGACGAAATCTAGATGATTGCTTCTTAAAGTGGAACCCATTAGGCTCCACTCTTAGGGACGCCCCTCAGCACCCCTGCCATTCTGGTGGAAAGCTTGTTGCACTCTTCGTTTTCAGACTTCCATTTTCAGCGTGCTACTTTTTTCCCCCATCTTCTTCCCTGTGCCAGAGACTTTTTAAGGTACTTTTTCTATTGTGTCCAAAGCCAAAAACTTGGCAGAGAGAAGGGTAACACTTAAGTGGCTAATACAGGAGAAGATTACCATGTTCGGTCCTTTCCCCAACTCTTCTTCTCTTCGAGACAAGGATGGTATGGTCGATGGTTCTTTTCTTGCTGCCAACCCAATGTTATTAGAGATATAATTTCCAATGGTTGTAAAAATCCTAAGACCACAATAACTTAGAGGAGAAAACAAAATTATCGTGTGACTCCTGTACCCTGAAAAGCTCTGGGCTTGGTGGCTCTGCCCAGCACTGTGTGTCCTCCCACCGCTCAGTGTGCTGTGCATGTTTCATGTCCGTAAAGTCTCGCCTGCATCCTCCCTTTTAGGGGCTGATAATGCTTTCCCTGACATATGAATGCATGCAAATAGGGACAGACTCAAAATGGAGTTATCTCATGTCAAAAGCCTCAATGCCCTAAACCCCCTAGTGTAAGTCAAAGCCATATAACCCAGACACCGGAAGATCGGTATTTTTGTCCTCTAGTAGAGGAAGCTGCCAGGACCACACAGAGACTTGAAGAGCCCTGCAAAGGGAATACATGGCCTCTTTCTTTTCACACCATCCATCCATCTGTCTAGGTGACTGAGGAAAGACTCAGGGAAGCACTCTTAGCTCTTCTTGTTGTTCAAATGGAATAAGAGAATTGATAGAAAAAACGCTGTTTCCATTAAAGCTCCTTTTAATGATAATTCCCGTGATGTTTATATTGGCCATCATCATGCCATCTCTTTCTGCAGGATGGAGTTGAGATTCTGGTCCATATGGACTCTCCACTCTAGTTTCATCTTCTGTGAAGAATGGGGTGACCACAATAGCCAGGGTAAACTTTCAAGAAGGTAGATACTGAGAGAGACTGGTGTTGAGAGAGACTGGTGTGTATCGTGTCTCTCTCTCTCTCTCTCTCTCTCTCTCTCTCTCTCTCTCTCTCTCTCTCTCTGTGTGTGTGTGTGTGTGTGTGTGTGTGTGTGTGTGTGTGTGTGTGTGCTTGCGCACAAGCACACTCTTGCCTGCCTCCTTTGGTTTGGTTTGGTTTGATGTAATTTAAGAAGTATCAATCCGTGAGTTGGTGAGGGGCAGGAAAGCCCCATCGCTGCAGAGACACTAGAACATTAAAAGGCAGCACATGGTTAAACACTGATCTAGCCCTGGAAACATAGAGGATCCAGCTGATTTGTCTTGGGGCACAAAGCTGTGCATGTCAGGAAACTTAGAAGAAAATGATCCTCAGTGATGGAGTCCTAAGTGCATCAAATCAAAGCTCATTGAGTCGCCAGGTCATTAACTCCTTGGTATTTAATTTCTGGCTGCTCCACTGCTAGACAATGTCCTTGGACCCATGTGTTAAATCTGCTCCGAAAGAATGCTTTCTCTCAGGCCAGGCAGTGGTGGTGCACACCTTTAATCCTACCACTTGGGAGGCAGAGGCAGGCAGAGTTCTGAGTTCAAGGTCAACCTAGTCTACAGAGTGAGTTCCAGGACAGCCAGCCAGGGCTATACAGAGAAACCTTGTCCCAAAAAACAAAAAAGAAAAAACAAAACAAAAAAACCCAACAACAACAAAGAATGCTTTCTCTCTTTCAGCCGGTCTTGTTTTTTGTATTGTGAAAAACAACAGGAGAACATTGTGACAGTCTAAAGCTGGTAGGGGCAGCTGCTGTGTCCCTGGTCGCCATGTTAGTCAGGCCCTGCAGAACAAACCCATGAGAAACTTGGCAGTGAGAAGAATCACCTTAGACGGATCTGTGGCTAATGTGAGTCTAATGTGAGAACTTTTCTATGTGTTTGAGTTCCGCCAAGTTCCCACCTTCTATATTACAGTTAACATTGTTATGTGCGGGCATTTTAATTGAATTTTTGGCATTATTTTAGTGGTCCACAATTCATTAAACCTTAGGTCTCAGGCTAATAACACATAGAAAAGTTAAGCAATGTCTTCCCAGACAGCTCAGTGGATAGTCTTTCAGATGTTCAGTGTTCCTTTGTTCCATGGGTGTGTTCTGAAGTATGCCTCAGTGCCACAGAATCACTTAGCACACTGGATGCAGGCTTGAGAAACTGTGCGGGTTACTTAATGGTCTTATAATAACAAAACACAAAATATAAAGCATTAAAAATAATTAAAGTTCATGCTTCCCAAATGGACTTAATAAATAACAAGGTGTATGATGTTATGTTTCCTTTGTAAGGAAAAAACTTAATTCATTTGTCACTTTTATGTCATTATTTTAATTTCTCTCTTACATTATTTTTTTAAATCATTTCACATAGGTAGCTCCTACCCTGTATGTATTTCTAGCTATGCAATGTTTGATACCTGTGAATGTGTGTGTGTGTGTGTGAGTGTGTGTGTTTCCAGTTTTGGGAACTGAACCTAGGTGCTTGTGCACACTAAGTAAGAACTCTACCCTTTGAGCTGCATCCTTCATTGCCTCTCTTGTGACTTTAGAGGACACACACACACACACACACACACACACACACACACACACACGCACACGCTGTCTTGATTTAGTACCTGGCTTCAAGTCAATGTTAATTCTTAGGAATGTTCTTATCATGTTCATTAAAATATTTATATTGTTTTTATTTCACCTCCAGTAGTAGCCAGCATGTTTCTGCTTGAACTAATTCCCTGAGAATTTATTAATACAGTCTCATGGAATTCAAAGAGAACTCCAGGTTTAAAATAAGCTTTTAGTAAAATGTTTCTAAGGATCTAGTAAATAATATAAATTCACTTTATAGTCCTCTATAACTTAAGTCCTTCTCATTGTCACCCATGACATCTAGTGACTTGAAGAAATGCAGAGCCACACAAAGGCCTTCTCTTATGCTGCGGGAGCAGAGAGCCTAGTCCAGTTACATCATTTCTGCACTTTCTACCGTTTAAAAACTCCCAGTCCCAAGTGTTTTGTACCCCAAAGTGCCACCAATTAGCATGGTTACCAGCCAGTAGAAGCTAGGACTCTCAGACTTTGGAACACTTTCTAGGTTATTTTAATATTTAGACTGTTGTCTGTTTTCCATAGGTCTGGTCTATATGAAATTCAGAGTATATTGTTTCTGTTAATCTTCCCCCCCCAACCTGGAGTGACATCAAGCGCTTGCTCTGAAGTATTAAGTGTGTTATGATTTTGTCAGGAATCCCCTACAAGAAGTTGGTAGTGGTCTCTTCTCTGCTCTGGCTTCTCCTTGCTAGGACAGTCAGTCAGTCTGATGTTGTGAATCAGTCACAATGGCTGTCATTTCTGCTGCCACAGTCGAGGCTCAGAGAGAGCGGCTCTGTTACTTAATCAGTGGGTTGGCTCACTGTCACTCATGTGACAGCAACAGTTTGAAGCCATGTAACTTTTTCACCGGCTCTGTTAATTCAGTAATGGCTTCATACTGCCATTACTTGGTAGCTGCTAAGTCAGTATAGTTAATGTAGAGGTTTTGGAGAAACTTCTATTTAGAGGCATAGTTTTAGCCTTCTGGATTGTCAGTGTGCCTTCTGTTTGTTAGGCTCATATAGTATAACTTGAACTTTGAGAGATTAGCACTTATTATGATAGAAGCAAAGCAGACACAACCAGGACCCGGAAGACAGTATTTTCCTCTGCAATGTATCTGTCAGCCCTCTGGCTACATCCTAGAGTCTCCAGATTGTGTAAGTTCCACAGATTGTCTATACCCTGCCTTGCATTGCTTCCAACACTTCTATTGTTATGATAGAAGAAAAGAAATTTCATATAATAGATCTTAAGATGGAAGGAGGCTTTGAAGGTCTTCTTCATCCACTGTTTGCCCAGCAACTCACTGCACTGCTGAACCTGAAGAGACCAAGGGCCTTCCAGTTGAGGATTATGTTCAAGGGCATCCACCACAGAACCAGCCAATCCCAATGCGGCTTGGAAGCCAGCTCTCTGAGCTTGTTCGGGGCTCCATGGTTTATTTAGGAATGGAATGATGCCTGCTGATAGCATGCCAAGCTTCCTTCTAAGATTTTTAAAAGTGGGAGGATGGTGGGGAGAGACTTGTTGTTTGAGAATATGCAAGGAAGGAACTCAAGGACAGACCAGCTCTGAAAAGTGGGCATGAAAACTAGTATGTATTTTTAGGACTTGGAATAAGGAAAAAGATAGGACATTTAAGTCTAGCATTTTGCATATTGAAAGTTTCTATAAATAGCAGTTGTTACTAATAATTGTCCTTGTTAAAATTCCTGAACATTTTCCCCTGGTTCCCACCTGAGGTTAGTTCCTCGGCTTCTGTTTCTTTTGCAGTTTCTTCTCCCTCCGAACATGCCCACATCCACTTGACTGAGGCCCTGTAACACCCCTATCTGTAAACCCACTTCAGCTCTGTGCCTGTGTGAATTCCATCTTGGATGCTACTCCCCAATTATAGTAGTTAGTGTTTTGTAATAATTGACAAAGTACCTGATTCTGACTGAGGTTTCACGGTTCTCAGTCCTTGGTCAACTGGTTCTATCACTTTGGACCTGCAATGTGACAGAATATCGTGGCACCCAGAGCAACCAGTAGAAAGGGCTCGTGTTTTTCCTAGTGGGAAGGAAGCCAAGAGCAAGAGATAAGGAAGCAAGGTTCACCTTACAAAGCCTTCCTCTGGTCCTTATTGGCAGAAGCTCATCACTGCATACATCAAAACACTGAGGAAGCTGGCATCCCCGTCACTCACAGACACACACACACACACACACACACACACACACACACACACACACACACACACACACACCCCAGCCTGTTAGAATCAAGCCTGCAACCCATAGGGTGCATTTGGGGAACCCCTGGTATCTAGGCCACAGCACTGGTTGATTGTTCTACTTAGCAAACTCCTTCCATTCCTCAAGAGTTGGCTCACATATCCCACTAGGCAAGTGTCTCTCAAGCTTCTCAATTAGATAATTAACTACACTTGCTTGTATTTATCTGTTTTCAGGTTATCTGCTTTCTTAAACCCTAAGTTCTTTGAAGGCAAGAACTCTTCTTTAGCTCTCTGTATTCAGTACCATCCTTGGAACATCATGCACATTCAAGAAATACTAAGTGAGCATGTGAATGAATTATAAGGTTTGCTTTATAACCCAGTTCAGCCAGTCTCCTGCTTGTCATAGTTCAGTATGTTGCCAGTTGTTGCTTTAGGCAACAAAAGGACCACCATCATGAGCTTTCTGGCTCCATTCAGGGGAGCTCAGAGGTAGACATTTTGCTTGATTCTTCAGTGCCATCTGCTGGATGAAAGGCTTACTCCAGGCACATTCTTAACGCAAACCATTTGGAAGATTATTTCTGCTCATGAATATAGGAGTCTTTCCTGTATCTTGGCATATTTCAGATATGTTCTAAGGCAAAGCTTCATGGTAATTGCATTTTTGTGTTTATTAATATTTTAGGGAGCTGGCTGATCATGAACAATGTTTAAAAACATTAATTTATGCTCAGTAACATAGATCTTATTAAATATTGCTGCTCATTGTTTACTATTTATGTGATCAGTGGTGAACTGATTGAAATTCTGGATATTGAAATTTTTAATGTTCTTGATACACTTTTGATCTGTTTAAACTGATTTTTGATCTATTTATCCAGAAAACATTGTTGACCGTGTACTTAATGCCTAACACTTTACAGACTGCTAAAGGACCAGGAAAGACACAGAAGCAGTCTTGTTCCACGTAACAAATATTTAGATTAGAGGAAAAGCATATATATGCCAGTTAGCTTTTTATAGAAATTCCTTAAGTTCATAACCCATTCGTGTCCCTTAGAAACAGAGTGACAAAGTTACCAGTTTTATTAATCTGTTTGGATAGATTTTCTTAGAGCATATGAAACTGAAGGGAAATTCTTAGTATTGATAAAACATGTATATGCATTCAGAATTCCTGTTTCTTTGTGTTTCACTTTGCACGCCTCTACCCTTCTTAACCGTTCCTCTGTTGGCCTTACATTACCAAGGAGATGCTCTATTTCTTAAACTGAGGAAGCATGTGTTTTCCTTCAATCAAAATTCGTTTTATCACAAATGATAAACTAATACAGAAATCTCCTTTGCCTGATAGCTTGTGTTCAATGGTGTATCATGCAGTAAAGCTACCATTTATATATAGACATCATTTGGAAAATGTCTCGGGACTTCCACACACACATCCAAACTTGTTCTTTTTAACCGAAGAACTAGAAAAGACCTGAAGATTTATCTAGTTCTTTGGAAGAAGACATTAACATACTGTGTTTTTAAATGTGATGTCTGTGTATAAAACTTTGTTTTCTGCATTTGAAGGAAATAGTTCAGAGTTCTCAAATTAGCTTATTAGTGGCTGTTCAGTGGTCTTCCTTCTTCGATATGGGGAGACAATCAGCTCTGGAAATGAAACCATGTGTTGAGTGTTTCACCTGTCATGTTCTTTGATAAATAATGTCTGCCATGAGCATTGTTTTCATCCTCCTAGAATTTATTTTAATGATACTGTGATTTGTACAGATGCTAGCTTTTATTTCTTTTGTCTGGAATTCCAAGAAACTCAGAGTCTGTCTTTGATTTTAGCAAATGGGCCTTAATGCACATGTTCTGTGTGTCTGCGTTTTTAGCCTGTGACTTCTGAGTTTTTGCCTATGCAAAATACTTACTATGATAGTCTAGATTTTTGCTAGAGTGTTCGGGGGCACACCAGTGAAACATGGCCGAGCAGACCTGCCTGGTAGGGTTGTACAGGGTCTAATGAGGTAGTCTGTAGAGCACCATGCATAGAGCCTATGACACAGCAAGTACTCAGTGCACTTGCTGGCTGCTTAGGAGCATGGCTGGCCCACCCAGGAGGGGAAGTGAATTTGCTTCAGGTTTTTCCAAGGAGTGCTGGTAGGTGGATAGACTCTGGCCACTGTAAGTGTTCCCACTGGACTTCCTCTTGGGAACTGAGTCTCTCACAGTGGGAAATACTAGCCCATTCTAGATTTGAGTCTATATGCCTTTCTCAAATTCTCTGTGGTGGGGAACTTCCTTCGTTCAATAAGACCTGCATGAGAGGAGAGTGAGGTGTGAGGTTTGGAGAGGGGAGCCCATTAGACCTCTGTCCTGCTCAATTGAATATGCCACTTTCTTACCCCATTGGGGGAGTATTTGCACATTTCGTAGTAGAGAGACAAAGGTTCATTTTAGCCTGCTTCTGTTGTCATTTTAAACGAGAAATTTAAAACTAGAATATTTCAGATTTGTCCATGCTTACCAGTTTGATTTTCTTAGCTCACAGTTTCTTTTCAGAAAACAAATGTTTTTGACTTTAAAAACAAAACAAAACAAAAAAACAAACCAAAACCAATTGCTTTAACAGATGTGTCGTGATTCTGTATGTCCTGACAAAATGGTCATGGTGTAAATTCCACGTGCCAGAGAAACATGCAGAGAGGCTGAGGCTGAAGAGAGGCAGTGATGGCAGGGTGAAGACAAAATGGAAACGGTTGGGAAACAGGAAGGCAAGAGCTTGTTGAGGCTTGAGTTCGTTTTAAATTCAGATTCTTAATGACAAATCCGTGTTAATGATAAGGTCGGGAACTATTTTTTTTTACTCATAACAACAAATAGAAAGTTGCTGATTTTGTTTGGGGGGATAGTAGCACGTAGGACCCCCCCTTCAGCAACCCCACTTGTTCTTCTATAGTAGGTTTCATGGCTGCTGTCCAACACGTCATAGCACAGATCCGTCTTGAGCCTTTTCTACCTGTAAAATTACCAATTCTGTGTTCTCATGACTCCAGTTTTCCCACCCTTTAAAAATCATACTGACGTAGCTGGCTGTCACCTCTCACCCCTTACCCCGCTGCCTGACCTAAGTTCCTGACACAGCCTGACTCTCCCGGGAAGCCTAAGGCTACTCCAGGCTATTGGGTTTCTTGTTTCCCCCTGAAAGAGCATCCTTACTTCAGTTAGCATGTGGTCCCTTGTGGCCCTCGAGCCCCACAGCACCCTTGGAACAGGCACGGCACCCCTCCCCCATCACGTATCCCCAGCATCTCAAACAGTGCTCCCTTGGCACGTACAATAAAAATGAACCGCAGAGAGGCAGTCCTAGCCCTGGACTGTGCACCGACCCATCCAGCTATCTGTTTTTAGAGTTGACAGTATGTATCTTTTCTTTCTACAGTCTACAACCAATTTGCCTGTTGAGAGCTGAGGATGTGTCACTTTGAGTTTACATAAGCAGGTGCGTGTGCTGCTGAAATTGCAGCTTTTCCATGCAATTAGGTATCCTTTTCTTTTTCTTTCCTAAAATAAGATGCCCTTTTGAGTTCCGCGTGTAGTTACACGTTACTGCTGGTGCTTCCAGCTTCCCTTGCTGTTGCTTGCATCCTGGTGCAGGGCTCTGGCTAGCTTGGCAGATGTCAGGATGCTGTTCTGACCATGCCGGGGTACATTTGAGAGCAAATCGTGGTATGGTCAATGACCTTCGCTGGAGGTCATTTTGGGGCCTGCTTCACACAGCTTTCTAAGGGTTGCTTGATTGGCCACAAGCTGCTGGCAAGGAATGTCTGTGCCGTCTGGTATCTCCTAAGACAGTTTGCTTCAGAGTGGGGAGGACTCCGGCTTTCTAAGGCTCTGCAACCTGCCAATTCTAAATGACAGAACATAGGAGCCTGTGGCACCAAGGCCCTGCAGCAATGTCAATGCAGACAGTCAGGATTTTCATAAGAATTAAAAATACTATAGCTTAGCAGGATGGCTCAATGGGCTAAGACAGCTTTGGCAAAGCCGGATCACCCAAGTTCAAGTCCCAGGACCCACATGGTAGCAGGAAAGAAGGAAAGCTTGGAATTTGTCCTCTGGGCACACCACAGACAGGCACGCACATACGCAAATAAGTGATACATATAATTTAATAAAATATATTAATAATAGTAGTAATTTTATAAAAAACAAAACAACCTTTACTAGCCAGCGTGTTGTAAAGGGTCTGGCACAACCCTAGGAGTCTGGTTTCATAATACCCCTTCCCTGTGTTTCTGCATGTCTACTTGCATAGTTAGGGAAACTCCCACAGGTAAAAGAGGCTGACGGAAATACTATGAAGCAGCTGGTACCGAACTAGAAGTTCAGACAGGAAGGTGCTGGTCTAGAGGAGACAGAAGTTGTAACTTCTATGCAGATTCTATGTTTACCACCTAAGAAGTGGCTCCCACCATCCAGGAGCCACCAGAAGATCTCACCTCAGATGCAGCTGAGTGCATTCTTACCCATGCGTGACGTGTGACGAACCACATTTACCACATTTGCCTTGGTAGCTTATCCTCCACCAAGCGTGGTTGCAGGCCAGGGACAGAGGTGGAGGGAGCTACTTCACCTTCAAGCAGTCCGATCTCTGTGTTTTCCTTTCCACACAGTTCAGTGTCAGCGTAGAGAATGTTTCTTTCTTGACTTTCATGTCCCTTTAAGTCCCGTCCCTGGGACTTTCCCAGGGTACCTCTTGCTGTGCGGTCTACCTTCCTGTACGTAAAAAGACGCTGACCATCTTGTCCACACTGAAACTGAATATTACTTTAACTCATAACTTCTCCTTAAAATATTTGATTTAAAAAGAAAAAAAATCTATTGTTGTTGCATTTGTTGACTTCCTTGGAGGGCAGCATTCATGGGGGGCAGAGGAGGCAATTTGCAGAAGTCAGTTCGACAGCAAGAGCCTTATGAGCAGTCTCACTGAAACTCAGAAAGACTTGATTTTTGATGGAGGAGAGTTTAGCAGTTAAAAAAGGAGAGAAAGGAAGAAAAGAAGCAATAAAGACAGAATCCCAGGCATCAGAGAAAGCTAAAGAGAGAAATGATTTGGGGGTGAGGTGGGGGTTCTCTTTGAATTAGTCATGAGACACTAAATAAAATTGTCACGAGCTCACTGGCTAGAAAGTTCAACCCTTCTTATTCCATTTCATATAAAAGGACCCTAAATCTACTGGCCTTGACAAGAAGCCACATCAGTTTGGGGACATCAGCCCAGCCCATCTGGAGCTTCCCTGACACTCTGGCCACCCCTGCTTCCTGGAGGTAGCTATGGGGTGGCAGCCAAGTGAGGCCCAGTAGGAGTCCTCTGGAATCATTCCTGTATAAATAGCTGTCTCAAGCCAAGAATATTTTATGTATGTTCTGACTAAGACCTCCAGGGGCTGCTCTAGTGTCATAGCCTTGGAATGCTATCATTTTGATTAATAACTCACGAGGTTTTTATAATTCATTTGTAACAGTCCCATTGGCTTTCTCAGTCCTCAAGGGCATTTTCAGTAAGAATTATTTGTGGAACTTTCTAGAATACATTTGAGTAATACTTAGGGAAGTTAATATTTCTCCAGGCTCCATAGCCCAAGATTCAGAAATGGAAGGGAATATAATAAGGAATAAACCACATAATTTTTGAAATTAAAAAAAACCTATTTCTCCATAAATCAATATCATTGGATTTTTCCCCCCCTATGGGCTCTCAAGTGTGTAAAATGTGAAACAACTTCTTCTTTATGACTGCAGAAAAGATAGGAACTTGCCCATCACAAAACACTTAGCCCAACAATTTTGGCTGAGCGCTGTATCAGAGCTCATTAGATTGGTTGAGTATTGGGCCGGTAGGCTGGCTTTTTTTTATGCTGCTATCTTAGAATTTAAAAGTGTATTAGCGTACTCTCAAAACAAAATTCAGGGAAGGACCATCAAAGTAGTGTGACATTTACTGTTGAATTCCTAATCTTTCCCTGGAGTATCTGTGGTAATTGAGGAGCAAAGAATTCATTCTTCATAACCTTGGTAGTAGGGAAATAACCTCAACTTCTTAATCTGTAAACAGGTTTTTAAAAAAATAAGCCCAGAAGCTTAAATGTAGGTTTTGATCAAAATAATAAGAGGAGTTAACTCATGACTAGACAATGTTTGATGTATTGGCTGATTATATCTTAGAATAATTAGAGACCAGAAGTCTGGAAAGTGGGGTGATATGGGTTTTGTAGATAAGACCAGACAACTGGAGCTAGAAAGGCCCACTCCAGTGCGTGGGATTAGAGTTATATTTAATGCCCTGGCATGCTTCATGCTACCACATGAACTTGACCTCATAATAAATGTGAGTTAGCTGACTGAGAAACTTACTAAAAGTTCGTTTCGTGAGGAATCCCAGAAGGATTGTCTCTGTTGATGTGTAGCTTCGTGGTCATTGCTTTAATGCTTAGATGAAAACTTGAGCTTCCACATTAAGTATGTTCTATGATTTTTCTGTCCTCCACATGCCGGGCTCCCCCTTCGCCATAACCATTGACATAACCAAGCCTTGGCTTGGCTCTCCGTAGCAACCTCAAATTGCCATAGGATTGAGATTTCATTGGTGTATTTCTGGTGAACACCTGGGTGCCATCTCTTGAAGGTACCTAGTTTGTCTTCTTGAGGCAGAATTATGAGTTTAGGAGTACAAGATGGTCTCTCAAGGGCTCTTTCCTTAAATAGCCTCTCTAGGTTAGAAGTAGCAAAGACTAAAGATGGCACGAAGTGACAGTGCTGGCAGGCAGAGAAGAGAAATCACTCTTGTTCTCTGTCCTTGTCCCGGTGGGCAAGGGCATCCGCTCTGACTTTCTTCTAAAATGCCTGGAGCCAAAGAACACCTGTCAGAAGTTAATGATATGTTACCACAAGAAAGATGGATTCCACTGTGGACCTCAGAGAATTAATGTGCGGGCTCTGTGCTGGCTGCTGCCAAATCGACACGCACACTCATGCCCTTCCAGTCAAGGGCAGGGAAACCTTGCCTGCAATGAGATATTGCAGGGAGTGTAGGAAGCCCCGAGTGTGAGAAGTCCTGGGTGGATGCGTGTTATTGACACAAGCCAGTCATGTGAAGCACCCCAGTGCATCAGTCCCAAAGGGAAATGGCAGAGCCTCTCCCAAGAGGTGACTCAAAGGGGGAACCACAAAACCCCCCATCCTGGTCCTGAGCACACATGTTGGTGGTGTGCACCATAAATGTTTATCATAGCTTTCTCCCCACCACAGCCTCCTCCCCATATTTATGGCCTAAAGATTTCTCCCCTAGAGACACGACTCCTCCGAGATTAGCTACCCTTACCTCCTTGAGCTAGCTGTAGGCTGTAAACCACCTCCATGATTAGCTGTATGCCCTAGCTCCTCCTTTGTGTTCAGCTGGATGCAACCACCCACCTCCCTGTTAAACTGTATACAATAATAGACTGAACTTCTGGGGTGCAGCCCAGGCAACCTCAGTTTTGCTGTGTGTCCGTGTGTTTCTTTTCTTCATTCCCTGCTGCCCTAGTCAGGTCTGCCCCAGTCAGGTCTGTCTGTCCCTGGAATGGGGCCAGATGTAGCACCCTTCCTTCCCCCCCCCCCCCGCCTTGTTTTGGCACAGAATTTGAAGGATTTATTTCCATGTCACTCTCTGCTTTATCCTTTACCCTCCCTAGTCTTCATTTCCCAAAGCCAGCCCCTCTCAGCTCAGTCTTTTCAGAATTGATTTCTCTTCTTACTTGGTTGCTGAGAATCTCATTGATCTGAGAGCCAGAGCTAACATTTGCATGTGAGAACAGTGTTGAATGTACCTTCACCTGGTGCAAGATCAGCTCCTTGGCTTAAGACTCTGCTCTAGTTTCCTTTCTGTAACTGTGATGAAAACGCTCTGACCAATGGCACGTTAGTGGAGGAAAGGGTTCATTTCATCCTAAGGTTTATGGTCCATCATTAAGGGAAGCCAAGACAGCGACTAAAGCAGGAGCTTGAAGCAAAAGCCTTAGGAGAAAGCTGCTTGCTGACTCCCTCAGGTTAATTAATGCTTAACTAACTTTTTATGTTATTTTATGTTATCTTATTTTCTATGTATATGAGTGTTTTGTGTGCCTGTGCACTACTATGTACAGTGCCCACAGAACCCAGACGGGGCCATGGGATCCCCTGGGACTGGAATAGAAGCAGTATGAGCTGCCATGTGTGTGCTTAGACTCTTACCCAACCCAAGCCCTCTGGAAGAGCAGCCAGCCCTCTTAACCGCTGGAGCTTCTCTTCAGCCCTTCAGTCGCTTTGATATACCTCCCAGGATGACCTGACTAGGGAATAGTGCCACCCACAGTCAAGGCAATCCCTCACATACATATCAACAGCACTGTCTCATCCCACATCCCGCACGTCTCCCAGATGACTCCAGTCTGTGTCAACATAACAGCTAAGGCTAACTAGAACAGACTTGGTATGCTAATGCTTTTGATCCAGATTTAGATTTTAACATAGAAGCCACAGTATTTGAGCTTAGGAGTCTATGCAGCTGAAGGATAAATGGGAAGAACCGCTGTTGGTTGTCATATTCTGTTGAGTAGTGCTTGGTGTTTCCAAATTTTAGTGGTAAGTGTATAGACTGACATGATCACTCTATGGTATGGCTAAGAGGAAGGATTTTATTGTAGGGGTGTGTGTGTGTGTGTGTGTGTGTGTGTGTGAGAGAGAGAGAGAGAGAGAGAGAGAGAGAGAGAGAGAGAGAGAGAAGCATCTGGAGGAGTCCTGAGCAGAGAGAGAAAGAATTATGCTGAAAGTAATCAGCAGCCAGCAGCCTGTACCTGGCCTTGGTTGAAACAAGTAGAGGAAGGGAGAGAAAGAGCAGTGAGGAGGAGGAGGAGGGGAGAGAGGAAGGGAGAAAGAAAGAGAAGGGAGCAAGAGAAAAAAACCTACTGAAAATAGCCGGGTTATAGCTGAGGAAAGGAAGCCAATGGGTCTGGAGGGAGAGGGGCTCGGAGGGTGGCACGGACTCAGAAATGCTTAGCAAGAACTCGTGATGCTGAGGGAGGGAGCCTGGACACCAGTGCGAGCCTTGGCGTGCTAAGAGGCACCACAGGTAGCCAGTGTTCCTTCTGCCAGTGGTGAGAAAGTTCCTGAGGAATGCTGGGTTTTATCTGACTGTCGGAAATCCTCCTATAGCTGGGGTTGAACCCATTTCTAGATATCTGGACTGCCTTTTGGAATCTGGGGAAATGGAGTTTCCTTTGGACCTGACAGATGGCATGTGTTTTCATAGTTCGGATAAAAATATCTGGAGTCTGTTTGGTTTTGTTTAAGTCCACAAAGGATAAGAATAGGTGTTACTTGGTCTTTGCAAATTCCAAGGGAAGAAAACACTGAGTGGTTTGAAGTCAGGTCTCACTGGAGAACTTCTTGCTAATTTGGATGCTATTGGGAGTCTAGTCCACGCCATTTCATTCCACACCACTTACCGGTTCTTGAACGCGACTTTGCCGTCCTGGAAGCTGCAGTTAGAATCACTTATCTGCCATTCATTTTCCTGCAGAGCTGTAACATTAGTCAAACCGCCGTTCCTTGTGGAGATTTTGGGATGGGAGCTGGAAGTGGTGGCCGTTGGTGTTTGCTAAGATGAGAGATGGGTGGGGAGGTTGAAGATTTTTATTAAGTGCTGAACAGTTAGTGTAATGTGCGGTTTCAGTCAGCTCCGCTCTTGGCACAGCCAGCGGCACAGCCATCTCTAATTCACTGCCGCATCCGGTTATGGAAAATTAAATTCACTTTCAATATCTCTCTTTCCCAGCTACCACCAAGTGTTCTCATTGACTTGATCCCAGTGAGAGGCTGTCTTACCTTGTAACATAATCACCATGTTGACACTGTTTTTTGGTTTTAAAATGATGTGTGTGTGTGTGTGTGTGTGTGTGTGTGTGTGTGTGTGTGTGCGCGCGCGCGTGTATATCTGTGTGCATGTGTAAATGTGTGTGTGAGTGTTTGTGTGAAATTAAGTTTCAGTAGCCCCCTACTTACTGTATAACCAGGTATAAACTAATTTGTCCTCTGTAAGCCTGCTTCCCTATCTTTAAAACCCATTACAGTTCTTGTGAGGGTGAAATAATAACTTTTAAAATATTCAGGATAGCCGGGCGGTGGTGGCGCACGCCTTTAATCCCAGCACTTGGGAGGCAGAGGCAGGAGGATTTCTGAGTTCGAGGCCAGCCTGGTCTACACAGTGAGTTCCAGGACAGCCAGGGCTACACAGAGAAACCCTGTCTCAAAAAACCAAAAAAAAAAAAAATATTCAGGCACTATCCTGACACAGAAAAATAGTCTTATAGGGTCTGGAAATTGCAGAAAAGTAAATAAACATGTTTTTAAGTCACCTGAACTCTTACTAAGATAACTGATGACATACGTTACCGTAGCTCAACCGATTTCCCCTCACATACGGAATAAATAAACTGTTTTGCACTGTCCATTTTACTGTGAACATTTTAACAACTGTGTTATATCTGAAGGAACCAGTAGTGGGCACAAGACACCCCGAGACCAAGCTCTTGGCACAAAGGAGAGTTATTTCCCCAGAGGGACAGAAGGCAGAGATAAAGGACAAACACAGGAGGTAGAGGAAGGGGAAAAGAAAGGGACAAGGGAGAGGGGGAAAGGGACATTTGTCCTGAGGAACAAAGGACTGCATCTGGATAGAGAGGAGACAGGTGGTTTCCAGCACCCACCCGGCAGCTCACAGCCACCACCAATCCGAGTTCCAGGGCATCCGGTGCCCTCCCGGCTGTACACAAGTGATGCTCTCAGGACATCCGGTGCCCTCCCGGCTGCACACACGTGATGCTCTCACAGACAGGCAGGCATGTGTAGGGAGGGAGTGAAGTCCTGAGCAGATGAAGTTCTGCGTCGCTGTGTGTTGCTTGGCATGAGCTGCCCGTGTCAAGGAGCAAGGCCTCCAACCCATGTAAAACCGGCAAAGCTTCTTCCTCTAGGAAAGGCAAGCCCTTCCTCCAGTCCTGGGAAGAGGGATTTACTATTGTGTGAAAAAATTAGCAAATGCAGCTTCCTCCTGGGTGTTTGAGCCTGAAACTACTCATCCACAGACAATTCATACAGAGACTAGCTAATCCCTCCTCCTTGTCTGTACACAGTAAACAGTTCGAGGTTCCTGGTTGTTGTAGTATGTAGGGCTCCATCAAAATGGGCACATTCCACCCAACTCTTGCTTTTCTGTGTACGTGTGTCTGTCCTTGATGCCCCTACTCAGGTTTCAATGCTGGGTGTAGCAGATGTCACACAATGTGCTTGCACACACATGCATTTGCATGCACGGATGTGGGCATGCACACACTTGCATGCGTAAAAAGTATCTTTTCAAGGTAAATTTGTGATTATCTTATTTAACTTCTCTTATGTTTAAGTAATTTTAAAGTCTTTTTTTTTTTAAATTACTGAGCAAAGCACTGGTCTTATCGTGGCATTTACCAAACACGAATTGTTTTTTCTTTCTCCTCCCCCTCCCTCCTTCCCTCCTCCTCCCCTTCCCCACCTTCCTCCTCCAGCTTGAGTCCTTCCACCCTAGTATTCTCTTTTCTGCGTTCATGCATGTGATGAACAGTTGAACTTTAATAAACACGTACTCACACAAGGCTACACAGTCATCTTTGACTGTTACTTCTTTTTTAGTCCTAGAAAAAAACAACTCCCAGGCGTGAATAACCTTCAGATGCCCATTGCATTTGTGCTGTTTCTGTCCACAAGCGTGGTCTGGTTTATCCTTCAGCCAGCATGGAAGGCTGCCTTCCCCTCTTCTGATTTAGTGCGTGGACAGTGACCTCCATTCCTTACTGGTCTCCCCATGACCTCACACTCACTACCTTCTTCATTGCTTTTCCCATCCTCCAATAAGTGCCTCTTACCTCACGCTTTGACTTGGCAATTCCAGCACACTAATTTCTGAGTAGTCTTCCCACATTTCCTTCCCCATCTTCATACCTCTCCCCTAGAGTGTGCTCAACACCTACCACGGCTCATAAATAAGTGTGTTGATTTACCTCAGGTTCCCTGACTCTTTATATCGCTTTATGAGTGTTTGTTCTCCCTTCTAGTACTTCATGTGCCGTTTGAACACACATCGACATTGCAGGGTCCTCTATGGAAGAGTTTGATGTTTCTCCCAGCGATATCAAGTGCAACCGTGTCTTCCTCATCCGACAGCTAATGAGTTAGAGCTGTCTGACTGGCAGGCCTCTTTTTAAAGATGAATTCCTTCCACCATAAAACACACTTTACACCTCCAGATTTTTAACCTGTGTCAATTATTTCTTAAAGAAGACAGCACTGTAATAGTGAGTGGGTTTTAGCCCAGTGAACGGGATCAGTGCTCTCCATTCTTGGTTCCCAGAGTTTCATTCCGTGCCCTTCCTGTTGCTGTTTTTCCACTCACTGGGTTCCTGTTATACCTGCCTATCCTTTTCTTGTCTTGGGTGGTATAACGAGGAAGCAGACCTTTCCTGAGCTGCCCTAAGGAATGCTCAGGTCCTCGTCGGAGGGACCCTGACTTTTCTTCCGTTTCCTGCACTGATCTTTCCCCACCACCGCCCAGACTAAGTCTGACAACCTACTCAAGCCCAAACCTCTATGCCTAGGAAGCTCTCCAAAGACATAGCTGGGACATCCAGTCCTGGGGCACATTCTGACTCTAAAGAGGGTTCTGAGCAGATCCAAGCTGAGGGCCAAAAGAGGAAATGAATCAGGAGAGAGCAAATGGTTACTGAGAGGAAGGCATTGGTGAAGCACTTCATGTGCTGCTTGGATGGGATTGGATGTGAACTGTTCCTCTTCAAAACAGAGGTATCAGTGCTGACTGAAGACTGGGTGCATTCTGGTTCCCAGTAGAAGACCAGACTCCTAATTTGCATCTAGAACTGTGAGCAGAAAGTCTGTAGGCCATGGTTCATCACCGTCAAAGAGTACTCTCCCAACGCAATCTCAAAGTACCCAGTGCATGTATACTATCAAGGCATTAAGCATCCACCGTACAGATGCTGAAGCAGATACTGTTAGACCATGGCAGTGTGTAAGATCCAATATTGGTTTCCACCGTACTAAGTGGCTAAGCTCCCTGTAACCAGACAAATAGTTGGAAAGCTGGTGGGTACTCTGAGAAGAGCCCATGGAAGTTAGATTGGACAGCACTAATGGTGAGGAGCACCTGAGACAAATGGGATGATGGGAAGAACCACACCAAACCCATGACTGCCTGCTTCCCTGAGGTGTTTTTATGGAGGAAGAATGGCAAAGGCATGGATTGCTTGGGAAAGTACTGTATAAAGAGAGAAGCTATTTTATTGTCTCTGAAATGGTTAAAGTCAGAAGAGTGGGCAAGTTAGGGTCTGGACCTCCAAGAATGTCTGTCATTGATAAGTGGGGCCAGAGAGATGGCTTGGGGTTGAGAGTACTCACTGCTCTTATGGACTCAATCCTCAGCACCCACATGGTGACTCACAGTCATCCATATCTCCAGTTCTGGGGCATCTAATGCTTTCTTGTGACCGCCTCAGGCACTAAGTATGCATGGTGCACATACATACATGCAGGTAAGATACCTATCTGCATAAAATAAATCTAAAATGAAAATAAAAAATAAGTAATTCCAAATTTTAAGTTTTTGAGTTCAATTTTAGAATGTCAGTAAAAAAATTTTAATTTAAGCTTTTCTTTGAATTTTCTTTTATTTCTGAGGTCATTCCAGTCTCATTTAAAAATATGTTTCGAGCATACACCCCTGCTTGATCCTACGTATGGGTTAGCTGCCATTTGAGTCCATCCATTGCAAGTGTCACTCTGTGTAAAGGGGGTTCTTGAAATATCATAACAGAATCTAATATTTGCCGAGAGTTGTCTCCTTCTGTTTCCCTTACGAATCTTCAGCAAGAGCTTTTTGTGTGAAGTTACAGAATTGAAATGCCAAAGTGTAGCCCTGATACCATAAACAGAGAAACACTTGAGACCATGCAGTATGATTGTAATTAGGAAAGTAAATTTCACTTTAAACACCATCAGGAGGCACAACTGGGAAGAAATAATGTGGTGTGTTTTCAGTAATGAGGAATAGATCAATATTGTAAAATGTGATAAATTATAGAGCCCTTTCCTGTGTCTCATAAATATTCCAACAAGCACATTGTTAAGGACAGATGTTACCCTGACTTGCAGGGTAGTATGTTTAAATATAGTTATTCCACAGTGTCAGCACGTTGCTGTCTAATGTCAGGAGACGCTTGGTATTAAACTCTAGAATTCAATGTGTTATGCTAATGTGCTGCTGAGTCCATTTACATTTTATGGAATAATTTTATTTGTTCTGCACTTGCTGGCTGGCAGAGAAGGTGAGCTCTAGTTGGTGATATTTTGAAACTGTAACATCATCAGCATCTGATTTTAGGAATTCAACTTGTAAATCTAGAAGTCAGTGTTGGACACTATTGTTAGCTACTCTGTGGGCCCCAATCATAGCTTGCCCACCACTTCTGGAAAGCCAGTTGTCCTCATCCACAGTAAGCTGTGGCAACATTTACTAGGGAAGCTATGAAGGCCACAAGGAAATACATCTCAAATGACAATAGTTGTGAAAATGGAAACATTCCTGAAATTCAGACAGCAAAAAGCATCTTTTAGAGTTGGGGTGTATCCTTTCCTGTGTCTTCATCCTCCTCTCTCTCTCTCTCTCTCTCTCTCTCTCTCTCTCACACACACACACACACACACACACACACACACACACGCACGGGGTCTTATAAGTACACATATTTTCCCAGTGATGTCTCAAAACAGATGATCCAAGATTACCTCACATGATTATCCTTTCAGTGATGACCTCATCACATACAGCATCCGTGCTCTGCGGTTTCCAGAATATAATGCTTCATTGTTACTGGTAGTCACCATTCTTTTTTAGATCTATTGAAACATATCCCTCTAATCTAGTAAGAAAACAATCTTTAAAAACAGTGTCTCCCACTCCCTCCCTGACTACCCAGCCTCTGATAACCATATGCTCTAGCTCTAGGAAATCTACTTCCTTTTTTTAAAGATTTATTTATTTATTTTCTGTACATGAGTAGGCTAGAAATCTACTTATTAATGTTATATATTTGAGACTGTGTTTGATATGAATTTTAGGATTTTTTCCTATTGCTGTGAAAAATGTCTTTGGTACTTTGGGTAGGGCTTACCTTGAACCTGTAGATTACTGTAAGGTGTGTCCCTGAACTCTAGTGGCTAGGGTTCAGCATATTTACCACTGTTAGGGCTTGCATTAAACCTATGGATCACATTGTGTAGGGATTACATTGAATCTTTGGATCACTGTGGGCAGGGCTTGCATTGAACCTATGGATCACATTGTGTAGGGTTTACACATTAGGTAATAATAATCTTCTAATCCGTGAACATGAGAGATTTTCATTTATTTGCAGCCCATACTTTAAAATACTTATAATTATGTAGATAGATTTTTCCTTTATTCTGGGCCCAAACCAAATTGATTCTCATTAGCAGTGTCCTTGAAATTCTTTAGTGGCTACAGATATAATTTTTTGGCATATCTTTTTTGTTTTTGAGTCAGTGTCATGTACCCCAGGCTGGCCTTGAACTCACTGTTATAGCCAGATGTGAACCGCCAAGCATATCCTACATTTGAACAGTGTATGTTCACCCTCATTCATTGGATTGTTATCTTTAGACAGTATGTGGATGAAACAGGAATGGAGTACAAGGTATCAGACCTGACACTCTCCAGAGATACAGCTGAGGAGTGACAGAATTCCTCTGATTCATACACATCACTGTGCCATTTAATGTCTCCCATATAGTAAGGTTTAGCTGTCATACTGAGCTGTCTCACCTGGGAGGGAGAATGAGAATTCAACCACCCACTCTACCAGAGGAACCCATCAGAATCTTCAGGAAGGCCTTCTTCAAAATATGTCGTCCCTCCAGTCCCCAGGTGGAGTGTGCCTAGCTGGCGGAGACTCTCTGCATGTAACTTCAGATATTACTAGTCAGAAATATGTCATACACGGGATATAGAAGCAAACTCCAAGCAAACACACAAAAGGAAGAAATTGAGGAAATAATGATAATAATACAATAATATAAAAGTTTCTTTCTTTCCTTCCTTCCTTCCTTCTTTCCCTCCCTCCCTCCCTTCCTCCTTTCTTTTCCTTCCTTCCTTCCTTCCTTCCTTCCTTCCTTCCTTCCTTCCTTCCTTCCTTTCTTTCTTTCTTTCTTTCTTTCTTTCTTTCTTTCTTTCTTTCTTTCTTTCTTGTGGAATTTGAACCTAGAACCTAGAGAGCAACCACTCTACTGTTGCCAGCCTAGATCCCTCTTTTTATGTGTCCCAGAGCTTCCATATCAGTCCTAGCAAAAGCGTCTGTCTTTCCACTCACTCCACAGGACATCTTTTGAACATTGGTGGGTGGACATACAATGGAGAGGTGGGCTTCGGAGGATGGGAATGACTTTTGCAGATGTGTGCCATACAAATTACCATGATGCAGCCTTTCTGTACTCGTTGGAATCAAGCCTGAGTACCAACTCTGTGTGTGTGCACAGTCCGTCATCTTCCATGCCTTTAAACTAGATGGGAGACTCCTAGGGTTCTGGGGTTCTGACAGTTTAAAGATCCATCTTACTGCATGCATTGGAATCTAAAAATCACAGTGACAAGGACAGGTGTGCCTGGAGTTTGGATCCACAGTGCTCTGAGAACTCTCTACGAGCTTACTGTGAGTACTAATGGGGTTCTCTGTTTATTTACAGACTGCAGCGGAGTATGTAAAGTCTCGACTCCCGGAGGCTCTTAAGCAGCACCTTCAGGATTACGAGAAGGACAAAGAAAACAGTGTTCTGACCTACCAGACCATCCTCGAGCAGCAGATCCTGTCAATTGACCGAGAAATGCTGGAAAGGCTGACAGTCTCCTATGATGAAGCAGGTATGTTACTAACACACGAGCCCTCCCCGCAGAGCTCCCAGACCTGGGTTATGTCTGCACCTTTTCTGAAGTAGCTGATTAAGGACATACTGGACTCGACGCTCAGCTTTCTTCTCTGAGGTTTTAGTGTCAGAACTGTTCTGGGCGATGACCCTTCCGTATCAAATCCCTTTAAGCTTTTGCTCACTTTAAATGGAGTGTTTCTGGCTGTTTATCAGCTGTGCTGCTATCGATCTAACCTTCGGAAGGCACTTCGATTTTGAATACTAGATGAAAATCTTCACTTCTAGTAATCTCACAGCTCTATCTGATTTGGGTATTTTTTTTTTTAATATCAGAGATTGTATTTTCTCAAGTGGTCCTTGCTTAACTCCTTGAGGTTTTAGCTGAATTGGGCCTTCTTTTCTTCAACATCTCAAATGGCATCTTTTCTCTACCACCACCCCAGACATTTGGTTGACTTCGTACCCTTTACCTGGTCCAAACAACACTTCTCAGGGAAGCCATGCACAGACTTCCTTCTTATGCCATTATTATCTGCTATATAGCCCATGAGCTAAAACCAGTTTTATTGAGTGCAGTATTATTTAAACTCATTGAAACCTTTGGTAAGATGAAATTTAAGGCTGGGGTGTGGTTCAGTTGCCTAGTGTCCTGGTTTGTTTTCTATTGGTATGATAAAATACTGACCAGAAACGGCTTGAGAAGGAAAGGTGTAGTTCACCTTACACTCTCAAGTAATGGTCTATCAGTGAGGGTTGTCTAGGCAGAAGAAACTCAAGGCAGGAACTGAGCGGAGACGTGGAAGGATGCTGCTTACTGGTTTGTACCCTGCTAGGGGTTTGATCTCCAGCGCCACATAAAACTCAGAGCCTTGTCCATCAGACTGGCCTGTGGCATGTTCAGACATGTGAGTGTTCTTGGCCTTGAACTTTAGAGACAAATCCTTCCGTGCAGAATTAATAAGCAAGCAGTAGAAATACAGGCTTGAGGGTTCAAGGGTCCGGGTTCCCAGGCTTAGTGCTCATGTGATCTTTAGAAAATTAATCTTGTAAACCCTCTGCTTCTCATTGCATATAATTGAGCTAATATTCCATTGGGTTGTTCTAATAATAAAGTATGTGATATTTGGTAATGGGGTCCTTAGAAAGCATAATTAATGCCACAAATACTTAAGGGTAGATTTGGACCTTTCCAACTCCACAGACAATGTTAGGAGTTCTTAGGGCCTTTTTATGGGGTGAGCAGGCAGGTAGGGCTTGAGACAGAAAATTTTTCAGACTCTTTGGAAACCTTGAGAAACTAAGCAACATCTATGTCAGTCACAGCATGAGCTCAGCTTGGCTTTGTTCATTGCTGTCTGTCTGAGCGGGGTGGCAGGTCGGATGGAGACTGGATGCACGTGGATGAATAAATAAATGATACTGTGTTGTAAAACCAGAAGGTCACTACCTCCTCCTCTAGAGCTCATGCACCACTGAGTTTAACCAAAATAAGACAGGAGAAATAGGAAAAACTATTGCTGCATAGTAGTAAGCTATTACATTGTACTGTGAACCATCCAGAATAGACGCATCCAAGATATGAGATCACCACATCACACCGAGATGGTCAGCACCCCACCCTGAGATCCTCATTGACTTTCTCATTTTAAATTCCACTATCCCCGTGTTAGGAAGGGGTGGATTGTTAAGTTAGGAATACCCTGGTCTCTGAAGAGGTTAATTAGTTCCTAGTTTGCTCATCCACTGCAAAGCCAGCCCGAGTGACTTAGTGGCAGAGATCACCGTCTGTGGCTTCCAAATGTCTAAAATGTAATTAATGGGGGAATCCTTCAACATTGTCTACTGCATTGGCTCAGAACCTTTCCTTTTCCCCTGTTCCTGCCTTTAAAAAAAAAATCAAAACCAAAAAACTGCTTTCCTCTCATCTCCTTTAAATACAACAAAATTAAAACCTTGTTTGCTTAGTCTAAATATTCAATATCCAGCAACTTGAAATTCAGCCAAAAAAAAAAAATAGGTAATAAGCAAGAACTCTGTGCAAAACCATACTCTACAAGTGGAGACAGGAGGGTCAGAAGTTCAAGGTTATCTTCTTCAACATAATGAATTTGACACTAGCCTGAGCTGTAAGATACCTTGTTTCAAAAACATGATAAAAAGATACGGCATCCATAGCATGTCACAGAACTTAAGAGACATGACAAATACAACAGCAGCTTTCCCATCTCACCTGGAGCCTACCTGTCTTTAGTGATGTAGCTGTAAAGTCATTTCTTACCGTACTGGACAATGGCAAGTCCAAGATGGAGGTATCAGATTCAGTGTCAGGAATTATTTCATTGTAAAATATCTCTGTGTTGCCTGTAACTGCATATGCCAGAAGGGATGGGCAAATGTCCTGAAAACCCCTCCTATTATGAGGACACTAGCCCCACTCAAGAAGGCCCTGCCCTCCTGGCCTGCTCGCCTTACAAGTGGCACCACTGATGGGACAGTTATTCAGACTCCCATGGCTGTCACGGGAGAGCAGCCCTTTCCCAGCAGGCAAGCTTTAGCCTCTCTGTTGCTCCTGCTGTGGTTGTCTTCAGGCATGGCTGCGAGTCTGCCATAGGGCGCAATATCGAGACAGCAGAAGCACTTAGCGGGGTGAAGTTGCTCACTTCATGGTGCCCAGGAAGCAAAGGAAGGCAAGAAGGGTCCTCGGGCAAGGCATAGCCCCAAGGTATGGCCCTCTCAGTTTCCCTGGCCTTCAAACAAAGCCATGAATCCATTGATGGATCATTACATTGATTGGGTCAAAGCCACAATGGCCTAGTTATAATCACCAGATACATCAGCTGAGGACCAACCTTTTCACACAAAAGACTTTGCGGGGAGGGGCGACTTCATATCCAGGTCATCACAGGATACAACATAGGGATGAAGATAAGAAAAACAACAGCATATAGACTGTTGTGCTGGTTTAGGAATTGTTATTTGATCAAAAGGTGACCTTAGAAACCAAAGATACAGATTCTGTTCCTAACTCTGCTGCCACCCAGATACATGGCTTCATGTGACTAAACCTTCATAAAGCCCACTTGCCTAGAAATTGATGGCATGAATATAGTCCCCTGGATACCTTCTAGGTCTGAAATGCTTCCTCTGGTCTCCGTAGACTGGAAAGGTTGGGTAGCTGTATGCTCTGAGGCTGTGTGATGCGAGCTGTTTGCTCTGCTGCCTTTCTCTCTCCCTGCCACGGTCATTTGTGCTGAATAACTGAGTTAAAGGCCACATTCCCCCAGTCTGTCAGTGTTTGCTCATGAATATGCAAATGCTTGGTGATGGGCAAGGAGTGACACCGATCCATGGCCACCACCCTACCGATTGGGGGTGTGGACAGGTGAAGGCAGGAGGATCAGAAGGCCAGCCTGGGCTACTAGACACTGTCTCAAATCAAATATAGCAAGCCACTAGGTTTTTGAAAGGAAGTGTTCTGAGCTCCGTCATTTGTCATTCGTGGGCACTCACTAAGGTGGTTTAGACTCTTTCATTAGCATTTGTCAATGCTAAGCAAAATCCAGAATAGGAAGTGAGGCGTGGTTTATGTTTAATCTAATGCTGTGTTTATTTAAGTCACAGTACATGTTCACACATATTAACATATCGGAGTTAGCATAGAGAGATTTCCAAGGAAGCAGTGACATGATCTGTGAAAACAATTGCAACAGCATTTCAAACGGATCTGAGAAAAGTGCATTTGCCTGCAGCTCATCACCACAGCAGTCAGCTGCATATCATTTATTTCTATGCTTTATGTATTCATGTTGATTGATTTATTGTGATTTATGTTTATTTATTATGATTTATTGTTTATGTACCTGTAAGTGACCTTACATTCTGTTTTTAATTGTCCTGTGTGCCTGTGCACGAATAAATAACCTATGGCTCTTTGCTAAAGATACATTAGTATGGCTTTGTGTGGGAGGAGGTGTCGGGAGAGCAGACCCATTTTTACTTGAGAGTGACTGAGCCTGTGACCAACTCAAGAGCCTTAAGCCTTGGAGTCAAAGTCTGGAAACAGGAGCAGAAATGCATTCTTATCCCTAATGCTTGCGGGATGCCATCTTGTCCTGTGTTATCTTGAGACAGTTTCCTGGACTGCTACTTAGATCTCCACTTCTGAGTTCCCTTCTCAGACCAGCAAGGGTCATTCTTTCTATTCTTATTAGCTCACAGCTTCTCAATGAGCACAGGGTCAGCCACAGAAGCTGAGTGAATCACGTGATGCAGGCTATGTATTGTGTTAACCTGAGCCCTCTGGCACACCCAGGACCTGCAGATCCATTTACACTACTAGGCAGTCACTCAGCTTCCTGCAAGGGGGTGAGGACAAGTAGCAACCAAGTTTCAGTGATTCCAGATGGAGCTCTAGTATTGGCTGAGAGCTAACCTGAACTGAAACTACAGAGAAGTCTCACCAAACATGTGATTTTTAGAGAAATAGCTTTTAAAGGAAGAAGAGAAATGTGCTGTTAGCAATTTAGAAAGTAGCTGAAGGGTCCCCCCTGTTGAGATGACTTTACTCTCTTTGAAATGGATGGAACCTGAGAGTTCCATCCCTGTCTTAATTGAGCCATTAGTGTCAGAATTATCAGTGGTCTCAAAAGGAAAGCCATTTACTGTCACAGGGAGGAATTGACTGCACATCCAGAAACCAGACTCAGAAGGAGAGTGGGAATTATTTAGGGCCTTCCAGGTTTTCTCTCAGAGCATTTTAGCATCCCTTCAAGGGAAGTTTTTCACTCTGACAGACTATCTCCACGTGTTTCTCAAACAGCTCCTAAGGGAGAAGGAAACAGTAAGACTTCCTTATTTTTATCTCCCATCAATCTGTCTCTGAATTTAAAAGCTTTCTTCCCCTCCTCGACTTGCTGACAGGAACCGGGGGACCTGGAAGGAAAAGAAAAACAGGGGCCCATAAGGGACGCTTCAGTCCTGACTGTGTGCAGTGTGTTACCAGCTTCTGACTTTCTGTCAGTGATTTAAAAATCTTATTTGTTTTCCTATTTATAATAAATTTTGGTACCTTTTTTTTGGGGGGGGGGAGTTCTTTTTGGTTTTTCGAGACAGAATTTATCTGTGTAGCCCTGACTGTCCTGGAACTCAGAGATCCTCCTGCTTCTGACACCCTAGCACTGAGATTAAAGGAGCACACCACCACTGCCCAGCTGAGACATTCTTAAAATAGGGGAAAAAAATAAAAGAGAAGCAGAACATGTTTTAATCTTACCATTTAATATCTTTAGTGCATTTCCTTCTAGTCATTTTTCTCTGCTGAGTTTTAGTAACTTATGCCCAATTTTAGATCATTTCACAAAACTGAACTTATTTCTTCACGAGCTTATAAACTACTTTGGTGGTTAGTGTTCTACTGGATAACTGTCACGGTCACCATGGCTGTGGCCTTTTAATACTTTTTATTCATATTTTAATTCTCATTGCCATATAGAACCCCAGAATGTCGTCGTCTTTTATCAGTGAGGAAAATATGAATGGTAGAATGATAACCAATTGTACTGGCTGGTTCTGTGTGTCAACTTGACACAGGCTGGAGTTATCACAGAGAAAGGAGCTTCAGTTGGGGAAGTGCCTCCATGAGATCCAGCTGTGGGCATTTTCTCAATTAGTGATCAAGGGGGAAGGGCCCCTTGTGGTTGGTACCATCTATGGGCTGGTAGTCTTGGGTTCTATAAGAGAGTAAGCTGAGCAAGCCAGGGGAAGCAAGCCAGTAAGTAACATCCCTCCATGGCCTCTGTATCAGCTCCTGCTTCCTGACCTGCTTGAGTTCCAGTCCTGACTTCCTTTGGTGATGAACAGCAATTTGGAACTGTAAGCTGAATAAACCCTTTCCTCCCCAACTTGCTTCTTGGTCATGATGTTTGTGCAGGAATAGAAACCCTGACTAAGACACCAATACACACAGACTTTAGCAAGTTATTAGCCATGTGAAAGGAATGAAGAAAATAGGTAGCCAGAATTCACATACAAACCAAGAACTGTGTGGCCAAGAATTCTTCCCCACCCCCACCCTCTAAGTGCTGCTCTCCGTGTAATTTTAATGAATTTGATTAAATTGCATTAATATGTAAGCAGCATTGCCTGTTCACTTATGAAATTCCCAAAGTAGGAAAAAAAAATGTAATTTCAATTGAATCTTGTTAAGAAAAAGTGGTCTGATTAGGGAGTTATTAAAAGAAGAAAATCAATTCATATTTCTCAATTGCCTGTGGTCTTTAAAATAGAAGGCTTCAAATCCACTCTGAAAATATGTGAGTGCATATTTCATGGAAGGCAAGACAAAAATCTAAAATCTCAACAAATTGTGCTAAGTCTACCAGAAACCACAAGTTAACACTAAAATTTAGAATATCAGGATGTGTCATCTCCAGTGATTAGGACACGTGGGCCAGGACTGTGTTTTTCTTTCTAATCAAGTTGTCATTGTTTGCCACAGGGAATTGGAACTGCTACCTGTCACTGAAGTAGTGTTTGATTACAAGAACTAAGGAAAACATAATATACACCAAAGAAAACATTTGCACCCTGTGATTACGTCTGAGTGGCTGGCTACAGCAGGCATGTTTTGCTCTCCCTGTCTTTTCCTCTCTGGGCTGCTAAGCTTCTGTAACCAACATTTCATGGTCTTGCTGCAATGCTTATGATAAACTTCAAGGTAGTCCAAGTTAATAGTGAGCCTTTTTTTTTTTTAAGATTCATTTATTTTACGTATGTGAGTACACTCTGGCTCTCTTCAGACACACCAGAAGAGGGCATCAGATCCCGTTACAGATGGTTGTGAGTCACCACGTGGTTGCTGGGAATTGAACTCAGGACCTCTGGAAGAGCAGTCAGTGCTCTTAACCGCTGAGCCATCTCTCCAGCCCCAAACACTTTATAGAGAAAAACAAGATAATTTTTTTAATGATAGGATTTCTTATATATGGACTGTTCTCTTACTGTATGAAAGGCAAACAAATACATCCTTGGCCTGACTTTTAGACTTTGAAGGTCTGTAACTGCAGGATTGTATTGCTGTTAAAGTCATCTGTAAGATGTTGAGGTCAGTCTTTGGGATCTACTTAACGCTCCAGATTTCATTTGGTAAATTGCCTTTCGAGATGCAGTGTTTTCAAGCCAGAGTATTTCATTGTGTTGATTTCATTAATTAATGTCCTTGGCTCTGGCCTGTGTGGCTTGGACCATTTCTGGTATGATGGAGAGCTTTTGTAGTGCGGATCCTTGAGAAACTCCTGAATATGCTTTTATGATTCTGTAGTCATCAATCCGAGGGAACTGACCGACAACACAGAGAAGTTGCCAGAAGCCACTGTCCTTGCAACACAAACATTTACTATGTAGCAGGCCTGAGTCTGAGCTGTGGGGAAGGACAGGAGCCTTAGAAGAATCTTGTCTGAATGAATTTCTAATCTTTGCTGCAGTGTGTGTCATTCTCTACCAGAGCTCAGTTCATTTCATTTTAAAAAAAAAAGTGCCACAGATTACCTTTTTATTATTTATAACTGATGTTTCCTAAAAGTATGATTTTCCATAGTTAACA
Organism: Tokudaia tokunoshimensis; assembly: GCA_036184795.1. NCBI lineage: Eukaryota > Metazoa > Chordata > Mammalia > Rodentia > Muridae > Tokudaia > Tokudaia tokunoshimensis. Next base: position 90,070,154 of record BTHU01000003.1, on the reverse strand, counting down.
ATAGTAATATTGTAAAACAGAAAAATCAAAGCCATAAAAAAAGTGAAGTAAATGTGCTAACCACAGCGAGCCGTGTGTCACAGATTATAATGCACTGTAACAACTCATTTACTTTCTCCTCAACTCTTTGACAGCCAGGGCAAAAGGGGAACCTAACAAATCACCAAGCTCTGCTTAATACGCAGACTAAAGCTGGTTCCCAATAGAGTAGCTTTTCTTTCAGCACCACACACACTCTGTCACAAGGTACCTTGTATGTGGAACGTGGAGCCTGTTTTCACCTGGGGTCCCCAGAAAGAGCCTGAAACAAAAGACTTTAGAGTTGTCTTAGGGGTGTGGTCCTAGGGAACAAGAGTGGAGACATTGAGACCGAAGCAGGAGACAGGGAGCATCTGTGCAGTTGGGGTCCCTTGCTGCTTACCCAGGGCTGCATTCTTTAGAAGTTTATGGATCACATCCAGTGCCATTGGGCTACTTGCCCATCCCCCACACTAGTCAAAGGCCACACATGTCACTTAAGTCCCTTAGCTCGTGGCTCCTGTGCCGGATGGGTCTCTTGGGTTTCGGTAATTCCTAAGGAAAAAAAAAGGAAATGATAAAGGAATCTAGACCAATCTATGCAGGCCCAAATGATCCCAGTGCTATACAGTTAACTCAAGGTCAGACCAAGAGAAGGTGAGACCCTGGGTAAGAAGTGTGCCAGACCAGCACAGCAGGTGGAATCTTAAAGTTTCCTGTACCAAATGCAAATGAATTCATCTTATGCTCATTTCCTATGTCAGCCATCTATAGAAGCTTGGTAAGTTGCAGTTTTCTTAGGGGTGTGTGTGTGTGTGTGTGTGTGTGTGTGTGTGTGTACGAGCAAAATGTAGATATATACAATAAAGTGCTCCGTGAAGGATTGTCCCAATCCCCACAGGATGACCTAATTCAGCCTTAAAAAGCCAGATAGATTGTTGAACCTACTTCCTAGTGGTAGTGAGGGCTGCTCCTCCAGGGATGGCCATGATAAAGACAAGAGGTGGCAGTTTGGAGATTGGGTCCCCAATTTGTGTCCTTGGTCATAAACCAGAAACACCCTTAGTCATGTCCTAGCTGGTGGCCAGAAACTATTGGGAGCTATTGTTAATCCCAAAGATGGGAAGAGAAAGACCACTGACCCAAATCATCAGGGCTGAGGCTTAAGGCAAGCCATTAATTGAAGCAAGCAATTTTTTTATTCATGCACACAGGCTGCCTCCCACTAAGTTGGGGTTCTAGAGGTCAGCAATGGATGTGAGGAAGACAAGGTTTGGTTTTGTTTTTTTCTTTTTTATAGCCTGGGGATAGGGAATTTCCAAATGGGGGAATTTGGTGGGCAAAATAGCTGGGATTACAGGAGCAGAACAGAAGTATAACAAGTGAGTCATGATTGCAAGATGGCGGCACCAAGGTAGTCATAGCAACAGGTAGTCATAGCAACAAAGGTGCTTATAACAGCCTTTGAAACAAAATAGGGTTGTCCTTTCCTGGAACGGGCAGTACAGAACCATTGTAGTTAAGACTATAGGTGGGGCTTAGCACCATCCTTGAGAAACAGAGGTTTAATCAAAACAGGAATGAGCCTAGCTTGTCTTTACTATAAGATGGCTTTTAAGCCTAAAATGGAAGCAGGCTGGTTCTTCACTGTAATTCCTGGTCACGTTCCTAAATGATTTTAGGGTTCCCTCTTTAGATAGGGATAGTAGCTCTGTAGAGTTCCATTAGAGAAAGTAATAACTCAGATCTCAGTGGGCAGGGGTAGCATTCCAAGTTACCCAAAAATATGAGTTAATCCAGGTGGGCCACTCCTAGAAAGGCAGATTTCGATTCTTAAAATGGATCCATGAACTCTGTGAGTAACTTTCAGTATTTGACCCAGCAGGTACCTTAGTGGAAGTTTTCTTTCTTTCTTTTTTTTTTAATTAAGTAATTTATTTATTTATTCCTTTTACATCCCGATATGAAGTGTTCCTTTTGCTGTTTTGTAGGAGGCGGGGTTGAGAAATGATTTGTGCGTGTGTTGTACTTTTCACCCCAGAGCTGCCGCCCCACATGGTCATCTGCTGGTTACCACTTAGTTCTCTGTAGAAGCTTCTCTTTGAGGAGGGAGCCGTTTCCACCTGTGGGCTGACAGCAAGAGGAGGTAGCTGGGAATTACACACAGCCTTCCCTTACTTTTAGAAACTGCTCGTTCTGTTGTTAGGTTTAAACAGTTGTTCTGAGGAAGACGCTTTTTGAGAGAATGCATGCTTGTTTTACTTTCAGAATTTGCTTTCTGAACAGTAAGAAATGCACCCTGAGATTGAGCACAGAAGAGCAAGAGAAAAAGGAAATGGCTTGACACAGTTGAGACTTGAGTTCGTTCTCAGTGGTCAGAGTTTGAGGAACTTGACCCACATTAAATAGAAATTCATCCCTATGTCTTTGCAGGCCAGGTTTCGTCTTAAATTCACACCTGAACATGCATGGCTGGGGGGGGGTATTTTCTCGAGCCAAAACAACTTAGTCTGTGGCTAAGGAATATGACTCTCCCTCTCTCCTCCTTTAATCTTTAATTGTTTGTAGCTCCTCAAGGAGGAGTGGGGCTTTGTGAACCCTTCCCCATCCTGGAGGGATCGGCCCCACACCTGCTCTTGTGAAGGTAATCACAACTGCCAAGTTCATGATGGCAACAGTTGTCTAGTCAAGATTTAAGACAGTTAACCCTTCTCCCCCAGAGCTCACTTCTTCATCCTCTCACCTTCTTCCCAAACACCACCTCCCTCACATCCCTCTGGCCTTCCAGGAATGATGCAGATGTATCCTCTGGGACTAAGCCCCAAATAATCATTTACTCTCATCTCCCCTTGTGGGTCTCTGTATTTACTACCACTTACTACAAAAAGAAGTTTCTCTTTTCAAAGCTGAGGACATCACTAATCTTAGAGGTAAGAGCATAAATACTAGAAAATGATTTGACAACATATCCATTCAGCAAACATCACTTTGTCTCTACAGCGGGGTCTACGACTTCCTAGCCACGATCTTTTGACCAAAGTTTATGGTGCCAGGCATGATTTCCCTCTGGGACAGTCCACAAGTCCAATTGAAGAGTGGTTGACTATCCGATAGCAGTCACTAACTTCTGAACTAGTGGGCGCAACCTGGCTGTTAGGTTGGTATTGTACATCCACAGCTGGGTAAGATTTAAGACAGTTAAGCTTTCTCCCCCAACACTATGAAAGACTATCGATCAGGGAGGAAGGTCTAAGCTCAGTTCTAATTTAGTTTATGTCAAATGCACACATACACTTACACACATACACGCACACACACGAGCATGGACACAGGCGTGCTCATTCACATACACCCATATTTACACACCCCCACATACATACACACACATACGCATACACATCCACACCCACACACGCACACACACACACACACACACACACACACACACACACACACAGATAGACAGCTATGAAAGTTGGAGCTGATTTGTTGGAGAAAGGAGTCCAGTGGCAGTATAAGTGACTGAGAATAATGAGGTAAATATAACCAAATTGTTATGTATGAGATTGTGGAAGAATAAATAAATAGATTTTAAAAGTCACATCTGAAAGAGTATGACCCAAATATAATTGCATTTGCAAATAAAGTACACACAGTTCTGAGGTCAGCCTCAGAATACAATTAGGGGGGTGTGTGTGTGTGTTTTCTTTTTTCTGGAATACTTTGCTAGTAACTTCCAACCTCTTTGGTTGGCTCTGCTTCCTTATAAGCCTGCCCCTGGAGGGAAATCAGTCTTGCACAGCCACCAAAGAAGATGCACTTAGCTAAAAAATAGTTCCCTTTTGACAAGGTTTTGGGAGATTTATTTTTTAAATATGAAAGTTACATAAAGTGGAATGAGGTCAGATATGACAGCTGTGGTCAGGTCCTCCTCTCTGGAAAAGCCTGACTGACTCTCTGTGCTGATCTTTAAATGGATGCCTTGAAGCTATGCTGAACTTGGGGCATTTCCTGTCTCTACATAGGCACTGTGCACTGGCGATCAAGCCCCTATGCTGGAGCCCACTGCCCACTCACTAGAGGCTCCGTGTGCCTTGGTTTCAGTTAGGAATTGGTTTCTAACCACAACTAATAAAGTAGATTTACTCTACAACGCCCTTTCCTTGATAAAATGGCTGCTTTAGCAAGGGAAATTTCTATAGGACATCTCACAGTATCTGAGGCAGTCTGTGTTGTGGGAGGGAAGTTGGTGGTATCTAACAGGCAGAATCTACGGATGCCACTAAACATTCTAAAATGCATAGGTCAGCTCCTCCCTCACCTTCCCCCAACAAAATTTATCTGACCAAAATGTCATGGACATTAAGATTGAAAACCTACGTTAGAGCAACAGTTCCTTGGGACATATTAGAGACACCTTGGAGGAGTATCAGCTGCTGATCCCAGGAAGCACTGAGAAACCTAAATCATTTCCGAGCAGTGGGATTCACACAGCTGTATTTCCAACCTTCCCAAGTCCTCAGCCAAGATCAAGTTATGCTGTTTTAAGACATCTTTTTTTGTCTTAAAGAAAAGAATAGTTTGGACATCACCACAAATAGTTTTGCTCACCAAAGCACATGGAAAAACTCGATACGGCTTGGCTTGGCCTGTTGGGAGGTGTCCCATCACCATGGTGAGATCAAATAAACTGTAGGAGCCTTTTCTGCCTTTTGAAGGCTGTGCTCACAGCATTAAAAACAGCCATACTTGGTGCTGTATTGAGAATTCGTTCCCCTTAGTTCCTGCATTCTCCCTCCAGTAAATAGAGACAGCAAGTATTTATTAGTAACTGTCATCAGTAAAGTTTCCCCACAAATGTTTGGTATATTGGAACACTGGTAATTTGTTTCTCTTGAAGGTTTATATAGTATCATTATCACTTGGTGATGAAGTGTCATAATTTGTCTACTTATCTGAATTGCTGCTATGCCTTACAAAATGCCTAACACATTTTTACTAAGATTTTAGTCATTGTTCTCCCCATAAGTTACTTTATTAACTATTTCCTCACACCAAAAATCAAATCTTAAAACTCACAGTCAATCTGAACTCCAAATTCTCCTGGCGTTATTGATATATCATTTTAATTTCAGATGTTGATGTGGATGATATAGATTCTCAGAGAGCTCAGAAAACCCATGACATACTCAAACCTTCTGATAGGGTTAAAGGAATGATATTTAATGGAAACTCTTCCATTTATAAGACAAGAGCATGCCTATTTTGTACCATGAACTGCCCTCCCCTGTGTCTGCCTCAAAGCATCACTGTAATGCAGACTGTCCCCTCCTCAAAGCCATCCAAGTCTTTGAAGACGCTGAGTGACATGTGACCTGTGGAGCACCATACATTGTTTGGCTCATCGACCTGCTCATATTACTAGTGCTCACAGGCCTGTCTAGAGATGTTATAGTTTAGATACAGTTGGTCCTTTAACCTGGAAGCTAGCTTTCCAATATGACTGTATTAAAATGGTACAACCTTTAAGAGGTGGGGCCTACTTGAAAGTAATTGATCCGATTATCTTCAACGACTATCAAATCACTCATAAAAACCTGCTGATGTGACAAGGCCATCTCTGATACAGAGAGAACAGTCACTAGGGCTGACTTTGTGCATCTTTGCCATAGTCATTACTGCTGTAGGACTGAGGCACTGTGGTGTGGGAGAGGACCAATTCCATACCACTGCACTGGCATCCCTTGGGCAACTTAAGAATGGGCAGGTTTGGTTGCAGTAGGAAACAGCACTCTAGTTGTATACAATCATGTGATGGTTATATGATCCCTTAGAATATACCTAATCATAGGGATGAAACCTATCAAATTATCTACAGATTATTATTATTTTTTTTTAGAAGAGCAGAATAAACAATTCAAGGAAAGGCTGAACTTGATAACGATGTAATCTGGTCATCCTTGGAAACATACAAACTTGTAGGGGTCTTCATTCTACCATTTATGGGATTTGATGCTCCAGTCACTACCATGTCACAAACAACCCCAGATGGGTAGCCATTTTCTATGCTGCACATGGATTCTGTGGGTTAAAGCAAATGGAAAGTCTTGGTTATCCTTCCCAGGCCTCATCTGAGAAGACCAGTTCATTTTAGCACCTTGGGTAGAAGGGTGAAACAAATTGGACTTCACAGTGTCTCTTGGCCAGAGCTACCTGCACATGGTCTGTTAGCATAGACACCAAATGATAGATGCTGTGTGTGGGGAAAATGGTGTTTTGAGAGAATACTACTCAGTTATTAAAAACAATGAAGCCAGGCAATTCTTAGGCAAATGGTTGGAACTGGAAAATATCATTCTAAGTGAGGTAACTCAATCACAAAAGAACACACATGGTGTGCACTCACTGATAAGTAGATATTAGCCCAGAAGCTTGGAATACCCAAGACACAATTCACATATCAAATGAAGAAGGAAGGAGAGGCCCTTGGTCCTGGAAAGGCTCGATGCAGCATTATAGGGGAATACCAGGACAGAGAAGCAGGAGGGGTTGATTGGGGAACAGGGGGAGGGAAGAGGGCTTATGGGACTTTCAGGGAGGGGGGAACCAGGAAAGGGGAAATCATTTGAAATGTAAATAAAGAATATATCTAAGAGAGAGAGAGAGAGAAGCACTGCCCTAAGTGATGATGACCAAAGCAAGTCACTCCTAGCAGGTGAAAATCACGTGGCATTTTCAGACATGGCCTAGGAGTGCCTTCTGTCCAGGGTTACTGTTAGAAATGGTCGCAGTCCTTCCTAGACTCTCGGAGAGGGAACAGAAGTTCCATCTCTTTGAAGGAGGAGTGTCAAAGTATAGGTAGCCACTTTTAAAAAATTGTTACAGGAGCCTACGAACTTCCCTTCTTAAAGCAGAATCTAGTCTGCTCAGCTTATTCGATGGGTTGGTCCCTCTAATCCTTATCAGTCATGTCAATGGAAAAGGTATCAAACTCAGTAGAATGTTCCTGTCTTCACTCTAGAAAAATCAGAGCCTTGGAGTTCATGCGTGGAGAGGAATTAATGTGACCTCCAGGATAGACACTGAAGAGTGGGATCTCGGTCACTGTCTTCCTCAAATGGTTCTGTGAACAACCTGGGCAAGAGAGAGGGGGTCGATTCAGGGTGGGGGTGGGAGGGTGATGGAAGTTTCTAAAGCACAGAAGCTGTCCAGAGCCTGGCATTTGTCTTTACTGACATTTCTATGTCATCCACAGGAAGTGGGGATGTCCACAGAGGTGCAGGAGCACTCAGATCAGCAAGCTAGTGAATGATTCCAGAAATACATCTTGTTCTTTTGACAGAGAGAGAGAGAGAGAGAGAGAGAGAGAGAGAGAGAGAGAGAGAGAGAGAGAGAGAGAGAGAGAGAGAGAACCCCTGCACAGCTGCCAGAGATTTACACCTTTAGAAACAGGTTTTAAACATCAGCCTTCCTTGGCCTCCAGTCTGTCAATCCCAGTCAATAAATAACAGCATTGAACGCAGCATCTTTCCGTCCCTGAGATCTCCAGCTACTTAACTGAGCCGCTTAGCTCCGCTGAGCATCCCACGGTGTTAAGTAAGGGATGGGAAAGTACAGTTCAGGTAAGAATGGGATTGCTCCTAGAGCAAAGACAACAAAGAAATGGAATGTTTTCCAATCTTCCCTCTCTGCCTGGGGCACTCATTCCCCGTGAAGTTGTGACTTTCTCTGGGTCTCAGAGAAGAACTTGCCTTTCACTAGCGAAGCTTTCCTGGGAGGCCGTGCTCCTCCAGGTGCCTGCTTGCACTGCTCAGGTTGGATGTGCAGTATCACTGTGGTTAGCCAAAGATGTCTGTATGATTTTTTTTTTCTGCCCGAAAAGATGCTAGGGAGTGTGAGCTTATGAGCAGGTGCTGCGTGTGTGACTCCGGAGTTGCAGAGGTTGAGGGCTGTGACGCTTCAGAAATCAGGACCTTCCACTAGAAGAGTGCTGTCAAAGCAGGGAAGGCCTGACTCTGCAGGAAGACTGCCCTATAGCCATTTGATATGAGACCCAATGTATTAAAATGATGAAAGTGAATGCTGTTATTCCTGGCCGGAAAAGAAAACAGGAGACAGACCGAAACAAACCCAATAATTCCTAGGATAGTTGGGCAACCAAAGTGTAAGGATACTTCTGACTCCTATTCATTTCTCCTTTCTTGTCTTTAATTTTTACACTACCATGTTCTCTAAAAGCACACACGATACTTCCCTATATTAACTTCCTTTACACTGGGAAATCTTCAGGAAATAACTCTTGTGCTTCTCTTTGCTCTGCCAACAGACGAATGCCATAATTCTTACTTGTATATAATCAACACTTTTGTAATTTATTTTTTACTTATTCACTTTATATCCCGCTCACTGCCTCCTCCCAGTTACCGCTTCCCACAGTTCTTCCCCCGTCCTCCCTCTCCTCCTCTGAGCAATTGGGGACCCACCTAGGTATCCCCCTATCCTAGCACATCAAGTCTCTGTGGGGCTGGGTGCATCCTCTCCCACTAAGGCGAAGTAAGGCAACCCAGCTAGAAGAGCATACCCTACATACAGGAACAGCTTTGGGATAGCCCCTGCTCCAGTTGTTCAGGACCCACATGAGGACCAGGCAGCACATCTGCTACGTATGTACAGGGAGGCCTGGGTCCAGCCTGTGTATGCTCTTTGGTTGGTCCCCTTCGCGGCCGCAATCCTTCCCCCAACTCTTCCGTAAGATCCTCAGGCTCCATCCCTCTCAACACTTTTGTTTTTAATAACATTTTTACATAACATCTGACTATATTTCATAAATTATATACTCCATGTTTATGCATGTATTTAAATTTCAACAAAGCGCCCTAACAATATACATGGAAGTTAATGTATAAAAATCTATAGGTATTTTGATGTGAGAATATTTGGCTACCACCCGTACATTAGGCCTCGTGGTGGACCTGTCAGAATCCTGGACTTGGTTATTAACCGTGGCTCTACAAGAGCATCAGCTACAAATACAGACTGGCAGTTGACAGACTTGACAGCTCAAGTACCATGAGTGTTGAAGTGACGGTTGTGCATTAAATACCATCCTACTCCCAGTCTCGTTAAGCCAGTCTTTTAGAAGTGATAATGGTTGAGATTTCAGAGAACACAAGCCAATTGTGTTGGTGCACACCATTAGTCCCAGCACACAGGAGTCAGAAGTAGGTGGATGTCAAGAGTTCGAGGCCAGCCTAGTATACATCATGAGTTCCAGGCCAGCCAGGGTCTCCAAAGGGAAGATTTTTGTTTGTCAACTTTGGACCATTTGTTTAATTTTGAACAGAAAATTGTGACATAGGAGGAAGAACTTACAAAAGATACATGCTCTGGAATAATCTTTGCTGGAACGTCAACTTTACCAGTTCTGAGGTTTGTTCAGTTTAATGGTATATACTAACTGTTGTAGAATAATGCCTGACACAAGTTGACTTAAGAATGAATGAATGAGAGAGAGAAAAATATGTAAACAAAAAGCTCCCATATTAATTCTGTTAGTCATTAAGTGGGTGTGCTGACTAATTTTATGTCAATTTGACACAGGCTAGAGTCATCTGAGAGGAGGGACCCTCAATTGAGAAAAGGCTTCCATAAGATCAGGCTGTAGGCAGGCCTGTAGAGCATTTTCTTAATTTGTGATTGGTAGGGGAGGGCTCAGCCACCCCTGGGCTGATGGTCCTGGGGGTTATGCGAAAGTAGGCTGAGTAAGTCAAGAGAAATATACCAGTAAGCAGCACCCCTCCATGGCCTCTGCGTCAGCTCCTGCCTCCAGGTTCCTGCCCTGCTTGGGTTCCTGTCCTCGCTGCCTTTGATGGTGAACTATATATGGAACTGTGAATGAATATGAATAAATTCTTTCCTCCTCAAATTGCTTTTGGGCATGATGTTTCATCATAGCAATTGTAACCTTAGCTAAGCCAGTGGGTGAGGTTTTGCTCTCTTGGGTGAATCTGAAACTGGAAATCTGTGATCTGTGTTCTGATATTTCATCATTCATCAGAATATCCTGGAGCGGGTGAGCTGCACTTGGACATTTCTGATTCGGGAAGTTCAGGATGGACCATTGGGGAAGGTTTACAGTGGAGCAATGCTATCCCTGACAGGCATGGCTTAAGCAAAAACACAATCTTAAACCGTAAACTTGGGTATTCACAAAATACTGAACTAAAGAGTTTGGGAAGGTAGCAGGATGCTGTGACCTGGGAAGGCTTGGGAATTATGGGTTCTGTTAGGTTTTTGTTGTCGTTATTTTAAGCAACAAAAACTCTCTAGATAATTTAAGTAGAAAATGTTTAGAAGGCACTTGGGTAGTTCACAAATCTATTAAGAAGGCTGAAGAAACAAGTTTGAAAAAATGTGCAAGAATAGGGGAGGCCACAGACCCATGTCGTTACATACACACACACACACACACACACACACACACACACACACGCAGAAAGAGAGAGAGAGAGAGACAGAGACAGAGACAGAGACAGAGACTCTAACATAAGATTTACATCAACAGCAGTGTGGGCTAGGCTTGCTGGCATTGGCATTCCTGGAAAAGGACTTTTATAACCACTCCTTAGAGGAGTTCTTTACCATTCCTAGAACTTTCTACCATTTTCTCTGAATTTAAAACTTAGGGTAAGGTGAGCTGATTGGCGAGGTCATACACCATGTCCTAACTGGCAAGGGAAGCTGGGAAAGCAAGTATATAGACTTGTCAGCGTCTGTCGAAGGAGGTATATTCTGCCCCCTCCTAGTTTTTAAGATGAGAACTCTCCCCAGGGTGTTTTCTGGCCACTGGAGATGACATTCAGGTTTCTTACCTGAGTGAAAGGGCACGGATAATGCTGCTGGGGACGACCGTGGACTGTCATGGAAAACCACGCGCTGGCATCGTTGCCTGTGCTGGATACAGCAGTTGAAGTATGTCATAAGGAATGCTGGTGTTTCTAGTTACCAGGTAGCAAGAGCTAGCCTTATGACTTACTGTCTTCATAAAGGTAGCCTCAGGCCTAGGCAAGACAGAAAACACTGGATGTTCGTAGCTGGGTTCATCTTGGCTCTAAAATTCTTTTGAGGGTAAAAGCTGGTTGGAATAGCAAGAAGGTCATTTTGCTGCTTTCTTTTTCTAGTATTGTGTATTGCTTGCTTGCTTCTAGGCTTATGGGACTTTCGGGGAGGGAGGAAATGGGAAAGGGGAAATCATTTGGAATGTAAATAAAAAAAATACAGAAAATAAAAAGAAAGAAAAAAAGAAAGTTAGGATAGATTTAAAAAAGAAGAAGAAGAATACCCTATTGTTGACAATCTCAAAATAAAATTGTGTGTGTCAATAAAGAGCCCACCAGCTCTTAGAGCAGCCAAGAACCGTGCCAAGCAGAATTCAGGTTTTAGAAGTATATTACAGAATGTATTTGCAGGCTAGAAGGCAAGTAATTTGTAGCTGAAAGGCCCTGGTTATAAAAATTCCTTTGTAGCTCTTCCATTCAAAACAAGTAACAGTTATTGGAAAAAATGTCTCTGTCATAAAACATTTCCACATTACAATCTCTGCCTTGCAAACAGCAGAAGGGAAAGTGCTTCAAACAGCCAGACCCCGTGGTTGAGCACGGCGGATTGATTTTCACCTGAGACTCGCTATTCCAGTTGTTTATAGCTAACATCTGTTCTAATTATTCAGCATCTGTGCCTTGCTAGTTGCTAATACTTTTATTATCACCTCAACTAGAGTATTTATTTGCCAAATACCAAAAAGTATATTAAAGATGATAGAACAAGAACAAAAACCTAGAAGTGCTTTCCTCTCACCTGCTATTGGCATTATCTCCCTCGTGTCTCTTTTCCTCTTGGCTCCACGTTTTTTTCTTTTGTAGCAAATCATAAAAGTAACTCTCTTGTCACCTTCATCAGGATCATTGAATTCAAAAGAAACTTTCTGAAGGAGATTTTTTGACAGGCTTCTTTCAAGAGATGTCTGGGGAGGCTTGGAGCCCTAGCATGACTTTTCAGGAAATTGAGCGTAGATAAATAAATAAAGGCATTAGCAGTCTGAGAAAGTCTGCTCAAAGTCATTTCCTTAGTGTCAGTTTTTGTGAAGCAAGAATAAGTATTGGCCATTAAGCGGTCACACCACAAGGCAGGTGTTGTTCATAAGTACTAGGAAGGACAGTAATATGATCCTTGCACAGTTCAGTGCCCGGACTGACCGGAAAGTCGTCTTACAATTGTCTAGGTTTACATTGAGCTAGGAGGAAAAACAGCTTCTTAATAAAGAGCTCAACTAGTAAATTAATGGATTCAGTTTTTATATCAATTGCACATGGTGGCACAGATGCCTTAGTCAGAGGACACCAGTTGGAAGTTGGTGCTCTCCTGCACCATGGGGGTAGCTTCTAGGGATTAACTCAGGTCAACAAGTTGTTGCCAAGTGCCTTTGCCCACTGCGTCGCCTTGTCAGCCCACAAACTTCCATTTTTATAAGTTGCAAAGGCTGCTTTTGAAAGCCACCATGTCTCCCAGTAAAGGCCACACCAATTTAGGTCCAGCGTGTAGTAAGGTATAGGAACACTGATGATGGTTTGTTTCCAAGCACATGCCAAGTGCCTGCTCTTCCAGGGAGCCCTTACAGCCACCCTGTGGAGAAGGAACAGCAAGTCCATTTTTGTAGCCGAGGAGACTGGGGCATGGAAAAGTTTGGTGACTCTCTCAAGGCCGTGATCCATGAAAAGGCAAACCGGTTTCCACAACAGTCAGCCTGATTCTAGAACTTGTAATCTCCAAAGGCCTAAAGCCAGTTTGTGATTGTACTTAGTAAACCACAGCTCACTGTGCTAATCTGCCTTGGCCTTGTAACGTGTTTGTGAACCTGAGTAACTGAAACATGAGGAGAAGGAGGACCCCCGAAACCAGCCCTTGCTCCCCAGCTTCATGTGTGTTGGACTCTGCTTTCCAATGCCTTCCCTTTGCTGCCTCCATGGTCTCCACTTCTGCTTCTGAGGGGAGTGCTGCTGTGATGGGCCTAATCATTTGTTTAGATGCATCTACCGTAATGTTCTCACTCTGATTACAAATGAGATACCGGCCCTTAAATCCCTGAGTTCAGCTGAGATCACTCAGTGACCTTTATAAGCCCAGTTTACAATACTAACATCTCCAACAGAAGCAGATGTAACTTGAATCATTTTTGCTGTGTTCAACTTCAAAAACAAAACAGAAGGACATACCTTTGGCTCCCTAGAAGTACCATTCCCAGAATCCAGTGATAGTGTGCAATGGCTTCCATAGCTTGCCTATTTGTATTTATGGACTGGTTGACAGGTATTTTTCTTGCCAAGGCTAAAATATCCCAAAATAGGAACAGACATGCCCCCTTCCCATCCAAGGTTCTGGCACATTCCATGGATCCAGCAAGTGCTTGCTATCCGAATAGATGGTCGAATAAACAGCCTGCAGAAAGGAATAGCTTTTTGCAAGTTCTGTTTGGACTCCACCATTTTATGATGCCGGAGAAACATTCAAATAAATACACACGTGCTTTCCGTAATGAATGAGAAGCCAAGATTCAGAAACTAGCGCTCAGAGCTGCGGCTACTTATTCCCAGTAAAGAATTTGAAGTTGAAGCTGTAATTCAAGCCAGGTAAAAGAGAAGCAGCATTGGAAGACGGAAGCAAAGTGGGAGACTTAAAGGACACACACAAAACACAAGAACCTGCTTCAGCAATGGAGTGCAGAGCGGAGCTTAAGACACAATCCAGCATTGTATCGGACGTGGGGAAGAAAGTGCATTTTTATATTACTAAATGACAAACAAAACACAGGACTTGTAAGCAAGGTCAGATATGAGAGAGGCCAAAGATAAGGGGGAAGGCCAGAGAATTGGGAGGGGCGGTTATTATGTGGTTTGGTTTGGTTTGGAGACAGGTTCTCCTTATGTAGCTCTAGCTGGCCTGGAACTCAGAGATGCCTCTGCCTCCCAACTGTGACATCAGAGGTGTGCACCACTACAGCTCCCCTCTTAGGCTTGGACTCTTAAAATTACATTTTCAGTGGAGTGATTTTTTTTTACTTGTTTGACTTATTTGTTTTGATATTTTCCTAATTTTTAGAGTTACCTGGGTCATCTCCCAACATCCATGCCCGTATCTTGAGTGGCTTTCCCTATTTTTTTTAAGTTATTTTTATGTATGTGAGTACATTGTTGCTTCTTAAGACACTCCAGAAGAGGGCATTGGATCCCAATACAGATGGTTGTGAGCCACCATGTGGTTGCTGGGAATTGAACTCAGAACCTCTTGGAGAACAGTCAGTGCTCTTAACCTCTGAGCCATCTCTCCAGCCCAACATTCCCCCATGTTTTTGCATAACAGTTTTGGAGTGCTGGGTCTTTTAGGTTCAAGTCTGTGGTACATTTTGAATTAATTTTCATGCAGGGTGAGGTATATTCACTTTCTGAACACCATGTGTTAAAGAGACCGTTGACAGCAGGGTTTCCACCAAAGCAGTCGTCTGGATAGAGTTAACTGTATCTCAGAGTGAGAGTGCTGCAGAGAGAGCTTAGTCATCTGTGTGCTATGTCTGAGATGCAGGTAACTAAGTCAGTACTGTGATATAGGAGTCTGGAACTCAGCAGTAAAGTCAAGACTGGGAATGAAAAGTTTGGAAATCGTTGATGTATACACGATATTTAAACTCAGTAGACTGGATGCCACTAGCCCCATAGAAAATGTAATTGACAAAGGTTCTGTGGACTGAACCCTAGGATGCCACTTGACGGTGGGATAATACAGGAGAGATCACATAGTAAAGAAGTGGCCAGTGCCAGTTATTTAGGAGACTGTAGTCTCAGAAAATATTCATTTGAGCCAGCAAGATGGTTCAGTGGATAAACGTACTTACTTGCTGCCAAGCCTGATGGACCCAGGTTTGCCAAGTTTGATTCCCAAGAGCTACGTCGTGGAGGGAGAGAAGGAAGTTGTCCTCTGACTCCCACATACATGATGTAGAACACATGCACAGTATACAATATTGTAAACATTACATAATAAATGTAAAACAAATGCATTGGCTGTTGAACCTTGGATTATCAAGTGACAATTCGGTTAGTCAGTGCTAATAGTTTTTCTGTAGTCTTGAGGCGGTTGCCAGGGTAATTTTCCTCCTGGTTCCACACATGCTGATGAGCTTGGAGTTGTGGGTTCTAAGACCAATGAGCTACAAGTTTGCCCACGATGTCTTCTCCACAAAAGCTTTCAGTATTCTTCCTCCTTTTGGAATGGCTCAACGGCAACTGTGTAAGGTTACATACGCAAAGTTGAAACCAAGATACAGTTACCTCCAAGTATGTGACTTCATGTTAGCCCGTGCCAGTTAAAGACGCAGTGTTTGTTTTTCGGTAGGATGCCAGTCAGCTAGGACATAGACTCTGTCTTACTGGATGTATGATCTTTTCCTGCCTCCTGTCCATCCCTGACCTCAGTAGTGAACGAATAGCATCCTTGCTTCAGCCTCCTCTGAAACACAGATGACCCTGTTGGCTGCCGTGAGCCTGTTGACTTTTGCTACAGCACAACCCTGTGGCCGCTCGCCACAAATTAGTCTTGAGTCAGAAAATGAAGCTCTATAGAGACTGTCCTTTTCTATTCCTTTCAAAAGGGCTTTAAAAAAAAATTACCAGAAGGTAATAAAAGCAAAGCCTAATGCCAGCTACAAGATACATGTCCTACACTGAGCCACTTTATTCTCTCAGGCCAAACATATTGTCTCACTCTAGCCCGTTCGGTAAGCACAGGAAGCAACGCTTTCTGTGATTCACGATTTCCTAAAAGTATATTACAGAAAATGTTCAATTCCGAGTGTCATTTTCTGGGAGTAATTGCTTCTAACACCAACTCGCAAATGGAAAGTATTCTCGGCCTTTGTTTTTAATGTCTGCATTCTCTAATTTCGGGAGCCAGTCGATACTGCCAGCTCATAAAGTCAGATGCCATTTTCCTTTGTGAAGTCGAGACTTTTAATAATAATAGAATCGTATTCCATTGTGTAAATATACCACATCTTCTGTATCCATTCCTCCGTTGAGGGACATCTGGGTTCTTTCCAGCTTCTGGCTATTATAAATAAGGCTGCTATGAACATAGTGGAGCATGTGTCCTTATTGCCTGCCGGGGAAGCCTCTGGGTATATGACCAGGAGTGGTATAACAGGGTTAAAAACAATGAATTCATGAAATTCTTAGGCAAATGGTCAGAACTGGAAAATATCATCCTTAGTGAAGTAACCCAATCACAAAAGAACACACATGGTATGCAGTCACTGATAAGTGGATATTAACCCAGAAGCTCGGGATACCCAAGACACAATTCACATATCAATTGATTTCCAAGAAGAAGGAAGGAGAGACTCCTGGTCCTGGAAAGACTAGATGTAGCAGTGTAGGGGAATACCAGAACAGAGAAGAAGGGAGGGGGTTGATTGGGAAACAGGGGGAGGGAAGGGGACTTATGGGACTTTCGGGGAGGGGGGAACCAGGAAAGGGAAAATCATTGGGAATGTAAATAAAAAATATAGAAATTAAAAATAATAATAATAGTAATAGAATTGAACGTAACCACTGCCTCTCCCTCCTCCCTGATCTCACCTTCGCCGTCTGGTCATGTCTGGAGATGACGTCTGGAAGGTGATGCTCGTATGGGCTGCCTTCCATGCAGCTCATGGAGGAAATCAGTCTGACCAGCTTTCCTTTTTATCCAGCTATTTTTGCCCAGCAGGGACACGAACTGTTACACATGAAAGGTCATGGGTATAAATTAGGAAACCACCAGTGTTCTGAGTGTGTGTGTGTGTGTGTGTGTGTGTGTGTGTGTGTGTATGACGCAGGTAGCAGGAGCGTGGGAACATCTTTAAGTAAATTCTTGAACACCTTCCCAGAACATACATTGAAAGCATCACATGTTAGTTGTACATAACTACTTTTAGTGAATCATTGTGAGTCCTACTACATTCTGCTCCCCGGGTTTTGGCAGTTTGTCCCTGCTGTCCACCGGCAGGACCCTGTCTTCTTTGCAGGATAGTGCTGGTGATCACTCCTCACTGCCCCCTCCCCCAGCCAGCGAGAAAGCGAAGCAGTTAATTATAGGCACCTCAGGAAGGTTCGAAGTCTGACACGTGAGTGTGCTACTGGGGTGTGCCGGGCCATCCTCAGACCTCACCACCAGGGCCTAGACGCAGTCCATTTGTCATAAAAACCATCTGTCGGATGTGATCTGAAATCCCAAAGATGATTTCCCAGCAGATGGCTTCCCTTCCACCCTGTGCCGACTGAGTTGACCAGAAGAGGCATGCAGAATCTCCCTCTAAGCTGGTCCTAACTGGCCTGCCCCAGCTGGCTCAGTAATTAAATCCCGAGTTAGCTCAAACACCAGCCACCAGGGACCTATCCCTAGACGAAGGCTCTCTTCTGGCCCAGCTGAGCTGCATCAAGGCCTTCTGTTTCCTAGCACAGTGGACACTTTAGCTCCTGCTGAGGCTTTTGGCACAAATGGATGATGCTCTGTTTCTCCGGCTGTTTCGCTTTTACTTTGCAGTGGACATCAGTTCGAAGGCACCTCAACAGCCTGTATGCTGTTGTTTGGACTGGACTGGGTAATAACAGTGCTCGGTGTGACCGTGCCAAATATGGTCCTACATAGATCCTAGAAAAAAAGACATTTTTAGGATTAGAGGAGAAGAACATCACCCAGCCTCTGCCTTATCTTTTGATTGTGTGTCTTATGGAAATGGTCCCTGCCTTAAAGAGTAAAGAATACCCACAATCCCCAGTTCAGGGGAAATCCTATGGAAGGAGCCTTGTGTCTGAAACAGTCCTACTGTCGCCTTAATTGGTGGCAGGTCACCAAGAGAAGCGGTTATATCAATACGGCATTTGGCCTCATGAAATACATTGGAAGTCATTATTTGTCTTGTTTTTGTTTGTTTGTTTTGCTTTATTTATCAGGAGTTTGTACAAGTCGGGAAGCAAGCTATGGAAGCCTCACCAGTGCTATCATTCCTTTGACTGGAGAACTCTAGGTGACTGATGAAAATGGAAATGGTGGTGTCCCAGCTAACTGACTGCGTTAGACTGTGGTCTCTGTTTTAAGTATTTGGTATTGGGTGGTATTATATACTGTAAGAGAGGTCCATCGTATTTCCCCAAGAAATGTATATAGTCTTGTGGACAAAGCAGATATTCAAACAAATAATTCTACTATATTGTGATAAGTTGTCTCTGATATTTCTAAATTAGTGGTGAATGATGAAGTTCTAACCAAGATACAGGATGCTGAGGAAGGAACAGGTGGCATGAGGAAGAGAGATGGGGGAGGGGCTCAACTGGGTTTCAGGTGCTCTCGGGGCACCTAGAATGTAGTATCTAAAAGGTGGTTCTATACAGAGACCGTGAGGCAGGAGAGGAACTGCTTCTGGTAGAAGAGTTTTATTTTATGGTGCCTATATTAGAGGGCCACATAGAATACAAACAGGCTGTGGTGGGAAGATGGTACGAACACCAGGAAGAGGCCACTGGCTGGACACAGATGCAGGCACGTTAGCCTTCAGAGAGCACCTTTCTTCCTTCACTGGCTCTGATGTAACCCTGTCCGTGGCTGGGAAACTTTCTAAGAGAGTGACAGAGCCATTAGAAGACCACGTGACTGTGGGTTGGCTTCGTTTCAGGAGAGATGGCTTGGTCTTCTGTGCTCTGGGAAGAGGATATTTGAACTGCTGCTGGAACTAACCGCAGAATGCTCTGGTTTTTCTGGTGTATAGCTGTCTTAAAGATCAGGAACGAGCCTGTCGGAAACACTCCACCTTCACTGGTACTTGTTGCTGGGAACAAGCTTGTAAAATGCCCCATTTTAAAGTTAGAGACAAGCCGGGCAGTGGTGGCACGAACCTTTAATCCCAGCTCTTGGGAGGCAGAGGCAGGTGGATATCTGAGTTCGAGGCCAGCCTGGTCTACAGAGTGAATTCCAGGACAGCCAGGGCTACACAGAGAAACCCTGTCTCAAAAAAACAAAAAAAAAAACAAAAAAAACAAAAAAAAAATTAAAGTTAGAGATGATGCAGTCTTCATTTTGATGTGCCACTTTTTGGAAAGGAAAAAAGAGATCAAAGTATATTCTCATTCATCTTAAGAGTGAAATTCTTTCCTACATGATTAAAGTCTATTTCAAACCAGCTATACTGGCACATGCTTGTTGAATTATTTGTGTTCCTATTGCTGCGATAAAACACCAATTACCAAGACAAGTTATCAAAGAAGAAATGTATTTGAGATTGAGATACGGAGAGGTTCGAGTCTATGATGGCAGAGCGGAGGCATGGGGCCCAGACCTGGAAGCTGAGAGCTCCCATCTTGAACACCAAGCAGGAAGCAGAGAGCAAACTGAAAATGGCTGTGTCGCTGTCATCATGGCTAGTGAACCGCGCCGGGTTCATGTGGTTTTGGAACTCGAGGTTTATGTCAGAACTCAGTATTCTTAATAGGAAAAGACAGGAGAAATTTATAGAGGAATTTCACGCCCTACAATCTCCAGGCAGAGATTACCCAGAGTCCCACTGCACTTGTTTCCCCATTGAGCTTTTCTATTTTTTTTTCCCCCTTTGAGACCGGGTATCTCTACATAGCCCTGGCTGTCTTAGACTCACTTTGTAGATCAGGCTGGCCTTGAACTCACAGAGCGGCCTCTGATTCCCGAGCTCTAGGATTAAAGTCCTGCCCCACCATGCCCGCTCAGTTGAGGTCTTCCATAAATGAGTTTTCTGTATTCATGACCTACAGTCAGAGAAATGTTCTCTATATACTTTTAGTTACTGTGGGCACATGCATTACAGCGCATGTCTGGAAGTCAGAACGAGTTGCTGGAGTCGATTCTCTCTTTGGACCTTGTGGTTTGAACTCAGGTCATCAGGTTTAGGGGTAGGTGCCTTCAGATCCATTATCCAGTGCATTATCCAGCTATTTTTCTGGCCCCAAGAAACATCCATTTAATGAATAATAATAGTCTGAAGTAACTACAAAAGAAAAATCTGCATGCTTTCTATTAAAGTAGTGAGTGGCTTGGCCTTCATTTAGCCTTTCCTCAAACCCCTTAAATGGCACTAAAGACCACAGCCCCATCCTTCGAATGACCCATACAGTATGGTGAGGGATCTGGGAATATGTTGGGCTGGCCACTCCCTTAGTTAGATTATGCTGTCCTAGGAACAGGATGGGGGACGTCCATGACGACGTTACATTTCATGAGACTCCTACTCTAGATGGCTTTGAAGCTGCCCTGTTTTAAGGTAGCCATTTGCTTAGGAATGGAAGGCAGTAGCTGCTAAAGACAACAAAGAACCTTCAGCCCAAGAAACCCAATTCTGCCAGCCCCCTGAGTGAACTTGGAAGAGGCTCTTCTGGCATTTCTGTAGCTTTGGAAGGCTAAGCAGAGGCCTCGCACAGCTGGCCCAGACTCCCAGCACTCAGGGGAGAGTAAATCTGGGCTGTTTGAAGCTGCTAATTTTGCAGTGTTGTTACACAACAGACTTGGTTGTTTTTATTATATGCCACTGCTGTGACTGTGCTGCTAGCCTGGCTCTGGCTATCCTTTCTCCCTCTTCCTATAGTTTCCATACCATGGGCCTCTTCTGGGTCTGGACTGCTATTGCTACCCTCTCACAATCAAAAGAAGGCTGCTGCTGCTGGTTTAAATCCACACTCCAAAAGTCTCCTGCTTCTCCCCAAGCAAAGCCCTCATCAAAGGCCTCGTAGGCTACTATGATTGTAACAGTAGGTGACATAAAACATGAGTGCCACCCCACCCCACCCCGCCTTGATATTGTGCAGTTACTGTGCTGGCCACAACTCCAAAGATGAAATGCAATAAACAGTGGGTGCAGACTAGGGCACGCCTACAGCTCTGCTCTCTGGACAATCAGCTGGATTGTGAAGATGGCAGAACTTCCTTCCCTTCCATTGTTTCCTCTCATAAATTACCGTGTGTAGATAAGATCTTTCATTACAGTCAGGTGAATTCTCTATTCGAGTAATGAAATTACCTTTCAGAAATGACACACTTCTTTTTTAACTGATTTACGAGTCAGTCCTTAGAAAGAAGCAGCAAGGAAGCCAATTCTAGTTCTAAATCTTCATTTCCCTATAAGTTTGAGTCAGGCTGTTGCTGACTCTTTGTGTTTTATGTCCCAAGCACACTATTTATTTGCCCCGATAGCTGTTACATATGACTTCAGAAACACCGTCCTGAAACATCCAAAATGGCAGGAGTGCAGAACAGCCGTTTGTGGGTGATGCCTGCAGCTGTTTCCGGGGCCGATGCGTCCAGAGTTCTGTAATTAGAGCACTTTCCGCTTGTACCACGGCCCTTGTCTGAAAATGGCCATGTCAAACAGGATGGAAAAATCTGCTTTCATGGCGAGTTTGGTTCTACAGTGAGCTCCGCACACCTGGGCCATTTTAACCAAAGATAAAATTAGATGAATTTGATGAAAATGAGTTGTAGTCATCAAAAGGAATTTGTTTATGCTGCTTAGATTTTTCAAATAAAAGTAGAGTACTAGCCAGATCCATCAGTCACAGCTGAAGAAATGCAAGCCAAGAAGCATTAAATCTCTGCTCATCTGAATCCTAACACTGAAGTCGTTCACTTAGCACTACAGTTGAAAACAAAAACAAAATGTACATACACACATGTGCGTTCTGTGTGTATGTATGTGCCTGTGGTGTGGTGTGGTGTGTGTGTGTGTGTGTGTGTGTGTGTGTGTGTGTGTTTAGAAACTGTAAGAAAACATGTTGGTTTTTTAACTGAAAACAGATTTTTATCACTGCCCCTTTAACAGTGTTCAAAAATGAAGGCTTGGTGTTTTTGTGAAGGAAACATCAGAAGGTGAAAATCCTCCCAGAGTGTTGTGTTTAGGAGTTACTTTCCTGACTCTGCTATGTGAGACTTCATATAAAGGACTTCTTGTATTGGGACCCTTCTGCTTCAGTTCACGTTGGTCATTTGCCACCCCAACTTCCATTGTAGATGCTCCAGTTGTGGTACTGCAGTCTTCTCCATTCTTCTCCATTCAACTAAGACTGGATAGATGTGGCCATGCCTACTGTACATGCAGAGACCAGACTGGAGGGCAGAGAGAGGCAGCCTCTGTACAAGAGGACTAGGGGCATTAAGGGTGACTATCCACATGATCTGTGCAAAGTTTAGGCTACGTGAGGTGCCTCCATGCCCAGAACCTCCAATAGGAGTTTGCTCCCTGGGCAATGGCCTCACGCTACTCCCGTCATGGAGTTACTCTACAGCCCTGGGATCATGCTCTACCGACTGAGCTAGCCAGGCTCTCAGGTGTGCATCTGGCATGTGGCATCATGATATTTCCGTCATGGACGTCTCCATAGCTTTTTATACCAAGGGTTTCGGTAGTCTGCGGCCAGGATCGAGAAATCGAGGCCAGCAGAGGGGGTGCCCAAGGGCTCCTCGTAGGCACCCGGGTCATTATCTCTGACCTCTAGACGATGGTAATGCACTGAAACCGGCTTGTTGGTGAAAGCGGCATCCACCTGTGACTTGACAAAAAGAGTTAATTTTTGGAAGGCCCACGGCTCAAAGGAAATGAGCATGAGAAGGCCCACCAAAGATCCCAAAAGACTAGGTAACAGAGTAGAGAGCCAAGGGGATGTAGAGAACCAGTTTTGATACCATGATTCTTTTTTCTCTCTTTCTTTCTTGCAGTTTTCTAGACTTTCCCTGACCTTTTTAAGGCTATCTTCAACCAATCCTGTCTTGTCTACATAAAAGCAGCATTCTTCTTTAAGGGCAGTGCATAACCCACCTTGTTGTAAAAAGAGCAAATCTAAACCTCTTCTGTTTTGTAACACTACCTCAGAGAGGGTTGTAACAGAATCTTTAAGATTCTTTAGTCCTAACTGTAGCTCTTGTAGGCCTCCCACAGAGCTGAGCTGTGCATACTGCTGACTGGAAGTGACCAAGGAGGCAATTCCTGTTCCGGCCCCTGTGGCTCCCAAACCAAGGAGTATAGCCAGGGTGACTGCTGCTATAGATTCTCTTTTGTCTGGACAAATGAGTTCCCCTTTCCCAAAAATTAAGAAGCTCATCAGAATCATGAATGGTCAATCGAGGGAGGAGCTTGATAAACACACAGTATTCTTTATTCTCTAAAAAGGCAGCTGAAACTATAAAAGTGGTCAATCCCAAGGAGCAAGCAAGATAGGGATCATTAGAAACAGCAACAGGAAGCATTAATTATAATAGTTTGATTGCAAACCTCAATCAGGGCCTTGGGGTGCAGCATATCAGGCCCCAGAAGTCACATGCCTAGGCCAGAAATTTGGCCAAGGGTGAGTCCTTGCTTCTCTGGAGGACTCCGCCGCAGAAGCGAGGTATCATTAGTGGGTAATAATTCTCCAAAGCTTGCAATCCCTTTGTAAAAGGGCGGGGAGGGTGAATAACAGACCTAACATTCCTCTAAAATAGCTTCATGTATGGCTTGTATCGAAGCATTAGCTAATGATAGCACAAGCTCAGTAGACAAGGGTGGACCCATAGGTAGAGTAGGCTGAAGCAAAGGATTGGGTGTTCAGGTATCTGGGATAGTGGGTGTTGCAGGGACCTGGTTTCCAGATACTCACATGCTCGGGCAATGGAGCGGTTGCGATGACCTCCTGGGCAGACATAAAGTTTCTAGGGAAGGAGCTTTAAGTGTTTTCGCCTGCCTTCAGTGGAGCACCCGGGGGACCAGTTAGAATCCGAAAGCTCGGGCGCGCTTTCTTGAGGGACAAAGGTGTCGGGTACCCCAATCCGCACTAGCTCCAGAGCGAGCTGGTGAGAAACCACCTCATTGGGGCTACACATCATTATCCCCATTTGAAAGACAATGTCTCTCCCCCAAAGATTGACAGGGAGGCCCTCAACAATAAAAGTCTGCACAGTGCCCAAATTCCCCTCTGAATCTTTCCATGTCAACAACTTTGAACTTTGTAAGGTATTTTTAGACTGGCCAATGCCTTGTAAATGAGTCATCGAGGGCTGGAGAGGCCAGGAGCTCAAACTAAGAACTGTGGTGTCAGCTCCCGTATCTATAATGCTGTCAAACTTTCGCCCGTCCAACGTAAGGCACAAGGAGGGGCGCTCCTTAGAGAGTTGCTGGACCCAGTAGACATCAGAGGAACCAGGTTGGCTATCTCCTCTGAGCCCTTCCATGTGAGCACCAGAGGAATCAAGCAGGAGAAGGAGCACCTGGGCTACTCTCTGACCAGGGAGAATGGTGACCGGGCCCTTTTCTGCCTTAAAACTTTTATCTCTCCAGTACAGTCTGTGTCCACAAGCGACGGGTGGACACCGAGACCCTGCATGGTAGCTGAGGCATGCCGTATAATGGGAAAAAATGTGCCAAATGGCGGGGGTTCAAAAATTCCTGTGGAGAGAACCTAAACACCATCTTGGGGGTTCAAAATTGTGTGGGAGGAGGCACACAGGTCCAGTCCTGCGCTCCCTGCTGTTGCCCTAGATAAGCTGGTGCCGCAGGAGCTTGGTGCTGTACTTAGGGGTGTGTGGGGCCCCCGGTGCGGGGCCCCTTGGCCGTTTTCCTGGACCGCAGGGAGGGCTTGCCCATTAGCATCAGTTCTAGACCGACATTCCTTGGCCCAATGGCAGCCTTTCCTACGGCGAGGGCAAACTCTCTGCGCGGTAGGCTTAGGGGCCCCTTGGCCAATGGCGGGATTAAATGGCTGGCTGGGGTTGAGAGCACTACATTCTCTAGCAAAGTGACCAGGCTGCCCACATCTAAAGCATGTTTTGCCTCTAGGGCGGCCAGAATCTCCAGTTTTTTGGAACACAGCCCCGATAGCTAAACTGATAGACTTGGACACTTGATGTGAGAAGGAGTCAACATCATTGCAAAGTTTAACCATTCCCGTAATATCAAGATCTTTGGTCTTGCCTCGTAACGCGGCTCTGCAAGCCGAGTTAGCGTTTTCAAGAGCAAGCTGCGTAACGAGGAGCCCCTCACTTTCACTTTGACCTAGGATTCTTTCCGCTGCTTCCTGTAACCTCCCCACAAATTGAGCGTAGGGTTCCTGGGCCCCCTGGACTATTTTAGTTAAGGGGGTGGTGAGGGCTCCTGTAGCAGGAACCGCTTTCCAGGCAGATAAGGCGGCCTGTGCTGTTTGAGCGAGTACGCCCAGGGACAATCCTAATTGTTTTTCCTCGGAGGCAAATGGGCCCTTCCCACACAACTTGTCCACCCGCTGTCCAAGAGGCGGTCCTGCCTAGAGGGTTTTTTCTGTTCCTAGCGGCCAGACTCTCGGCCCTATCTATGAATTCAGATTTCCAAGTTAAATATTGTCCTCTGGTGAGGACAGACTGCGCCACCTTAGTCCATTCACTAGGAGTCAGATATCCGGACCCCGCGAGTCCTTCTAAAAAATGGACAAGGTAAAGGGTGCAGTTAAACCATACTTTTTAACAGCTGAGTGTAATTCTTTGATATGTTTAAGTTTCTTGTATATGGGACACGAGGTCTCGTATTCAGGTCACCAGCTTTTAAAAGCTTATTAATATCTTTACCCACCTTTTTTTATGTAAGTGGGTGTATATCATGGCTGCTTAAACCCACCAAGACAATTTTCATCAACAAAAGAACTTAATTAAATCTTTTTTCTTAACTCTTATTCCTCTCTCCCTGAGCAAACGCTTGATTTCTCCTATAAAACAAGCTTCCTTAGACAATTGTTTCCCCATGACAATCGGACGACAATTATTTGGCCAAACTCACCTCCCTTTCCAGCGACGCACAAGCGATGCGGCGGGAAAGGTCCTCGGTTCCTTTTCCCGGGGTTCCTCCGTCGTCCAGTAGTTGGCCGTGCTTCGGGTCCCTGTTCAGGCGCCACTTGACCCGTCCAGCAGGTCCAGTTATTCAGGGTCCCGAAGAGGCGCTACCTGAGGGTCATGGGGGGGAGAGAAGAACGAGGCCAAGCAAGATTCCATTGTCAAGGCCCCGTTTATTGTCACACAGGCAGCACGTTTTAAGCAGTAGGGATGAGGAAGTTGGGAGGGGGAACTATGGGGAAGTGACCTATGGGCCAAGCCCTGAATGAGGAAGTTGGGAGGGAGAGCTAGGGGGAAGTGAGCTATGGGCCAAGCCCTGGGTCAGGTGCCTGGGACATTCTGCGGTTTTTCCCGGGAAGGTTTGCTGATTCTTCTCCATCCTCTCATACGCTTGTGATCCCTTCTTTTGAAAATTTGGTTTCATTAACCGTTGAGTCACTTCTGTCAGAGTGTTTTATCACAGCAACAGAAAAAGAAACTAAGAGTCCATGTACAGACACTGTTCTTCAAATCTTCTTTCTGGCTTTGTTTTTCTCTTTTACCATCCAGCTGAACTGCTACTATTATTTCCAGCCAGTGCCCCAAGGACAGTGGATTTTCTCCTGAGACAACTCTGAGTTAAATAAAATTAAAATAAAATGGGGCTTTTCCAGGCACTTCAAACAGATCAGACAGCTGCAGTTTTCCAGAGGGGTTAGGTTCTTTGGGGGAATTTCAGAACTGTTCTGCCTTTCTGGTAGGATGAAATTCCTGATAACCACCATGATTGTAAAGTTGCTTGCCCTCAAGACTGCCAGAGAGCTAGCTAGCTGCCTAAAGAGCAGGGGATGTTGGTAAACCAAAGAAACATAAATTTCATTCTTGAACCAAGAGTTTGCCTTTCTTCTCTCCTTGAATAAACCCCTTTGATTGCTGAAAGTCTAGGATATTTTAAATACTATTTCTGAAAAATATGATTTTGTCCATTTTTTTTTTGAGCATTCTAGTTGCTTTATAGCAGAATGTGTCGTTGGAGGTCCTTGCTCAGCCATTCTGGACTTGTTATACCATAGTGCTATGATTTGCCGTGCTCCCCTCCCCCTCACCCAAATGTTGCCATTGTAATGTTATTAAGAGGTAAGTCTGGTGAAGGCTATTCTCACATAAGAAAATGAGACCAGGATGAGATATTTATGAATTGGAAGTTTTTTTATTGAGCCCCACAATCCTAGTCAGGGACACAAACTTTTGTAACTATAAATCCAAAGAAGCATCCCTGAACTGAGTAAACGGGGGGGGGGGGGGGCCCCTACAGGATAAAAACCACAAGATTATACATCCCA
Organism: Tokudaia tokunoshimensis; assembly: GCA_036184795.1. Lineage (NCBI taxonomy): Eukaryota > Metazoa > Chordata > Mammalia > Rodentia > Muridae > Tokudaia > Tokudaia tokunoshimensis. Next base: position 90,042,882 of record BTHU01000003.1, on the reverse strand, counting down.
TAGATGTAGCTGTGATGGCTGTTAGTGAACATGACAGGATATGAACGAATCTTTAATTAGAATAGAGCATCGTTGTGTCACCACAGTATTCAGAAAGTCTTGTGGTTACAGCCAAACAATGTAGGTTAGCAGAAGTTCCTGTAAGTTCCATACGTGACCTGAGGATCGAGCTGACCTCAGCCTTAGCCTTGAGTCAATCAGGATTTAGCTAATTTTTTTTTCTTACTTCTAGTCCTTGCTCAGTCAGCTGGGATGGGGTCACCCTAAGAGTGGCACCCGAAGCCTGTATTGTCAACCACTGTTTTCATTCCAAAACTACAAAGTGGCAAGAGCTTCCTCTTAGTCCCTGTTATCCGCATCGGGCTGATAGACCTAGCAAGCCTCGCTGCATGGTTAGCGATGGTCCCTGAGAAAGCTGTTGACTCCCAGGTCTCTGGATGTTGATAGCATCGGCATCATTCTCTGATACATAGCGTGCAAATGAAGACGTATGTTTAAGAAAACTGTGTGTGCAAGAGAGACAGAGGCCAACATAGAATGCACATGTGTGAGGTTCTTATACAAATATAGAACTCATAGGTTTCTGAATTGAGAAAAGTGAGGCAGGGTATATGGTTATATAGGAGAGTTTGGACACCAAAACTGGAAGTGTAGATTTGTTCAATATAGGCATACAGGTTGTTGTGAGTGAAGATGTGGACACCCTTACGTAACAGCAGAGAGAAATGTCCAAGAACAAGACCTGAGGAACAAATGGAAGCTTCTATAAATTACATCATGAAGAGACAGTGGGCAGGCGTAGGTAAAAGCAACACGGGAAAGCAGGAGCCCAGGAATTCAGAAGGAAATCAGTTGTAGAAGGACGGGACCAGACTTGGCTCTGGGGGAGAATGAAAGTTGTCCTCCCTTACCATCCTTTCCACCACCCCTCCCACCCGAATAAGCAAGGTACTTGATACCAAGGACAACCTCTTGCAGATGGCAGAAAGTGAGGAGAGGTTACCCTGGCCCTAATGCAGTTACTAACTGAAGCTTATCAGGATGCTGACAGAACGCCAGCATGCATGCTCTTTGCCATTTTAATTAGGAAGATTGTACTCCTTAGCGTGCAATGGCAATAATCCTGATAAGCTGTGGTCAGGGTGGATTCAGGAGGGTCATCTACTGAAGGCCAGCTGATTTCCAGCTAATGGACTTGTGGCTTTCTATCCCCCCCACCACCCCCACCCCCACCCCCGTGCATGAGCACCACGGTGATGATGATGCTTGTAGTCTCACCCCCATTCTGCTGCAGGAGCCTGACATTCGCAAGCCAGAACAACCTAGTGTGGAGAGTTCAAGCTTAACACACAGGAAACAGCTCTCACTGAGAGTCCAAGAAATCGTTCCTAACCCCAATCCTTGTTCCCTGGCTCTGTGGTAAACATTAACGTGGTTTTAGAGGTGTCTGCAAATTCTGTCTCCCCCTCAAGAAGTAGGGCTTAACTGTTCTCTACTTGAGTGTGGGCTGGGTTTAGACACTCCCTTATAGTGAACGAATAGTATATGGAAATATATAGAATATGAATGAAGTGGCGAGGTGATACTTATATTGCATTTATAGAAAGAGAGAGAGAGAGAGAGAGGAAGGAAGGAAGGAAGGAAGGAAGGAAGGAAGGAAGGAAGGAAGGGAGTAGGTCGGCTGTGGCTTTCCCTTAAGAGTGTTCTCTGACTCTTATCTCTCCAGAGTCGCTTGCCCTGGGGCATGAGCCGCCACACCGTAAGGATACTTAGGCAGCTAGTGCAGAGTTCCACCCAGTCAGGAGCTGAGCCACCGGAAGCCGTATGAATGAGTCTGAAGTGTATTTTTTCTCAGTAGCTCTGAAATGGCTAACAGCTTAACTGCAACCTCAGGAGAGACCCAGAGGCTCAGCCACTCAGAGAAGCTGTCCAGGATCCTCAGCCCTCAGGGACTGTGGTGAATAAATTCTTGTTCCAAGCTGCGGCTTTGAGGGAATGACTGTGTCTTGTATGCGCTTCCTCAGCAAGACTCAGGCCCATTGCCTCAGAAATTCCTACAGTGAAGGCCTGCGACAGGCTGCATGGAACACACGTGGCTTCTTCCCATCCTGTACTGGCTCAACTTGACACAGGCTGGAGTTATCACAGAGAAAGGAGCTTCAGTTGGGGAAATGCCTCCATGAGATCCAGCTGTGGGGCATTTTCTCAGTGATGGGGGGGGAGGGAGAGGCTTGTGGGTGGTGCCATCCCTGGGCTGGTAGTCCTGGGTTCTATAAGCGAGCAGACTGAGCAAGCCAGGGGAAGCAAGTCAGTAAGGAACATCCCTCCATGGCCTCTGCATCAGCTCCTGCTTCCTGACCTGCTTGAGTTCCAGTCCTGACTTCCTTTAGTGATGAACAGCAGTGTGGAAGTGTAAGCTGAGTAAACCCTTTCCTCCCCAACTTGCTTCTTGGTCATGATGCTTTGTGCAGGAATAGAAACCCTGACTAAGACACCAGAAGAGCAAAAGTGGTTCCTCCTAGACCTTCTGCTCTGCTCTCTGTAGTCCCTTTGAAAGGACTGTAAGAAGCTCTGCCCTCTCCAGTAAGTCTGAAAATGGTGTGAAAACTCTTCTTCGATGATCCTGCCTCCTAGGAAATTAAAAACTAAAGAGCATCCTTATGGAAAATGTCCCAGGTTCTTATATTCAGTCCTGTTCCAAAGTAGGGTGGCTGAATGGGGGAGCCATAAGACAGCGTATATGGTTTTCCAGTCAAAGCTCTTCCTGTAGGAGAACTTCCAAGGTTCAGTTCTCTGGGAATTTTACAAAGCTCATACCATTTCATATTTTAAATTGTAATAAATAACTTATGCCGTTTGTTGAATCCGGTAGAGAGCATCTTAAGAGCCTGTTTGCCATCTGCTGAACAAAGTGGAAGCTGAGTCGAGCAAACGTCTCTAGGGTAAATGCAGTGTCTGAAAGCTTTTGAATCTTTAAACATTGGCTGCTAAGGACTCTGGGATCCTAGGCAACGCTTATTCTTGGGAACCACAATCCTGCAGCGCCAGGGCGGTAGGGATGGCTCAGTGGTTAAGAGCGCCGGTTGTTCTTCCAGAGGACCCAGGTTCAACTTCTAGCACCCACATGGGACAAACGCAAACCTGTAACTCCAGTTTCATGGGCTCTGATCTGCCCCCTGCTGACCACCATGGGCACCAGGCATGCACATGGTGTGCATACAGACACTAGGACAAGAGACATAAGTAAATCTAAAAAACACATGAATTCTAACAGCTTTGGATCAGAGATGTGTCCGTTCCAGAAGTGCACCCTCTATTCACACTTTACCATTGTATTAAAAAGCAGTAACTGACTAATGGCTAATACTTAGTGAAAGATAGTCTTTGATCTCCAAGTAACACTTTGCTTTCTTCTTTAAGTAAGTCTTTCAGTAACTGACATGCCAACATTTTTAGTTAAAATAAACGTCATTACAGAACTGAGAGGTGGCTTAGCAGGAAGAGCACTGGCTCCTCGTACAGAGGTTCAGTCCTAGCACCCACGTAATGGCTTACAACCTTCTGTAAATCCAATTTCAGGCTATCCAACACCCTCCTCTGAACTCTATTTACACATACACACACACACACAGTATACAGACATACATGTAGAGAAACACATAAAATAAGTAAATCTATTTTAAAGTTATAACTTCATTACATTGTTTGATAATTATCCCTAACTTGTGGCCTAACTTCTAACTCTAAGTATTGCTAAGGCACCACCTGCCCTTTGTAAGAGCTCCTCCCTCGGTTGGGCATCAGTCAGTCATTGTATCCAGAGACTCATATAAAACTCAATCTCAAAATGTAAGATTCACAGCTAAGCATCTTCATTGTAAATGTAAACCAATGTGTTCCTGACTCTCTGTGTTTGATCATGTGGGGACTGGGACTATGGCTCCGTGGTGGTGCATGCAGCTCAGTTTGTTTCCCTAGCAACAGGAAGGTGGGGGGGGGGATTTAAAAAATGAAAAGATTAAACACGTGAGCTGGACGCCACGAGAAGAAAGCCCAGCATGGTAGTTTTCTTCTTGTGTGCTGTAGCTGGGCGCTGGGCATAGTGCCCATCTCTACTGAAGAGCCAGTAATCACAGGACGTGGACACAGGCGACTTGTGACAACAGTCTGAGGTCCCTGTGGGGACTTGCCTCTTTTTTCACGTAGCTTTCTTCGGCTTTGTGTAGGCCTCCGTTAATATTTGCAAGTCGGTACGGTTTAGGAGCTTGACATTTCTTGATGTCAGACGTTTCCATATTTAGCTTTGACATGTATTTGGAATCATGCTGTCAGATGTCCTGGTCATCATTTTTATTATAAAAAGCATCCATCTCAAGTGCGTACAAAATGTTGATTATCTTAGACTCGCTTATTGATCCAACTTTCCATGACTACCACACATCCATGCGTATCACACAGACTTCTTCCCTACCTTTGTGATCTGACTAGCTCCTGGTAATCAGTCAAACTCGGTCCCCTCACCTCCTCTTACCACTGCAGACTGGTTTCTGTGCTTTCTTTTCACTTTCAACTATAAGAGAATTGTTGCTTTTCTATTCTTCATCCCTGTGCACCGATGCCGCTCCCTCTACCCAATCCCCACCCTCACACCATCTAAGGACCACATCCTGGGTTTCTGAACCCCCAGCACCAACCACTTGGCACAAAGTGCTTATTGAATGCCTGCCCAGTGAGTGGCTGAGTGACTTCAGCCCCGACTAGCCAGGAGTTGAGTTCAGAGGCTGTATAAACACCATTCATAAGCTCAGCAAGAATTTTCTTGTAGCCAGCGCTACAAAAAGCTGGAAAATCAAGAACAATGCCACCCTGGGGCTTCTAACTCCTGAGGAGGCTGTACAAGGCCAGAGCAACTTGGCAACCCTGTACTGCGGAGCCCTCCCTCGCTCCCTGCTGCTTAATGCTTGTGTTCTCTGAGGGCCTGGGCCAATTCAGTGTGAGAGACTTCTCCCAGAGACCTTTGGCTTATTCAAGATCTCAAAGAAAAAAAAAATTTTTTTTCTGCTGAGGGCTGTATTTACCTGTGGCAATGAGTGAAAGAATTACTTGCAGAAGCCAGTTCAGTGGTAAGAATGGCTCCATAAGGGTAGGGGGAGAAGGGGGACGGGAACTATAAGAAGCCTTGTTTCGCAGTTGTGAGCCAGACCCGGAACTTCACAGGACCCAGGAAGTGAGATTTAGAGAAATGAAAGTTGTGCCCCTGAAGCAGCCCCGTTTTGTCAGTTTAAAAGCTGTCCCCTGTAGTCCACAAGTGAAGCAATGAGCATGAGATTTGGATCCACAAAAAGCAGCAGTTCTCAACCTTCCAGACTTTGTGGCCTTTTAATACAGTTCCTCATGGTGTGGTGACCCCCAACCATAGCATTATCTCAGTGCTACTTCATAGCTGTAACTTTGGTACTGCTATGACTCTTAATGTAAATATCTGATATGCAGGATATCTGACAGACGACCCCTGAGGAAAGATCATTCAATCCCCAAAGGGGTCTGGACACACAGGTTACAAACCACTGACAGACAGAAAGGCTGGTGTCTGAACTCTCCCGGCCAGCTGCACTCTGCTACAGTCACATAGCCATGCCCTGAGTATAAAACCCCAGGCTGTAACCGCTGAGCCTTCCTTGTTACGCACTTGGAAAGGAGAGCTTTCAAGACTCAGCAGAAACTCCAGTCAACAGTCTGGGGTGTGCTGGAATCCTGGGAGGGTCCCAGGATCGCACCAAACAGGGAATCGAGCTGCTTTCTTGCTCCCTGAGTCCCTTGCCCCATTTGATGAACAAAGTCAGGACTGTCATTTCATAAACCACTCCCAAAGCCCTTTGACCCTGTAATTAAATGTAGTTAGTTACATCAACAATACCACTGTCCTAGGCTAGCTGCAGGGTGGGGGTGGTATTTTTATTTTGTTTTTCTTTTCTTGCTGAGATAAACAGCTTAAGGACTTCTTTGACTTCATAGTTTCTCTCTGGTCAGTGGCTTCATTCGTTCTGAGCCTGTGATAAGGTAGAAAAGCACAGAGCTGTTCACTTACCTGAGTGTGGTCGGGACTGACAGAGTTCCCTCATCTAGCCCTACCTCTGGTTTCTACCACTTCCGGAACGCCAGACTATGAATCTATCAATGGAGTCATCTGACTAGAGCTCACATTCTTCCGTGATTTCTTTTCTTTCTTTCTTTCTTTCTTTCTTTCTTTCTTTCTTTCTTTCTTTCTTTCTTTCTTTCTTTCTTTCTTTCTTTCTTTCTTTCTTTCTTTCTTTCTTTCCTTTTTTTTTTTGAAAAGCATGTTTGTGCTGGCTGGTTTTGTGTGTCAACTTGACCCAGGCTGGGGTTATCACAGAGAAAGGAGCTTCAGTTGGGAAAGTGTCTCCATAAGATCCAACTGTGGAGCATTCTCTCAATTAGTGATCAAGGGGGGAGGGCCCCTTGTGGGTGGTGCCATCCCTGGGCTGTTATTCCTGGGTTCTATAAGAGAGCAGGCTGAGCAAGCCAGGGGAAGCAAGTCAGTAAGAAACATCCCTCCATGGTCTCTGCATCAGCTCCTGCTTCCTGACCTGCTTGAGTTCCAGTCCTGACTTCCTTTGGTGATGAACAGCAGTGTGGAAGTGTAAGCTGAATAAACGCTTTCCTCCCCAACTTGCTTCTTGGTCATGATGTTTGTGCAGGAATAGAAACCCTGACTAAAACAATGTTCTTTTATAGAAAAAAAGAAGTAAAAACATTTTATGATAAAATTGAAGATTTATATGGAAAATATTTCTGATAAAATAGAAGAGATATATAGAAAACCACCTTAAAATTGACAATTTTCATGGAAAATTAAAGAGTAAAATGGTAGACATCAAAAAACATTGCTAAATTAATTGAAAAAGGAAGTAGAAACATTTTATGATAGAATTGAAGATTTACGTGAAAAATATTTCTGATAAAATTGTAGAAAAATGTAGAAAAACATGTTAAAATTAAAGATTATCATGGAAAATTTTATATAGATATAATTAATAATGGTAGGCATAAAAGTATTCCTAAGTTGACTGAAAGTGGAATTATAAATATTTTCTGATAAAGTTGAAGATTTACATGGAAAATATTTCTGATAAAATTAAGGAAATATGTAGAAAAACATGTCAAAATTGAAAATTATCATGGAAAATTATGCAGATAAAATGGTAGGCATAAAAATAATTCTAAGTTGATTGAAAGTAGAATTATAAACATTTTCAGGTAAAATTGAAGATTTACATGGAAAATATTTCTGATAAAATTCAAGAAATATACAGAAAAACACGTTAAAATTGACAATTTCATGGAAAATTATACAGATAAAATGGCAGACATAAAAAATCTTTCCAAATTAATTGAAGGTGGAATTGAAAACCTTTTGTAATAAAATCAGAGATTTACATGGAAAACATTTCTGATACAATAGAAGAAATATATAGAAAAACATGTTAAAATTAAAGATTATCATGAAAAATAATGCAGATAAAATGGTAAACATAAAAAAAATTAAATTAATTGAAAGAGGAATTACAAACATTTTCTGATAAAATTGAGGATTTACATGAAAAATATTTCTGTTAGTCTATGTCTTTTTATTGGGGAGTTCAGTCCATTGTTGTCAAGAGATATTAAGGAATAGTGATTGTTGCTTCCTGTTATTTTTGATGTTATTTTTATGTTTGTGTGATTACTTTCTTTTGGGTTTGTTGGAAGAAGATTACTTTCTTGCTTTTTCTAGGGTGTAGTTTCCCTCCTTGTGTTGGCATTTTCCATCTACTATCCTTTGTCCAACCCTACCTACAAAGAAAGGATAGTAGGTGATTTCTTTTAAAAATAACTTTTCCCCCTGAGGCAAGCCAAGGATCTCATCATGTAGCTTGGCTGGTCTTAAACCAACAGAAATCCATCCACCTCTGACCCCGACTGTTGGAACTGAAGGCATGTGCTTCCCCGCCCAGCAAAAATTTTGTCATATTTGTCTGTGTCCTTGTATATGTGCAGAGGTCAAAGAACAATTTATGGGATGGTAATCAGTTCTCTCCTACTATATGGGTCCCAGGAATTGAACCCTTGTCGTAGGGCTTAGCAGCAAGCCCCTTTACCCACTCAGCCACCTTGCTAACCCCTCAGTGACTTCTTAATATGCTGAGGACCAAACCTTTAGCGTGCAAACCTTAGAACCATTTTATATCCAAACCACAACCAAAAATAATACTCTCTATCCTTATAGTGGGAGCAAGTGTGATTATAAAAGGGTCGTTGCGTGAAGCCCTTTGCCTCCCGTGCCGGCGGCCTCCATTCCACGCTCTTAGGACGGTTCTGCATCTTGGGCAAAGTTCACAATTGCCTTAGCATCCAAAACTCGGCTCTTCTGCCCAAAGCTGTGTGATCCTGGTGAGCTTATTCGTTCTCTGTAGACGAGGGGGTGAGAGGATAATAATCACCACGCATATGTGCTCTGCAGGGTTGCGATGAATAAAGTGAGATCAGCATTGAGCAGGCAACAAGTGGAGTGGGTGGCCCAGGGAAGCCCTAGGTCTGGTAGATGAGAAGTCATTTTTATTATACGGAGAAAATATGGAAATTCTCGGAAAGAAAAACTTTTAATGCGTTTAAAATCGACTTTAATATTCAAGTGTTATCTTTCAGCATTTTGATCTGTATCTATATGCCTGTTTGTGTAAGCAAATTCAATTAGGATAGTTTATATGTAGTTCATTTTTAGTAAAAATGTTACATACTAAAATTTTTATATACACTTTTTTTCAGTTTTGTCCTGTCCAGTTTTCAGTGGACAAAGTAGCAATGTGTAGTCTTCCTAAGTGCTGCATGTGTGTCTCTGTAACGAAGCTCCCTGTGGACATCTCCTGAGGCATTCATTCCGTCGTCTTATAGTTACTCATCTTAGCCATTCCTTTTCTGTTACAAACAATCCTGTGAGGTCAGTCCTTGTTTGCAAAACCTTGTTCACATCTCTGCTTATTTTCTTCACATAAAATCCAAGGCTCAGACCTTATAAACCAGGATCTTCTCTGTTATTTATTTGGAAGGGGGAAAACAATCAAGAAACCCTCCCTTAAAAGCTGCTCTCATCTTTCCTTTGTAATCCAGGGATGCTTTCTCTTCCCCGTTCATCTCACCGGGAGCCACGTTAGCTGAGGAAGGTCCTTACCCTATTGTGTTTTCAGGAGAAAGTAGGAGTCTCACTTCTTCACTGGTACCTTCCTGTAGCCCAGCCCCCTGCCTGTCATCTCCCTCAGACTGAGTCCTCATCTCTACTGTCAATCCACCATATGTCCTGGCTCTTAGGGCAGTGCCGCCAAGGTGTCCCATCCTCGGTGTCCCGTCCTCGGAGCTGAGTGTGTAGGCTTGTGCTGATCATTGGAGTAAGCCCCTGGAGGTACAGGCTGTCTGGATCTCTTTCATTTTTAATGCTCCAGCCCCACGCTGGTGCTCTGTGCTGTGGAGGGACAAGGATCCGTGCGTGCCTACACACAAGGGGGAACCCTTAAATCCTTTATACAACAAATAGAGGTATAAATGAGAAAGAAGAAAAGTCACAAGCTATTTTTTTCCCTCAACTAAAGATGTGTATAGGTTGTGTCCAAATAGGCAGACAGACTCAAAGTCAGAATTGGAGCAAGTCATTGGGCCTTCCTGTGTCTAAAGGCAATGCTTTATAGTTCCTTCTGTAATCACTGATCCTGAAACAAGCAGATAGTTAATAATTATTTCATATAATTGTCCCAAGTCTGATTCTAGGTCTTTATCTTATTCATTTAAATGAGGACATAATTGTCTTTGCTTCATTTGGATGGAATAGATCACCCAGAATAATTATGCAACCTCAGAACCTGCCTATGACATGTTTCACGAAAGCAAAATGGGCTCTGGAAACTTGCGTGCCTCACAGCTGAGAATGCTTAGGGATGGATCCGTGGCTGTGAGCCCAGGGGCAGGGGAGTCAGCATTTGTTTGGCTAACTTTACTTACAGCAGCATTTTAAGGATTAATCTCATAATTTCTAGGCCAAGACACATTTCACAGTTAAAAAATAAACATGTAGAAATTTAAGTTCATTTCTCTCTAGACCTGAACATACCTTGTTTTTTCCATCCATACTGGATTCTAAAATTTTGTTCAGTTCACTTCCATATGGTATTTTTCAGATTCTTTTATGTAAATGCCACACTGAGTTGTCCCCTTCCTCAGGGTAGGGAGTGATACCCCCCAGTGTACACTCTATTGCTACTGGTCTGTTATCTGCCAGGATGAACCAGGGCCCCTATGATCTGTGCTTGAAGGGAGGGTTCATTCAAGCTGTAATGGTTTCAAGTTGCCATTCCTCCTCCTGGGAGCACAGTGTTCTCTGGACTCTCCAAACTGGCTTTCACCCTGGCCACTGATGTTCCATACTGGATCAGGATTCTTACCGTGGGTGGTTGTGCAAAGCTGATGGGTTTTTTTTGTTTTGTTTTGTTTTTGTTTTAGGGCTAATACCATTCTTAATGAAGCTCAGTTTTAGAAGTTACTGATATCTCCCCCAACTTGCATTGTATTCGTCGAGCTAGGACCTCAGAAGCGAAGCGAGACATTTCAATGAGGAAGGGAAAAGGGCAGACAAACAGGAAAGCCAGAGGGAGTTTCTGATGCTTGGGCTCTGAAAACCTGTGCATACATCAGCTTTGCGTCATAGTCACATTCGCAGACAGCAGCAAAGGCTTTAAGCTGGGCAGACTTAAAGGCCTAAAGGTGATGTCAATGGCGTCAGGAGGACCTGTATCTGACAGCAGCCTGGTGCTTCATCTTGCTTCAGGACAGAAGTGACTACTGTGTCGGCTGTGGGAGGTGTGGCTGAAAAGTTCTGCTTACAGTGAGTTAACATTCCCGGATGATGTGTTAAGGACTGCTTCCTCTGCCCTCCCAACCCCCACCGTATGTTTCATGCCAATATGGTTTCTGTTCCTCACTGGGCCTGATGTATCGAGGCCCTGAAGTTGTGTTACCGAGCTAACATTCGTTGTCCGACCTCTGTCAGATGAACATAATGTCTTATGAACGTATTGGCCCTTTTTTTTTTGCATCTTTTGTACTTATTGACTTTCATCAACCTGTGCAGATCTTGTCTGCTGGACCTGAAAGAATGCGTAGGCCTGCAGTCTGATGCTATAGACAACCTTAGTTCAGTTCTAGTGTAATTCTGTTTACAGATGTAACAAAGAAAGCAATGGTCCAAGGAAGGTTGTTTGAGATCAGAAAAACACAATCAGAAAAGGATACAAATAAACACCAGTAAGCACATAGTAAATATTAACAAAGCAGCAGCCTTTTCCCAGAACCTTCTCAGGGCAGACCAGTTTAGACACAGTTGTCTGGCATGTGCTATAGATTATGTCTGGGATAGCTGGAAAGCAAGGCAGGAGGCCATGTCCAGAATCAGACTACACTGACCAGATTGGGTCCTGTAGCTGTGTCCTGACATCTAACAAGAATAAACATGCTTTATAAATGGAATGTAAGTGTTTGTCACAGCAGGCATGGACTCGTGTCCAAGAACCATCCAGGGAACAAAATGCTCTGAGGTAATAGACCTTCTGCCTGATTTTCTAGAGCACCTCTCACAGCTCCCAAGACGTTGTTCACCACACATCATTCTTTTGATGGTGTTCCAAGGATACTCTTCTGTATTCAAATAGATTTGTATATGCTATATAAAAACTATAATGTATTCACAACATTTCAGGAGAATATTTACTGCATAAAACAAGGTATTTCATACATAAAATGGGGAGGGGAAAGAGAGCAGTATATCTTGCTCTCAGAAATGTCTTGGATCTCCTACAGTAGCTATCGTAACACATGACTGAAATCTCGGAAGTGCAGTGTTCCTGACTCTGCGTCTCTCCCCTGTTCTCCCTGCACACCTGCTCCCTGTCCTTTGCCACTCCTTTCCCACGCTCCCCAACTTCCTTTTCTCTCTTTCCAAAAGAAAATAAAATGTCTGCCAGTTTTCCTTATTCTTCACATGTCACATAAATGTCATTAGCATGAGCAGTCAAGAATTGAGCAAGTGTTCCTGGGCTGTACTGAACAAGGTGCTAAGGGGTTCATTTCATTAAACTTACTTTTCTTTTTAAAAAAAAACTTATTTTTATTTAAGAGTGTGTGTGTGTGTGTGTGTGTGTGTGTGTGTGTGTGTGTGTGTGTGTGTGTGTGTGCGCGCGCATTCACATACACATTTGCTGGTGCTCAGAAGAGGGCATCAGATCCCCTGGGGTTGGAGTTAAGTTATAGGGAGTTGTAACGCGCCTGATGTCTGTACTGGGAGACAAACTCTAGTCCTCTACAAGAGCAGCTAGTTTTCTCCAGTCTCAAGCTGAACCTTCTTCAACCTGTCAAGACTGCTACCCCTGGTACAGCTACAAAAATCTGGAATCGGTCACTTAGGAAAAATGTTAGAGTAAAGTAAATTTCTATAAAGTAAGGGTTCTTGTGACCTTAGATTTAAAACTATAGCTGTGTGCCTAATGACTGGTACAGGGATCTTCTCAGAAGTGAGGGGGAATGACCTGGCTGGCACACAAAGCCTAGTGTTTCCCCTGTGGAGACATAGGTACCCTGCACAGGCACAGGTAAGGGCACCCAGAAACAGCTGCCAGTCATGTGTTGATCACTGAGATGCTGGCCGATCATCACCAACAGCTGAGTCTGCATCTGAACTTGAACTATTGAAAGCGTGTCCATCGTCATTGTCATTGATGTTGCTCTGAGCCTTTGACCGTCTGTCCCGTTTCATTCTCTGTAGCCAAAACGATTAGCTCTCATACCTTGGTTTATGCAGTAAATATTCTCCTAAAATGTTGCAAATGAATTATATATACATATAAGCTTGTCCCCAACTAGCTTATAAATAAATAAGACAGCCTGTGGTTATTTTATTTGGCTTTAACAATTACTTCAGGGGTTGGGGGTAATCCCTAATCTACTCTTCTAACTGCCGGCCTGGCCACCTCCCCAGCCGTGTTCCCCAGATACTTGCTGTTTCTCCTGCTCATGGTCCATCTCCCCTCATGGCGGCTTCCTCCTCTCCTCTTGTTCTTCTTCTTTCTCCCCCTAGTCTCTCCTCACTCCTCCAACTAGGGCACTCCAAGCCCACCTACCTCTAATCCCTCCAGTAATTGGCTGTACCCAATTTTCTTTAACCAACAGTTTTAAATCAAATACCAAGATTTGCACAAAAGCTTGTAAACATGCACAATACATACATGTATTACATGTATGTAATACAACCTCAACATGTATGTTATGCATATATGTTGATGTGGTTGGGGAGAAAGAGAGAGAGAGAGAGAGAGATAGTACAAAGGTGTGAGACTCTTCTCTCCCCCTCCCTAGTCACTAGCGCTTCCCTTGGCCTGAGGCTGTGGTTTACAGAGCACCAGTGTAAGAATGTATCAGTGAGGAAAGGGCATCCTCTCAGCCCCAAACGGAACTCCACCACTAATGCATGAGAAACCTGTGAACAGGGCAGGTAAAGGGAATGGTGTGCAATGCGTAGGTGCGAGGCAGCTGGATATCCCTGAAGTGTGATGGAGGAAACGTTACCCTCAGCTGCAGACTCTAGGTCCCTGGTGAAGTCCCTCCCCAACAGCACCTGCCAAGCCTATGTGACCTTCAACAAACGCCTGAAATCACTTATGCTGTTCAGAGATGGACAGACTAATCCCCCTACTGAAAGAGTTTTGACATTTCTGAGCTGGGCAGACCTGGCAGGGGTGTGAAGTCTCCTTGCCATCTCTATTGTGATGCAACAGCATGTCCAAGAGATTCTTTACCGAAAACTAAGAAAGAGCTCAGATAGCCTACTTCTAGACAAATCCAACTCTTCCCACTTGTGTCTTACAGTATCTGTTAAAACAAAAGTTGCCTAGTTCAAAAAAAAAAATCAGGAAAACATATAAAAATGACTTCTTTGGAAAAGGCTGAAGAAAGTCTCCATGGGCCTGTGTCCCTGCATGGCCTGCATCCTTGCATGGCCTGCGTCCCTGCATGGCCTGTGCTTCCACTATCCAGGACTACCCCCTTCTCCAACTTGTATTCAGGCCCAGGCTTCCTTTCAGAGCTGGCTGCCAAGTTCCCTCTTCCTCAAGGATTTTAGAATGCACATTCCTACTAGAAATAGTTGTTAAACCTGCTCCCAGAGGGCCTCGAAGCCTTTATCATGCCTGACCTGTGTCCCTGATGGCACTGGAGCTTGCAGAGTACTCAGACAGACGGGTGCTAATGTCCACTCACCCAAGCCGCTGCCCTCTCTCTTTTTGCATTCCAGAAGTTGTTTAAAAATATATAGGGTGGTAGTAAAGTAAGCAATGGGGCAGGAAGTTATAAGTTATAAAGTTATAAGTTTATAGAAGTTATAAAATGCATGTTATAAAGTTTATAACATGTTATACAGGTTATAAAATGTATAGGGTGCTAGTATGTAAGCGAAGGGTAGGACATCGTTAGGAGTGGACTAACAGTTCGGGATCGCTGGGGTTTGGCTGTTTAATGTTGAGCACGTATTATGTCATCAGCTGAACAGTGTGAGGATGGAGACAACACTTTGCTCCCTCCCATCCTTCATCCCCATAAAGGAACGGGCAGAACCCTCACTGCCCTGCGTGAAGACTAGCCGAGATGTTTGTGAGCTGCCTGATGGGGTTTACAATAAGTAAGGAGTTGTTTGGAATTTTACTTAGAAATTTTAACTAAAATATATGTATAGTCAGGAGCTTAAACATGATTGGGGTGCACAGTCTGAAATGCAACTCATCAAATAAAATAAGCATCTAATGTGATCCCACTGGAGCATTGATCCCTATGTGGAAAAGCTCGGGCTGGAGAGATGGCTCAGCGGTTAAGAGCACAGACTGCTCTTCCAGAGGTCCTGAGTTCAATTCCCAGCAACCACATGGTGGCTCACAACCATCTGTAATGGGATCTGATGCCCTCTTCTGGTGTGTCTGAAGACAACTACAGTGTATTCATATGCAGAAAATAAATAAATCTTTTTAAAGAAAAAGAAAAGAAAAGCTCTCCATGTATCCCTTTACCTTATCAGGTGTTAATTCAGCAGAGAATTCGAGTTTGGAGGAATAGGCCAATGAATAGTTTGAATTGGTGTTTTCCTACAGGAAAACCAGATAATTGGGCCAACACAAAGCAGGCCTGTTGGCCTGTTTCATTGTGCTGCAGAAGTAGACCCAGACTGTCCATGTAATAGCCACCGTGAGGAACCTTTACTGTTCTATATCAACACGCTTTGGTACGAATGTGTAGTAAGAATAAGAATTCCACCCATGTTCCTTTGCATAAGACCCGGACCCCGGGGCAGAGGAAACAATGGGAGACTCATCTGGGTTGAACATTCTCTCCATCTATCAGCAGTGTGCGAGGGACCATGGGCTACATCTCCACAGGAAGGGTATCATGTTTGAACAATGGGTAAAAACAAAGCGCAACAACAAAAACCTAAGAGTGGTTCCTTGAATGGTACTGTCCAGAAGGCTATGTATGGTATGGTACTGAACTAGACAGGCCTGTCAGAACGACGTGTCAGGTTGTAAGTATGTTAGGTGTGTGTTTATTCAGTCTTTTAATCCATTTATTGAGCAAATATTGAGTGCCCGTAGCAGTCTAGGCAGCATTAGATTAAGGAGACAAGCAATATCCTCTATCCCTGGGAAGGATATATATTCTCTAGGGCAAGATTGATATTCAATGCTTTAAATAAGTAAGCAAGATATCTATTAATGCTGTGTTGGAGGGCATTAAAGAAATACAGCGGAGATAAAACATCAGAAAAGGGATCTCTGCAAACGTCCTTCTGGAGCTCAGATGAGAGCAGATGTGTTACAAGCCAGCATCAAGGGCAGAGCAGCAAAGGGCACAGTGTGCACAAAGCCCAAATGACAAAAGGCTTGGCATTTGTGAGTAACAAAAGGGAGGCCGGAACAAGAGAGATAGTGAGAAGAGAGTGTTGGATCGGATTGGATGGGGGGCCAGATCATGCAGATCCTGCCCTGCCCCTGCTGCTTCTCACATCGCATCCTGACTGAAATGACAGTGGCCTTCACTGCTCTGTGAGCGCACAGCATGTGTGAGGCCAGAGCACTCACTGATATACTACATGGCTCAACTGAGGAGCAGAGAAAAACCAAGCGAGGCTTCTGGCTCAAGTACCTGAGTGCATTGTAGTGCCATTTTCTCAGATACAAAGGTCAGAGGGCTTCGCTCAGTCTAGACTTTGAAGTCCAGATTGTGCAAACTCACTTTTCCAGATGTTTGCTGATATTTTTATTGTTACTGTTCTTTGAGACAAGGCCTCCGATAGCCCAGGTTACTCTCAGACTCACTGTCTAGGTCTTTGGTTATCCTTGAACTCCCTCTCATTCATCCCTCCTTACCTCCAGAGTGCTGAAATTGCAAGTATACCCTTGTTCAGATTTTTAATCTGTCAGGCGATGTTATTGTGTTAAGTTTCCAAGGCCTCATCCCAATTAATTAACAACCTCATCAAAGTACAACCTCATGAAAATTAGATCATTAATATGAAAACATACTGAGGTTCAAAATTAAGGAATAATGTATTTTGATGAATATCACTAAAATGGAATAAATCAATTTATCTCAAAACTATTAACCAAAATATCAAGGTTATTTTTCTCCAGCATACCGAAGAAAGTGAGATTGTAAGCATTTTCTCCTGGGAGGTGTTTTTCTGGAGATTCTTGGTAATAGAGTAGTTTGTGCTGCTGAGTAATATTATACTATAAACAGTTTTGTAACCTGGGGCTAAGACTGCAAAGCCCAAACAGTGCATTGTTTGGGCCCCAGTGTCCTGGCTTTTTTCTGATCATTCTCCATTGGTTCTACATAGATTATTTCTCCAAACCCATACAGCTCCTATGTAGGGAGTGGGTACGTTTGTTTTATTGTTTTTGTATAGAGAGGACCCTGAACATATTCCTATATAGCAATATATATAGAAAAATATATATATATATATACCTGAACTCTGTTTCTGCCACCTGCATACCAGCATTTGGCCAAGCCTAAGATTCTCTTGCTAATGTAGGCGGTGTGATACGGAACCCTGCATCCTGAGAGCCTTGTAGTACTAGCTAGGGTAAAAAGCTCAGGTTGCTTTGTAGCTGCAGTGCTGACTCTTTACCTGACAGCTCAATAAGCCAACAGACAGATGAACTGATTGCAGTGGAGTTGGGGAAAGACCCAGACCCCAGCCATGTGGACACAGACACCCCTTCCCTTATCCAGGAGAACCTTTCCCTGGATAAACGCAGGCAGAAGGAAATACCAGCTAAGAAGCCGGGTGAGCCCAAGTGTTGACTGATGGCATAGGCTTAAATGGTGTAGAAGCCTTAGTCATCCTCAGTGGGACGTCCTTGCCCTGAGAGCACGGAGAAGGGAAGTTCAGCAGAGCTCCATCGGTTCTATTGCATGCACCCACATGCCATGTAACACCCAGGAAAGCAGCCCTGCTGTTTTACCTTTCAAACTCCAATGTGCCACATAGAAGACATATGCTCTGATTGTATCAGACAAGTTTAGCCAAGCTAAACTTAGAACAAAGTGAAATAGTCCCAGATCAAATTCAACTAATACAATGACTCAAGGGTAATGATTTCTGGGTAGTTGAGTTGTGTTCAGAGGATGTTAAAAATGTTTTAGTGGTTTCACTTGGATTGTCTTCATATATGTACATATTTTAGGAAGCATCTACTGTATTAAGTTTCCATACTACCCCCCTCAAATGGCCCTTAAGTTTACTGCCTCTTCCCTATTCCTTCCCTCATCCCTCTCGCCTCTCACTCCCTGTTTGCTCCTCCTGTTCAAGTCCCCTGCATCCATTCATAAATATCTGTTTTCTTCCCCTTTCCTAGGGAGATCTAGCTGTCCCCCTAGTTCCTTACTGTATACTAACCTCTGTATTTCCACTGATTGTAGCTTGGCCATCATAGACTTATCAGCTAATATCCACTTATAAGTGACTATATACCATATCTGTCTTTCTGGGTCTGGGCTGCCTCACTCAGGATGATTTTTTTTCTAGTCCTATCCATTTGCCTGTGGGTTTTATTATTTTGTTTTTTAATGACTGAGTAATATTCCATTGTGTAAATGTACCACCTTTTCTTTATCTGTTCATCTGTTGAGGGACATCTAGGATGGAACATTGTTTCCCATGTCTGGCTATTATGAATAGAGCAGCAGTGAACATGGTTGAGCAAGTGTCTCTGGAGCAGGATAGAGCATCCTTTGGGTGTATGCCCAAGGGTGATATAGCTGGATCTTGAAGTAAATCGACTGCCATCTTCCTTAGGAACCAGCACACTGTTTTCCACAGTGGCTTCACACATTTACACTCCCACCAGCATTGGGTGAATGTCCCATTTACTCAACACCCTTGTCAGCATGAGCTGCCATTTGCTTTATTGACCTTGGCCATTCTGACAGGTGTAAGACGGAATCTCAAAGTAGTTTTTATTTGCATGTCCCTGGTGACTAAGGATGTTGTGCTGGCTTTTGTGTCACCTTGACACAAGCTAAAGTCATCTGAGAGAAGGAAAGCCCAATTGAGAAAATGCCTCCATAAGATTGGGCTGTAGACAATCTTGTAGGGTATTTTCTTTATTACTGATTACAGAGTGCCTGGTTCATTGTGGGTGGTGCCTTCCCTGGACTGCTGGTCCTAGGTTCTATAAAAAAGCCGTCTGGGCAAGTCATGGGGAGCAATCCAGTCAGCAGCATCTTTCCATGACCTCTGCATCAGCTCCTGCATCCAGGTTCCTACCCTGTTTGAGTTCTTGTCTTGAATACCTTCAATGATGAACAATGACAAGAAGGAGAAGTCAAATAAACCCTTTCCTTCCCAAGTTGCTTTTAGGTCATGATGTTTTATCACAGAAATAGTGTCACTAACAAGGAGAGTTCAATTAGCCAACAGCACGCTTCTTTTAAGTGATTCTCAACTATTTGTTATTCCTCTTTTGAGAAATCTCCATTTAGATATATACTCCATTTTTAAACTATTTGTTGTTTTCTTTTTTTAAGTAAAGAATAGATTTTATTTAGGGTATGGGGAGGGGAGTTAAGAGGGTAGTAGAGGCAGAGAAAGGCAGAGAGAGAGAGAGAGAGAGAGAGAGACAGAGAGACAGAGAGAAGGAAAAGGAGAAGAGAAGAGAAGAGAAGAAGAGGCCGGCCATAAGCATGCTGAGGGGGTGGGGGGAGGGAATGGGGAGAGAGGGTGGAAGGCATGAGCAAGAGAGGGGCAAGAGAGCAAGAACAACTATTTGTTTTCTTACCATCTAGGTGTGTTTTTTTGTTTGTTTGTTTGTTTTAGTTCTTAGTTTGTGTTGAATATTAGCCATCTATCAAATGTGTGGTTGGTAGAAATCTTCTCCCATACTGTAGGCTGCTGCTTTGTCTAAGTGACAGTATCTTTGCCACACAAAAGCTTCTCAGTTTCATGGGGTCCTATTAGTGCCTGTGCTGTCAGTATCCTGTTCAGAAAGTTGTCTTTTCCTGTGCCAGTGAGTCCAAGCCTCCACCTTCTCTTCAATCAGGTTCAATTTTATGTTGAGGACTTTAATACATTTGGAGTTGAGTTTTAAGCAGCGTGATAAGTAAGGATCTATTTGGATTCTTCTACATGCAGCCATCCAGTTTGACCAGCACCATTTGTTGAAGATGCTGTCTTTTTTTCCGGGTGTGTTTTGGACTTTGTTACCAAAAGTCATATTAACATAGGTGTATGGATTTATGTCTGAGTCTTCAGTTTAATTCATTGATGTGTCTGGTTTTATGCCAATACTATGCTGTTTTTATTATTTTAGCTCTGTAGTACAATTTGAGATAGGAGATGGTGATATTTCCTTCAGTTCTTTTATTATTCAGGATTGTTTAAGCTATCCTGGGATTTTTGTGTTTCTATATGAAACTGAAAATTCTCTTCTCACTATCTATTGAAGAATGTGTTGGAATTTTACTGGGAATTTCATTGAATCTGTAGATTACTTTTGGTAGGAAGGCCATTTTTACTGTATTAATCCTACTAATCTGTGAGCATGTAAGATCTTTCTATCTTCTGGTATCTTCTTTAAGTTCTTTCTTCAATGTTTTTATCATACAAATATTTCACTTGCTTGGTTAAAGTTACTCCAAATTTTATATTATTTAAGACCTGATTTTTTTTCTTTGTCTGTTGTCTCTATATAAGAAAGGCTACTGATTTTTGTAAGTTAATTTTATATCCAGCTACTTTGCTGAATATGTTTATTAGCTGCAGGAGTTTTCCAGTGGAATTTTTAGGGTTACTTAATTATACTATCACATCATCTGCAGATGAAGATACTTGGACTTCTTACTTTATAATTTGTGTCCCCTTGATCTCCATCAGTTGTCTTATTGACCTAGCTAACTTCAAATACTATTGAAATAGAATACTAGGAATAGATAAGATAGCTTTGTCTTGTTCCTGATTTTAGTGGAACTGCTTTCAGTTTCTCTCCATTTCTATATTAGCTACAGGCTTGCTGTAAACTGCTTTTATTATGTTTAGGTATGTCCCTAAACAAAATCAACAAAAAGGGGGCAAGGTGGGGGGTGGGACAGAGTTTCAAGTGGATATCTCTTATCATCAAATGAAGCTTCCAGTACTGAGAATGGGTTACATCTAATTGAATTGTAGGCCAAAAGGGTCTCATGGGAACCCCCAAGTCACCCAAGCTCTTGCCAAGGCTGTAGGCTGCTCTCCACAACAACAACAGAGGGCAAGCTGAAGACAACACCTACACAACATACTGAACATAGAAGAGTCTAGCTGGTGCCTACCTACAGCCTTTACCCCTACAGGGTAGTGCTCTTACGGGGTAGTACCAGAAGGTAGTCCGCATTCTACCAAAGGAGAACGGTAAAAACCAAGCCATCCAGAAACCCTTTGATCTATAATGGTGTCCCGCCTGCAAGATATGGTAGTGCAGTGGTGGCACAGAGCATGTAGGGGTGACCAGTTAATATCAGATTTGACTTAAGGCTTGCTCCATGAGATGGAACCCATATCCAATTCTGCATGATTAACGAGAACCTGAGTCTAGATATCCCAGGGACCCAGGGTAAAACCAAATACTACTTACTGTTCAACTAAAAGAACATAGCAATAAATGGACTCTAGTGACATTCTGCCACACTCATAGAATCAGTGCCTTTCCCGGCCATCATCAGAGAAGCTTCCTCCTTTAGCAGATTGGGAACGAGCACAGAGAGCCACAGCCAGACAATGTGCAGAGAACAAGAGACCTTGGAATGCTCAGTTCTAAATAGAATGTCTCCATCAAATCCCAAGGAACCCTGAGGAAGAGGAGGCAGAAGAGTGTAAGAGCCAGAGCGGATGGAGGACACCAGGAGAACAAGGTCCTCTCAATCGGCGGGATCGATGCACATGTGAACTCACAGGGACTGAGGCAGTGCGCGCCTGTTCGCACCATCTCCACTCACCCCCCCAATCATTTTCCCTAATCTAGAAAGAGTAGCGTTTCAAGCAGATTTGTAATCGAATATGCTGATTATTGTAACTGATCTCCTGCTCATATCAACCTGGATTTATTCTCTCTGTTTACAAATGGGGTCCTCTGTGTTGTTATTGTTGTATGAAGAGTAAAAGGTTATTTAGATGCAGTTTATATTTTTATGATGGAGTGTAACTTTCTTAATGAGGAAGGGACTGTCAGGGAAGACCGGTGAGAACTTTTGAACAGGTGAAGGAGCTATCAATTTGAGGCAAGGAAGGAACGAGTTGTGAGTTGTGCGTTTCAGCAGACAGGAGACCACTGCCAGTGACCGGCGGGGGTCAGAGGGAGGGAAAAACTGCTCCTTTCTCTGCTTTATCCGTATTCACTTCAGAAGGAAGTGAGGAAAGCTTATCCTTGCGTGTCGCCTGTGCGCTTCAGGCCAACACGTGATCAGACCACCTCAGTCCCACTTCCGTCTTCTTCCGTGTAGATGTCTCTCCTTCTGCTGTTGTACCCTGCCCCTGCACACCTGGGGCGGGCCGCCCTTTTCCTAGTCCCTGGTCTCTGCTCTCAGACTTTCTATATTTGGGCTTGACCTTTCCTGACAGTACTGGTTTTGTCACAGCGCCACGGGATATGGTTGTTGACATCTGCCTCTTCCTCAGGAGCCAGCCCTGCCCCCACCTATACGCTTTCCCGCTTGCCGCTGGCACTTTTCAGAGAAGTACCAACAAGAAGATAAAAACGTGTACCAGCTGTCTAGGGCTTCGAGCTGATTCCAATTCTCCCCTAATCCTGTTGAATGTGGTGTTTTAAATTGAGAGTAGCAGAAACAAAGTGATTTAGGAAAATGATACTGTTCCTCGAGCCTGTTTCAGTGACAGCCTAACACGGTTAAGAAAATGGCCTGTCAGATTTGATCAATGATGTAGAAGTGAATCGTGATTATTCTCAGAGTAGCTGGAGTAAGGCTCCTCTGGCAAGAAAGGCTGTAAGGACAGGAGTCTGCTGGCCGAGCAGGGGACCATCCATGCGCTGCCCCCGTCTACACTGCCTCTTTCTTCTGTCTTGCAGGCACAACGTGTTTGATCGCTCTACTCTCAGATAAAGACCTCACTGTGGCCAACGTTGGTGACTCTCGAGGAGTCTTGTGTGACAAAGATGGCAATGCCATTCCCTTGTCTCACGATCACAAGCCTTACCAGCTGAAGGAAAGGAAGAGGATAAAGAGAGCTGGTGAGTTTGTGACCCCCCACCCCCACCCCGCTGGGGGAAATCTACCATCTTGTTGGGTGACCTAGGTGCTTGCTTGGAGAGTTTCTTGGGAGCAGATTCACCAGCAAGCACATAGAGTCACTATGATCTGACAGTTATCTGGGCTATATTCCTAAACTGTACATTTCTTATTAATTAATGGCAACTTAATTTGCCATTCTTCATGGCCAAAGACTCCAAAAGGGTCAAAGTTCAACTTGATCATTAGGCCCCGGCTCCCTTGCAGCCGTGACAGGCTCATCAAACTCCAGTGTGAACTCCAGTGATATATTTGTGCCTGTGCAAGTGTCAGTCCCACTTCCGAGTAGATTGAAAATATGTAGCCCTTAAAATTGAACTTTGGAGTGTCCTGTTGGAAGCTTTTCACGTCCCACTGAGGCAAAGACTTCCACAGTCTGATATGGCTGACTTTGTCCACATCCTCAGTAAGTCTCGTTAGGCTCCTTGTGAAAATGCATGTGTACAGCTAACTCTTAGCTGTCTTGCCTTCCTGACCGTCAGCAGTTGGGATGCGGCTGTGCTCAGCACTACAGAACCAACCAGTGCAGACATGACAGTACGCTCTTTGGAGGCAAGAACTTGATCTTGGTTACCCCCATACCTCAGCACCCAACTCAGTGACCATCCTATGTGGAGAGGGGAGAGACCACTGTCTCCTCAACATGCCCTCCTCCCCTACACACACAGAGCCCTCATGAAATTTGCATTCTTAAGTTGATTGAGGTGAAGATAGAGTAAGTAGGTACCAGCCAAAGATCAGTGAGTTCTATAGTGTATCATAAGGTAGTAACTACTGTCTAGATGCATAAAGCAGATGAAGAAATGAGGGTGTCGGGAAGCTGTAACTTTAAGTAGGGTGGTTGACATTTGTGTGTTGACACAAATGAAATTCATTTTTTGAGATGGGGTTTCAAGTATCCAAGGCTAGCCCAATTCTCCTGCCTCCACCTCTCAAGAAGGTCCTTCAGTTCCAGGCATGGATCAATTAAGTGATACCAAGACCAAAGCTCTGAGGAGGATTATTAGATCTGAGAGTTTACATATGAAAGACAGGAGTCCCTTCATTCTCTAAACTGACAGAGGAGCGATGTGCCAGGCAGCTAAGGAACCTAGACCCCTGGTGTGTGTGTAAACCTGCAGAAGGACTCTTGGTTAGCTTCTGCCCAGTGAGAAAGTGAAGCAATGAACATTGACCCCTCCCAGCAGGGGGCTGAGTGACTGAGAATCAAAGTGCTGAGTTTTAGTTTAGCCCCTCACCTCGGGTCCTGCTTGTGACACAGGATGAATGTTTCGAAGGAAACATTTGAATGGAAGATGTACTTGGGTTTTCTGTTGGTGAAATGAAACAGTGTTTGCAGAGCATCCATCAAGCTTCGGTGGGCTCCAGAAAAGATGAATAAAACAGTCGAACATTCATTTATGTAGGCACCATCTCCCCACAAGAGCCCGCCTGAGTCAACTGAAGATCCAGCAGAGTGTGCAGCATGTGTCACAGTCATGCTGTCCTCTGTCCCCTCCCTGTCATACCTGACACGCTGCCGCTCTACAGTCTTTGCTTATAGAAGAAAATCTGAACACTGTCTCCAAGATTACTCTGACATACTCTGTTTTTTTCATAAAGTAGGCAAGGGTGTATTTTTTTAAAAGTATTTTCACTCTGAAAATTTCATGTAATATATTTTGATCATATTCACTCTCCTCCCCCAAATTTGCCCAGTTCCACCCCTTACCTGTACTTATTAGGGTTCTTTAGAGGGTCAGAACTGATATGTGTGTATAATATGTATAATTATTTATAATATTAAATAATCATAAATATATATGAGATTTATTTGACTGTCTTAAAAGCTGTGGTCCAGTTAGTCCAACCATGGCTTTCTCACAATGAAAGAAGGCAAAGAAGCCATCAGTTGAATAGTCTACAAGGAAGGATGCATCAACTGGTCTTTAGTCTACATTAGATCCCAAAGAAATAGGTTCAAATACCAGCAATGTGATGCCTCAGCAGCATGATAGATGAACTTGCCAGCAGAGTGAAGGCAAGGAGGCAAAAAAGCAAAATCTTCCCTCTTCCATGTCCTTTTATGTATGTGGGCTGCTGCCAGAAGGAGTAGCCTAGATTTAGGGTGAATCTTCCCACCTCAGACAATCCAGTCAAGAAAATCCCTCATGGACATACAAAGCTGTTTAAGGGTGTGTCCTAGAGAAAGTCAAGTTGAGAGCCAACATTAGCCATCACATCACCTACGCAACCTTGTAGCTTTTCCTCTACCTATCCAGTCCAATTTGTGCTGCCCATGCAAGACCATCCACTGGGAACAGTCTGACTACCAAGGGCCACACCCTTGAAGAAATGGACTCTTTCTTCCAGCAACTATCAATTGCCAATGGCATCTCAGCTAGGGGTGGGCCTTCATGCCTGCCTCTCACCTCCATACTTGAATGTTGTCTGACTTGAGTTTTCACAGGTACTGTGCATACTGTCACAATGGTGTGAGTTCATAGGTGCAGCAGCTTCCCTGCTGTTTCCCTTGTAGTCCTCCACCACCTCTGACTCTGACACTCTTGCTGTCCCCTCTACCTCCATGATCTCTGAACCTTAGGCAGAGAGGGATGATATGCATGTTCCATTTAGAGCTAAGCACTCTCTGGTCTCGTGTTCCATGTACCTGGACAGGTTGTGAGTCTCTGTTTTAATCGCCCTAAGGAATAGTGATGAGTTTTGTCATCTTTATTTGTGTTTATTATGACTATAGACTTCACGACATCTCTCTTCCTCCTACTTAGCATGACAGGAGGTTCCAGCCATATGTGTTGACCTTTCTGTCTCTGTTTTCAATACCAGCATCAGCATTAGCTTCCATTCACCATGTGTAGGAGCCAAGCCTGACACACATCACACATGTTTATACATTCTGTGAAGACTAAACTGTTAAAATCACTCTCTAGCCAGTAAACTGGAACTTAAGAGAGACTTGTGTCCACAGACATACAGCCAGTGAATGACAAGCCAGAATTGAAACCATGACTGACTACACAGTCCAGGCCCTTGATCACTTCACCATACATGTAGGAATTGCCCGATGTTCTGCCCACTGTTTCCTTAAAGCTAACTGCACTGTGATGGTCACTCCTCCAAGCCCTTCCTCCACCCTGCCTCACTTCAGTGGTTAGCAGACACTAGGCTGTCACAGAAGTACTACCTGTGACTTTCAATAAGTGTGTCCTCTCTCTCCTCCAGGTCGTCAGAGAAAGGTCTAGATCTTACATAGCTTTCATTGCCTGAAAAATCTCCTTCTACAGAGCAGATATTCAATAGCTATCTGACAAATATGGAAATGAACAATTCCGGCTCCTTTAAAGAAAGCCTAATGGAAGCTGGGGGGTGGTGGTAGTGCATGTCTTTAATTGTAATGCTCAGGGAGGTCGAGACAGGGGAATCAAGTTCAAGGCCAACCTCAGCCATGTAGTGAGTGCAAGACTACCTTGGACCATAAGAGGCTTTCTCTCAAAGGAAAAAAAAAGGAAGGGGAGGAGGAGGAGAGAATGGATAACGCTGAGCGAATGTGCTATCAGGCACTGTGCTGGGGGATGTGTATGGACTAATGTCTGACATTCCCACAGTACAGTGGAATAGATAGTGGAGTCATTTGACAGCTAGGAAGATACAGCATCCAGAGAGGGGATTATTTCTCATCCATAGTCACTATATATGCCTAAAATGTGGCTTTCCTTGATTCCAGTTCTTTTTGAGATCCCCACCAGTACCTGCAAGAGTGACCCCACTAAGTGACTATTTCAGAGCTGTCTCCCTGCCTGTTCCACCTGCTTTTCAGCATTTTCTTGCCACTCTCTTCAAACACCCATGCTGAAGCTACATGGCTGTCAATCACTGAGCTGCCACAGGTTGTTTTTAAAACAACCTGGTTTTATTAGGTTGTTTATTAAAGCGTGTTCCCCACCCATACTCTACCCTTGATATTCTCATAAGCATCAGCAGTGCCAAGGATGACAGCATGAAGTTTCTACTCCAGGCCCTGCAGCAAGATGCTGTTGGCCTTGGCAGTGACGAAGGTGAAGGAGGAGTGCTTGTGACTCGGATCTCAGGCAGCAGACCAGCTTGTGGTACACACATCCAGACCGTAACAAGTGTGAGAGATTATCAGCCGGGCAAGCTAACAGCCTCCCTCTGTCTTTCCAGGTGGGTTCATCAGCTTTAACGGCTCCTGGAGGGTCCAGGGAATCCTAGCCATGTCTCGATCCCTGGGAGATTATCCACTGAAAAATCTCAACGTGGTCATCCCTGACCCAGACATCTTGACCTTTGACCTGGACAAGCTGCAGCCGGAGTTCATGATCTTGGCATCAGATGGCCTGTGGGATGCTTTCAGCAACGAAGAGGCAGTTCGATTCATCAAGGAGCGCTTGGATGAGCCGCACTTTGGGGCCAAAAGCATCGTCCTGCAGTCTTTTTACAGAGGGTGCCCTGACAATATTACCGTCATGGTGGTGAAGTTTAGGAATAGTAGCAAAACGGAAGAGCAGTGAGCCCTGCGGGATCTCAGCTGCCCCAAACCAGAGGACTCTCAACATACTGTTCTCTTCATGTAGTAAAAGGTGTGGGAATTATAATTAGGATCATGCGTCCCAACACAGAACCCCCTTCCCTGACGGCCTTGAATCCCTTTGGAGTGCTGAGCGGAGGGTTGCCTGGCTGACACCGCAGAGAGGCTGCTAAGTTTGTGTTCCCCTAGCCCTTCTATCAGTGTTTGAAATGCATATGTAGGTAGTCACAGATCCCACATATGAGGCAAAAGAAAGACAGGCCATGTATTTTCCTTCTAAATGTACTTTTCATGATCTCTTTTGTGGTCCTTCAGGGACCTGACTTGGTATCCTCTCTGGACCTAGGGAGGGCAAGCCGGTGGGGCCAACACATCACCATGACGTTGTGGTGGCTGTGCGCGCCCTCTGCCTCGAAGCAGTTTCCTCAGAAATGCTCCCCCCCTTCTGAGCTTTGACCTTCAGTACGCCAGCAGCCTAGAAAGAGACGTGCAACACTTTGCATGTTGCCTGCTCTTTGAGACGGAGAGTTGGAAAGTCAGTGCAGCTTCCTGCACGCCAGACTTCCCCGCTTCCCCTTGCTTCCTTCATTAGTTCAATAGAGTCCGGATGCAGTTAACCAGCCCTTGTGCCTCTCTCCTCATGGAGGGTAACCTCACTTTTGTTCACACCTTATAATGCATCAGGGGCAACCGCTGACTTCACCATGAGACGTGAGTTTTTGTCTCCCCTTACCAAGAACCCACAGAAAGGGAAGGGAGCAGGGAGGAAAGCACATAACAGTACAGTGTGCCCTTCCATCTCCAGGGAGGAAGAAGGCTGGGATGATTCTCCATGCCCTCTTGAGAATCGCTGTCTGCATTGGAGAGGAAGGCAGGCGTCCTGGGATCACCAGCTCACAGTCACCAGCGGCTGGTTTCTGCACAGCCCTTCCCAAGCCCATCCTACCTAGTAGCTTCCATGGCTTTCAAACAGTGTTGGGACAAACAGCAACCTAGAGCCACCCACGAGTGCTGGTCCCAGCTACAAGTTGGTATTTGGTGGCAAACTACTGGGACTGGGACATCCTGGCAAGAGAAAGACCTTTCATGTTCGATTGCAAATCTCTGTCCATACCCAGGCAGATATGAACTGTCTGCTGTGACCTGGAGGGAAGACAGCAGACTGGCTCCTGGGGACCTGTGTGCACTGGAGGCAGAGCTCCTTAGGAATTCGAGCAAGGACCCTCAGAGATGAGCAGCAGAGTTATTTGGGGGCCTAGATTACTGCTCTTCCCTTCCTAACACCAAAGTTGTGGGGTTTCCTCCCAGTCTCTGTACTTTGTAAGTTAATTTATAGGACATATTAGGTTGTCCTTTTTGACTGATTGAACCAGCCCCAAAGAGCCAAGGTTTTCATTGCAGACCTACACCAGAGCCCGCCTTGTCTTTGTTCTCTCAGAGAGGGTGTTTGTCCTCATGGCTTCTCAAGCCCTCCTCATCAGCCATCCCTACCCCATTGCCCAGCCCTCTGTCCTTTGACGGCAGAGCTTGCCAGAAGCCCAGTCTGGAGAATGAAAGACTTGGACTCTGAGGACTGCAGACTGTCTTGATCCCTCCGGGAGCTTGCTCTCCTTTGACTGCATCAAGAATTAATCATGGCTTCCCGGGAAATTTGCTTACTTTTGTATCTTGTGTTTTCAGCATTGAATTAGGGTCTTTTCTGCTTCTCAGAATGTTTTAGTACAAAATACATTCTATCACGTTAGACTGAAACATTGGCCGGGCGGTGGTGGCGCACGCCTTTAATCCCAGCACTTGGGAGGCAGAGGCAGGAGGATTTCTGAGTTCGAGGCCAGCCTGGTCTACAAAGTGAGTTCCAGGACAGCCAGGGCTACACAGAGAAACCCTGTCTCGAAAAACAAAAAAAAAAAAAGACTGAAACATTGGCTTGGGGAGAGACATGGGCTGAGGGGTGTGTATTATGGATCAGGTGAATGGGGAATGGATAAGACAGATGTGGTTTTGACCAGTGAAGGGATGAGCTTGTTGGCTTAGGATATTCTTATTCAAGAGTGCCCAAAGCCCTTCTAACTGAAGGTCCAGACTCAACAGCCTATAGAGTCAACTTCTTTCTCTTTTTATATTTGCTTAACATAAAAATATATTACAAGAGGAAAAATAAATAAATTCAAGACACAAATGTTTGGGTGAAGAAAAAAAGAAAGCTACCAATTAGTCAGTTGGTACTCCTTGAGCAAGCAGGGTTTCTTAACCAGCATTGCTGACTACACTAGCTACAAAACCTTCTAACTGAGGTTTATAGATATATCTTGTAAATTTTGCATTGGAGAAGTCACTTATTTAACTAAATAGGGAAAAAAAAGAATATATTTCACTCCTTTCTTGCCTCTTCCCCTTCCCATGGCTTGTAGACTTTTTTAAAGATAGAAATTCTAGGCCAAATGGTAGTATTTTGATAAGTAGTTACACATAAAGCCAGAGTATCACTTTACCTTCTCCATCCCTTCTGGAATACCCCCTTCCTGACCTGTGTCCAGCTGTGGGGAGCCTACAGTTAGGTGTGGGCTGGGCATACAGGCCACACCCCTTCTCTAGCAGCACCAGAAGGGTGAATCTAGCTGCAAGAGAATCAGATTTGAGAGAGTACATGTAAAGCTTCCATAAACAGCACTGCCAAAGCTTTGGGACCATCCCCAAGGCTACCCGGACTCCCTACTAGACTGAGTTCTAATTGCCAATAGTCCCCACAGTGCCAAACTTGGGAGAGTCTTACAGTGTTTTAGGGATAAAGCTGATGCCAGTCCTGGGCCCCATGAACCTTAGCTCTCTGCTCCACTAGCAGTGATTTGTACTCTTCAGGTGGGATAGGATGGGATGGCAGGGACAGGGATTTTAAAGAACTCACTGCATTTGTAGTTGTTCAATCATAAAAATGAATTATACAGACCTAGAACAATCCAAAGCTAGCTCCCAAGACTTGTATTTCTAAAATGTGACCAGTTTGCCCAAGCCAGTCTAGATCACTGTTCTACCACACAGCCATGTGCACTCAATCCTGGTGGCCAGGTATGCTCTGCCCCTTGCTGTGACTGGAGGGACTGGCCTCTTGAATCTGGTGTATGTCAAAAACATGACCAAGAGAAGGTTCGAGTATAGAGCTTCCACAGGCTTAGTAACTTCAGTACAGCTTCCGTCATGCAGGTGTAGTGATCTGGGTTTTGCACAGATGCACATGCCGGTGAGCGAGTGCCAGCATCGGTGTTTTAATCCTCTCAGGAGGCTCCAGGAAACTGGCTGCACTGTCAGCTAGAGCTTCTGGAAACGGATGAAAGAGTTACAAAAGGAGTGACCTCTTTTCCTTTGCCAGGTGTACTTTGATTTTCCTGTTTGTTTCTTCTCATCCTCCTTCTCTTCCTGATTTCAGAGATGTTTTTTTCTTCGTTTGATCCAGGATTACACAGATCTCCCAGGAATAGTCACCCAAAAGAGCCTTTGTTTCTTACACCACCACTCCTGATTCAGCTCTGGAAAAGATGCCAGTCAGACACTAGGGTGGGGGTGGGGGTGTGAACTATGAACTATGAACTATGAACTGCCTCTGGTTACATCATTTTCATCTAGGACTTTGGGCTAGTTGGATGCATCTTGCAGGGATAGAGGAATCTAACGGCCCTCAACACAAGAGAACACGTATGCTAAAAATGTTTTTCCTGGATACATGGTTTTATTGTCAGAGAAGTTGGGGAACCATACTTCATGGTGCGAAATATAAATTGAATGACCAAGCTAAATGTCATATAGGAGAGGAGAAAACACATACAGAATCCAAATACAGTGTCTGTGAGCTTCTTGTTTTCCAGATTAACATGATCACAGACATGTCTGAGTAACCCCTTCTGACATTTCAATGGGCTCCTAATTACCACTTTGGAATTACAGTTTGTAAGTCAGAGGCGCTGAGCTATCACCTGCAAGGCTGGCTTATGATGGAAGCAGTGTTGGAATATCACAACTGAATCTGACCAACAGTCTCCTGTTGGCAGCAGATGGCCAGCAGGCATATTGAAACATATTGAAAGACCTCCCTCTTTTCTGTAAGAAGCAAGGGCTTGGTTGTGCTGCGCAGTTCTCGGCTGGGCTACCACAGCCTTCAGTTGTTTCTCTGTAGTTTTCTTTGCTTCCCAAAGTAAACCAAAATGTTTGTTTTCCCTCATCATTGACACCCGCCCCCCGCAAAAAAAGTACATACTTGATTTTAATTTGTTTTTAACATTTTAACTATTTTTAATGTATAATAGAAATGTCGCCTGTTAATATTAACACACATTTATTATCTTTCCTCTCTTCACACCAGACTCTGAAATAATTTGCAATCTAGAATTCATACATCCTGACATTGATATCCTATATCCATCTTGCATACACACACGCAGGCACACATACACATACATACACACACACACACACACACACACACACGGTTAAGTCTGGCAACTTATAAGGCTTGGCCATATTTCCCTAGCCATTTTCCTCTACCTTGTCAGGTTTTTTGGTGGGAGGGGCAGCTGTAACAAGTAACCCAAATATATGGGTGAAACACAGACTAGAATAAGTTTAGAGTACAGTCACTAATTTAAAACTACATCCAATATTTTGAGGAATGTACCACCTATATAATAAGAAATAAAACTAAAGCTAAAAAATAGCATCCGTTAAACTAAGCTATAGATTGCAAGGACAGTTGCTACCGTGGGGTCCATAGGTACGTTTCTAAATGTCCCCTAATACATCCGCATTTGCAGAGTCTTATGAAGGCTACCACTTTGTCTGTTATTCATTGGGTTTACCACTGCTGGCCTGCATACTGTTAAGCCAAGTGTTATAATCATGCTTTATGTTTGGTAATAACTACACATCACATGTACAATCTGAGTTAAGGCCACTGAGAAACACATGTTCTCTCCATCTCCACAAATCATCATAGGCACGTTTGCTGTTCAGAGTTTCACACAAGAAGCAAGCATGGAGCAAAGGAATATCCAGGGGTGTAGTTTCATTTATTCTATAAGTCTTGTATTGTTTAGCCACAGAATCTTGTATGTTTGCCATATCTAAATACATTTTGAAAACTTCCAAAGACCAGCATCCTTCTTCTTTGCACACACAAATTATATTATATAATGGTTCTGGTGGCCGCTTGGGGCTAGCAGGTTTTGAGGAAGGGCAGGAAAATCTACCTGATCCTCACAGTGCCTCTGCCCATGAGAAACGGTATCAGCCACACATTATCACGACATTCCCGACAATCCAGATGTTTAAATGGGAGAGCTTGCCTCCTTTCAGACCATTTAATTAGCCCGTTCATGATTTGAAGTGTGTTCACACAGAAGCAAAGGGAGAAGCCTTGGTCCAGGACTGGGGTGATGGTGGGTGAGTGCAGAGAAACTGAAAGTGGCTCATCTCAAGTGGGTTTCCATATGCCTGTGCAGATGTGGCTTTGGCCAGTAACTTCTGACTCCTGTATGAAGCATGGCAGAGACAGGAGGTGCTGTTCTTGAAGACATTCACTGACTCTTTAAAAAAGAAGCCTCATTTTCAACAGTGAAAGCTGTAAATTGAGTCCCAAGCCCCTTATTTCCCAATGGAGTCTGGTAGGTGTGGTCTCACCTCAGCGTGGCACCAGCTGATTCTCTTCCTGGCCAAACCCTGGATGTGGCTTTTCTTAGAACATTTGCATTTTCAAAGGAATGTCCCTTTTTATGCTTTTGAAAGATAATAACGGAGAAGAAATAGTTTGAACATCCTGGTAATTTTCCAGATGTCAGCTGTCAACAAGCAAAGCAGTAACCGCCTGGTTGATAACAGGCGGTTTCACAGAAATAAACTGTGCAATAATTTAGCATTTTTTTATGTAATACAAAGTCACACTGCTCTCATAATTTTTAATTAGCCTGATAGAAATCATGTATTAGACATCTTTAAGTTGGGAGGGTAATGTCCTGTGTACATTTTAAATTTGCCTCAATCTATGTTAAGGACAAATAGAGACAGCTTAGAACAATGTAGTTCTGTCCTATGGGGAAAATCTAAACCATGGAGCAGTAGATAATACTCATACAGGCACCGAGGCTACACCCGGTTGTCTCTGTATTTTTCATCCAGATCCTTTTACCTTAAAACACAAAGTTGGAAAAATGCCAGGACTTCATTTCAGAGCGGTAGAGCGCTCCTAAGCTCTTAACTCCTACCGTCTTCTTTTAAAACTGTGCCTTTGTGAAAGAGAATGGAACTATCTTGCGTATGGCCTTCCAAGGGAGGAATGCAAAGTTGGGATGTAGAGCATTTAGGGGCCAGGATGAGGGGGCAGGACCACCCCAATGGAGGGACAATGGAACCTGCATTTGGTTAAAGTCTGATAATTCACATTTCTGATCACTAGTGTCCGGCTGTCCTGAGCACTGAACCTCTCCATGTTCCATGGCTGTTAGGCTTACCTCTGTTGCTATGTGAACATTTTTTTGACAATGGATTGTCTAAAATAGAATACTGTGATAATGCATGGCATCACTTTTTCGTATCTGTACTGCCTTCTCACAGAAGGTGGTGAAAGAATGTGGCTGAAGTTGTTCCCAACCTGACAGGGACAGTGGGTATGCATAGTCTGGTAGAAGCCAGGCTTCCTGTCCTCCAAAGAGGGGACAGGAAGGAATGGTAACCTTGTACCATGTGTGGGGGGTGGGCGGGGGAGGGTTGTTTTGGTTTTTTTTTTTTCTTTTTCCTATTTTTGGTCCTAAGAGACTATAAATTGTAATCCCCTAAGAGAACCCAGGACTGTTTATCATCCATCTCCTGACAAGGTGAATGGCAAATTTATCTTTTGGAAAGCCAGCCTATTTCAGGAGTACAATTACTTAACTTCAAATGCAAGCAGACAATAAATGTCAGATTTTTTTTTTAACAACAAAAAAATGGTCTTTTAGCATTACACATTCCAAATTCTAAACATGATTTATGTTTTATACTTTGAACAAGAATAGCAAAATCTATTTTCTGTATGAAAGGGGGAAACCTAAATATCAGCCATGGTTTTTTTTGTTTGTTTGTTTGTAGTTGTTGTTATTGTTTTAACCAAAGAAGCAATGGCTTTTAACTTCCGCCCCATCTTCTTCCCTAAGCTATTTTAGCCCCACTGGGTTTCACTCCTGCTTACTCAGAATAAACTGACAAGAAACAGCATCTCATGGTAATATGGAGTCAGCACTTGCAGAAGAAACCACACCAGTTTCTGGTACGATCAAGACCAGGGGTGGGGCATAATACAGAAAGGAAGAAGAGGAAGGGACCACTGTCATAGCTGGGTGGTAGTTTCTGTGAGTGGTAGCATAGCTCAGAGGTTCTGAGCTTGTCCCAAGCCATCACTGGACATGCTGGCCTTGTATAAGTTCTTTATATCCACTTGACATCACGACATTCTTTCCCTTGGCAGCGGGTCCTTCCTACGTAAAACATCAGAACGGGTTGTTTATCAGAAGATACCAAGATCCATAATGTATCAGCTGTGTTTAAAACCTCTTGACATGTTTAATGATGAACTCACAGGTCAACCAGGCTTTCTGACATCAGTCCCCCAAACCCATCTGTATATCAGAACCTTGCCGAAACCTCTGTGCACTTGGAGCTTACTTTCATTTGTACTGTCTGTACTTGTCTCTACGAGACATTAGAAACTGCAACGCTGCAGGGGGGTTGGGTAGAGCTCGGAGCAGGTGACAGTGCAGTCACTCGAGATGCATGGCGTGTCATTTGGTCCCTTTGATGTGCTGGGTAGAGTTGGCATTGTAGAGACTGCTGTGTTCATGCAATCACTAATTCTATGTTGTATACAAAATGAACAGCTAAAAGAGGAAAAGTAAACCCATTAAAGCTATTAAACTCTATGTTCCTACTATTCTTTTCCTTGAACCAAACTCATTTCTATTCTGAAGTCTGTTTAGAAGATATGCGGTTTGAGTTTTGATGGCTTGGGATTCTGCTCAGATAGCAGAAAATCACAGGTGGAGGATACCTAAACATAGTAGAAGCCAGAGGGAGGAGCTGATGGCAGTTTGGATCAGGGATGAGCCTGACACTGATTTTAAAAAAAATGTTTTTAAATGCATACAAATGTATGTAACATAAGTGCTTATTCTTAACACAGCTTTCCCCCTTTAATGATCAATATTAGATAATAAAGGTTATATCAGTTACACATATATCCAGCGTAGACATCATGGCATGACATAACCTAATATATTACAGAACTGAATATCCATCTGCAAAGATCTTCACAAGATGCACAGGAACACTGTGGCGTTTGGGGACACTGAAACAGACATTTTGTGTGTGTGAGTGTGTGTGTGTGTGTGTGTATGAAGCTGTTTTTAAGTATTCTGAAGATTCAATGCTCAAACATGAACAGAACCTGGTGTCTAAATAGATCTCAGCCACGGGGTTACTGAATGTAGAATTGAGTATAACAAATTATGCACACAGAGCATAAAAATGTATCCAGCCTTTGATTGTTTTCCACTTTTTCATTAAATGTAACATGAGCCAGACACGTCAGTTCACACTTGTAATCCTAGCATTCAAGAAATTTGGCCAGAAGAATCATAAATTCAAATCATCTACCTAGTAAAATCTTCTCAATAGTAGATATTACACAATAGAAACTACATTCCTAAATTCTGGCCTACCACTTTCTCTAGGGAGAACTTTTTTTCTAACAGAAATGAAAAGTATGATATCTTCATCACTTGGGTTGTAACAAATTTGGAAAGCTTTCTTAATCCAACACTGATGGACTTGCTGGTCACCCGCTAAGTCTGTAAGCAGCTATGAAACTGAGCAAAATACACTGGGAACTGTTTCTAGAAAGTCTGAGGCAGCGTTCCTGGGAGGAAGGAAGGGCTCACAAGCTGTCCCATGACCATCACATTCAGGGCTGCAGGCTGGAGTCCAAGCAGAGGGAATGCAGTGGCAGCCTGTAGATCAGGACAGCAGAGATTAGAATCTACAGAACCGGAGCTGGGGTCAAAAAGGTCACATCCCTCATGAGTCTTCAGCTTTACCACACAGGGTTGGCGTTGGTGAGGCAGCAGAAGGCCTAAGCTGCACAGAGCTGAGAGCACAAGAGAAACAGAGAGGTTGAGCATTGCTAAGAATTATCAAGTTCTGATCACATGCAGTGGAGAGACCGCTCTAAACTTGCTAATTTCTAGATACCATGGTTTAGAAACGTGGACTACCCTCTAAGCTAAGGCCTCCTGCAGACTTAGTCTACATGTGCTTAATACTAACCTCTCATAAGAGATACAAATGAGACAACATTTTGAAAGTTGAGCCCTAGCAAGTCCAAGGAATGTGGGAAATCTCTAGGCTTCCACTGGTTGGCATAAGTAACCGTTAAAACTCTCCACTATGTCAAAACACACAGAAAACACTCAAGCTCAAGGTAGCCATCAAATGTCTGAGCTACTGCCTAGAACTAAAACCTGAAAGCTACTCAGAGGAAGGAAGCAGTCCCGAGTAGCTATGTGTTTATAACTTCACTCCCACAGTTCAAGACAATGAACATCAACAAATCATCACATGTAAAGAAGAAGAAAACGTGAGTGACGGTCAAGAATCACAGGAGTCAGGAACAACCAATCCCTAGCACCCACAAAGTGCACTTTGAAGACTTCAGAACAGCTGCAAATGTATTTGGAGAGTTAAAAGTAACTATGGCCCTAATGAGAAAACAAAAAGAATATCAGCACAGAGGTGGAACATTAATAATTAAAACACTGTCTGTGGTGACATATGCCCTTAAGCCCAGCACTCAGGCGGCAGAGCGGCATATCTCTGTGAGTCCGAGGCTAGCCTAGTCCATATAACAAGATCCAGGACAGATAGGGTTGCATGGCCTCAGACAAACAAAATTAAAATGTTGGAATATAAAACATAATTGTGGTGGTTTGAATATGCTTGGCCCAAAGAGTGGCACTATTAGGAGGTGTGGACTTGTTGGAGGCCTTGTTGAAGCAAGTATGTCACTGTGGGGGTGAGCTTTGAGACACTCCTAACTGCCAGGAAGACAGCAGTGTTCTGTTTGCCTTCAGAACAAGATATAGAACTTTTGGCTCCTACAGCCCCACATCTATCTGGATGTTGCCATGTTCCCAACTTGATGATACTGGACTGAACCTCTGAACCTGTAAGCCAGCCCCAATTAAATGGTGTCCTTTATAAGAGTTGACATGGCCATGGTGTCTCTTCACAGCAATGGAAATCCCAACTAAGACAATAATAAATACAAAAATAGATAACTTAAATTTAAAAATATGCTTGTTCTGTTTATTAGAACAAAGAAATGAGTAAAGAAGCAGCCATGACTTTAAGCAAGGAGTGCAGTAAAGAAACCATTGTAAAAGTCACTCCATAGTAAGGGACTCTGCCATAGCTACTTCTTGGAGACAGAGAGGAGCTGAGAGAAAATGCTGCGAGAAAGCAGACTGGGACAGCCTGGGAACTCGCATGGGGCTCTGATCCATTGGGGACTTGTTTGAGTTCACAGAGAAAGCTCTTTCCAGAGGTTGGAGGGCAGTGAGAGCCAGATAAAATGGCTTTCCCTGGCAAATGGAAACCCACTTTACAAAGTTTCTGAGGAATGCTGGGTGTTTACAGGCTCAGGGTCCAGCCTGAGCCCAGATGACAATCTTGGAAGGGTTGGAACCTGACAGTGAACAACATCAGTACAAAGTATCCAGTCTGAAGAAAAGACAAAGACACTGGAGGAAAATTAGCAGAACATTAGAGATTTGTGGGGAACCATAAATTAAGATGCATATTATACAATTGTCAGAGGTAATTACCACACATTTTTCCAAATTCTATAAACAAAAGACATGAAAATCTAGAATCTGAGACTACAGAAAGCCACAATGTAGCTCAATACAAGGAAAGCACACAAGCATCTCACCTAAATGCCAGTAGTGCCAAGGTTGGAAACCTGTGTCTTAAAGCAGCCAACTAAAAATCATTGCGATGATGGAAGTTATGTAACAAAAGGCAGGGAGGTTAAATGGAACACCAAGAGATAGTTAAAGGAAGGCAGGACTGAGCAACGTGCAGGATGCACATTGGTAACACGCTACACTTGGTGCGGCTGTACTGACAATTGGTTTTATGCTACTCAGCACTCTCCGATAGGAAAAGTCATCTTTCGAACTGTCACTGGGACCACTGGATGCCTGTATGAGGAAAGTAGCTTTCAAACACTTCCTCAACCTCAGTAAAAATTTAAAACTGAAGCAGGTATGTAGCTCACACTTGTATCAATCATGTCCACTGTGAGGTCCCAAGCCCCCAAGACAGCAGTCTGGGTTCTGCTCAGCCTGGCCCCAGAGGACCCCGTGAACACTCAGCATTCCTCGGAAACCTTATAAAGTGTGTTTCTGTTTGCCAGGGAAAGCACCTAGGAGTCTGAGGAACCAGGCTCTTAAGTTCAAAGCCAGCCTGAGCTACACAAAAAGACTTTGTCACAATAAAATAAAAATATAAACTTGAGATGAGTCAAAGAACTAAACAGAGAGACTACGACCAAGCCAAAGAAGAAAAGTCCACATGTTGGGGTGGGTAGAGTTAGGCTGGACACAAAAGTCATAAGCCATAAAACACACAAGAATGCACAAGGTACTGTTTGACATTTAGAACAAAGATATATTTTCCACCCATATTTGCCCTAGGAAAGTGAAAGCATGAGTCAGTAAAACAGTATTTAGGACAATCATCACAGCAGCCATATTCATGACAGCCCCAAGTCACAAACACTCTAAATGGGTAATGTGTCAACTGAAAGAATAACTTCTTATGAAATACTTGTGTGCCTCAGTGTGTGTGTGTGTGTATCTGTGTCTCTGTGTCTCTGTGTGTGATGCACATGCGCGTGCCTCCAGAGACCAGAAGTGGCTGTCACATCCCCCCGAGTGAAGGTCTAAGCTGCCTGACATGAATGCTCATAACCAAATCCCAGTTGTCTGGAAAAGCAAAAGGCACTCAATCACTGACGTAATTCTGCAGCCCTGAGAATAACCTTCAGATTTTAAAAAATGACTTAATTGCAAATAAATTCTAGTAGGTCAAACATACAAAACTCAGGGGCTAAAGTCATTGACAGGAGTATTAAACAGGATAGAGACTAGAAAGTAGCGATCTTCTGTGGGATGAGGCTCTGCTGGGGACTGACTGAGCAAAAGCAGCATTTGGAAACTTTGTGGGATGGTAGAGATGGACTGGCCTGGGTTTTGTTTCATATTGTGGCTGCACTAATTTATAAAACTGCCCAAGTTCCTTGACCTGACTTAATAAGTCCTGTGCCACTCACTGTATACTAGTTTATATCCCTTTCAGAAATCTAATATATGGCATTAAAAAGGGAAGTGCCTGGGAGTAATTCTAATGAAATAAAAGCTATAGAACAGTCACATCAAAAGCTTCAGAATATTCTGGAAGAATTTTAAAGAAAGTTTGAATAGACAGACCCCATTTATAAGCTGGAAATATACTGCTATGAAATTATTTGCCCTCATGTTTTACATTTAATGCAATAATAATTAATAATAATAATAATAATAATAATAATAATAATATAAAGCAACATGGAAGGAGGCCAGGCATGGTGGTACTCAGTTGTAACCTGAGTGATTCAGAGGCTGTGACAGTGCAGAGGTGTGTCTGGTATGAATGTGAACTACTTATCAAAATGTTTTTAAAGCCATGCAAGACTCTCATAGGACTCAACAAGCTGATCACAGACTTTACAAAGTGTTGCTACTTTGTTTCCAACTCAATTCCCCGGTAAAAGAAATCTCAACTCAATCAGTTAACAAAACAAGCTATAAGCCTAGATTGGGCAGATTTCCCACTACACTACTCTATTTCCATCTATATTATCCCATATAACTTGCAGTTTCTCCAGGCCACCAGCTTCTCCCTCTGCAGCCTCTCTGTTGATCCCAAGTAGCTCCTCCTTCCTGTTGATCCCCCATAGCTCCTCCCCTAAACTCTCAGCTCCTCCCCCTTCCTCCTGCCCAATCATTGGCTTAAGCCTTTATTTGAAAAGCTAAGGTGGGGAGAAGGTTCACAAGGCAACTCCTCATCTGCAGCACCTCTGAGGAGTGGAATTAACATCAAAATACAAGCCCAGGGCTATCCACAACAACGAAGGACTGTAACAGTCAAAGCGAATTTGTAGGGCAAGGATGTAGCTCAAATACTAAAAGACTTAGCAGCTACTAGCATGTGCAAGGCCCTGAGTTTTATACCAATGCAAGTTTAAAAACGATACAAAACTTCAAAAGAAGATTGGAGGATGTGTATTGCTTGACTCCAGGATTTACTAAAAAGCCAAAGTAATCAAGACAGCAGCTCACAGTACAGAACTGTTGCAGGATTTTCCCTGTCCAATTACATTAGTACAGAGAAGGTCTGTGATTGGACAGGGAAAAGGGGGGCGAAACTAAGAGTTGTAGACAGAGGGAGCGACCTAGAGGGGAAGAACCATGACCGCAGTCCAGTGGCAATTACCAACCACAAGTAACTAAGTTTTCACAAGGTTAGAAACGTTGGGATAAAGCTTTTATCATTATCAATTGGCTCTAAAATTATTGTATTGACATCTTGTAAATTGTGACATTATTTATACATAAATCTGATTGGTTAATTAAGTCTTAAGAGTCTTTTGTTTGTTTTTCTGTTGATTCTGCTGGGTAATTAG
This sequence comes from Tokudaia tokunoshimensis, assembly GCA_036184795.1. Taxonomy (NCBI): domain Eukaryota; kingdom Metazoa; phylum Chordata; class Mammalia; order Rodentia; family Muridae; genus Tokudaia; species Tokudaia tokunoshimensis. Next base: position 90,001,615 of record BTHU01000003.1, on the reverse strand, counting down.
GTGATGAGGTGGCAGATCATGGAGTGTGTAGGGCTTTTCGAGGAAGCAAGGCGTATTCGGGACCCCGCCACAGGGAGAGATGGCCTGGCGAGGGCAGGAGAGTTGGCAGGTATTTTTTTTAATATTTCCCACAACAAAGAACAGAATAGAAAACCCAGTTCTTAGCTGGAGTTTCTAATGCTGTGATTTTTAGAGACAAGGAGGGGGACACTCTACAGTGTAAAAGACTGTGACAGAATTTTGATCCAAGGGTATCTCTAAGGGGACCAAAAGTTGTTAGAGATGACCAGGATCAGTGGCGGATGTCTCTCCTCCAAAAAAAAAAAAAAAAAAAAAAAAGGGGTGCCCAAAAGGGCTGCCTCATGCGCCAACACAGTTTTGTAGGAGGCTCCAGGAGCTGAGAAGAACCGAGCAGGCAGCTCATAGAGATGCTAACCAAGTACATGAGGAGAGATGAGGGCTTAGAACAGATGGAGGAGGCTAAATCTAGATTTGGAATCCAATATGGTGAGTCGCAGATGTCAGGATGTCAGGAGAAACAAATGACCTATACCTTGTGGGGACAGGGCAAATCAGTTTGGTTCAGGTAGGCCCTTGATGTGGGTGGGGTACACTTGTGCCCTTTTTGGGGTTTGGCACCAGATGTATATGAGGAGGCATAGTAAAGAAACCTCTATCAAGGCAGCCCCATGGCTGGAGGAAGGGTTTTGGTGTAGATGACTGAGAGAATAGCCACAGTCATCTGGGGGAGTCGGCCATAGCCGCCTCTCAGGGACAGAGGGAAGACCAGAGAGAAAAGGCAGGGAGAGGCCATCACCAGGGCTGTAGGAACAGAGAAGTTGGCAAAAATGGCGGGTGACCTGTAAGTTGTTCGGGGTTATGCTGCCATGGGTGGAGGCCAGCTTAGCTGGGACAGCCTGGGAACTAGCGTGGGGCTCTGATCCACTGGGGGCTTGTTTGAGTTCACAGAGAACTTGGTGCTCTTTCTGGGGGTTGGAGGGATGTGAGTGAGAACTGATAAAAAAAAAAGTAACGGCTTTCCCCAACAAGCAGACCCCACTTGACAAGGTTTCTGAGGAATGCTGAGTGTTTATGGGGTCAGAGTCCAGCCTGAGCTGAGACCCAAGATGCCAATCTTGGGGTGTTGAGACTTGACAGAAGTACAGTGGCCAAAACTAATCCCAGTGTCAGGACATCAGAGAAGAGCATTTCTGTCACCAGATGAACTGTGAGCCATGTCCTGTCATGCAGACAAGTTCTCCTGTATGGGAATGAGTGGCTAGGTGTAGCGTAGTAGTAATCTGCCATATCTGTGTAAAAAGGAGATGGGGCTCAGGGACCTTGGGTTCTAGTCTGGGTTTGATTGTAAATGTCTGCAAAGGCCCATATGCTAAAGGTCTTCTCTCCAGCCTGTGGTACTGGGCGGCCGGGGAGTATCTGGGAGGTGGGGCTGAATGGGAAGAAGTTAAGCCATTTGAAGTTAGGCCTCTGAAGGAGATACTGAGACTATAACCCATTCCTCCCCTCTCTCTCTGTTTCCTGGCCAGCATGAGGGGAACACTTTTCTGAAGTGGAAACTTCTAGTTTCGTTGGAAAGTTTGTTATGTCAAATGATGGTTTGCTGGGGCACACAGGTGAGAGGCTGTTTTCCTGAAGCAGACACAGGTGAGAGGATGTTTGGCTATAGCAAACACGTGAAAGGACGCTTGATGAAGGCGTATAAATATGAACCCACAGACAGTGGGAGACGAGCACTGAGCATTGGTTTGGTTTGCACCACCTTGCTATTCTTCACAAACGATGCACATGTATTGGTTCACCTTACATAGCATTGTTGAGCTCAACTTGTGATAACGTCACCATTGAGAGAAACTGGCGCAAGAACTGCTCGAGAGGTTCCCGCGGCAGCTTGCAGATTCAGCGGCCCTGTCTCAGGTCGCTTGGTGAGCCTGGTGGTTTCTTCAGGATAGAACTAAAGCTGCCTGGTGTCTGCCTGCTGACAAGACTGGATTATGACTGCCAGTTCATGCCTGCCTAGAGGACTGGTCTGCAGCTGCTGAATCGTGTTTGGTGTTTGCTATGGGACTAAACTGCTGCCAGAGAAAATCAAGTTCACCTCCAAAGAACTATTGCTAAACAGGCCCACGTCCCCCATATCCTAATAACTTTTCTCTTCCACTTCTTCTGCTGGGTGGTGGGTTAGAGGAGAGGTTGAACCCTTATTGAAAGTAGGTTGCAAAAAAAATTGATGCCTACACTTTTCCTCCACCACGTACTTCTGCTGTGATGTCTAGTGGCTCAACTGTGAGCCAAAACAAGCCTTTCCTTCTTGAACTATGGTTCTCTGAGGCGTTTTGTGACAGCATTGGAAGGCTGCATCACACAGGTTCCGAGGCTAGCTCAAGCAGAGCAGATTTTCTGACTTACTGGAACTGGTGCTTTGGTCATTCTCTGAGACATCTGCCGTTTTCACATTCCTTAACCTTGGCCTTACCTTTTAAGTGGTATTGGTATTGTGTTCCCATCTGCCTCCCAGGTGCAGAGGGGCAGAGAATGGCCATTGTGATGAGGTCATGCTGTCAGCATGAGGTGGAGGGATAAAGCCCTTTTTCTTGAGAACTTTCTGGTAGGCCATTACTGCAGAGAGGAGTAGGAAGAGGGCTAGCTTTAACTGGGGAGAAGGATGGATTCCGTAGTATCACTAGTCCATGCTAGTGTTTTCTAGATTCTTATATCTGTTGTACCCTTTAATCCACCAGGACTTATAAACCTTCCAGCCTCCCAAATGCTATGGTTACAGGTTTGTACCACCATACCTTGTAGCTTCCTGTTTGCTAAAGTGAGTCCTTTGATTTAGGTGGAGCCAAAGACCAGTTCTCAACTGGCACTCTCTCATGCTCCATTAGCTCCCTGAGTTGAAAGTGGGACCAGGTCTCCAAGGAGTTCCTCGAAACACTTGGCATATGCCAACATTTATAAAAGGTGGTGGTGGGGGGACTGTTCTTATGATCCTAAGTTTATTTATCATAGCAACTTGAAGTTGCATGCAAAGAAGTCAGAGCTACGTTCTTGATTATCTCTCTTAGGAATCTCATCTAAACTTGAATGATTTTTATCATCTTACACTGCTCTAGAGGAAGCCCTGCCTTGCTGCATGCAGAAGATTCCTGGGTGAAGCCTGTGGAAACCACTGTTGTCTTTTCCTACTGTGGTCCTCAAAGCCTGTGACAGGGCGAGTCCTCACAGACTGCTATCAGTGCGAAAATGACTCTTTAAGGTAAAGAAGAAACTGGCATTCTTTTTCACATCCAAGTATGAATGATCATGGCTAAGTACATGGGTTCTGGTTACCATGAGGGCTGTGCTCTGTCATGGAAGGGATGGTATGAGCTTTTTATAGCCGTAGGACAAAGAAGGCCACAAGGCATCAGGTAGTCAGACTGTAGCAAAGTAGACAAGATGCTAATCTAGTCAACGACAACAAGGTCCACCATTGAATCAACCTCAAAACCACATACTTTGAAACCTGAAGTATGCAGTTACTCTTCTGGGAGCCTAACAGTCAGGCCTAGTGGAGGGGACCCTATAAGGAGTGCTTTCCTCTCTCAGGGGATACTATAACAAGGGTGAGTGGTAGATCTAAAGAGAGAAGTCAAAGCCGGTTTACCACATGGCCTGGGGAGGCAGCTGCTTTATAGTCAGGGAGCCCTGAGGGCCTGCAAAGGAAGATGGAGCCCGGCTTAAGTGAGCAACCCAAAGAAGGCTTTTACAGCAGTTTTAGACTCACATACAAATTGTACGGAAGGTGCAGAAGTGTCCCCCATGTCCCTTTCCCTCTTACTGTACCCAAACAGTACATGTATTCAGTTGATGAACCTCTCTTGACACATCCTGATCACTTGACTCTCAGTAGCACAATCCCCAGAGCCCATATCTTTAAAAGCCAGCAGCAATCAGAGGACAGATTGGAAGCAGGATTATGTACCAACCACACATTAAGTTTCTGTGCGCCAGGCGGTGGTGGTACACACCTTTAATTCCAGCACACTGGAGGTGGAGGGGAAGAGGCGAGGCAGGCAGAATTCTATGAATTTGAGGTCAGCCTGGTCTACAGAGTTCCAGGACAGACAGGGCTGCACAGAGAAACCCTGTCTTGAAAAACTAAAACAAACAAACAAACAAACCAATTTCTGTGTGCCAGCTAAGATTTTGTCAACTTGATACAAGCTAGTTTATCTGAGGAGGAAACCTCCTTTGAGGAAATGCCTCCTTAAGACTGGCCTGTAAGGCAAGCTTTTGGGCATTTTCTTGATTAATGGTTGATGTAGGAGGGCCCATCACTTGTGGTGGTTCGGAAAGAAGGCTGAAGAGGATGAGGAAGAAAACCATTGTTCATGACTTCTGTTCAGTTCCTGCCTTGAGCTCCTGCCCTGACTTCCTCGGTAATTATGACCGGAAAGCAGGGCTTCTTAACCAATGGTTCATGACCTTTTAGGGTTGGTATGACCTTTCACAAGGGTCACTTAAGACCATCTGCATATCAGATATTTACACTATAATTCATAGCAGTAAAAATTAGTTATGAAGTAACAATAAATTTATATTTGGGGGGGTTACCACAACATGAGATATTTAAACTTATTAAGGGGTTGTAGCATTAGAAAAGTGGGGAGCCACTGCCCTAGCATAGTAAGATTAAAAAAGCCCTTTCCTCCCCCAGTTGCTTTCAGTCACACTGTTTTATCCCCGTCAGGTTCCAACGCCCCAAGATTGACATCTGGGTCTCAGCTCAGGCTGGACTCTGACCCCATAAACACTCAGCATTCCTCAGAAACCTTGTCAAGTGGGGTCTGCTTGTTGGGGAAAGCCATTACTTTTTTATCAGCTCTCACTCATATCCCTCAGACCCCGAGAAAGAGCACCAAGTTCTCTGTGAACTCAAACAAGCCCCCGGTGGATCAGAGCCCCACGCCAGTTCCCAGGCTATCCCAGCTAAGCTGGCCTCCACCCATGGCAGCGTAACCCCGTACAACTTACAGGTCACCCGCCATTTTTGCCAACTTCTCTGCTCCCACAGCCCTGGTGATGGCCTCTCCCTGCCTTTTCTCTCTGGTCTTCTCTCTGTCCCTGAGAGGCGGCTATGGCCGACTCCCACAGATGACTGTGGCTATTCTCTCATCTACAACAAAACCCTTCCCCAACCATGGAGCTACTGATGGAGGTTTCTTCTACCATTTCCACCAGTTTTTTTTTGTTGTTGTTGTTTTTTTGGGGTTTTTTTGCCTTTTCTCTGTAAGAAAGCTGTGTTTCAGATGGCCACTGCCCTTGAACCTGTGCCCTGGCGTGAGAAGACACTTCGCACAGGGTACTAGGCAACTGCTGGCAAGCAATGTGAGATAAAAGTACACACAGTGGTCTTCATTTGTACTTCTGAGCCTTGGGAGCAACTGCAGCATCTCACCTGAGCTAACCACTATGCCAGGAGTCAGGCGCGGTGCTGGTAGATAAACACAGGAGACAGAATGGCAGGCATGTATAAGCTCCTGAATGGTGGGGCTGCTGCAGATTGCAGCCAGACAAAGGACACAGTCTAGCATTAAACTTTGCTTTGGTGGAAGTTTTAAAAGCTGTTGGTTCAGATAGCCCGTGGAGATAGTGGTGTGATTTGTTTGGTTTTTGAACATTTATTTATTGAGACGGTGTCAGGGAATGTGTGTGCCATGATACACAAGTGAAGGTCAAAACACCACTTGCAGGAGTCCGAGTTCTCTTCCATCACGTGGGTTCTAGGGATCAAATTCAGGTCATCAGGCTCAATGTCAAGTGCCTTGACCTGCAGAGCCATCTCACCAGCCCAGAGGTTGTGGTTTTAATAATATAATGTATTTACTACCCAAAAAGCTTAAAGTTATGAAACATGCAGTCAACATATGCTTAATAGATCTGACCATCTTTCATAATCATATTACAGAACTTTAGAAAAAAAATCTTTATTTAGACTCAACTCTGGGTCTGACTTTTCTGAGACTTAGACTGCAGAATAATTTATTTTTAAAAGGTCTCTCTTAAAATTTCTTTTGATCTTTTAACATCCCAAACCTCTCCAAAAACTGATCAAATACATTAATTAAAAAAAAAAAAAAACCAAAAAACCCCAAAACCACTACCTCCATCAGTCTTAAAGAAAGCCACTTGTCTGTTGGGTATGGGCACAGACTGATGACTCTAAGGGAGGCGGTCACATGCTCACTCTAGGGACCCTCACACCACTGCAGTTTCCAGTTAGAAATCAGTGATCACAGGAGCTGACTGCCACCCCTGAGGATGTATTTTCTGAGGAAGGTTTGGACGCTTACTGCCAGATAATTAGTAAGAAAGGAGTTACCTGTTCTTAACCAACTCTAAGAGAAAGATGCATACTCCCTGGAGTCTGGGGACAGGGAATCCTCTTCCTCCTTTAGGAACTTCACAAGGAAGCACCAGCACAGAGAAAGTCCAGACTTCAATCAGGCTCCTCATCAGACTCCCGTCTTCATGGTGAGCTGGTAACAACACAAATGGCCTTCGTTTTTTAAAATCCTTTATTCACAAATTGATTACTCAGTAGAAAACACACACTAGGTGGGTTAACAATACAATTTGGATCTTCCACCTTCCCTTTCCATCTTACACACTGCAATAGGAAATGCTAAGACCATCTTTGCCTTCAGGAAATGCTCTGCCTGGAATTCTCTATTATTCCCAAATTCTTTGGAGGATAATGAGACAGACAAAGTGACATCCAGAAACACTGACTACATTTTTTAAAAACTGCACAAAGCTCAAATTTTCTTGCTTTATTTCTCCTCATTATGTTTACAGTGCAACAGAGTTCAACAGATTATGGACAGTCCGTAATAACCTATAATGTCACATTAATGGGACTTTCAAAATTAAACTGATCAGCAGAGTGAATAAAACAAAGCTCAAATGTGAAAGGCAATTCACTATATAATACTGAAACCACCATAACTTTTAAACACTTAGAAAATTGAAATAACATTAAATAATATTTGATTTGATAACTCTGAAGTACCACATCATCGAATACCTTGCAAATGAAAACAATACAAATGAATTATTTTCAATATAATTTCAGTAAAGCTTTTTACAAGAAATATATATATTTATATCTTTTAATAATAACCACCTAAGATACACACTGAACCATTATGTGATTAGACTATCTAATAAATACAACTCCACACTGTTTTCTGGTGGTGGACTAGTTCATTTTTCTTTCAGGGAATTAGAAACTCTACAGCTTTGAGTCATCCAGACTGTCTGACCCTTTGATTTTTAGCAGACTGTTCATTTGCACTATGCTGGACTCCTCTATCACCTTTAAGGATCCAAGTTAAATCCTGTGGAAACAAGCACTAAGTTCAGACCTTGGAGCTCCTGTCTAGGCATGTTCCGTGAGTTTTAGTCTCCGAAAGCCAGCACACTCGACTTCCAGAGTTTCCCACAGTACTAACTCTGACCCTTTCTTACCAAGTGTCCTTCCTCCCTTCCCTAGATGAAGTATGGGCTTAATAATGGCATGTGGTGTTCCTCAGCATGACCTGCCAAAATGTGATGATCTCCTTGGAAGAGAAGCCATGGGCTGCAATCACGCGTCGGAGCTGACATACATCCAGGTGTATTCTGTACAGAAAGAAAAGGTTTGTGTCTTCTGGAACATGAATGTTCACTTTTAACAAACTCAAACAGATGCCAACGTAGACATCCTCAAACTTGATGGGTTTCACATGACTCATCATCTCGTAGATCCTTGGCACCAGGTCGCCCGACATGATGTAGCCCAGCCCACTGCAGTAGGGAGGGAACACCTTGAAAGGGTACTCTTGGTATGAAATGTGGTTTTTATGGAAAAATCCTCTATAGGAATAGTTATCAATTAGAGGATAACCCGTAAAAAACTTCTCTGAGTGGTTTAGGTTTAAAAGATACTTGACTAAATTGCCAGTGTTGATGAAAACATCAGTGTCTGTTTTCATGACATACTTGGCATTGGGGCAAAATTCAATTACCCACCTGAAAGCCATAATGGTTTTCAAGGTCAAGTTATTATATGTATCTAAAAAGTCTTGCCGTATAATATCGCCATAGAGAACGTGTTCATCCTCCAAGGACAATGCTAACATGTTGTCTTCCCTTTCAGCCTGCTGGCCTAGTAAGAAAAATGTGAGAACCTCGTATCCCCACCAGGACTTTTTCTCACCCCAAGTAACCCTAATGGCTTGTCTGGCTTTCACATCTGAGGGGCGAGAGGTCACCAGGATGACCAGGAATGGGTTCTGATGAGAGCAGTTCGAATGTTCCCGGAGCGTGAAGTGAAAGTCTTGTCTGTAAATTGGCTCATACTCATAGAAGTACATCCAGTTCACACGCTCGATCACATTGTAGTGGGGAAGGCTGAGGTACCATATCACCAGGAAGCTGAGCAGGGACAGCAGCAGGAGGCTCCATTTGAGGGATCTCAGTGACATCCTATTGGGAAGGGCAGTCAAGACAGCCGGGGCCATCCACAGCAGCAGAGAGGTTCAGAAGGCACAGGTTCTACAAGATGGAGCAAAGGCTGGGTGAGTGTCCACTACCCCGACATGTCAGTTGATGTCATACAGTCATTTAATGCATACAAATAAACCACCATCCAGAGGTGCACATCAAGACCTAGGTTAATATAGACCCAGGAATCATTTTCAAACAACACCTCTCACTTTACACGAACAACTGTAATCCAAGCTACTTGGGAGGATTTGGCAAGAAGATCACAAGTTCAAGGCCGGCCTAAGTGACTTAGAGAGACCTTGTTTCAAAATTGAAAGAAAGAAAGATAGAAGCTAAAAATATTCCACAAACAAGAGCATGCAATCTCTGATTTTGTGCTGGGCTCATTTTATTCCATTTATGTTGAATCAAATGCCAGGATTCTAACCTTTGATAGCTGAATAATACTCCATCTTGAAGATTACCACTTTGTGTTATCTGCTTATTCATCATTGGACTCTCCAACTGAATCCATAACCTGGCTACTATGTTGCACTCAGTAAGCCGCTCTCACGTGTCTTCTGAATGTATTCTAAGCAGGATTTCTAGACTTCCAACACAAGCAACACCACTGTTACCAATTTATCCTATAAAAATTAATCAAAAAACAGTGTGGGTCCTTTATAATACAAAAACAACCCATGATTTAAAAGTCTATCATTGGGTTGGAGAGATTGCTCAGCAGTTAAGAGTACTGACCGTTCTACTAGAGGTTCAGAGTCCAATTCTCAGCAACCACATGGTGGTTCACAACCATCTGTAATGGGATCCAGTGCCCTCTTCTGGTGTGTCTGAAGACAACTACAGTGTACTCATCCATAAAATAAATAAATAAATCTTTAAAAGTCTATCATTAGGAAACCTTTGAGGTGAAATTATAGCCCTGGCATTCACTCATTACTTGAAATTGTTTCCCATGATTTCTTCATGTCACTGACTAAAATATGGAGCAATAAACATGATGTACACCTCCTTTGAAAAGATAGAGTGATAAAAGCCGGTGGATCCTATGTGCATATATGCAGAACAGGGTATCCACAAGGATGTGTCTGACCAAGTCAATGCTTATGTCTTTGGAGTTGCCAGATCTTTCTTTTACCTTCTGTATCACTAGATTAATGCATTGGTTTAGATTTCCTGTTTTGCTTTGTAAATAAAAACAAAGCAAAAAAACTGGATTTTGTGCCTGCATGGTACCAAGTCCCACTAAGTGGAGGTGACCCTGTGCTAGAGGTTGGGAGCCTACATGGCAGATTGCTGAGCTCCCAAGGGTCCAAGTGCACACCCCAGTCCTTCAAAATTAAAATAAGACAATTTCTAGGGGAAAAAAATGAAGTAGAAAATGACTGAGGAAGCTACCTGATGTCACCCTCTGGTCTTCATACACATCCACACTAACAACTACCTCCCCATAAACACTCACACGAATAAGTACACACACACAAAGTGAAATTAACATACCAGGGAAAATGACAAGTGGCTGGGGGATGACTTGCTTGGTAAAATGCAGGCCACGCAAGCACAAAGGCCCACGTTCAGATGTTTAGCACTCATATAGATGCCGACATGGTAGCACAGGCCTGCTACACCACTGGGGTGGGGGTGGCTAGGTAAAGACAAGTGGATCCCTGGAGCTTGCTAGCCACCCGGTCTAACCAAATTGGTGAGCTCTGGACTCAGTGAGAGATCACATCTCAAAAAATATGGAGGAGAAAAACAAAGTCCTGATGCTGACCTCTAGTCTCCATACACCTGCACACACACACACACACACACACACACACTGAGGTGGGAGAGATAGGACAGGGGTTAAAAGCACCCACTGTTTTTTCAGAGGACCCAGGTGTTGTCCCACCACCCCACAACCATTTGTAACTCCAGATCCTGAGGACCTGATGTCTTCTTCTGGTCTCTGTGGTGACTGTACACGTGTTACACTTTCATATGTGCAAGCAAACCCTTATGCACCTGAGATAAAAATACTAAATAAAATTTAAAATATAAATTTAAAGAATACACACACACACATACATCCTCAGTAAGATTGAATAAAAAATAAATAAACCTTCAGCATAACCAGAAGAACAACAGATATGGACTGCTACCTGCGGAGTTGAATAACAGAAAAAAAAAAAAAAAAAACACGTATTAATGGGAGGATGAGAAAAGAGAGAAGGAAAGCAGAGGAAAAGTGTGGCCAACAGGAACCTTGAACGACAGTCACTGTAAATGCGGGTCATTAGGGTGCCAGCTTACCTTAACCACAGGGTTTTCACAGCTTGGCCTCAATTTCTGCCATAGGCTACTTAGAAGGCTCACACCTAAAACAAAACACAGTGTTTAAAAGCGAAGAGACAGGAAAGTATGTACCAGGAAAATGCCAATCAACCACCCAGGACTATAGTCCATAGCTAACCACTCATAGCATGGTTTTTAAGGAAGGAGCTTTTAAAAGAAACAAAATGTTGTTGCCAACAAAATTTCTATTTGAAAGATCTCTTTATACCAGTGTTTTGTGTTTGCCTGCATGTGTGAATATGACTGCATTGCATGTATCTGTGTGAAGAGTTCAACAAAAACACCCAAAAATGTAACAATCATAAAGATACGTCGTAAAAATAAGCATCAGAGCCTGACCCACCCGAGATTTTCTCAGAGGTCCTGATGAAAGGACAAAGGGAACTTTAGTCTGGTGTCCTTGTCCATGGGCAGGCTCAGCAAAGCTGGCCTAGGGCTGGAGCAGCGCCTGGAAGGAGTCTTGCAGCTTCTGGGAACCCAACCTTCCCCTTGCTGCCTGAGGTATTCCACTTTCTCTTTACCAACACTGACTGAGCTCTCCGCTGACCCTGGTCATTTTTCCTCCTGCAAATAGTACATATGATACAAGCAGCTCTGCTGCTCAGTAGACTTCCTTGGGCCAGGTGTGGGGATGCACACCTTTAATCCCAGCACCCTTGGGGCAGAGGCATGTGGCTAGCCTGATCTACACAGTGGGTTTCAGGACAGCCAGAGATACACAAGAGAAATCTGTCTTGAAAAGCAAAAAGAAAAAAAAACCAAAAACTTGCTTGGCATCAGTCATGGGCTTATGCAAGACCTCCTGGTCCCAGCTGTTGGTTCTGTTTTGTTTTCTCTTTGTCATCCCCGCTCCTCCTGTTCAACGCCTCACCACGTGGGACACTTACTCCTGCTCGTTCAGGACATTGCTGTATACAAAGCAAACCCTGAAACATCTGCTTATAAATCCAATCCCACACCACTTCACTGCCCACATTCTGGGTGACAATTAGGTATTGCCACTCCGGTCTTCAAGATTTTCCCTGTATCTCTCAAGTGCTCTTATCTAGATAATTTGGCCCCCAATGTGATGGAGTATATGAGGTAGTAAGGGGAAGAAGCTCTACCCTCACAGAGGGATCAATACAGTTCCTTATGAAAGCAGGCCTGGCAGCTCCCCCGAGCCCTTCTCTTGTAGATGAGGGGCTGCGAGGATCTTATCTCTTCCCACTTTATGTGGAACAGCATGCAGACCCTCTTGAGAATCTAACACATGGCACCGTGCTTTCTGGTTTCTAGTCTCATGGGCTAAACATATATGTTTCTTAAGCATGATCTAGCCACAAACTTTTTGTTCTGGCAACAGGTAATAGCTAATAGTCGATACAGACAATGTACTAACAGCCATATGACTACTCCACTATAGAGTGTTGCTACATTAGATGTAAGAATTCCTGACATGCATGAAACTCAAAAAATACTAATTAAAAGAAGGCAGACACTAAGAACCACATTTTATATTACTGCATTTGCATAAACTATATAGGAAGTGAAGATTCTATAGCCATAGGGTAAGTAAGGGTTAAGGTTTCTATTGCTGCAATGAAACACCATGACCAAGAAGCAAGTAGAGAGGAAAGGGTTTTACTTGGCTTACACTTCCACAGCACTGTTCATCACGGAACTCAAACAGGGCAGGATCCTGGAGGTGGGAGCTGATGCAGAGGCCATGGAGGGGTGCTGCTTACTGGCTTGCTCCTCATGGTTTGCTCAGCCTGCTTTCCTATAGAACCCAGGTCTACCAGTCCAGGGATGGTACCACCCACAATGGGTCAGGCCCTCCCCCATCAATCTCTAACAAAGAAAATGCCTTAGAACTGAATCTTATGGGGGCTAGAGAGATGGCTCATTGGTTAAGAGCACTGACTGCTCTTCCAAAGGTTCTGAATTCAAATCCCAGCAACCACATGGTGGCTCACAACCATCTGTAATGAGATCTGACACCCTCTTCTGGTGTGTCTAAAGATGGCTACAGTGTATTTACATATAATAATAAATAAATCTTAAAAAAAAAAAAGAACTGAATTTTATGGAAGCATTTTCTCAAATGATGTTCACTCCTTTAAGATAGCTCTAGCTGTGTCAAGTTGACATGAGACGAGCCAGCATGACTAGCCTCATACAGTGCATGTGAGGTCAGAGACTAGCATGAAAGTGGCCAGGGGGCATCGAGGGATGATGACAGTGGTTCAGAATGTCATAGTGGAGATGGTTACACAGCACTAGACTTAGCAACACCAGTGCATTGTATACCTGAAATATAAGGCTGTTAAAATCTCAAGTTTCCTGTTTTTAAAAACCATACATCGGTGTACTTAGGAGTAGAGAGCCAAGATACCTATGTTTATTTCTGAGTAGGCCAGTAACAAGATAGAGTTAGATTCCTTTTTGCATACTTTTCTGATGGAATACAAAATGGTAAGACCTCTATGGAAAACGATGGGATGCATCCTTTTGTTGTTGGCTTCAAACTTATCTCACACACAGTTTCATGTGTCTGAAATGATGTGTTTTTACAACATAGTCCCTGCACTGCTATGGAAAACAACTCCTAAAACCAATGAAGATGCACAGCACATGCATCCACAGTGGACTATTACACAGCTATTATAAGCAGAAAGGAAACAGTAATGATGCCCTGTGTATGCTGGTATGAAAAGGTGTCTAGACAATATGAAGTAAAGAAACTAGAGGTGAAATAAGCAATATCAAGATGATGTTTTTACATTTATTTCTCATATGTGTACGTGTATGTGTGTTTGTGCATTCACATGTATGTGGAGGTGAGAGGACAACTTGCAGGGATCAGTTCTCCTTCTACCATGTAGGTCTGGGTTTTCAGGCTTGCTCTTATCTCCTGAGCCATCTTACTGGCCCTGTCATACTCACTTTTGTGGTAGGAAGAGGAAATTTAAAATATACTTATACATGTGTTAAAATATACTTATACATGTGTGGTAGTTTGGATAAAAATGGCCCCTATAATCCCATAGGATTATCACTATTGGGTATGCCCTTGTTGGGAGTAGGTGTGGCCTTGTTGAAGGAACTGTGTCAGTTGAGGTAGGCTTTGACATTTCAGATCCTCAAACCACATCTAGCCCCTCCCCCACTCCTGTTGCCTGCTGATTCAGATGCAGAACTCTCAGCTCCCTTTCCAGTACCATGTCTGCCTGCACACAGCCATGCTCCTTGCCATTGACAATAATGGACTAAACCTCTGAACTATAAGCCAGCCCCACTGAAATGTTTTCCTCTATAAGAGTTACCATGGTCATGGTGTCTGTTCACAGCAATAAAAACCCTAACGAGGTCAATGTTCACTAGAAAAGTAACAGAAAGATACACACGGCAGATGGGAGCAATAGGGCAGACCAGAAGAAGGAGAAAGACTTTCTAATGTCACAAGTTGTACATGATTTATTAAATCCATTTACTTATTCTTTATACACAGAAACAGATACTGTTTGCTGAAATAGGGTCTCACTATGTAGCTCTGGCTGTTCAGGAACTCAATATGTAAACCAGGCTGGCCATGAACTCAGAGATCCACCTGTCTCTGCCTCCCAAGTGGGGTTAAAAGCACGTGCCACTATGCCTGGCTAGGATTTTATGTATTTCTCCAATGTACTGCGATCACACTCACTCTCTGTTACCCTCTACTAACCCTTCGCATTTCTGCTGACCTCTTCTTCCCTACTAGTCTGCTTCTGCCTATTTCAGTTTAGCCCACTAAGTTTAATTAGGGCCACTTTATAAGCACAGGTAGGGTGCCATTTACTGGAGTGTGGGCAACTTACCAGAGGCTACACCACTGAAGAAAACAACAGGTGTAATTGTCAGGCTGAAGACCTGACCTTGGGCAGGTACCTATGGTGGGTTATTGATGGAATGCTGAAGGCCTGACCTTGGGCAGGCACCTATGGTGGGTTATTGATGGAATGCTGAAGGCCTGACCTTGGGCAGGCACCTATGGTGGGTTATTGATGGAATGCTGAAGACCTGACCTTGGGCAGGTACCTATGGTGGGTTATTGATGGAATGCTGAAGGCCTGACCTTGTGCAGATACCTATGGTGGGTTATTGATGGAATGCTGAAGGCCTGACCTTGGGCAGGTACCTATGGTGTGTTATTGATGGAATGCTGAAGGCCTGACCTTGGGCAGGTACCTATGGTGGGTTATTGATGGAATGCTGAAGGCCTGACCTTGGGCAGGTACCTGTGGTGGGTTATTGATAGAGTGCTGAAGGCCTGACCTTGGGCAGGCACCTATGGTGTGTTATTGATGGAGTGCTGAAGGCCTGACCTTGGGCAGGTACCTATGGTGGGTTATTGATGGAATGCTGAAGACCTGACCTTGGGCAGGTACCTATGGTGGGTTATTGATGGAATGCTGAAGGCCTGACCTTGTGCAGGTACCTATGGTGGGTTATTGATGGAATGCTGAAGGCCTGACCTTGGGCAGGTACCTATGGTGGGTTATTGATGGAATGCTGAAGGTCTGACCTTGGGCAGGCACCTATGGTGTGTTATTGATGGAATGCTGAAGGCCTGACCTTGGGCAGGTACCTATGGTGGGTTATTGATAGAGTGCTGAAGGCCTGACCTTGGGCAGGTACCTATGGTGTGTTATCTCCAACTGTCAGCTCTTAACAGTCTTTCTGACCTCTCCCATCATGCAAGCCAACATCTCTCAGTCACCACTCTCACAGAAGGAACTGGCATCTCTTACTGAGCAAAAAAAAATGTCTACCTTCTCCCCCTTTCTGCTCAATCCCAGTTGTAGCTCCCTCTAATCCACAGATGTAACAGTCTTAAAAGTGCCTGGGACCAAACATCTGGAAATAATTCAAACAAACCTAATTAATCTACTTTTTTCAGTGGAAGGCTTCTCTTGAGATTTCAACATGTATTCTCTAGGAATTTGTTTATCAAGTTATCAAAACAAAGAATCTACTTTAGCTTTCAGTGTCTCTAGCAGAAAGAAAACCACTTAGAGAATTAGCTTTCAGTGTCTCTAGCAGGGAGAAAACCACTTAGAGAAATTAACTTTCAGTGACTAGCAGGGAGAAAACCTACTCAAAGAAATCTGGTCCTGGGAGACCTTTACAGACATCCCATTGAAATGGCTTCTATGGATTGTTTTAAGAATAGTTTGGAGTAAACAAATATTAGTTCAATTACTTTTATGTGATTCAATAAAGTTGACTGCTTATGTCCCTGTGGCACATCAAGTCCACTCTAGTAGAACACTGACATTAATGTGTGCCAAGAAACGTTAAAACAGGGTTCAAGCCTTCACGATTAAGGGATCCTCCCACAAAATAAATAAGAAAGTTCATTAAACACTCCATTCAGGCCAACTCCAAAAAGTGAGCCTCCTAACACTCTCTTGCAGGTGAAGAGAGAAACAGCAGCAATATGTTATTCACAAGGAACCACCTGCTACCTGGCCTGCTGACACTGTAGTTCCACCCTCCCAAGGCTGACGAGCAGACACTGTCATGGTGGAACACACTGCCGGTACCCCAGGAGAAGAAACACATGTGAGAGGGCTAAGACGATGCTCTAGCATCCCTCCTGGTAAAGCTCTGCCTTTTCATGTGTGGAGCCACAGGAGTGTCATGTCTGTTATTTCATCTTAGAACCTATATACTTCTTTGTGAGTCACACTTGGGAACCTAGCAGATCGTTCTATTTGTCATGGTTGCAGTGAGTGTAGGCAGATGTCTACATAAACCAGAGGACTCAGGCCCAGCTGTGTGACAGGAACTCCAAGTTGTTCCAAGGCATCAGCTCATATCATCTCCATGAGAGCCTTGGGTTGATGCATGGTGGGGGAATGTCTTAGTTAGGGTTTCACTGCAGTGAACAGGCACCATGACAAGGCAAGTCTTATAAAGGACACCATTTGAGACTGGCTTACAGGTTCAGAGGTTCAGTCCAGTATCATCAAGGCAGGAACATGGTGGGAACATGGAAGGATCCAGGCAGGCATGGTGCAGGAGGAACTGAGAGTTCTCCATCTTCATCTGAAGGCTGCTAGTAGAATATTAACTTCCAGGCAGCTAGGAGTAGGGTCAAAGCCACGCCCACAGTGACACACCCACTCTATCCAGGCCACATCTACTCCAACAAGGCCACACCTCCAAATAGTGCTACTCCCTGGGCCAAGCATACACAAACCATCACAGGGAAAAACTCCAGTGGAACTCTGCATGTCCCATTTGGGGCTAGCAGATCCTCAGGAGTTTGCTGCCTGACCACTGTTCCTACCCTACAGAGGCCCTTGTGAAAGAGCAACTGTGGGATATGGGTTTATAGCTTTTTTTTTCTATATTTTTTTATTTATATTCCCAATGATTTCCCCTTTCCTAGTTCCCCCCTCCCCCAAAGTCCCATAAGCCCTCTTCCCTCCCCCTGTTTATAGATTTTAAACTCAGTGAAACACAATACACACAGTAAGCAGCCTTACTGTTTATTACGCATGAAGACTAAAGGTTTCTCCCCCTCAAAACCCTGAAGTGAGTTATTAACAGGAATAATAGCTAATCATTTGTGCAGATACATTTTTATTTCATGTCATAGGAAAGGAAGGCAGATAAGGGAATGAGCAACTAAACAATAGTCTAGGGGGTTATGCAAAAAAAGAGCCTGCAGAGGGGTTCTTCGCTGTAAGAATCAGTCCACCAACCATCTGCTTACAGCCTAAGTGATGATAAGCAAGAGGAGGCTGGCAGATTCAAAGGTTTCCCTTTTTGGCCCACTGCTGGCCACTGCCAGGGCAACAATTAAGTCTCCTAAACAATGTTAAGTGATGAATATCTCTTGTGGTCAACAGGGTAGAGGGAGAATCTAGTGAAACAAGTGACTTTGGTTCTGAAAACCAAATTAGTTTGGTAAATATCATATTTCAACCCAAATGGAGGTTTAGAATGGCAGGACACTCCCTCCTCTTGTTTTTATTGGATAGGTTTTTATTAGTAGGTATAGCTGTCATTTCTGTCACTACCTTTTGCTGGACAAGGGCAGTGTCCTAACCAGGAAGCCTGTGGCAGTCTTTGGAATCAGAAATTTTGAAGATGCAGTGAGGGGGATGTCCTTTTCCATGGCCACCAAGCCAGCTACCTAATGTTTTTTCTTCAAAACTTGAGACTCTAAAATAACTTAGGAGATGGACATCAGATCACTGTGGCTATATCCAACAGACTTGGGAGCACAGAAGGACTTAAAATCTCTATTCTTGCTGACTTTTATGCAATGGAGGAATGATCAAGGGAACCCAGATATATAGACTTTGATGCAGGATCAACAATGAGGTGGTGGTATTTGGCATAGTCTTAGTCTGACTTTGTATAAGCAAGAGAGACATTGGTAGAATTATCAGGAATATATAAAAAGTCTTTTGTTGGGCTGGAGAGATGACTCAGCATCTCTTCCAGAGGTCCTGAGTTCAATTTCCAGTAACCACATGGTGGCTCACAACCATCTGTAATGGGATCCAATGCAATCTTCAGTGTGTGTCTGAAGACAGCTAGGGTACTCATATAAATAAAATAAATAAATCTTAAAAATATAAAATAAAAATGTCTAAAATATTTTTAAAAGTCTCTTGTTTATATATATAAATATAAAAATATTCTTTAAATATCTTGTTTACAGTCAGGAAAAGTTCTCTAATCTGATTGCACTGGAGAGGATGTACTGTACCTGGCATGTCAATGGCCCATTCTCAAGTTTAATAGGGAGGCCTTTAAGGTCTGGATCATTTGTCTATATTAAAGTGTAGTTTACACACACATATACATAATCAATTATTTTAATCTTGAGTTATACTTTCCTCCTCGATATTTAAATTACAGAACTAACCATGAGTCCAGATAGGAGAGACCAGTACCCCAGGAGTAAGTCAAAGAGCTCAGTAAGGAGGAGGGAGCCATTAATACTCCAACAGTATGGCAAAGCCAAGAGTGGCCACCAAAAATCCCACAAACAGGAAGAAGCTTAGAGTGGCCACTGGAACTCTCATAGTAGGGCAAGGCCTAAGGGGCAGCCCTCTAAAACCCTGACAGAATGTAGGGAACACAAGTGTGGGGAGACACGGCTACTAATGGCCATGGCCTGGGCATCCTGAGATGACAGAGATTCTAGATAATAAATAACAGAATAGATGCCATGGCAAGGAGTATTTATGAGACGTCAACTTTTCACTGTTAAGGAAGATGCAAGGAAGGAATCAGAAAACAAAGATAGGTTTTAACAGGGTTGCTAACTACAGACCTCCTTAAAGCTAATCCCATTCTATAGTTTTGAGTTTGGGTCACAGAGTGATAAGTCACATATTGAAGAAGATAATGGATGGGAAAACAAAACAAAAACCTCAGAGACTGTTCGGGCTCTGGATCTGTTAGTTTTTTGCTCCGTAGAGTTGCTGTCTTAGTCACTGTTGTATTGCTGTGAAGAGACACCATGACCAAGGCAACTCCTAAGAGAAAGCTTTCAATTGAGGGTTTGTTTATAGTTTCATTACATCATGGTAGAGAGCATGGCAGCAGGCAGCAGTGGCGCTGAAGTAGCCGAGAGCTAAACCCTGATCTGAGGCAGGTAGGCAGGCAGGCAGGCACACACACACAGAGAGACAGAGACAGAGAGAGAGAGAGAGACAGACAGACAGAGAGACAGAGACAGAGAGAAAGACAGACACAGAAAGAGACAGAAATAAGGGCAGAGACAGGCAGACAGACAGAGATGGAGAGATACTGGCCCACCCCTAGTGATGTACCTCCTCCAAAAAAAGCCACACTTCCTGGTAACTAAGCATTCATATATATGAGCCTCTAGGGACCACTCTTATTCAAACCAGCACACTTACAATTGAAATTCTGACAACAGAGTTATATAGACTCACTTTAGTTCTAACATAAACACAACACAAACAGCAGTATTCAATGTAATAACAGACACATGATAGCAGATGAAGAAAACAGGAACCCTAATTGAGACTAGCTGAGTTTAAATACAACTACCTCTAGACGCTTTGAGTACAGCAGGTCTAAGTAAACAGACGTGGGGAACCTAATATTGTCCTCACCTGTACTCCTAACAGAATCAAGATTAGCAACATTATATCTTTGAGAAATATAGCAAGCAACTTTTTAAACATCCCTCAAAAAGAGTAGGATTTGAGAAATATTAAGTATGGTCCTGTCCTTTTTTAAAAAGGTAAGAAACCACTTGATGAAACCATTTGGTTGTTTACTTCCCAGGGACTTACTGTGAAAAACTTCCAAATTATTAATGATAGTTGTTCACTTGCAATCTAGAGGACTGAGTCTGACAGGTGGTATCCTAGTTAGGGTTACTACTGCTGTGATAAAACACCATGACCAAAAAGCAAACTGGGGAGGAAAGGGTTTACTTGGCTTACATTTCCACATCACAGTCCATGGCTGAAGGACCAAGGCAGCCGGTC
Organism: Tokudaia tokunoshimensis; assembly: GCA_036184795.1. NCBI lineage: Eukaryota > Metazoa > Chordata > Mammalia > Rodentia > Muridae > Tokudaia > Tokudaia tokunoshimensis. Next base: position 89,981,213 of record BTHU01000003.1, on the reverse strand, counting down.
TAGGTCTCTGCGGGGCAGGTAGCCCGAAGTCTCCTGCAGCCCATGGCAGCGGAGGACAGGAACTAAACAAGGCAGGATCCTGGAGACAGGACCTAGTGCAGAGGCCATGAGGGGTGCTGCTTACTGTTTGCTTACAGCCTGCTTTCTTATAGAACCCACGACTACCAGCCCAGGGGTAAAACCACCCACAGTCAGATGGGCCCTTCCACATCAATTACTAATTAAGAAATTGCCATACTGCCTTCAGCCCAATCTTATGGAGGCATTTTATCAATTGAGGTTCTGCCCCTGCTCCCCATGACTCTACCCTGTGTCAACTGGACCCAAAACTATCCGGCACAACAGGTCCAACCTAAGTTTATATAACAGGTCTAATTTATAAACAGATTTAAATTTTTGAGCAGTAAAGTAAGTTTTACAGTTCTTATGTAATTTTTCAGGTATGTCCCGAGTAGAAATCACCTTGTAACTTTTTTGTGTTACAGTAGCATCCACCCAGCAAGTGATAGCTTTACCCTGTTGGAAAGCACACCAACACAGCTGGAGAAAGCCAATCACAGGTTTAAATATCCCATTTAGTGAAAAAATAAAATCTTCTGTCTTTTCCTAAGGTCAGTTTTTGTAAAGCATTACTAAGCATTACTAAGAACCAATCAATACTTAAGAGAATCTTATTGTTGTAAACAGAAAATCTGGCATCCATTTTATCTTGATGTTACAAAATTTTGAACTGAGAAATTATAATTCTGTTAGCATAATAAATCTTTTAGAGACCTTTATATAAATCTTTATCTAAAATAATATTAAAGTGTTTTTAGCAAAGATATATTTTATAACTCATATTTAATAAGGAGAACTCAGGAAGTCACACTGTCTCAAAGAAGTTAGTCCCAACCCCAAATATACCGTGGGAGAGAAGTGCTATCAAACATGCACCACACGGGATTAGTCAGCCTTCTCTAGAAAAACATAACTGACAGAATGTGCATGCGCAGGATGTATTAGAACAGCTCCCACTGTAGACCTGACTTTCCCAATAGCGGCAGTCCCCAGTGGAAAGCCGGAAAGGTAGGTCTGTAGGAGAGCTTCCTTGGGAGAGAAGGATTGTGCCCTCTGCACAGTTACTCTCCCACCTCGCCCCCTTTAAAATACCATCCTATTTTTGGTGGCTTTGTGAGAGTAGCACAGCAGCCTGGCCGGGAGCCCAGAGGTGGGGGTGAAGTTCAAAAGAGGGCATTACAGCTTTGAGTCTCAGGTGGATGTGACCCTGAGGTAGGAAGAGAAAGAGAAAGGGAAAGAGGTGTGTGGCTGAGGGTGTTTGTAGGCTAAAAAGGGAATTTGAAGTGAGTACTGAACACAAATTAGCTCTATTAAAATGTAACTAAAGGGATGAATGAATCAGGTAGGAGTGGACACGAAGGAAGGAAGGGCTTTGCATCCTAGACTGCTGTGGAGGGTAAACCACAGTTTCAGCCACACTTTGGCAGTGGGGGAGGGGAGAGGCTGAGTGGCTTGTTACCTCAGGCAGCCTGGAGGCAAATGGTGCTGAGGAGACAAAGAAACAGTCAGCCTCAAGAAGAAAGTCAGTGGGATAGTGGTGGAAGGACGTCTAGACTGAAAGTCTCTCAGAGGGGAAGAGGAAAGCAGCCACGCGCCATCAGGTGATTCAGAGCGGAGCCACAGAAAGAGAACCTGAATGTATGCATTCTGGACCAGCTGCAAGCTCCCTTCACTGGCCAGGGCTGAGTCTGGCTGGCTGGAGAGCTACAGCTGATTAGCAGGGGGCTCAAGTAGGGGACAGGAAGTGATGGTGGGCAACAGGTGCTCTCCAGCCAGCCAGAGAAAAGAGTTCCTGGAGTTTTTAGTCCCAAGCTTTAGAAAGGTGAGCGTTGAGTGGGCTGCAGTGAAGGCATAGAAATGGAACCCGAGCAGCAGAGAGAAGGCAGATAAAGGCTTGAACTAGAGAGCCTCAGCACTTTCCCTTCTTGCAGAGGAAGAATCCAAGGTCTCTTAGAATTTGGAAGTCAAACAATCCACCCTCTGGCTGATGTTGGCCTTACTAGAGGCGGTACTTCGGCCAGAGCATATTCAGTAGAGCATGAGACATTCTGACTCAGTGGAGCCTTTCTTTGTTGTTTGTCTCTTTGTTTAAAGAGGATTATTGGCCCATGGAGTAAGGGGGCTTATCATGAGGAGCAGACATCTGCACTGGTCTTTGAAGAAGTTTGAAGTACTGTCTGAGAAAAACTCTCTGCCCATAGATGGGAGTTTTGGAGGAAGAGCTTCCAGAGGAGGGGAAACAATCTGGAAACTCATTCAGTGTGGAATAAAGCAATGGCAGAGACCATCTGGTCTCGACCAGAATCCTTCAAGCAGAAGTAGTGTAAGACTTGAACAGTCTTAACCTACCGGACCTCCTGAGTGGACCACTCGGAGATGGAAATCGATGCAAAATGCATGAGGAATTTTTAATAAAACCAGTATACTGGGGCCACTCTGTACATGAAGAGAGAACGACCCCCCACCTCGTGCAGAACAGTGTTACATTCAAACTAATTGGTTGTTAGGTGATGAGGTAGGTGTTCAACGGACAGTCCTTCCTTCGGAATGCGTCCCCACCCTTAGGTCAGTCTCTCCCTCCCCTTTGTGGTCTGAGGAATGTAACTAAGCCTCTGACCTTTTTAAAGTTCCGGAGTTAACTCTTTCAGTAGGAAACCAGCTAGAGAGAAGAGCAGAGGGAACTCCTTTGGAGAGCCCACAACTGGACTCTCCATAAGATCAACTAGAAGCAAAGAAAGGAATGAGCAACTCAACAATTTTTCAGGGGAAAAACTTTTGTTTCTTTGTGTTTTTGAAACAGAGCTTGAGATTTGCTTGGGGGTGGGGTCATTATTGGGCTGTGTGGTAATATTAATGAGAATAGTCCCCAGTAGACAGTAGGGGAACTGTTTGGAACCAGATTAAGAGATGTGGCCTTATTAGAGAACATCTGTCACTATGGGTGAGCTTTGAGGTAAGAAAACCTATAATAAACTATTGTTTCTACAAATTACCTAGGTCATGGTGTGGCTTCACAGAAGTAGGAAAGAAACTAAGAATTGGACAGGTCTAACCATGTTTTTGGGAGGAAAGTGGACAATTTTGTGACTTTGAACTAGAAAAATGGTTAAATGCTTTAGAAGGGCTTTAATGGGACATTCTAGTAGGAGTTTGGAAGATTGCAGTACGGAGAACGATATGTACTCTGGAGGCCTAGCTCAAGAAGTTTCAGAAGGGAACAGTATCAACAACCATGTTAAAGACCATTCTTGTGCTATTTTGGCAAAGAATGTGACTGCTTTCTGCTCCTGTCCTAAGAATCTGCCTGGGGTTAAACTGAAGAGTTTTGAAATAATTTCATTGGCAAAGGAGATTTCAAGACAGCCTAGTATTAATTCTGTCATATTGTTATTAATTATCACTGTCATGCTGATCTACAATGAAAAGGAGCAAGGGGGCAAAAAGCAATACAAAATACACAGTCTGAGGAGAAAAAGACACTACAAAATGTAATGCTGGAGCCATGGTTGTGCTCAAAAGATGAATATGGTGTGTGTGTGTGTGAATGATGCCCTTAGGGAAGACCCCACTCAGCCAATCCTACAACGTGTGAAAAGAAAAGGCCTAAGGAATGAGCTGTTCTTAAAAAGCAAGGACAAATTAAACCCCGTGACTCCAGAGGGGCCCCAAGCAAGCAGCAGCAGCTACAGCGACATCAGCCACGTGGTGCTGGCTTTAGAGTTATGAAGGATACAGGAGGAAAGGGGTTATGCAATCTTCCTTGAAGGTTGAGGGAAGCTGCTGAGATCAGCCGTGAGGCCAGGGTCCCTACACGGAGACCCTGAGGGACCACCAAGGGAAGCTGTGAAAAATGAAATCTAGGTTGCCTTGGAGATGCCCACGATGGTTGAGGAGCCAGAGCTATGAGATCTCTGCCAAGGAAAGCCAATACAGTGTGTGGAATCAGCCCACCACAGAAGTGTGTTACAGAGAGCAAAAATGCAAAAACCTAAACTTCATTAAATTTTAAGGGTCATCCAAGGGGTGTAGACTATTACAGATAATTAGTAAGCACTTCTGATCTGCTTCTCAATCTGGTGCACAAATACACAATCTACAAAGGGGTCAGAAATCTTAAGTGTACAGCATCCCAAGTATATCAGGTTTGGTAACAGTCATAATTGTAATATTAGTCATGTCTATTAATTATAGGGGTGGGGAACCCTACATAGCAATAATATATCTTTGAGGGAAATTCTGAAGTAGCAGTCTTAGGCTAAATATACTAATTCATAAACAAAGCAATATAAACGCATACTATATAGTTAGAACCCTCAGCTACACATTAGTTGTCTTCACAGTGCACTATGCTGTGTTTGATAGACTCCTCTGCTTACAGAAACAACCTCTGCCATGTGACCCCACTCTTCTCCCCTTCCCTGAACCCAGGGTGCACTTTGCTGTATAACTTGGGTGCCAGGATATAGCAATCAAATCGGTTTCAGAGGCTGAAGGAACCACAGGGAGGCTGGTTCTAACTCCCAGATGATTCCAGTAAGTCACCGCACCTGGGCTGTGAGAACCACACAGCCCCAGTCCTCTTCCTAGAGTTCCTGAGGCAGTAATTTTAAACAATAACCCCAAGTGACTCATAGACTTAGGGAATTTGAGAAGCTTAGGTTACCAACTTGTACCGATCTTTTCAGCTTGGAAGCACTGGTTAATTTTTCTATGAAGTAGAAAAACAATGCCTTCTGCATGGGTCTTCTGTGAAGAGCACATGAACACAGCACAGTCAACACTTCAGGCAGAGGTGGCACACATCTGTGTAGGTGTGCTGCGGCTCTTAGCAGCCCCGCTCCACGCTCCGGGCTCTTATCTGCCTGTATTTTGTTTACAAAACCTGTAGCTACTCCCAAATGTAACATGACTCCACATGCTCTACAATATGGCTAAACATGTAAATAAAACCCAAGTGGTCTACCTTATCCCTCCAATTAGCATGCCCTCTAAAGCCCGAGGTTTCTGGTTCCTCCTCTAGGTCAGGTGCCCATTGCCCGAGTCCTCTGTAGTGTCCCAGGCATTCCTGGAAGCCATCCACACTGCTGCAGGTGGACTCTGGTTCCTTTCCCCACATGCTCAGCTCTCTACAAGTCTCTCCACCCCCACAGTCACCTTGCACTGACTTTCCTCTCTTTCTGGGCATGACTTACACTGCTATAAGACCTACCTTAGGCACTTGCAACAAACACAGAAGACATGACCCTTTCTATCTGAAGCCCAGGGGCATAGTGAGCACTGAGCCACTTTATTTGAGGGATATGCATATTTTGAATTGTTTTTACAAATACGTAGTGTGTGAGTGTTCCCCCAGTGCATACATGTAGATGTCAGAGAGCAACCTGTGGGAGCCAGTTCTCTTATCCATCATGTGGGTCCTGATGTCAAACCCACTGAGCCATCTCTCCAGCCTGCTATGCAGTTGGTAAACTTACATTAGTCTCCTCACTGAGGCACAGCTGAGCACTCATGGGAAACTAGCTTTTATTGACTCAAGATAGCAATTGGTATATTTACTTAACAACGTTAAAAAAATGGACTACACTTTGTCAGAGCAAATAAAAACAACATTAAAAAAGACTTCCTTTCTTTTCTATTCAACTTCTTCACTTTTCCAAAACTCTTGATCATTTTGCCAACAGCTTGGTCCTGGCATTGGAGCAGGCACACTTTCTTCACATTTCTATCTGTGTGATGACTTTGATAACCTTTTGCATTAGCACTAATACTGTAATTGTTCACTTCCACGTAAGGAGACCAGAGTTCCTGTAACTTAGGGACTCGAGCTGTTAGTCCAGCTCTGGGGCTTCCGAGTCCTCTCCTGTCCACATGGAATCTAACTACTACACTGTGACAGTCTTGTAACTTGTCTTATCTTCTGGCCTGGGGTCTTCATACTTTCCTCAAATGGGGCCTCGCGTTATTTTTCCTCAGGGATGAAAAGCTGTCAGAGTCGAACCAGAAACGTCAAAGGGAAACCTGGATACGGGCAGCACTCTCTTCCAGGCACATCCCTCCCAGCCTTTCCAGATTCTTCCCCAGACAGTTTCCAGCACCACTTTTTGGCTGTTAGGGACACAGACACAAGATCAGTGACTGTGAGGAAGAAGCAGACACTAGGAATCCCGCCTGACTAACTCAGCCCACTTCTTGCTGGGTTCCTTCACACAAATGGACAAAACGGAAACTGCACATCTAAAGATAGCAGCTAGCCAGCTTCAAAGTGGCTGGCCCATCATACCTAGGCTTCCTGCCCATACAAAGTTCTAATTGCTCAATTTCTGAAAAAAAAAATTATTTTGAATTATGTGTGTGTGTGTGTGTGTGTGTGTGTGTGTGTGTGTGTGTGTATCCATGGTACCCGCACATGTCAAAGGCATTAGATTCCCTGGAACTGGAGTTACAGGAGGTCATGAGCCAGCTGATGTGGGTACTGGGCATCCACATCCTCTACAAGAACAGTACACATACTCAGGGAGCCATCTCTCCAGCCCCAATTACTTACTTTTTAATAATGAACCTGAACTATTCATTGACTTTAAGGAAAAGCCCACATTGAGTACTATAAAGAGCCGTATTGGGGTGCCATGCCACCTGGCTGGAACTTGACATTGACCAAGGTGCAGTTCCTCTCCATAATGACACCATAAAGTATTTAGGAGGACCAGGTCGATCTTCCTCTCCCTGGTTAATGCCCGCCTTCCTTTGACGATAACAACCAAGTGGATGACTGTCCACTTGGTTGTTACCTTCTCATCTTAAAACTAATAAAAAGGGAGGAGATGTAGAGAGCCGAATTGGGGTGCCATGCCACCTGGCAGGAACTTGACATTGACCAAGATGAAGTTCCTTTTCCAGCCTTTGAGCGGGAATTCCTGTGTTAGCCATAATCCCTTCCACCTAGGGTGGAGAGCTCAGACCAAGGTGAAGCCCATTGTTCTTCAAGGACCTGCAGTTTCCTGAGAGACACTAGCTACCTGCGGAGCAACCGAACTGGTTCTGTGGAGTTTCCAGCCTTTGGGGGAAGGGTTCCTCTCCACACACCTGCCTATATATATTTGGAGACCCCCATTAAACTTTGAACCTTGATCAGAAAATTTGTCTTGGCTTCATATTTCTCTCGCAACCCCACTCTATCCCCAGCTTTCCTTCCAGGTAACCTGGTAACCCGTTCAATGGAACTTCAGGCAGTTACAGAGTACCACTCCCTGAGATGGTTACAGATTCTCGGTAAGTAGGAAGTTTAAATACTCCACTCCCAGCTGGCTGCTGCAACACCACGGTCAGCTGTGTTGGGAGACATCAGGGAGAGGTGGAGGGGGTGGGGGTGGGGGGCTTTCATCCAAGCCTGATGGTAATGGAGGCCTGCTGCCTCCATGTGCTGGGTAGAAGGTTAAGTGGGCTTTTAAAGTGTTTACAAGCTTTATATACTGTTTACCGAGACAGTTTTCTTGTAGTTAAAGCAATCTCGAAGACAGGGCTTATTCTAGACTTGGGAGTTGGGGTCTGCAGGGACCTTGGGTTAAGAAGCAGATAGGACCGAAAGCGGCAGGAACTTCTGCCTCCCTTCACTCCATCGACTCAATACTTTGTAGTGAGATTAGGGGAGAGGTCTTTATTTTTTCTTTCTTTTTTCTCTCTCTTTTTAAAGGCAAAGTGGATTTTACAGAAAAGTCTGTAGCTGTGGCAATTTATACAGTAACATTTTGCCGTAACACTATAAAATGTGCAGACCTTCAGCCAGATTTTCATGACCTGAGCAGCCCACGAATAGGTGGACCTAGAATCTGAACCTTTTCAGTATCAAGTGCTGTGCCCATTTTCCCCAAGCAAGGTGACAGCCTCCAAATTCCTGGATGGCACAGAGCCAATGGAAGCAGAGAGAATACACCCTCGAATTCAGCGGACAGCACAGGCTGAGAGCAGGTGTGAGTGAACAGCAAGTGGGAAAGGGAGCAGGGTGCCAGGGCAGGGAGCCGAGACTGGAAAGGGAGCAGAGGCTCACCAATCAGGCAAAAGGTATCTGAAAGCCGAGGAAAGCAAGCTTCATCCACCAGAAGGGAGCAAGAGCTGCTCTAGCCAAGACACCCATCTTTGTCCTACATCAGGACTAGCCCAGATCTGTCATCTATCTTCTCCATCAGGCTAAGTCACTAATTGTCCCTTAGTCACCTGTAAATCTTTCATGCGCGAATTCATTCACACATCTCATATGCCAGTTTGTGTTAGAGGCTAAGACAGCAGTGTGGAAGGACAAGCTCACCTTGCAAATTGCTGCCACTCAACACAGTGTAAGGCCAAAGACTCTAAGTTTAACCTGAACCTCATGAGTGAAACCCATGAATAGAAAATTGGAAAGATTCCCAGTTCAAACGCCTCCAAATCGGCAATCAGTGTGCAGAGTATGGAACTAAGCTTGTACTCTCAGACTGTGTTAATGTCTAGCAAAGGAGCAAATTACACGGCTTACACTAAGATAACGGACTACCTAATACTATCTTAATACTATCATAATTTCTTATGGGGGGGCAGGAGAGGGGCTGGGAAGATGGCTCAGTTGCTAAAGCATTTGCTGTGCAGGTGTGAAGACCATACACCCATGCAAAAATCTGGGTCCAGCAGACACAAGAAGAACAACTCTGGGGCTTGCTGGCCAATCATCCTAACCAAATCAATGTGCTTGAAATTCAGTGAGACCCCCATCTCAAATAAATAAGGTGAGAACTAGTGAGACAGACCACTGGGTCAAGGTGCTTGCCACCAAACCAGCTATGAGGGCCTGATTTCAATCTACTAAAGCCACAGAGTGCACACAAAGACTGACTCCTGCAAGTTGTCCACTAACTTTCCTATATATATATATACACACACACATTCCATGACATGTGTGCCCACACACAATAAATCTTTAATTAAAATTAATAAGGTGACAAGCAAACAAGGAATAAAGATGTCCGCCTCCACACACACACAAACATGTACTCACATACACACAAATAAAAAGAAACTGGGTAACCATTTCAAAACCAAAGTCTGTAACTAAAGCAGTAGCCAAAAACAGTTTGAAGCTCTGTGTATTGATGAGATGCTTTTAAAGGCAATGGATGTCTTTATTCTAACTTGTTAGGGTGTCCTCAACAATCTGGGCACACATGCCTTTAATCCCAGCACTTGGGTCACAGAGGCAGGCAGATCTTTGTGAGTTTGAGGCCAGACTGGTCTACATGTTGGGCTCTAGGACAGCCAAGACTACCTAAAGAGAACCTGAATATCTGACCCCGCCCCCTTGCAAAGTTTATTTAAAGTGCACAGCTCAGGAATTTTTCAGAATCCTATCTATATTCTGTCTAAAGGGTGGGCAAAAAGTTTGTTTTCCACAAAAGGTAAGATAATAAATATTTTCTTTGCAGGTCTATGTATCTGGTTGCCCAACTCTTCTTTTGGGTTAAAACAATGGAACCACGGGCAACTGTAAGGAAATGTGTGCAGCTAGGTTCCCCACAGACAACAGAACTGAAGGATGCTCAGCTGTGTGTGTGTGTGTGTGTGTGTGTGTGTGTAAGCATGCACACAGTATTTACATTTAACATATAGATATTTACATTTAACATATAGATCCCTATGCTTTTTTAAGATATATTTTTATGTATGAGTGCCTTGACTGTATGTATGTAAGTTTACCACACAGAGCAGTGCCCATGGAAGCCAGAAGATATATCAGACCTTCCTTGACGGCGCACGCGTAGGCCTGGGGGATTAACAGAAAACACAGACTGGGGTCATTCTGGTGAGGAGAATGCCAAAGCTTTACTGAGGGACCAGCTATATATACTAGAGGCCGGTGAAAAACAACAGGGAAAAAACAATCATAGCCATAGGTCAGGCACCTGGCAAGTCCCTACCACTCCGGGTGGGAAGACAGAAATCAAGCTAAGCCACAGAATGTCCTGCTCTCAGGAAACCTGTGCGAACAGCTCAGCTGGGGGCGTTGAGCTAAGCTCACTGATGCCCAACACTTCCTGTTAATGGCATTAATGACAGCTGTAAGTTGCATTGAGGGTGCTGAAACTTGAGTCCCTAGGTCTTCTGGAAGAGCAGCTAATGCACTTAACCACTGAGTCTACAATGCGAATATGACACACATAGCTGTTCTACAAATTGTTTAGAAAATACTGACAAGAAAAGGTCTGTGAATTTTTAAGACACATGCTTTTTTTCTAAATATTTTGGTTCAATGCCTGGTGGAATCTATGAATACAGAACCTATGCATCCTAAGGACTGATTATATCTATCAAACAGGCATCAGTCTGGAGATGTTTGCTCTAGATCCATCAGTCACACCTTACATTTATGTCTTAAATAGGGTTTCCATTGCTGTGAAGAGACACCATGACCAAGGCAACTCTTGTAAGGGAGAACATTTAATCGGGGGCTGGCTTACAGGTTCAGAGGTTCAGTCCATTATCAGCAAGGCAGGAAGCATGACAGCGTCCAGGCAGGCACTGGAGGAGCTGAGAGTTCTACAGCTTATTTCAAAGACAAACAGGAGAAGACTGGCTTCCAAGCAGCTAGGGGAATGTCTCAAAGCCCACCTTCACAGTGACACACTTCCTCCAACAAGGCCACACCTCCTAATGGTGCCACTCCCTGGGCCAAGCATATTCAAACCACCGCAATTTATCTTGTCTTTTTTTCCCTCATTACCCTAAGGAGGCATACAACTGAAAGAGTCCCTAAGCTAACAACGGGCTCAAGAAGAGTAGACCAAGCTGGGAACTGTTACCTCAGCTGCGTAGAGAACAGGAGGGCAAAAGGCCTAACTTCCTAGTAAATTGTATTCAGAGTCAGAGACACATGGCAGAAGATATTTAGAATCTGGTTTTGCCTTCTCCTTACTATCACAGGGCTTCAAGGAGTATCGTCTGCTACAGTTCTAAGGCCTCACCCTCGTTCACACTTTTGCTTCCCTCCCCTTCCCTCTAATTCAGAGTAAAGCAAGAATCTTGCTTAAAAAAAAAAGGCAAATCAATGCTTATGCAACTTTTATTAAAATAAAATCATTTTCCGCAGTCCCTAAGGAGATGTCTGCCAATACCCTGCTGAGCTGCAACTCTGAAAGCATACGATGGGCAGGCTCATTCAGGTACCGGGCTTGACCTTCCTCCAGTTGACTTTACCTGTGAGATGGTACCATGTGGCTCATTACCGCAGAGTAGATCATTACCGCAGAGTAGATCACTACCGCACAGCAAACTGTATGGATGGTGTATACATATAAATAGGAAAAACACATCTCCTGAAAAGACATTCTAGCTTTATCAGGACAGAGAAGAGCTGGAGGCTAGAGAGATAAATCACCCCTCCCCTCAGGGGAGAGCTAGGCATCTAGTGAAGCATTTTATTAGAGATAAAAGAATTTACTCTAAACTCAAGGTTGAATATAATCTGTTATCAAGTTTTCCTGAAGTACCAAAGTACTTACTAAAAATTCAACTTTGAGGGAAAATATATTATCCAAAATGACTTAGTAAAGCTTAAATCTTGGACCTCTTCAAACCTTCTGGGGAAAGAAATACATATGACTAAACTAAAGCTTGTAGCTTATGTCAATGATACCTGAAACCTGGACATGGTACCATATTGGGCATTTTCAGCTAACATAATGTAAAACTAAGTTCAAATTAAAAACATAATAAGCCGGGCAGTGGTGGCGCACACCTTTAATCCCAGCACTTGGGAGGCAGAGGCAGGCAGATTTCTGAGTTCGAGGCCAGCCTGATCTACAGAGTGAGTACCAGGACAGCCAGGGCTATACAGAGAAACCCTGTCTCGAAAAACCAATAAATAAATAAATAAACAAACAAACATAATAGATCCACTTATAGAATTTCAGATGAGATTATAACACTAGATAAATACGTGTGTGTGTGTGTGTGTGTGTGTGAGAGAGAGAGAGAGAGAGAGAGAGAGCGAGAGAGAGATTTTCTCTGTTTTAGTTAAAATAGATCTGCTACAAAGAACTGAATTTAAGAAGCCATCAACCAAGAGTACACATGGCTCTGGCTGCATATGTAGCAGAGGATGGCCCTGTCAGGCATCAAGGGGAGGAGAGGTCCTTGGTCCTATGAAGGCTGGATAGATGCCCCATTGTAGGATAATCAAGAACAGGAGATGGGAGTGGGGTGGGTGGAGGAACACCCTCATAGAAGCAGGGGGAGGGAGGATGGGATAAGGGCTACTATCTGTGAGGGGGGTAAACCGGGAAAGGGGATAACATTTGAAATGTAAATAAAGAATATATCCAATTAAAAAAAAAAAGAAAAGAAAATATCTATCTTGGGACTGGAGAGATGATGTGGTTAAGAGCACTTGTTGCTCTTGCAGACTAGAGTTCAGCTCCTGGTCCTCATGTGGAGAATTCATTCCCACCCATAAACTTCAGTCCTTGGGGAGGCAATGCCCCATTTTGACCTCACCTCATGCCTCAGGCCCTAGGCATGCCTCTCGTACACATACATGCATAAAGACGAAACACATATAATTTTCGTTTTAGAAAATATTTTTTAAACAGAAGTACTCTATCATAACATTAATGCTACCACAGCTAAAACCAATAGTCTCTCCCTGACAAACTGCTTTAGGATAAGTTCTGCCCCTGCAGGCTCTTTCTGCTTAGTTTCTGGATAGGCCTGGTCTGTTCTCTACCTGTCCCATTCGATAACCAAGAACTGTATTTGAGCCATTTTGATAATGAAATATATTTTAATGCTGCAGTTCCCCAGCGGCCATTCATTTTAATTAAACAAACCTTTCAACGTGAAAGAGAGAAAATGCCACACTTTTCTCTCAGTAAAAGCAAGGTCCCTTCCTAGAGTTATGGGAGTTCGGTAAGTGTTAACACTTCAGAGAGCACAAACTCCCTGCTTCTACCTCAAACACCCTAAGCTAAAACACAGATTTGTTCTGGGTGAAGACTGCAAACTCCAACCGTCCTACCTCGGAAAACAAACGGTTGGGCAATTCCTTCCTTGGCAGTTTCCTAACAAAGCAAGCTTCTTCTCCTAAAGGCTGGGAATGTGAAAAAAAAATAGTCTACTTAAGTCAAAAATCAATGCCTGCCTTTTTAGTCCTGCAATCACAAACACCAAATACAGCTATCCGTGCCACAGCTGGCAGCATCCTTTACAACCGGAAAAAGTGAGGCTCCCTCCATCTAAGATATCCTTTACAATGCTTTGTAGGTTCACTCAGACCTTTTATTAATTATGTACCCTTAATCTTTAGGAGTCTCCCCCCTTCCTCTTTCCAAACCTCCCATTCCCTTCCTCGAGGCAATCCTCCTCGCCATCACCATCCCTCCCCCCCATGAAGCACTCTCCTACCCTAGAGACCACAGGCCCTTTCCCGCCTGGAATGTGCGTTCCTCCCTCGGGGCCTGCTGCAGGTCCACCGGCCCGGGGACAAGAATGCTCCGCTTCTCCTTGGTCACTGTGACAACCAGGCCACCCCTCGAGGCTTACATCGCCCGAGGCAGGGCAGGATGGATCCGTGCGGCCGGGGTGGCTCGGCCCGCCAAGCGCACTGGCCGCCCCTCCAAGTGGCCCAGACCCTTGGGTCCCTCCTCCCGATCGATCCTCGAGAGCCAACCGAGACCAGCCGCGGAGGCCAGAGCCCCGGGCGTGGCAGCTCGCGGTGCCGCGCTCCACAGAGGAGCAAGTGGCGCCCAGGGCCTCGGAGCCCTGACCCACGACCCCAGAACCTGCCCCGCGCGGGAGAGGGGCGCTCGGCCGCCGCCCAACCGTCTCCCCGTCACCGCCGCCACCGCCCGCCTGCCCGCTCCTCACTCACCTCGCGCGCCAGTGGCCCCCGCAGCGGTGCGGCCTGCGCTCGCTCCCTGCGCGCGAACACCGGCTCCCCGCAGCCGCACGCACGCCGGGCGGGCGGGCGGGCACGCGCGCGCGAGGTCCCCGTGCCCGCAGCCCAGCGCCGTTAGCGCCACTGCTGCCGGCCTCTGCCGCGGGCGCCAGCATCACCGACGTAGGCTTCGCGTCAGACCTCCCACCCCACACCCCGGCTCTTTACCACGTGCCGTCTTCGGGCGAGCCCCCGAAAAGGGAAAAGCGTAGCCAGTAGATTTCACCCCAGGGCTGACTGGGAAAGGAGGAAGCCTTGGCACTTCTCTTTTGAGGAGTGCAGGGAAGGAAAGCTTTGGTGTATATGAACCAGAGGTTCAGGGAGTCCTGGCACCCCGCCCCCACCTCCACCCCCACACCCTCAACTGCCTCTAGAAACAGTCCATTGCTATGAACACTAGGTCAGCTTCACTGAGTCATCTCCTCCCAAATGGTGCCTCTCTGGGGGAAGGGAGGGGAGGAGAGCTCGATGTTGCTCTACAGGCTCTGTTTATCCCAGGACCTAGGGTGGAGGTGGTTCCATTCAAAAATAAAATTTCCTGTTTTCTGTCAAAAGGTCTCTGGAAACAAAGTGTCATCTGAAAACAAAGACTCATTCTGGTCTCTTGGCTTTAGGACTGTGAACAGATTGGCCTCACTCCACCGAAAAGGAGTTTTCAGTGAACACCTAAATACATGCATCCAAAATCCAACAATTCACAAGATTCGCTCTCCCACCCTTTCCCAGACCCTTTAGATTGCGTTTCCTAAACTAATGACTTCAACATAGCCGGGATCAGCATTATCGATTTTGAGAAGCTAGAATTCTACAATATCACCTAGTATGTATGCCATGTTCATGTCAGAAAGTCACACTGGTTTCCTAGACAGATGATCTTATCAAGATTGGTATAGTGCATCTATGAGTCCAAGTAGAATATGTAGATGTAGCACAACCTGTTTTCTTTTCATAGCGGGACTTTTGGAGGTTGCTCGGTTCTGTTTGTCTGATGTTTTGCTCTCCCAGCATGATTTAACTTACCTTTAGCTCGGTAATTTAAGTGGAAGGTTCTTGAACCAGAAGCTTGATGTAATGGTAGGACTCCTTCACTCATTCCATAGAGCTCTGTGTATTGTTTCCCATGGGGGAGAATATGAACTCTCAAACACAATCTCAGTTGTCCCGAAGCTAATACCATGGAAGTAAGGAGAGGTATTCTCAAAACTGTTCCATTATAAACAACGATGGAGAACGTTTTTCTTTGGTGGCTTATAGGCAATCTGTCCAGGGAAGATTTTGAAAATTCTTTGGAGGAGTGTAGTTTAAATTCCTTAGGGAGCAGAGAGTAATTAAAACTAGTGTGTATAAAAGGCAACGACACTCCCAAGATTGTCAGATGGAACGGGCGGTGGCTTGTCCTTTAGATAAGCTCATATGACAAGCCCTTAACATGAAAACCAGCTAAGGATAGTGTCATTTAACTATACAAGACAATGTCAGAGGCACTGGCCAAATCAGTGAACACGACAAAGCCCTTTAAGACTCATTCATCTCTTGGTCAGACTTTCTGTGGAAGTGTCAGGGTAGAGGGATATCATAGGAGTGTCTCAATAAAGAGAACAGTGTCACACCACTGAAAGTCTGCTGCCATTAGCAAACTAATTTTTGATCAGTTGTCCCTTTGCATTAGGTGCTGTGAGTTTTCAGTACGAGGAATTGTGTCATCAGTCATGAGGCTTTGAAAACAAGCCCATGTACCTAGATATGTAGCATAAATTACCCTCTAGATTTTCTGGCACCTATAACCTCAGAAAGCAGTAGATCCAGCAGAATTAAGTTGAAGCTAGCTTTCCTCAGAGTCCCTTACTCTGTGTTTTGCGCAGTTTGGGTCTCCTGAAAATGTCTATGAATCCTTTTACTAAAAAAGGTGATGTTCTGCAGGGTCTTATGATGTATATTTTAAGATTTGACAAAATCTGGGTGTTTCCTATGTTAACATAGGCATATAAGGTCAAGTTTACCAAATCCATTTCAATAGTGGAGAGAAATCAAAACTATGTCATCTTTTACTTCAGTCTTCTGGTCTCTGACTTATGTCAGAAATACTTAAATGGGTGCGAACACATCTGTGTAAAATCTCAAATTGTGCTAGGTAAGAGCTCTGCCAAGTTTGCTATGCCCATCTCCCTCCTACAAGGGAACACTCAGAAGATTCCACAGATAAAGGCAGCATTGTAAACCTTCCTCCCAGAAGAAAACAGGTTTTCAGTCCAAATCAGTGGGTGTTATTGGTGGCTTTCTCTTGTGCAAGCAGATCAGATTCTACACTTACCCTTCACAGTGGATCCGAACTTCATCAGAGCCAGTATTCTACAAATCCAAGACAGGATAAAAGGGGACAAAGCTACCCAAGAGTCATGTGACTGTAGGAAGATGGCTCAACTGGAAAAAGCACTGCACAGCAAGGGGACCCCTCCCCCCCACCCCCTCACCCCCTCACTCTCCCCCCCACCCCCCCTCACCCCCTCACCCTCCCCCCCACCCCCCCTCACCCCCTCACCCTCCCCCATCCCACATTTTAAAAATGCTTTAAATCCCAACACTGGGGAAACAGAGACTGGCAGAACCCTGAGGCTTGCTGGCTTAACAGTTCCCCTAATTGGTGAGTTCCAGGCCAGCAAGTGACCCTGCTTCAAAAATAAATAAATAAATACATAAATAAATAAGCAAGCACACAAAGCAAAACAAAACAAAACAAAGTTCAAGGTGAACAGTGCCTGAGTAACACCACTCTAGCTTCTATGTGTGCCAGAGCTTATGTGAGTGCACACACACACCTGTACACAAACACACACACACACACACATACACACATACACACACACCTGTACACAAACACACGTGCTCATGCAAGTCATGTAGCAAACTCTTTAGCACATTCTATTATTCAGAAGCAAGTACAAGACTGTCCATGTCCAAGGTGAAGCAACTAAGCAAGAGTATACAACCAGAAGGTGGGACTAGGGATTGGGGCACAATTTGGAAAGCGGATACCATAGTCATAGGCAAAAATAAATTCAGACATGTAGAATCGATTATATTGATCCTTTGTTCAAAATCAAGACACAGTCCATTTCTTTAATCCCTTGACTCGACAGCTTTTTTCTTATCCAGTTCCTTCTTTACTGTAAGAAGTAAAAGAAGAGTGAACACATTTAAAATTATTTGTGGTAATTAGAAAGTTTTCTGAAAACAAGGATGAGTTGAAAGTTGTAGTAGGGGGGCTGGAGAGATGGCTCAGCAGTTAAGAGCACTGACTGCTCTTCCAGAGGTCATGAGTTCAATTCCCAGCAACCACATTGAGGCTCACAACCATCTGTAATGGGATCTGACGCCCTCTTCTGATGTGTCTGAAGACAGCTACAGTGTACTCATCATATATATATATATACATATATATAATAAAATTTTTTTTAAAAAGAAAGTTGTAGTAGGAATATGAGAAAACTAAGTTTGCACACTGTTGGTGGCATTGTGTAGATATTCAGAGCTGAGTCATAGCTATTGGTATCAGGACCTCCGAAACCTGTGACATCACATAGGTGACAGAGCGACCTGTGCACCTGTTGCCAAGGCAACAGCCACCATATTCTCAGAATCCACTTGGCTCACCTCCCACCTTTACCTGTGACCGTGTCACCATCCATATATAAGGAAAGGCTCCTCTAATCTCTCTTTCTCTTCCCCCTTCTCTTTCTGCTGCAGCTCGCCCTTTTCTCTCTCAATCAACCTCACGTGGAACTATTTGACCTGGTGTGATCTTTCTGAAGCTGCCTGTCGGTTCTAACAGTAGCCATGATTCTTTCCTTCTGGCCTTAGGAGGTGCCCATAGCAGAGGGTAACGTGGTTGCTGCTTTGGTCTGTAGTGAAATCGCTATCTGGGGTGAGAAGACATGTGTTGCCTCTCTCCAGAAAGTTTCATTGTACAATAGGCATGCATAAGTTCCTAGATTCAGTCCCTAGGACTATAAAATCATCATCGTCATCATCTCATACATTTCCATTCTGAGTTGTTTGGGTGGTTTCTCTGGGTTTGTCTGGGCTCATTCAACAAAATTACATTCAAAGGTTTATCTCAAATGGAGCAGATAGTAAATGTTTTTGGTTTTGTTTCTGCTATGGTTTGGATCTGTCATGTATATTAAAGGCTTGGTACCCCCCATGCCAATAATAGCTTTTTCCGAGTCATAATATGAATGGTTTTTCTCTTCCACATTGCACTGATATACTGCCCTGACTGAAGCACCAAAGAAATGAGACCGTTGATCATACATGGGAACCCCAAAAGTGTGAGCTCAAGAAGGCATTTCCCTTTAAACACTGGCTAGCCTCAGCAATGTGTTGTGTAGTAATTCCCTCTACTGGGAAATCAGTTGAGCTGAAGGTGGCCTAACTCACACACCTATGAACAGTGTTAGCCTTCCATCCTCTGGTGGGTTAAGTTACCTGACTGAGGGCCACATCCAGGAGAGGACAGGCAGAAACAATTGGACTTCTTAAATCATAGCCATGGGAATCACACAAGGTCATATATACCACATTTTATGTATCCAAGCAAGTTATGACCTCTCTCTGCACTCCAGAAACAGACAAAAAGATCCTCTCAGGAGGGAAAGGTTACAGTAGCATGACCACAAAACAACCAAGAGGCATGTTCAACCAAGGGACTTTTAAGAGGGGACAGAAACTTTGGTATTAGATTTGCCAGAGTTAAGTAAAATAAAGCTGTGACATAAATCTCCACCTTTTAATTCTAATGTTAGCTATTGTTCGCGTACCTTTCCGCATACTGAATTGGCCTGTCATAACTGTAAGTGCTCATTCACTTTTCTGAGTAGAGATTGTGTGTATGAGCTATCATAGGGAAGACACCAGGGCCCTGCCTGCCACTCTGCCACAACTTAGAACATGTTTCATAGATATGTAGGTGTCTTACTGAGACTTACTGAGGCTTAAAGACAGGATGTTTGTTTCATTCACAGAATCAAAACAAACAATTCACCATTACCTACAAACTCCAGAAGAAAAGCATGCACCAAGAGGTCACATCGCATGCCCAAATGTCATTGCGCCAGTCGGATGGTTAAACATCCTAGCAGTTTCCAAACAAACAATCAAGAGTTTAATGGCCATATGCTTATTTGTAAGTTTAAACTATCTATCAAATTTATAAAAAAATATTATATTTTAACCTTAGGTTTCTCTGTAGATGAAAATCAAAATGTAACAGAGTTTTTAAATCTGTGTAGTCCATGTTCCATGCCCAGATGGGCTTTGGAGAGGATTTCTAATCTACAGTGAAGACTGCTACTAATTGCTTGGTCGAATTATTCAACAGGTATTTTTCCAAAATCTCACTGTAGCAAGTGTATCTTGCTTCACTTGATGGAAAAGTCTGACAAGTTATTATTCTTAGAAGCAGCTGGGATGTATTCCTAATTGATGATTTGCTGTCTTATATTTCTTCCTTGAGTTCTACATTTTTCATTCTCTTGAGCATTTTTCTCCAGTGCCTCCTGTCTTGCTGAGCTGATGGATGGTAATGTTCTATGCAAATGTGGGCAGCATCTTCAGTTTCTCCCCTACCTCCTTCTTCTAGGTTACAAAATATGCAGGAATGATACAAACATGGACCTGACATTGAACCATTTTCAAATATTCACATGTATGGCAACAGTTGATTATTAATGAATCAACCAGATTTGAAAGATATCATCCTTGCCATTTGGTAAATGAAGACATTTGCCATCATTACGTGTGTGTGTGTGTGTGCGTGTGTGTGTGTGTGTGTGTGCCTTGTAAGACTGCAAAATCAGTAAAGGGAACAGGTAAGGAGCAGAGATAAACCATTCTGAAGATGGTTTCAGAGAAGAGCATCTGGCCATGGAATTCTTAGATTTAGGGCTGTAGATGTATTTGGTAGAATGCTTGCCTTGGATTTTATCTCCAGTACCATAAAAATGCAGGCATGCTGGCATAAACCTGTAATCCCAGCATTTATAAAGTAGAGACAGGAGGATCATTCAAGGTCCTCCTTGTCCTCATGTATCAAAAGTTCCAGCCTGGACTACATGAGGCCCTGCACTAAAAAAATAAGTAAGTCTTCTTTCCACTATGAGCGCCCACCCCAACCCACACACACCAGAAAGCCACAACTTACATGTTTCCTAAGGAAACAAGAGCAAACATCTATGTATCCCAGAGTTTTCCTAAAAAAAAAAAAAACCCACCCCCATCCCCAAAATGATTGTACTTAAGTTTAGCTTGGCATACCAATGAGTTTATTGGGGTTTCTTATAGGGACATGGTTGAGAGGTTACACAGAAGAGTGTGGGTGACTCAAAGGCAGCTGTATCGCTCGAAATGCTTACCATAACATGAGTGACAGCTCATAGAAACGATCCCTGAAGCTCCCCAGACAACTTATAATCAGTTGCATGGAAGAATCTCCTCTCCTCAGCAACTGTTTGCTGTGTTACTATGAAAGAAAGAGAAAGAAACAAGAAAGGAAGGAAGGAAAAAAGGAGGGACAGAGGCGTGTGTGTGTGTATAAAATCTTAAGCATAGTTACTAAAACCTTTAATGTTAACTATCACAATTTACAGCTGCTTGATCAGAAAACCACCATGATAATGGCTCCAGTAACAGAAATTCCCAAAGTCGAGATAACGTGGTTTGTCCCTTTAACAACTCTATTCACTGTCTTCACCTTTTGCTGCAGTTCTCAGAAAGGTAAAGAAGGCTGTTTGTCACAATGTTGCTATGCATAAAACAAATTTGCTTTTTTTTAATCCTTTAAACTTAAATATTCTTTTGTTTTATTTGGGGTTCTCTCCTTGGCAATCTGTCTCAACCACTGTAACATTTTTGAGGTCTCTGAGTTCCCTGGGAGACCCCAGACTCAGGACCAGAGATCCTGGAGAAGCCCCAAGACTTTGGGAGCCCTGGAGCCTACAACTGGGAGAAGCCCTGGTGGACTTTGAAGTCTAAGGAGTCAGTCTTTGGCTGCTACAAATTAACTCTCACTGGCCCAGGAAGGGCTCTTAAATGGGAGTAAGTTCAATGTAGCCTTGACAGACTCTAGGAGTTCAGACTGTTACAAATTTACAAATTGACAGATCCTAGGAGTTCAGACTGTTACAAATTTACAAATTGAAACTTAGAATTGCCAGCCAAAGTACATCTGAAACTCAGATGGATTGGTGAGTTGTTTTGTTCTGTTTTGGAGTCTGGACAATATAGAGAAGTCTTAGGGTGGATGGGACAACATCATTAATCTGCCTGGGGCAGAAAAAGAGCCACTCTCTTGTCCCCTTTGTTAGGAACTATTGGGTATGTGAGTGCTGGTAGTCATCACATGTTTGTCTGTCTGGTCTCCTCTGTTTGATGGATCTGTTTTCTGGTGCAGACTTGGAAGCCTGACCAGTCAAGCTTGGAGAGAATAGAAGAGCAAGCTCAGCTGCAGTGCGTGCTCCCCCTCCCCTTCCCCTCCTCCTCCCCACCCCTAGTGCAGCCACTCCCTCCTTCAGTGCGTGCTCCTCCCTAAGGTACTCCCTCCCTCAGTGCCCTCTATTTCTAGCCCAGGCTCTCTCTGTAATTCTGGATGCTACCAGCTCTGTACCACCAAGCTGGAGCAAGGCAGGTACCTCCAGCATGGTGTCCCATGGGCACAAAAAACCCCAACTCCAGTTGGCCTCCTGCAGGGGCCCCAGTCCATGACTATCTTTTGAGTATGAATTGTTTTAATGTATATAAGTATAAAACATTGTTTTATGTATGCTGCTCTTCTTTATTTTAAAAAAGCTATCTTCTATAGTTGTGTTATGGACACCTAATCTACGACAGAGTAAAGAAAGACAAAATAAAATAGCTACAAAATGACAATTCCCAATGGGGATTATTATGCAATCTCCCCCTCCCTCCCTCTCCTCCTTCCCTCTCCCCACTCTCTCCTGCTCCCCCCTCCTCCTCTCCCCTTCCCCCCCCCTCTCTCTCATTGGTTTTATTAAATCTCTAAAATCTCTAAAACTTTTGCTAAGGTATAAACTTTATCTCAAGATTTGTAAGTCTGTTATGTAAACTTTCTATACCTCAAGATTTTTAAGTTCATTGGGTTTGGTTAATAAACCTGTAAAAACTGTAACAAAAAATTTAGCTTCAAACTCACAACAAAAGGGGTAAAAATTGAAGAACTATACCTAGGTAATCTTTTTTTTAAACATTTTACAGAAATTTATTGCATCCAAAGTTAAGAATTTGAAACAATATACTATTTACCTTTTCATAAACACCAACACTGGACAGGTGTTAACAATACTACCGAAAAAACAAAGCATATAAAATCTATACACAATTTACACACAATGATACAATTGTGTACAAATTTACATTTACAATATGCTCTCTACCAAGATACATCTCACTGAAGAAATATGAAATTAAAAAAAAATGCCAAGACTTAATCATGATCTGCAAACAAATTTTAGAAGTTGGTTAGTGAGTATTTAAATATACTCACATACTTTTCCTGTACTAAATAGTGCAAAGAGGTATGTGTATTACATCAGTGATATCAGTGACAGATACCATGTATATTAAGATGCTTCTTTGGTATAGTGGATATCAAACAAGTTATAAATTGTAAGATTTATGAAAGCACATTAAAATGAGTATAAAAATAAAATTCTATTCCTCTCCAAAATAACCACCAGGGTTGTATTTAAAAAAATAAATCACAAATACGAAATTGAATTAATGAAATTATCCAATAAAATAGTTATCAGTTACAAAGAGATAGAGAGAATCCACTTATTTTAAAAGTAAAAAGGTTACTTAATTTTTGATAAGCTGTAAGAAAAATTATACCTTGACAACATGCTTAGTTGGTGGCTAAATATAAAAGTTCATCTCCTGTAGTTCAAAAAGGAGGAGTAACAACTAGTGACCTTGGAAGACATGAGTCAAAGAAAACAGCAGCTTATGTAAGTGAAAAATGAAAGCATTCTAAAAGTCAAGTCCTAAATGCTTTCATAATCTAGCAATGGTAGTATACCAAAATCCCTGACTAACATGGTATGCTTTCAACCTTCCGTTGTAGGGCTCATCCATATTATCCCATCAAATAACTTGAACAGGCATTTGTAAGAAAAAAGTAAATAGGAAAGCAGAGTCAGAGTCTTTGGGTTTACACATGAGCTCTAATTAAGAGCAAAAGTAAATATGACCATTCACCCTAATTCACCTGTTCTGTCTACTAACAGAAACCTGTTGGTATCAGCAAGACATAAAATAGGGTCAGAGAACAGATGTGCTTAGAGCACTTGGTTCATCGCTCACAAAATGATGACAGCAAGCACATATTTTCAGTTTCTTAAAACTAGAGCTTTCTATAAAGAATAGATGGCCATTTTAGTGTTTTTTGCTAAGATCATCTCCAGGCCATCATATATTTTGGAACCAGAATTAGAGAAAATACTATCCATTTTTCAATATTAGAGATTAAGATTATGGCAAAAGAAGCTAAAGTCATCAGCCTGAGATCATACAATTATTAAAAGGTTAGAAACTGTCCATCCAAGCCGGGCGATGGTGGCGCACGCCTTTAATCCTAGCACTTGGGAGGCAGAGGCAGGAGGATTTCTGAGTTCGAGGCCAGCCTGGTCTACAGAGTGAGTTCCAGGCTAGCCAGGGCTACACAGAGAAACCCTGTCTCGAAAAACCAAAAAAAGAAACTGTCCATCCACTATACATATCATGCTATCTCCTCATTGAGTATTATGACTACTATCCTAAAGGATAGGAAATGATTAAAATGTATGTAGCACTATGTTGACTTGCTGTGACAGGGGTGTCTTCCTTTCCTTCTCTCAGCCATTCCTTAGATTAAAACTATATAGGCTTCACTGTTTACATTTAAACCAATTCTTTAATTCTTAGTGAAGTTAATAATGCCATACTGCCTACTTCCATTTTATTTGTGAAATAAAGATTAGAATATGAATCTGTCTAGATAACTTATCGACTGATACTTATTTGAAAGCAGTTTCCTAATCTTAAGTATATGAATCATCGTTATTTACTCTTCACAGGTCTTCACAAATAGGACTACCATGTTGAATGACAAAACAACCAAAGATGTCTGTTGTCATTTATTAGAACTTACTTGCATTAAAATTAATCTGTCAAAATTGAAAGTCTCAAAAAATTATCACGGTTTACATGGAAACATGAATTGACAGTTCTTGGTTTATAACACACCCTATGCTCGTAGGTAATCTTAACTTACTACCTCATACTGCACATGGACTCAGCTCCTGTTTGAAAACAGATGCTTCTCATTTAAAAGACGTTTTCACTATCCTTAGCCACCTGGGAAATGCAAACCAAAACTACTGTCTGAATGGCAGCTAAGATCAGAAATACAAGAGACAGCTCCTGCTAGCTGGAATAAGGGGAACACTCTTCCAGTGTTGGTGGGACTGCAGACTTGTACAGCCACTATGGAAATCAATCTGGTTGTTCATCAGAAAGTTGGGAATCAATGTACCTCAGGATCCAGCTCTATCACTTATACCACCGTTGGGCACATACCCAAAGGACACTCTATCCTACCACAAGGACACTTGTACCACGTTCATTCCTGCTTTATTTGCAAGAACCAGAAACAGGAAACAACCTAGCTACCTAGATGTCCCTCAACAGAAGACTGGATAAAGAAAGTGTGATGCATTTATACTCAGCTATTTAAAAAAAAAAATGACATCATGAAATTTGCAGGCAAACAGAAAAAAAAAACTGTCCTAATTGAGATAACCCTGACCCTGAAAGATAAATATGGTATGTATTCCCTTATTTGTAGATATTAGTTGTTAAGTAAACGAAAACCCATTTACAATCTATAGACTAAGAGATTAGATATAAAGGAAGGGCCTAGGGGAACAAGTGGATACTCCTGGGAAGAGGAAATGGAATAGATTTTGCAGATGAACTGGGTGGGGATAGGAATGGGAGGATGCGGTGGGGAGGGGAAGGGGAGATAGGGTAGTGGGAGAACATGCAGAGACAGCTGGAACTGAGCATTTGAGGGTAATGTGGAAATCTAGTGCAGTGCAAGCATCCTAAAATATATGAAGGTGATCCTAATGATGTCTCCTAATAGTGGGCGATACAGAGTTTTGACAGGCCACCTCTTGTTACTAAATGAGTCTTCCGGGTTACATTCAGCTGAGTTGTTGGCCAAAGGATCCCATGGAGATCCCTAAACAACCCAGGCTTTTGCTAAGACAATGGTTTACTGTCTGAAAATTGACAATGGAACCCATTGCCAAGACAACACCCACACAACTAACTGAACATGGAGAAGTTAGGCCTTCACTCCTATGTTCTAGTGTCACTGGTATCAAAGTACTCAGTAGGCTGCCAAAAGAGAAACATAAACACCAAACAGCCACAAAAACCTTTTACCTACAATCTGTCCTGCCTGCAAGATATGCTAGGGCAATGGTAGCACAGAACTTGTGGGAGTAACCAACCAATGTCTGATTTGACCTAAAGTCCACTCCACTAGACAGAAGCCATACCTGACACTGCTTGGTTACCCAAGAACCAGAGACTAGCTAGGCCAGAGAGTG
This sequence comes from Tokudaia tokunoshimensis, assembly GCA_036184795.1. Classification (NCBI taxonomy): domain Eukaryota; kingdom Metazoa; phylum Chordata; class Mammalia; order Rodentia; family Muridae; genus Tokudaia; species Tokudaia tokunoshimensis. The sequence goes on along the minus strand of BTHU01000003.1, from coordinate 89,955,530 downwards.
GTAAAGCCTACCACTACTGGTCTTAAAATATATATGTGTGTGTGTGTATGTATATATATAATATATATATTATATATGTATATATATACATAATAAAATAAAATGACTCCTAATGACATTCAGCTCTACTCATAGATCAGTGCCTCATCTAGAGATCATCAGAGAAGCTTCCTTCAGCAGTGATGGAAACAGATGCAGTGACCCACATCTAGACATTACTGAGAGAGGGAGTCCTTGGAAGACTCATCTCTTAAGTGGGATGTTTCCATCAAATCCCTTCCCTCAGAGCTCAGGGAACCCCACAAAAGAGGAGGTGAGAAAAGTCTAAGAACCAGACTTGGAATGGAGGACACCAGGAGAGCAAATCAACTGAATCAACTAAGCAGGGTGCAGATGAGCTCACAGGGCCTGAAGCAGCAAGCAGAGAACAGCACTGGTCTGTAGAGGTCCTCGCAGAGGTCCTCCTTAGCTTTTGCCTTAGTATTTGTATGGGTCTCCTGAGTCTGAGGACAAGTGGGTCTCTGATTTTTGTGCATGCTCTTGGGACTCTCTTTCTTCTGTTGGGTTGCTTTGTTTACCTTCAATATGATGGTTTTTACTTTATCTGACTATATTTTATTTTGTCATGTTTGGTTGTTATCTCTTAGAAGCCTCTTCTAATGAGAAACAGAGAGCAGATCTAGAGGGGAGGGAAAGCAGGGAGCAGTTGGGAGGAGTAGAGGGATGGGAAACTGTAATCAGGATACATTGTATGAAAAAAGAATCAATGTTCAATAAAATGAAAAAAGGGGGCGATGTCAGCACACAGTCCATGAATGGAGTCCTGAGGAGAATTCCAAGAGTGTCTGCGAAAGCTTCAGGAAAGCAAGAGAAGAGTCTTGAGGTCTCAGTTTCTTCAAAACATGGACGTATTCTTGGAGTGTTTTCATGCCTCTCCCAGGTGGAGCAGATAGGAGTGAGTTGACTTCGGTTACTCACTACAACTTGCTACTGTGACTCGCTTGCATGCCTCTATGGACAAACATGGCTCTGCCACCTGCAGTTTGTCCTTGTCATTGTAGACTTTACTCATGTGATTCTTCTTAACCCTCAGAATTTAGGTTGACTAACACTGAATAAAGTTGTTTACTGCATAGAAAATGGATGTTCTTAAATAAAAGCCTTGTAACTTCGCCTTCTTGGTTAAGATGACCACCAATGAAAGAGGCAACAACAGGCCTCCAAGGTATTTTGGATTAAGCTGGGGTTTGGTATGATAATCCTTTTTTAAAAAAAGATTTATTTATTATTATATCTAAGTACACTGTAGCTGTCTTCAGATACACCAAAGAGGGTGTCAAATCTCCTTACAGATGGTTGTGAGCCACCATGTGGTTGCTGGGATTTGAACTCAGGACCTTTGGAAAAGCAGTCAGTGCTCTTAACCACTGAGCCATCTCTCCAGTTCCTCTTGGTATGATAATTCTTATCCCAAGAATAAAAACAAGATTAATGAAAAATAGAATATAAAAACAACTTGTTTGATAAATAAGATATTAAGGCTTCACTTACATGCATTTGTATACAAGGATTAAAAATAAACTTGTAGACGGGAATGTAGGCAATTCTCTCATTTACCTTAGTGGTGTTCTTTAATCCCTGAGTGAGACGTAGATAGAGCTTTTCAATTGAGGCAACAGAAACTTGAAGATTTGTTCGCTATGTTCAGTAGCTGTTTGCTCTTTTTAAAGACTAAATAATAGGTCTTCTGGGTGTTAGCTTTATCTCAAAACAATGTCATAGACTGAACCAAAATGTTTGTCCTTGAATGTCCTCAAAATTCACCATCTGCAAACATCACTGCTTTGATACATGCAGAGATTCTTCTAGTGATTTTGCCATTTCTAGTTCTATGACCAGATACACACCTGAGCTAAGAGAATACATCAGTTCAAGATCCAGATGACCAGGCCTGAGGAATCCGTTTTAATAGGCCCAGACAGAAAATACTGCCAGAAACAGAATTAAGAAAGAAAGGAGATAAAAGAAGCTTTGTCATGGAATAAATCAGCCTAGGTCACCTCCTGGCCACTATCAGGGGTCTTCTGATTGAAAATATAATTTAGGTGCCAGGTAGTGGTGGCATACACCTTTAATCCCAGCACTTGGGAGGCAGAGGCAGGTGGATCTTTGTAAGTTCAAGGCCAGCCTTTATATAAATCTAATATAAAACAAGGAATGACCATCAGAGGTTTAATATTATGAGATAGAATCTGTCCAGGGTTTTGGATAGACTAAGATGGCAAGATCGTTATTATTCTAGATAAAGGATAATAAAAGTTTACAGTATAGGCGAATGACCTGGGAGGAGAAAGGATAAAAGAAGAGTTAGAGATGTGAGGGAAAAGATGAGAAGCTAAACAGTTAGGGCCATAGCAGTAAGCACCTTTCTTGTGATTGCAGCAAGACAATGGCCCAAGAATCTGGTAAAAAGCCTATAGACCTCTCCCTACCTGAGGTCTATTTAGGGCTACAGAAACTGACTTGAAAATGTATGTCATCTCTGTTTTTGTTTTTGCTAATTTTGTTAAGCTTCAGTTATCTGTATAGGCTGCGTCTCACATCCCATAATGATACACTATCCTATGAAAGGATGGAGAAGATAAGGTTCCCAATCTCCCTACAACTGCACTTATGATTTAAGGCTTTATTGTGACACTAATAGAGGTTCACCTCAAGAAATGTGATTTTTAAAGCTCAAACGTAATAGGAATAAAACTGTAAAAATCCTAATCTCATAAAAGCTACTAACTTGTAAGCTGTAAAGATCACATTCTTTATTGTGCTCAGAGTTATGCTTGTCGGCGTACTAAGTGCAAATGAAATTTATTTACAGGGACAAGCTTTTTAGCATTCTGTGTACATTGTCAAGGTTAAGCCTGAAACATGTAACTAAAAACAAGTAAAGTTTATTTTAATTTGGATGTACTTAATAGATGGCCCTCAAAACCAAAGTTCTATTGAACATAGCGTTTTAAATTATTTAATAAAAGAGGCTTCCTGTGATAGACAAAATGTCAGCTCTTAGTTAGTAGCAGCCCTATGGTCTTCTCCAAAGAAGACAACTCCTCCTGGATTGTGATAATGCTAACCACTGGGAAAGCCTGTCCCAAGCCTTGATCACTGCCAGGAACTAGACTAAACTGTAGACAAGCAGGACACTGGAGAATTGACTGCCCCCTTTGCTTTGCCAAGGGAGGATAGTCTCTCAAATTCCTCACCCACAGGAAAGTCTCTCAAATCTACTGGGTCCGGCAGCCGAAGGCCAATGCTTGCTTGCCTTGCTGACAGGCTGCGTACGTATTAAAAGATGAACGGGTTTCAGTGTAACTTTTGACTATTCTTTTATTTAAAGCAATTTGCTTTACAATGACTGTTCTCAGTAACAAACCACTTATGCTTCCAGGTAAATGATTAAATAAAAAAAAAGGTTTAAAATACATAAATGCAAATTATAAAAATATCCTAGTTAGTTTTATATCAACTTAACACAAGCTACAATTGTCTAAAAGGAGAAAAACCTCAATTAAGAAAAGACCTTCATAAGCTCTGATTTTTCTTAATTAATGATTGATGAGAAAAGGGCCAGTCCATTAGGGATGGTGCCATCCCTGGGCTGGTGGTCCTGGGTTCTGTAAGAAGGTAGGCTTCACAAGGCATGAGGAACAAGTCAGTAAGAAAACCCTTACTCAGTGATGGACTGACACCAGGAAGTGTAAGCTTAAATTCATCCACCCTTTCTTCCCCAAGTTGCTTGGTCAATGTGTTTCATCACAGCAATAATAACCTGAACTAGGACAAACTGTCTTAAAAAAATGATTTTAAAATGTCTCATGGTGCTAAAAACACCTCTGTCTAATCTATAAATCCAGCTTGGACAGAGGACTGAGGACTGAGTATTAATACTTTTAACCCAGAATCATTTTGGGGTCCCCAAGTTTTTGCTGTGGCTCAAAGGTATGAGTCCTCTCCAGTTGTTAACTGCTTTTGCTGTGATAAAGGTTTCAGTACAGATTACAAACAATGGCCGTAATCTCCTTTTGTAACTTAAAAATCCATGTAAGCCTCAGGGAAACTTGGACCCAGCAGTCACAGGTCAAATGATTCCAGATAAGTATTCACTCCTACAGGCTAGTGTTCTTGGTACCAGACAGTTCTCCACATGCTATCAAAAAGAAAGAAAGAAAGAAAGAGAGAGAGAGAGAGAGAGAGAGAGAGAGAGAGAGAGAGAGAGAGAGAGAGAAAGAAAGAAAGGTGATCACAAACCACAAACCCAGCTAGATGACCCTTTGATCTACAATGGTTTCTCACCTCCAAGATATGCTAATGCAATGGTGGCCTAAAGCTTGTGGAGTAACCAATCAATATCTGGTTTGATTTAAGGTCCATTTCATGAAATGGAACCCATACCTAACACTTGTGTGATCAAGAACCTGAGACTAGATAGCCCAGGGAACAAGGGTAAAGCCAAATTCTACTATTCTAAAAAAAGAAAAAGAAAAAGGAAAGTAGCAATAAAAATGACTCCTAATGACATTCTGCTATATTCACAGAAGCTTCCTTCTGCAGCAGACGGGAATAAATGCAGAAACCCTCAGGCAGTGAGAGACCTTGGAACACTCAACCCTAAACAGGTTGTCTCCAGCAAATCCCTGCCCTCAGGGCTCAGAGAACTCTAGAAGAGGAGGTACAGAGAATACAAGAGCCAGAGGGAATGGAGGACACCAAGGAAACTAGACTGGCAAGATCAACAGGATTGACGCACCTATGAACTCACTCACAGAGACTGTGGCAACATGCCTGGGCCTGCATCAGATGGGATCCTGGAGCTGAAAGGAGAGTGGGCACAGTACCCAACCCTAAGCCAGAAGCTGTCCCCAGTAGACAATTTGCAGATGAAAAAAAACAGTTTTCTATGAGAGAGTCTAAATGGAGAAACAAACTACTCTTAAGGGTAGGCCTGATGCCCAGCTGTATGTGACCAACAGCACATTTGGAACTTTTTTGTCTCATAATGTTGTGGCAGGGCAATATTTTTTTTTAGAGCTCCTTGGAGCTTTCCTTAAAGCGAATATATTTTCAGTTATACTACAGGGCCAAAGTAACACCAATAGTGTGGTATTGACACAGAAACAGACATCAGTGGAACAAAATAGAGATCTCAGAAATAACCTGCTACAACCGCCTAACTTTTTTTTTTTGACAAAGTTCTAAACATAAAATCCCTATACATTGGGGAACACATAACCTCTTCTACAAATACTGCTGCAAACAATGGCTATTTGCATGGACAAGAAAAAGACTAGATCTCTCTCTCTCTCTCTCTCTCTCTCTCTCTCTCTCTCTCTCTCTCTCTCTCACACACACACACACACACACACACATACACACACACATACACACACACCCTGTCCAAAAATAGGTCAAAGACCTTCCTGTGAGGCCTGGAACTCGCAATGTATTAAGAGGAAACACTTCAAAATATAGAAAGCAAGAACTTCCTGAAAAGGACTAAGTACACTTACCCAAGAAACAAAACTGAGGATTGAAAATGAGACTTCTTAATATCCACTTATCAGTGAGTGCATACCACGTGTGTTCTTTTGTGACTGGGTTACCTCACTCAGGATATTTTCTAGTTCCATCCATTTGCCTAAGAATTTCATGAATTCATTGTTTTTAATAGCTGAGTAGTTCTCCATTGTGTAAATAAACCACATTGTATCTGTTCCTCTGTTGAAGGACATCTGGATTCTTTCCAGCTTCTGGCTATTATAAACAAGGCTGTTATGAACATACATGTTGGAACATCTTCTGGGTATATGCCCAGGAGTAGTTGGGTCCTCAGGTAGTACTGTGTCTAATTTTCTGAGCAACCACCAAATTGATTTCCAGAGTGTTTGTACCAGCTTGCAATCCCACCAGCAATGGAGGAGTGTTCCTCTTTCTCCACAGTCTTGCCAGCATCTACTGTTACCTGAGTTTTTGATCTTAGCCGTTCTGACTGGTGTGAGGTGGAATCTCAGGGTTGTTTTGATTTGCATTTCCCTGATAACTGAGGATGTTGAACATCTCTTTAGGTGCCTCACAGCCATTTGAGTTTCCTCAGTTGAGAATTCTCTGTTTAGCTCTGTACCCCATTTTTAATAGGGTTATTTGATTCTCTGGAGTCTAACTTCTTGAGTTCTTTGTATATATTGGATATTAGCCTTCTATCAGATGTAGGATTGGTAAAGATCTTTTCCCAATCTTGGTTGCTGTTTTGTCCTATTGATCGTGTCCTTTGCAGTTTTATGAGGTCCCATTTGTCGATTCTTGTTCTTAGAGCATAAGCCATTGGTGTTCTGTTTAGGAAATTTTCCCCTGTGCCCATGTGTTCAAGACTCTTCCTCACTTCCTCCTCTATAAGCTTCAGTGTATCTGGTTTTATGCCCAAAAGCGTGGCAACTCACAGACCACACAAAGCTCAAGAAGAAGGAAGACCAAAGTGTGGGTGCTTCAGTTTTTCTGAGAAAGGGAACAAAATACTCACAGGAGCAATTATGGAGATAAAGTGTAGAGCAGAGACTGAAGGAAAGGCCATCCAGAGACTATCCTACCTGGGGATTCATCCTATAAACAGTCACCAAACCCAACACTATTGTGGATGCCGAGAAATGCTTGCTGAAAGGAACCTGATATGGCTGTCTCCTGAGAGGCCCTGCCAGAGCCTTACAAATACAGAGGCAGATGCTAGCAGCCAATCATTGGACTGAGCCAGGGTCCCCAGTGGAGGAATTAGAGAAAGGACTAAAGAAGCTGAAGGGGTTTGCAACCTCATAGGAAGAACAACAATATCAACCAAACAACCCCCCCTGCCCACCTCACCCCCCATAGCTCTGAGGGACTAAACCATCAACCAAGGGGTACACATGGGAATGCATTGTCAGGCATCAATGGGAGGAGAGGTCCTTGGTCCTATGAAGGCTCAATAGATGCCCCAGAGTAGGGGAATTGAGGCTGGGGAGTTGGGAGGGGGTGGGTGGAGGAACACCCTCATAGAAGTAGGAGGAGGGAGGATGGGTTAGGGGTTTTCTGGGAGGGGGAGAAACTGGGAAAGGGAATAACATTTGAAATGTAAATAAAGAATATATTTAATTAAATAAAAAAGAAAGAAAGACAGAAAGAAAGACAGACAGACAATGGGACTTCCTGAAACTGAAAGTCACCTGCTGAGTCAAGGAAACAAGTGGAGAGAGCTGCAGAAAGAGAGAAAGCATTTGCTATCCATGTCTGACAGGACTACTGTATCCTAGAATATATAAAGATCTCAAAAAACTACCACAAAATGAAAGGATCCAATCCGTGGATGGGGGGATCACATCAACACACAGTTCTCAAAAAGTGAAGTATAACCAGCCAATAAACACGTGGGAGGAAAATGTTCAACCCCTTGAGCCACCAGGGGCAGGAAGATTAAAACCTTGAAGGAAAAACAACAATAAGCATTGAAATTCCATTCCGTGTCCCGTCAGAACAGCCATCCTAGTTGTAGCCTGCTGAGTCCATTGACTGTTGCTCTTACTTGGGCTGCCTGGGGTTGGTAAATTGCTGGAGGCTCATTGTGGGCAAGTCTGAGAGTTAAAAACTCCAAGGAACCCAGTCATGGAGGCAGATCCCACATGTTCATGAGGGTTGCTCCTGGAATTCTATTACATCATCATAGTATTTAGCAGAGAAAACTCTGTTGCATCTGGTAGCAGAAAAGGAAAAAAAGAAAAAAGAACCAATTTGAAATACCCCAGAGCACTAGGAGATTCTAAAACAGATCTGCTCTTTGGAAGGACTACCTCATTGAAAACCTAACCTGCAGGGATTTTATGAGAAACTAATAGACATCGGGAAGCGAAACGCCAAACTTTTAGGCTCTCATATGGACTTCGAAGGAGAGAAACTAGCCTTAGCTTCTTTAGCTTTGCACATAAGAGAAAGGAGGAGATAATGGTGAATTCTGTTTGTTCTAGTGGGATGGCTCTGGTTAAGAGTGCTTGCAGAGGACCTAAGTTCAGTGCCCAGCAACCACACTGGGACAACTCACAACCTCCTGAAAGTCTGGCTCCAGGGAAATCCTCTGGCCTCTGCCACAGTCATGTGCACATACCCCACACAGACACACAGTTAACACCCCTGTGGTGATGCTATCTTTGGAGATGATTAGATCACAAGGGCATACATTTTTCTCAACCTACTTTAATAAGGGTTCAATTTCTCCTCTAGCCCACCCCTTCCCCTAGAGGTAGTGGGAAAAAAAAAGTTAAGACATGGGGAACATGGACCTGTTTGGAAATAGCTCTTTGGGGGTGAGTCCAGTCTTCCTTGTTCTCAGTCCAGTCCACTAGCAAACAACAAATATGAATTGCCGGCTGCAGACCAGTCGACCGGGCAGACACCACACAGGAATCGGCAGCTGCATCCCAGTCCATTCTGCAGACACCACACATGAACCAGCAAGGGCAGTTCAGTCCAGAAGAAGTTTGCGAACCGGCCCAAGGCCGAGAAGCCACAGTAACCTCACGAGAAGTTCTTTGGTGAGTTTTTCTCTATGGTATCGCCACAGTGGGGCTCAGCAACCTGATCCATGTCATTAGCAAACCAATGCTCAGGCCCACTGTCTGTGGGGTCAAATTTATACTTCTTCATCAAATGTCCTTTCACATGTCTGCTGTAGCAAAGCATGTTTTCACCTGTGTCTGCTTCAGCAAAACATTCTTTCCACCTGCGTTCCCCAGCAAACCATTATCTGACAGAACTGACTTTCCAAGGAAAGGTTCTGTCCTAATAAATGGATTAATTCCTTGCTGGATCCATCATAGAAAGGCAGTCATATTTGGGAGGTGGGAAAGGTAAGAAGGGTTTAGAAGGTGGTCAGTGGGAATGCCCCTGGAGTCTATCTCTGGCTCCTTCTTTAGGCCCTCTTTTTCTGTTTTGTGTCCACAATGAAGTAACCACTGTTCCCCCATCACATGGTCCTGCAGCCATGATGTTCTGCCCAAGTACTTCCGACTAAGCGACCACAGAGTGAACTCTTTGAAACAATGAACCAAAATCAAACTTCGAGTTGTTTATTTCAGGGATTCTGTCACAGGGACAAGAAGGGTAACTAATGTACAATATTTCCAACTCTAGCTTCTTTTAGAGAACCTGCTCTATCTTTTACTGTTCTGATAGCGGTTCCGACATTATGTTTAGAGATCCAAGGAGTGGATGTAAGGTTGGTGACAATATAAAGCAAACACACACTGGTGGATGAAGCAAGCTCCAACAAGAAGCTCCAACCACTTTATATACATACATAAACACACACACACACACACACAGAGGCACACACACACACACACAGTTGATGGGAGGCACAAACTCCAACAAGCAGGTTCCAACCATTTTATTTTTTCTCCCACCACTTATATATCCCAGCAAAACTTTTCAAGTAGTATAGAAGTCACAATGTAACTACATTCTATTTTTCTTTTAGTTAATGATTATAACTAAACAGACAATGTTTTCCAATCCATTTACACAAAAACATTTTACGTATCACAGGTGAAGAAGTCAAATTATTCCCAAGAATCCATATACATGTGTAGCTAGGCAACATGTCACAGAGTAAGAAGCAAGTGTGAACAAGCCAGGTGATCTTCTCAGCCAGGTTCTTTTACTGGCAGGTTGCAATTTGCGGTTACAAAGAAAGAATTATTATTTTATTATTTATCTTAAAAAGTAATCTTATAAAAATTTTAAAAGAATCACAAATTTAAACTTTGTGTGTGTGTGTGTGGGGGGGGGGTGTTGAGACAGGGTTTCTCTGTGTAGCCCTGGCTGTTCTGGAACTCACTCTGTTGACCAGGCTAGCCTCGAACTCAGAAATCCACCTGCCTCTGCCTCCCAAGTGCTGGGATTAAAGGCATGTGCCACCACTACCCAGCTAATTTAAACTTTTATATAAAAAACAATCAGTCATCAGTCATTTCTACTTTAAATCCTCAGGGTGCACATCTACTCGTTTAACGATTTTTTATTAAATCATATCAGGAAGTTGAGGACAAAGAATTAATGATCACCTAAATCACCAGTCCAGCCTCAGTTAGAGTCCTGTCAGCCAGAGCTAGGTAGGCTGCTGCTGTTCTTGGTCTCTGGCTTCAAAAAGTCCTGAGCTCCACTAAGAGTCTGCCTGTCTGAACGTCAGATCGTTCTCGAAGATTTTCGACGTCAGAGCCACTAGGAAAAACATCTTAACCTAACTTCGCTAACAATCTGTATCTCTAAATTCTTTCTAAAGGTGGTGCTCACTGCTAACAGTTTACATTTTTAAAGTTCTTTTCAAAGGTGGTAATTGAATGGTCAATCTGCTCCAAGCATTATCACTGGGAATGCTTGTAACGCTGCCCAGTGAGGGGCTGGGAGCCCCTTAGAGTTTTCTTACAATTCTTAGATTAAGAGGGACGTGAAGGCAACAAACTCCACAGTAGCATGAACTCCTCAGGACACGTAGTCCTCGGGGCTCGGCTTCTCCGTTCCGGGGTATACCCAATGTGCTTGTGCGAGCTGGTCGGTCGATTTTCTTTTTCATTTAGAAAAGATAGCACTCCAGACAAAGTGGGGTGTGTTACACTGAAGGGAAAGATACACTTATGGAGAGTGTAGCTGTCGGCAGGGCAAACACATCCGTTCATTTTCCTGTCTCTCTGACGATCGAACCGAAACTGCAGCTTACAAGGAAGAATTGCATAGTGTGATCACAGCTGCAGGGCTCACCGCCCTTACCCTGGTGTTTCTTTTTTTTTTTTTTTTTTTTTTTTTTGCTTTATTTTTTTTTTTTTTTTTTTTTTTTTTAATTTAATTTTATTTTATTTTTTTAATTTACATTCCAAATCACTTCCCCTTTCCCGTTTCCTCCCTCCCCGAAAGTCCCATAAGCCCCCTTCCCTCCCTCTTTTCTCCGTTCAACCCCCTCTCATTACTCTGTCCTGGCGTTCCCCTACATCCAGTCTTTCCAGGACCAGGGGTCTCTCCTTCCATCTTTTTAGAAATCTATTGATATGCTGATTGTGTCTAGGGTATTCTGAGATTCTGGGTCAATATCCCCTTATCAGTGACTTCATACCATGTGTGATCTTTTGTGATTGGGTTACCTCACTAAGGATGATATTTTCAAGTTCTGACCATTTGCCTAGGAATTTCGTGAATTCATTGTTTTTAATTGCAGAGTAGTATTCCATTGTGTAAATATACCACATCTTCTGAATCCATTCCTCCGTTGAGGGACATCTGGGTTCTTTCCAGCTTCTGGCTATTATAAATAAGGCTGCTATGAATATAGTGGAGCATGTGTCCTTATTGCATGCAGGTAAAGTCTCTGGGTATATGCCCAGGAGTGGTATAGCCGGATCCTCCGGAAGTGTCATGCCCAGTTTTCTGAGGAGCCGCCAGACTGCTTTCCAGAGTGGTTGTACCAGCCTGCAATTCCACCAGCAGTGGAGGAGTGTTCCTCTTTCTCCACATCCTCGCCAACAACTGCTGTCTCCTGTGTTTTTGATCTTAGCCATCCTGACTGGTGTGAGATGGAATCTCAGGGTTGTTTTGATTTGCATTTCCCTAATGACTAAGGATGATGAACATCTCTTTAGGTGCTTCTCAGCCATTAGATATTCTTCAGGTGAGAACTCTTTGTGGAGCTCTGTACCCCATTTTTTAATAGGGTTACTTGCCTCTCTGGAGTTTAACTTCTTGAGTTCTTTGTATATCTTGGATATTAGCCCTCTGTCGGATGTAAGGTTGGTAAAGATCATTTCCCAGTTAGTTGGTTGCCGCTTTGTCTTTTTGACGGTGTCTTTTGCCTTGCAAAAACTTTGTAATTTAATGAGGTCCCATTTGTCTATTCTTGATCTTAGAGTATAAGCTATTGGAGTTCTGTTCAGGAAATTCTCCCCTGTGCCCATATGTTCAAGGTTCTTCCCTAGTTTCCCTTCTATTAGTTTCAGTGTGTCTGGTTTTATGTGGAGATCTTTGATCCACTTAGAATTGAGCTTAGTGCAAGGAGATAAGGATGGGTCAATTTGCATTCTTCTGCATGTTGACCTCCAGCTGAGCCAGCACCATTTGTTGAAAAGGCTATCTTTTTTCCACTGGATGGTTTTAGCTCCTTTGTCAAAGATCAAGTGACCATAGGAGTGTGGATTCATTTCTGGGTCTTCAATTCTGTTCCATTGATCTACATGTCTGTTACTGTACCAATACCATGCAGTTTTTAACACTATTGCTCTGTAGTACAGCTTGAGGTCCGGGATACTGATTCCCCCAGAGGTTCTTTTACTCTTGAGAATAGTTTTAGCTATTCTGGGTTTTCTGTTATTCCAGATGAATTTTTGAATTGCTCTTTCTAACTCTATGAAGAATTGAGTTGGGATTTTGATGGGGATTGCATTGAATCTGTGTATTACTTTTGGTAAGATGCTCATTTTTACTATATTAATCCTGCCAATCCATGAGCATGGCAGATTTTTCCATCTTCCGAGGTCTTCTTCAATTTCTTTCTTCAGAGACTTGAAGTTCTTGTCATACAGATCTTTCACTTGTTTGGTTAGCGTCACGCCAAGATACTTAATATGGTTTGTGGCTATCGTAAAGGGTATTATTTCTCTTACTTCTTTCTCAGCCTGCTTATCCTTTGAGTATAGGAAGGCTTCTGACTTGCTTGAGTTGATTTTATATCCGGCCACTTTGCTGAAGTCGTTTATCAGCTGTAGGAGTTCTCTGGTGGAGTTCTTTGGGTCGCTTATGTATACTATCATATCGTCTGCAAATAGTGATAGTTTGACTTCTTCCTTTCCAATTTGTATCCCTTTGACCTCTTTTTCTTGTCTAATTGCTCTAGCTAGAACTTCAAGTACTATATTGAAAAGATATGGAGAGAGAGGGCAGCCTTGTCTAGTCCCTGATTTTAGTGGGATTGCTTCAAGTTTCTCTCCGTTTAGATTGATGCTGGCTACTGGTTTGCTGTAAATTGCTTTTACTATGTTTAGATATGGGCCTTGAATTCCTGATCTTTCCAAGACCTTTAGCATGAAAGGATGCTGAATTTTGTCAAATGCTTTCTCAGCATCTAATGAGATGACCATGTGGTTTTTTTCTTTGAGATTGTTTATGTAGTGGATTACATTGATGGATTTCCTTATATTGAACCATCCCTGCATCCCTGGGATGAAGCCTACTTGATCGTGGTGAATGATCGTTTTGATGTGTTCTTGGATTCGGTTGGCAAGAATTTTATTGAGTATTTTTGCATCGATATTCATAAGAGAGATTGGCCTGAGATTCTCTTTCTTTGTCGGATCTTTGTGTGCTTTTGGTATTAGTGTAATTGTGGCTTCATAGAACGAGTTGGGTAGTGTTCCTTCTGTTTCTATTTTGTGGAACAGTTTGAAGAGTATTGGTGTTAGGTCTTCTTTGAAGGTCTGATAGAATTCTGCACTAAAACCATCTGGACCTGTGCTTTTTTTGGTTGGAAGACTTCCAATGACAACTTCTATTTCTTCAGGGGTTATAGGACGGTTTAGATGGTCTATTTGATCCTGATTTAATTTTGGTACTTGGTATCTGTCAAGGAAATTGTCCATTTCCTCAAGATTTTCTAGTTGTGTTGAATACAGGTTTTTGTAGTAGGATCTGATGATTTTTTGAATTTCCTCAGTTTCTGTTGTTATCTCTCCCTTTTCGTTTCTGATTTTATTAATTTGGATACTATCTCTGTGCCCTCTGGTTAGTCTGGCTAAGGGCTTATCTATCTTATTGATTTTCTCAAAGAACCAACTCCTCGTTTTGTTGATTCTTTGTATGGTTTTATTTGTTTCTACTTGATTGATTTCAGCCCTGAGTTTGATGATTTCCTGCCTTCTACTCCTCTTTGGTGTATTTGCTTCTTTTTGTTCCAGGGCTTTCAGGTGTGCCATTAAGCTGTTAGTGTATGCTGTCTCCCGTTTCTTTTTGGCGGCACTCAGGGCTATGAATTTTCCTCTTAGCACTGCTTTCATTGTGTCCCATAAGTTAGGGTATGTTGTGCCTTCATTTTCATTAACTTTCAAAAAGTCTTTGATTTCTTTCTTTATTTCCACCTTGACCAAGTTATCATTGAGTAGAGCATTGTTCAGCCTCCATGTGTACGTGGGTTTTCTTTTGTTTTTGTTGCCATTGAAGACCACCCTTATTCCATAGTGATCTGATAGGAGGCATGGGATTATTTCTATCTTCTTGTATCTGTTGAGGTCTGATTTGTGACCAATGATATGGTCAATTTTGGAGAAGGTACCATGAGGAGCTGAGAAGAAGGTGTATTCTTTAGCTCTAGGATGAAATGTTCTATATATATCAGTTAGTTCCATTTGGTCCAAGGCTTCAATTAGATTCACTGTGTCCCTGTTTAGTTTCTGCTTTCCTGAACGATCCATTTCAGAGAGCGGGGTGTTGAAGTCACCCACTATTATTGTGTGCGGTGCGATGTGTGCTTTGAGTTTTAGTAAAGTTTCTTTTACGAATGAGGGTGCCCTTGCATTTGGAGCATAGATATTCAGGATTGAGAGTTCTTGATGGTGGATTTTTCCCTTGATCAGTATGTAGTGTCCTTCTGTGTCTTTTTTGATGACTTTGGGTTGAAAATCAATTTTATCCGATATTAGGATGGCTACTCCACCTCGTTTCTTGGGGCCATTTGCTTGTAAAATTGTTTTCCAGCCTTTTACTCTGAGGTAGTGTTTGTCTTTGACACTGAGGTGCGTTTCCTGCATGCAGCAAAAAGCTGGGTCCTGTTTACGTATCCAGTCTGCTAGTCTATGTCTTTTAATTGGGGAATTGAGACCATTGATATTAAGAGAGATTAAGGCATAGTGATTATTGCCATCTGCCATTCTTGACGCTATCTTTATGTTTGAGTGGTTATCTACTTTTGGGTTTGATTCAAGAAGGTTATTATCTCATTTTTTCCAGGGTGTTGTTTCTCTCCCTGTATTGGAGGTTTCCACCTATTATCCGTTGCAGGGCTGGATTTGTGGAAAGATATTGTGAAAATTTGGTTTTATCATGGAATATCTTGGTCTCTCCATCTATGGTGATTGAGAGTTTTGCTGGGTATAGTAGTCTAGGCTGGCATTTGTGCTGTCTTAGTGTCTGCATGAGATCTGCCCAGGATCTTCTGGCTTTCATAGTCTCTGGTGAGAAGTCTGATGTGATTCGGATAGGTCTTCCTTTGTATGTTACTTGGCCCTTTTCTCTTACTGCATTTAGTATTCTTTCTTTGTTTAGAACATTCGGTGTTTTGATTATTATGTGACGGGAGGTATTTCTGTTCTGGTCCAGTCTGTTTGGAGTTCTGTAGGCTTCTTGTATGTTCATCGGCATCTCTCTCTTTAAGTTAGGGAAGTTTTCCTCCATAATTTTGTTGAAGATGTTTACTGGCCCTTTAAGTTGCAAATCTTCACTCTCATCTATACCTATAATCCTTAGGTTTGGTCTTCTCATTGTGTCCTGGATTTCCTGGATGTTTTGGGTTACGCGTTTTTTGCATTTTGCATTTTCTTTGACTGTTGAGTCGATGCTTTCTATGGAATCTTCAGCACCTGAGATTCTTTCTTCCATCTCTTGTATTCTATTGTTGATGTTTGCATCTATGACTCCTGATTTCTTCCCAAGGTTTTCTATCTCCAAAGTTGTCTCCCTTTGTGATTTCTTAGTTGTTTCTACTTCCTTTTTTAGTTCCTGGATGGATTTGCTGAGATCCTTCACTTGTTTGTTTGTATTTTCCTGTATTTCTTTAAGGTAATTTTGCATTACCTCTTTCAGGATTTCTTCCTGATGACCCACGTTCTCCTGCATTTCTCTGAGCGATTTTTGTGTTTCCTCCTCATGGGATTCCATCTGTTGATCCATCGTCTCCTGCATTTCTTTAAGCAGTTCTCGTGTTTCCTTTGTAAGGGCATCTAACCGTTGATTCATTTCTTTAAGCAATTTTTGTGTTGCCTCCTTATGGGCATCCGTCTGTTGACCCATATTCTTCTGCATTTCTTTATGCAAATTTTGTGATTCCTTTGTGAGTGCATCTACCCGTTGATTCATCTCGTTAAGCGATTTTTGTGTTGTCTCCTTGTGCGCCTCCATCTTTTGATCCATGTTCTCCCGCATTTCTCTAAGCGATTTTTGTGTTTCCTTTGTAAGGGCTTCTAACCGTTGATTCATGGTCTCCTGTAACTCTTTATGAGATTTATTTGTGTCCTTCTTGTGATCCTCTAATAGCATCATGAGAAGTGATTTTAAATCCAGATCTTGTCTTTCGGGTGTGGTGGGGTATCCAGGACTTGCTGCTGTTGGAGAGTTGGGTTCGGATGGTCCTACATTACTTTGATTACTGTTAGTAACATTCCTACGTTTGCCTTTTGCCATCTGGATACCTCTGGTGTTAGTTGGTCCTGCTGCCACTGGCTGTTGGTTGGACCTCCTGTGAGCCTGCAAAGCTATTTCTGCCCCCCCCTGGATTACCAGGATTCCCCTGGCACCGATTTCTGGGGCCTGCCTGCTCCTGAGTGACTTTGGAGCCCTAATGTGCTTTGCCCCAAGTGATCTTATATTGGGGAGGCCTTGCACATCTAAAGGCTCAGCCTAGTGGATTCCTGGAGCAGAGGTCGCCAAAGGGAGGCTGGCAGGCTCCTGCCCTGTGCAGGGGTGTGTGATCTCTCCTGGGGGGGGGAGGGGGCGTCCCTCTGCCAGGCAGAAGTCCCACAGCAGATCTGGCGCGCTGGTCACTGCAGATCAGCCCAGCACCTGGGAGCAGGTTACACACAAGCTGCCTGAACCCGAAGCGATATTATGCCTGTCTGTCTCTGAGCCTGGTGGTCCCAACTACCTGGTCACTGGAGCAAAGATGGCGGAGGGCACTCTCCGTGGCGCTGCTCACCCTGTGGTCACGATGGCCCGCCGATCTGGCACCCAGACGACCACAGCGCCAACCCGCCCTCGGGCACAGAAGGAAGCCCCAACAGGCCGTGTCCCAAGTGATGTTATATTGGGGGGAGAGCCTGGGTACCGGTCTCTCCAGCGCAGTCCGCGGGAACAGAGGTCGCGGAAGGGAAGCTGGCGGGCTCCCTCCCTGCGCAGGGTCCCTCCACCAGGCAGAAGGTCCCACCGCGGAACTGGCGCGCTGGTTACTGCAGATCAGCCCAGCACCTGGGAGCAGGTTACACCCAAGCTGCCTGAAACTGAAGCGATATTATGCCTGTCTGTCTCTGAGCCTGGCGGTCCCAACTACCTGGTCACTGGAGCAAAGATGGCGGAGGGCAGTCTCCGTGGCGCCGCTCACCCTGTGGTCACGATGGCCCGCCGATCTGGCGCCCAGACGACTACAGCACCAACCCGCCCTCGGGCACAGACGGAAGCCCCAACAGGCCGTGTCCCAAGTGATGTTATATCGGGGGGAGAGCCTGGGTACCAGTCTCTCCAGCGCAGTCCGCGGGAACAGAGGTCGCGGAAGGGAAGCTGGCGGGCTCCCTCCCTGCGCGGGGTCCCTCCAGCAGGCAGAAGGTCCCACCGCGGAACTGGCGCGCTGGTTACTGCAGATCAGCCCAGCACCTGGGAGCAGGTTACACCCAAGCTGCCTGAAACCGAAGCGATATTATGCCTGTCTGTCTCTGAGCCTGGCGGTCCCAACTACCTGGTCACTGGAGCAAAGATGGCGGAGGGCAGTCTCCGTGGCGCCGCTCACCCTGTGGTCACCCTGGTGTTTCTTAACTGCTGGCATCCTAAAGTTTAGCCAAAAACGAAGACACTTTGGAGGTGAATATAATTGCTTGCCTGGCTTAGTGACAAACATGTTTTATTCATTAGAGAAAATAGAGAAAACCAGGCGTTTCTCTTTTTTCTGCTTTTCTTTCTTTATTGTAGGAGAAGGGGATGCAAATTGAAGAGAAGCTTAAGAAAGTTTGTATAATTTGGTTTGATTCATTCAAGATAGGATAATCCATGACCTTTAAAGTTAGACTAGTTTGTCTCTGACTTCTGAAAAACCTTAGAAATAGTAATATTCAGTAACCAATAACATTGGTCTCGGTTGCAATCCAGACCACCACCACCACCACCACCACCACCATCATCATCATCATCATCGACAGAGAATTAGAGACCAAAGCTGCCATGTCTAGTCCTCATTTCTCCTGACAGGAGTCCAGGTTCCTTGGAGAACTGGCAGATCCATGTCTGAGCTAAGAAAAGCAGAGTTATTTGGAAGCATTTGATATGCAGCAACGAGCTGCGTAAAAGCAGCGGGGCTGTGTCATAGGAATGCAGGAGCTGCCTTGACGTTGTTCTTGTGGGAGAATCTGGGACAAGCTGAAAACCAAAAGGAGTCGTAATGGTAATGGATTATCATCCTGCATTGACTCAGAGCACTCACCGTGATGGTTAGCTGGTGGCAGTGGAGGTAAGCTGTGGTCCTTCAAAGGCTCGCTCTCTCTCCCTCCCTCTCTCCCTTTCTTCTCCCCTTCCCCCTTCTCCTTTGCTCCTTACTACTTCCTCCTCTAATGGACATAAGGGTTGGGTTGTGAACATGTGTAACTGGCTGACAGTTAGTCAAGGCTGAGGAAGCTGATGCTCTCACCGGAGCCTTGAGATGATACTGGCTGTCTTAGTTACAGTTTTACTGCTGTGAACAGACACCATGACTAAGGCAACTCTTATAAGGACAACATTTAATTGGGGCTGGCTTACAGGTTCAGAGGTTCAGTGCATTATCATCAAGGTAGGAACATGGCAGCATCCAGGTAGGCATGGTGCAGAAGGAGCTGAGAGCTCTACATCTTCATCTGAAGGCTGCTAGCAGAAGACTGGCTTCCAGGCAGCTAGGATGACGGTCTTAAAGCCCACGCCCACAGTGACACACCTACTCCATCAAGGCTACATCTTCTAATAGTGCCGCTCCCTGGACAGAGCATATACAAACCATCACAGCATCTCAGATAGAATAAGAGACTCAGAGGCACTCACCTCCTGGTTCCTGCTGGGAGACAGTATCCGTGGCCTTAACCTGATAGGTCTTCCTATTTGTTCTGTATTGCCAGGTGACCATGGCCTTTCCAGGAAGAGTTTTACCTGTCAAATTTCTATCAACCTCATTATTTATAGCTGCTACACAGAAGTTCTACTTCCATGGTCTATTTAGCCATTTCAGTTTTGAAAGGCATTAAGGTTGGTCCTGTGCTCTATTCTTTAAATAAATGCACACAGCTTTATGGTAAATGAGCTGTTTCCACAGTACACTGAGAACTGCTGAGCCAGTCTTGGCTGTGGGATCCCAAAAGGACAGTAATAGTGTCTTTCACCTTGGGGATTTGCTTGTCCTGTGGCACAAACTTCAAGATAGTGGTTCCCATCTTTGTGACGTTAGAAAAGTCAAGAAAGATGTCAAAAAAGAAGCAGTAAAGAACAAAGAAAACCATTTATTGCTGCCCTCACAATCCTATAAAATCATGGCTACTTTAAAGACAACTGTAAGGTCAGGTATGGTGGGGCACACCTTTAGTTCCAACACTCGGGAGGCAGAGAGGCAGAGAGGTAGGGGGCATCTCTGAGTTCCAGGACAGCCAGGGCCACACATAGAAACCCTGTGTTGAAAAACCAAAAAAGAAAAAAAAAAGAAGAAGAAGAATAAAAACAACTGGAAGATAACGGAAAATCCAGTCGGAGAGTCAACTTCATTATGAATTCACTGCACTGCTCTTTACTTCCTCTTTGCATCAGCAAGGGAAATCTCTCTTCCCTGTTTTGGTTTCCATCTGAATTTGTAACTACTGCCCTAATGCAATTCTGACTTCTAAAATCATGTTTAGGAAAACAGTGGAAGAACGTTTTCCTGCCTGCTGACAAGGGCAGAAATCACAGACTAAAGATGGGATTTACAGATGTGCCCTTTGATCCAGATCTAGGAAATGGCTCTAGGTTGAACTGAAGAGAATGCACACCTGGGTTCCCCAGCTCTCACTCAAGAAGGGGCCTAGAACAGAATGATGAGAATAGCTATGCAAGAGACTGAAACACGCGGAGACAAGCGGCTGGAGATAGGCCTCCTGTTCAGTGCTGCAATGGCTAAACACTTAGAGGAATTAGGACTGCCTGTTGAGAGCATGCAGGCTGGACCTATGACGTCATCTTTATATGGCTTTGTTCAACACACTTCTCTAGCATGAAAAATAAAAATCGTGTGAGAAATGAAGCGTATGTGTTACTGGAAAAATAGAGATTGCTTTTTGAAATTACATAGTTGAAGCAGTAAGCAGGGGTTCTGTTTTGGCACAGGGCAAGAAGGAGGGAGCAGAGCTACTCCAGCAGAAGCCTGGGTGTGGAGACAAAAACCCCTGAGCTCGTTATGTGGTTCCCCAAAGCATCTCAGGCTTGGGTCATGAGGTCGGTTACTATTTTCGAGACTGTAAACACGCTCACTAGTGGGATATGGTATGAGATTCCCAGTCCAAGAGGCCGAAGACCCGTGTATTTCAGGAGATTCTGCCACCCCTAGGCCTCACAAAGCTTTAGATCACTGAATACAGTTTGGATGACATTGTCTCATGTGACAAACATATAGAACCCTAGGATAGGGCTGGTGAGATGGCTCTGTGGGTAAGAGCACCGACTGCTCTTCCAAAGGTCTGAGTTCAAATCCCAGCAACCACATGGTGTCTCACAACCATCCATAATGAGATCTGATGCCCTCTCCTGTTGTGTCTAAAGTTACATATAATACTAAATAAATCTTTAGGCCAGAGCAGAGGTCCTGGGTTCAATTCCCAGCAACCACATGAGATGGCTCACAACCGCCTGTACAGCTACAGTGTACTCATATACATAAAATAAATAAATCTTTTTTTTTAAAAAAAAAAAGAACCCGAGGAAAATTAAAAAGTGTTCACAAAATTATATTTACAAAATCAGAATGTTGATGGATGCGGTGAGCCAAAAAGAGGTCACATGATGACATTGTGTACAAGAGAGAAGGGTCTAGCACCAGGGTTCCATCTGGATTAGTGGATGTGGGCTAACCTCCAGCCCTACCTTGTCCTCTAAGGTATGTGCTTGTGTGTAATAAACAGTTGCAAACTAAGTGTGCCATGGATGCAAAGGGCAGGGCCACTTGTTTTGCCTCAAGCTCAAAAATGTCTCAAACTCTGACTCCCATCCAGGAGAAGTATCTGAAAAGGATCGGGATGAGGCTGTCCACAGATGATTCCAAGTGATATTCATTTACCACAGCCTGAAAAACCAAGGGGCTTCATACTCTAGAAGTGCTCAGATGCTTCTGAAACTTTTACAGAGTCTTGTCATTTAATTCACCTCAAAATGTGATGGCGATGCTTGGCTACAGTGAACCCATTGGTGAGGTAGCTCCCTCGCCAACTTTTAAACGTGGAGCAAGGACCATTAACACATGCGGGCAGAGGTGGCACGCAGAAACTTTGTAAAAACTTTGCATATGAATTGCTAATATGGCAAGTAATAGAAGCAATGGTCCTTAGGCCAAACATGCCCGGAGGCCACACTCCTACTTGAATTCTGTATGTCCTATGGGTGACCACGCTCCTACTTGAATTCTGTATGTCCTATGGGTGACGTCATCTCACAAACACTGCTCAGATTCTTTTGGTCAAAAGTTGTACTTCCGCAGGATGCTAACAGACATCAATAAAAAAGCTTCACAAAACGCAATCGATGAGAGCAAATAGTTAAAGAAAGCAAGTATGAAAATGAGCTACTTGCTCACAGATTCATGAAGTCTTAGGTGGACAACGAGCGGGAATCTATTGGTTAGGAGACGTGAAGGAGCTCGGGATGTAAAGGAGCGTGCCAATTATCTTTGCTTAAAGAGAATAGCCGAGATCCAATACAACCTGGAAAAGGTTAGCAGCATTAACGGGATGCTTTGGAGATATCAACTTGGTAAAGAGTTCTCTGCAGCTTTGCCTTCTAGGTTTATATGCACTTAACACACAAAGAAAGCAGCCGGCAACAATGATACTGAGCCACACAGAACTCACGTATGAATTCGGCTTCTATTTTTGAAACAAAACTTAGAATCATTGGCTCAGTGGAATATTAAGTACACGGTAGTGGCGGAAATCTAGTTTTAGATCTCTTAAAATTCAGAGAACAAAGCCAGTGTCCACTGTTTCACTTTCTAGTGGACGAGTGCGTCTCATGTATATAAGAATGAAGACTTACTTAGGTAAGACAAATGCATTGAGAGGAAAGTTTCCAATAGCAGGATTGCTAATCTGGCAGATTTCTCATCCACATGACACTTATTTAAAATATCGGAGATGTCTAATCAGGGTGGTCCAGGCCTTTAATCTCAGAACTAAGGAGGCAGAGGAGGCAGATCTCTGAGTTCAAGCCTAGCCTGGTCTACATTTTTTTCAACGTAGGAAGATGAGGAGGATCAGGAAGAGAAAGATATGCAAATGAAATAGGATCTAATCATAGAAAGTTGAGAGAGAGAGAGAGAGAGAGAAGAAAATATCGTGAGATTTTTTTTTTGGCTGGGTATTTTATTTTATATGTTCAATTATAAGGCATATTCTATAAAACCGTAGTTATTGGTCACTTTGCATGTATGAAATTTACATCTTTTATCTTGTAAACTTTGTATAGTATGCAAAGTTTAGACACACATACGTTTATAGGTACTGATACATAGGATATTAAATGTACTAAAGTAAATTTAGGGCTGGAGAGATGGCTCAGAGGTTAAGAGCACTGACTGCGCTTCCAGAGGTCCTGAGTTCAATTCCCAAGAACCACATGGTGGCTCACAAACATCTGTAATGGGATCTGATGACCTCTTCTGGTGTGTGTCTGAAAACAGCTACGGTGTACTCATATAAATAGTAATAGATAAATAATATTAAAAAAATTAACATAGTTGCTTATAAAATTATAAAATTTTTGTAAATTGCTTATGAAATACTAATTTAAAAGACTTTAATGTAAACAGATACATATGAACCTTGACTTTGTAAGACACAATTTTCTACCTAGTCAAGAGCTTGGCAAATCAGCAGAAATGACAAGGAATTATCTTTTTTTTCTTTTTTTTTTAAATTTTATTTTATTTTCTAAGTTTTTTTTATTTACATTCAAAATCATTTCCCCTTTCCCGTTTCCTCCCTCCCCGAAAGTCCCATAAGCCCCCTTCCCTCCCTCTTTTCCCCATTCAACCCCCTCTCGCTTCTCTGTCCTGGCATTCCCCTACATCCAGTCTTTCCAGGACCAGGGGTCTCTCCTTCCATCTTCTTGGAAATCTATTGATATGCGAGTTGTGTCTAGGGTATTCTCAGATTCTGGGTTAATATCCCCTTATCAGTGACTGCATACCATGTGTGTTCTTTTGTGATTGGGTTACCTCACTAAGGATGATATTTTCAAGTTCTGACCATTTGCCTAGGAATTTTGTGAATTCATTGTTTTTAAATGCAGAGTAGTATTCCATTGTGTAAATATACCACATCTTCTGAATCCATTCCTCTGTTGAGGGACATCTGGGTTCTTTCCACCTTCTGGCTATTATACATAAGGCTGCTATGAACATAGTGGAGCATGTGTCCTTACTGCATGCAGGTAAAGCCTCTGGGTATATGCCCAGGAGTGGTATAGCCGGATCCTCCGGGAGTGCCATGCCCAGTTTTCTGAGGAACCGCCAGACTGCTTTCCAGAGTGGTTGTACCAGCTTGCAATCCCACCAGCAGTGGAGGAGTGTTCCTCTTTCTCCACATCCTCACCAACAACTGCTGTCTCCTGTGTTTTTGATCTTAGCCATCCTGACTGGTGTGAGATGGAATCTCAGGGTTGTTTTGATTTGTATTTCCCTAATGACTAAGGATGGGTACAGAGCTAAACAAAGAGTTCTCACTTGAAGAATATGTAATGGCTGAGAAGCACCTAAAGAGATGTTCATCATCCTTAGACAAGGAATTATCTTTTTTTTGGTTTTTCGAGACAGGGTTTCTCTGTATAGCCCTGGCTGTCCTGGAACTCGCTCTGTAGACCAGGCTGGCCTCGAACTCAGAAATCCGCCTGCCTCTGCCTCCCAAGTGCTGGGATTAAAGGCGTGCGCCACCACCGCCCGGCTTAGACAAGGAATTATCTTAACATAACGTAAAATCTTGATCTAAGCCAAAGCTTTTTTTTTTTTTAAATGTTGTTACTTAAAAAATGGCACGATCCTTATTGCTTTAGACACACAACTTAGGTTCTGGTGTTTTATTAGCATATTACATATATGATCTCGGGAAAATCTCTAAAATATACATTTTTGAGACTTTTAAAAATTATTCTATTTATTTACATTCCAGATGTTGCCCCCTTCCCAGTTTCACCTCCAAGAGTTCACCCCCTCCCCCCTCCCCTTTGCCTCTGAGAAGGTGCTTTTCTAACATATCAAAGTGGACACTGGCCCCGGTCCTCAGCACGGCTCAGTACCTGTGGCTCCTCCCAGAACTTCTAATCCCGCCCCAAACTTCTAGCCCCTCCCCCTCCCTACACGTGCTTCCTTCACCCCAGCCTGATTCCTGTATAACAGAGCCATTTTGACAATGCCAGTCTCTTACCCCCTTGGCCTGGGTTACTTTGGTCAGGGGCTCCATTCTTGCTCTCCCTCCCCATCTCTCTCCTCTCATGGTCTGGGTTGGTCTGCACGCCATGTTCAGTCTGGCCTTTTCCCTCTGCCTGCCCTCTGTTCTTGTATCCACAATGTAAATTTCCATACTTTAGGAGTAATCGTGTCCACCTTTTATTTCATGTTTCCATTCAATGTTGTAAGGTCAAAAGCCCAAGCTCGAGACCTGAAAACCCACCAGTCCTTGAGCTCAAATTCCTACTAGTTCCTAGAGCAATGGTTCTCAATGGTCATGACCCTTTGGAAGTTGAATGGCCGCTTCACAGGTGTTGCCTAAGACCATCTGCATATCACATATTTAAATCACAGTTCATAACAGTTGCAAAACTACAGTTATAAAGTAACAACAAAATAATTTTATGATTGAGGAACTTTATTAGACGGTTGCAGCATTAGGAAGGTTGAGAACCACTGCTTAAGTAAAGCCTTCTTCCTGCTCAGTTCTTTGCGGCTTCTCACCCAGGCAGAGGCAGCCACCCTCCCGTTTTTTCCCTATAGATTTCTTGTGTGAGGTTTGTTGTGCCATGCGACTTTGTGGTGGTATTCCTTGGCTCCCGACTGCCAGGATTCCTTTCCCCTCAGAGCTGGAACACTTAGAAATGTTCTGTACATTATACAAGCGTTCTTATAATAAATCTATCACGAGTGTTAGCCAGGGTCACTCCATTTTGTCAAGTTCCTCCATTTTGGTTAATCATCATAATTCCCAAAGTACAGTAATCTGCACTTACAGAATTAAAATCACTCTGGATTCCAGTCCTCCCTGTCCAAGTGACCCCCCCAATGAAGGATGGCACTAGAGATGTTTCTCACCTTCTGAAGTTCTTTTACTCGCCACTTCCTGGTTACCCCTAGCAACGGCAATCATGGACTAAAAAAGGAAATGTTTTCTTTTTCTCCCTGCTCTCTTTCTGTACTCCAGCCTGTAAGCAGACAAGCAAGCTCTGGTTCTTATAGTGAGTAATCTGAAGTAAAGTCACTCCTATCCAGTACACCTGGGAGGAGCAACAAAACACATTCCAAGCAATTCCCTGTTGTTGGGAGCAGAGCGCGAAGGTCCTTGCACCCACAGATCTCCAGAGAAACCTGGAATTGTTAAGTATACAGGACAGTATCTCCAATGGGAAAGATATTAAAAAACAAACAAACAGACGAACAAACCAACCATGTTCTTCCATCCAGGAAGCTGAGAATTGGACGTAACTAACAGTCTGGTGAACTGCATTATCGGTTAAGCCAAGGCATACAAAGCTCCCACAACCAGGACCAGAGGTGGCTAATAGCCCAGATGGCCTCTATATTATCTGTATGACCCAAACCAGACCAGACATTAGGCTTAAGCTAGTACAGGTAACTCTTCTCTAGAGCCCATCTTGGAATAAGTTAGACAGACCCTGAGTTTCAATGTAATTATTCATCTTGTGCGTCAGGGATTGTATTATATTACATAGGAAACCTTTTTTTCCCCCAAAAATACACTGGCCTTTTTTTTTAAAAGTTAAAAATTTCTTAATTTTTTTGTTCCTGGTACCACTACCACAATTTACAGGGCAATATACCTGATGTAATGAAAAGAAAAAGAAAAAGAAAAAGCTACAACAGATAGAAGACCTCAGGAATGTACATCTATCTAACTGACACTACACTGCATTACTCAATAGCTGCACTTTTTGCAAACTGTGGCTATGACAGTCCTGAACAGGAAGGGTTTCCTGTTTAAGCTGCAGTGACTTTTCTGACTGGATCATCGTTCCTTCTGTGGCAGATTTTTACAGTTCCTCTAATGCATTTGGGACGACTGTCTCAGCATAATCTGCAGCTTTCCTGACAACTCCTCGTTCTCTTTCCTGCTATGAACTGTAGCCATTTCTGTTTTATTTTAAAACCTTCTGCTACCACATCCACCACTTCCACCTCCAGATCCACAGCCACCACCATAGGGACTGCCTGAGCTTCTTCCACCAAAACTGCCCCCCTTCATGGGTTCATAATTTGACTGTTCCTGTCCACTACAATTTCCAAAGTTATTATAGTTCTCATCACCACAATAGTTACATCCACCAAAATTTCCTCCTTCATTGTGACCATCATATCCTCCTCCTCCAACACCATATCCACTGCCTTGGTTTCTGCATCCTGGTTTACTACTCCATAACCTTCTTTACAACTGTAACCAGGACCGCCACCATAGTTGCTACTATCACCTCCTAATCCATTATATCCACCATCACCACCTCCATAACTACCTCTGCTGCCACCACTCCACCACCATAGCCTCCTCTTCCACCAAAGTTTCCTCCACGACCAAAGTTTCCTCCATGACCCATAAAGTTGCCAGATCCACCTCCATGACCTTTCTGTGATCCAGCAGACTGCATCTCTTGTTTAGAAAGGGCCTTTTTCACTTCACAATTGTGCCTGTTAATAGTGTGGTATCTCTGAACAACAATTTTATCAACTGTGTCATGATCATCAAAAGTTATGAAAGCAAATCCTCTCTTTTTCCCACTCTGCCTGTCTTCCATAATTTCTATGGTTTTAATCTTGCCATACTTTTCAAAGTAGTCTCTCAGATTATATTCTTCTGTATCCTCTTTAATGCCACCAACAAAAGTTTTCTTCACCGTTAAATGGGCACCTGGCTTTACAGAATCCTCTCTAGAAATAGCTCTCTTTGATTCCACCACATGCCTGTCAACCTTGTGTGGCCAAGCACACATTGCAGCATCTACCTCTTCAACACAAGAGTAGGTCACAAAACCAAAGCCCCTGGAACGTTTTGTTTGGGGATCTCTCATCACCACACAGTCTGTAAGTGTGCCTTATTTCTCAAACTGTTCTCTTAAGCTATCATCTGTGGTTTCAAAGCTCAGACCACCAATAAATAGCTTCCTCAGCTGCTCTGCTTCCTTTGGATCATGGCCCTCCATTTTGAGACCGGACTCACCTCTCCCAACTCAAGTTCAATATGGTCCAAAGTACACTGGCCTTAAATGCATCAGGAATAAACCACCTGGCATTCCACTTCCTAAAGTCTAATCCAGGTTGATTAAAACAATCTGCACACGGTTTGCATTCTTATCTCTCTGAGTGGTTCACTTACCTGTTCACTTACTCGCCATATTTTGAAAAAGCTGAAGTCATAAGACTTGTTCGTCTCATTTTCTTGGAGTGTTTCAACAGCACTCAGAATTCTCCTCGTATGACTCCGTTCCTGAACCATGTTTCAACATCTCCCCGTAGATAGAATAAACAGTGTTTTTGATTTGAGGTATTGTAGATAGATTTAGTTGCCAATAGATGCATGAGTAAATGCAAACTATAAGCATAATAAAAATATATAAACATAATGAATGCTAGAACAGTGAAAGTGTTATGTGTACTACTCTGTCACCAAGGATAGGATCCGAACTATGTCCAGAAATACTGATGTGGTGGTTTGAGTAGGATGAGGAGAATGAGACCAATGCAGGTGTTCAGAGGCACTCACTGCAGGTGCACAGGTCTCCTCACATTGCCAGGAGCGTCTCTGGTGTCATGGGCTCTATGTGTTTCACACAATAACTTCTCCCTTGGTGCATAGGGCCTTAACTTGGCAGTTGGCCAGACTTGACTTCTCTGATGTGGTTCATATCTCAGTTTTTAGCTGGGGGTTTGCCAACTGTCTCCTCTCCTCCTCCTCCCCACCCTCCACTGTCCCTGATGGCCCAAGGGCCTGAGGAGTTGAAGAGAAATCTATGGCGTTTCAGTGGGTCCATCTGCAATGATTAACACACACCCCTTCCCAATTTTCTTCAGACAACTTGGCTTCTAAGTGTCAAATTGTTTAAACCACACAGGCCTATCCAAAGGCAGCTCAATGTTTTTGAGCTCTTGAAACAGGTATCATCTTGAGGCAAATTTTTTAAAAATTAAGAATAAGTTGGGCTGGAGAGATGGCTCAGCAGTTAAGAGCACTGACCGCTCTTCTAAAGGTCCTGAGTTCAAAATCCCAGCAACTACATGGTGGCTCACAACCATCCTTAATGAGATCTGACACCCTCTTCTGATGTGTCTGAAGACAGTTACAGTGTACTTACATTTAATAAATAAATAAATCTTTTAAAAAAAAGTAACTAAAGAAAGTGCAAAATTCTCCCTTTCTTGGTGCTTTCCATTTTTTAATTTTTTAAAAAATAATTGCTGTTTAAATGTTCTATGTGTTCTTTCAGTTATGCCCTGGCCTTAAAG
The DNA here is from genome assembly GCA_036184795.1 of Tokudaia tokunoshimensis. Taxonomy (NCBI): domain Eukaryota; kingdom Metazoa; phylum Chordata; class Mammalia; order Rodentia; family Muridae; genus Tokudaia; species Tokudaia tokunoshimensis. The sequence continues at coordinate 89,926,528 of BTHU01000003.1, read as the reverse complement.
GTAACAAGGGATGCCTGTAATAGGGTCAAAATCCCATTCTTTACAGAAGTTCTTTGTTTGCCACAAGAGGCTGGTTCATTGTCCATTTTTATAGAGATAGGCATTTCCATAAGAACAAAAGTTTGTGTGAGATAAGAACATATTGCAACGCATATTGCATTGAGTGCAGCCCAGAGGAACTTAGAATGTGTATCAATGCAAATGTACAGTACAGCATCTGAGGCCCAGGAGCAAAGTGAGTGACATTCATTTCCCCTAATTCATTAGTATTGAGGATAGCCCTGGGCTTGTATTTTGATGCTAATTCCACTCCTCAGAGGGGCTGCAGATGAGGAGTTGCCTTGTGAACCTTCTCCCCACCTTAGCTTTTCAAATAAAGGCTTGAGCCAATGTAGGTAGGTAGGAAGAAGGGGGAGGAGCTGAGAGTTTAGGGGAGGAGCTATGGGGGAATCCCTATAGAAACATTTTGAATAAGAATTATTTATACTTTTTAATATGTATGAGTGTTTTGCCTATGTATTTGCATGTGAACCACCTGTGTGCCTGGTACCTCTGGAGGTTAAAAGACTCAGATCCTTGGAACTGGAGTTATGGATGGTTGTGCCCTATCACGTAGGTGCTGGAAACCAAATCACCCCAGCAAAAGTCACGACTGAGCCAACTCTCCAGCCCCTGACCAGCCTTTTTTAAAAAAAGAAAAAAGAAAAAAAGCAACCTGGGTTGCTACCAGAAGGCTCAGCCTACATTCAAGGTAGGTCTTCTCACTTAAGACAATTCTTTCAGTAAGGCACCTACTCAGTTGACCCTAATTTTTGAAAAGTTGACATTAAAATCAAGTATAGTTCTTCTAGAAACTATTGTGAGGGTATCTGTATTTAACTCTTCTAGTCTAGAGTGCCGGTCTCCATTTATCTTTGCCTTTTCAAAACACACTATGATTTCAATCCATTTTAATATTAAATATAATGCATCTGTGCTATATCAATAGCTGAGGCTCCTCCAAGCCCAAGTCCTCCCAAAAGATTAGATCCCTAACTGACTTTAACTGGAAAAAAAACAAAGAACAAAAAAGCTGTGGTCTGTGGTTACCCCATGCTTTTAAACACCCAGCAGGAAAGTATAACCAAAAATTAAAGTACTTGTCTCATTTCATCTGTCCGGGTCCCTTTGATTATCCTCCAATGCATACAAGTAAACAAGAGTGGGGACCCTGAGTCTTTCTGTGCTCCCACTTCAACTGGAAACAGCCATAGCTTGTAACTGTCTCCTAAATACATTTAGAGTCAACTACTGAACTAACTCATCCTCTGAAGCTCCACTATTCTCAGCCTTGTGGCTTCCTGCTGACTGCCACTGTTGAACTGGTGTGCTTTTTTGGTCCTTAAATTAAAGGCTTTTTGCTTGGTCTTTTGACTGCCTAATCCAGTATGTACATAGCAGAGGCTAAACTCTTTGAGCCAAGACACCAAGTAAGACATTTCGTTGGCATCCTTCTCCTCCAAAATGTTCAGTATCAGAGATTGCCCCAAGATATTGCCAATGAGAATTCAGCACATGTCCAGCAGGGAAGATCTACAAGAACCACACTGTGCCACTTTCTCCACCGATGTACAGGAAAGCAGTTGGGAATTTTAGTCACTGCCACATTAGTTTGTAAATCTCTCCGTTTTGGTTAATGATGATCATTGAGAGAGGGAGGGGGAGGGAGAAAGGGAGGGAGAGAGAGCAACGACAGGGAGATGATGACAGAGACAGACACAGAAAGAGAAAGTTGGATTTCCAGAACTAAAACATCTTGTTTTTTCTACATTCCTGCCTTCCCTCTCAGGTGACCCCCCAGTAAAGGATCACAATAGATGTTTATCATCAACTGACATTCTTTAACTCCCCCCCCATCCCCGCCCAAGTTACCCCTGGAAATAAATATGAGTCAGAGAGGCAGACAGCCTGGAACTCATCAGGCTGAGACTGCTTTATTGAAACAGTAAGGGATCCCAACCTTCCCATGAGGTGAAGGATGGGCACATTAGAGGGGCTGGAGGACCAGCATTGTTAATCCTGAGATCTGCCTAGGAAAAACAAGCCCCACCTTTGGAGCCAAATTTGAAGCAAGGTTTTAATTAAATACGGACCAGGATGGGCTCTGGTCAGGATCACTCACTCTCTGGAATTCCCAGCTGAGTGGCCTAGAGACACTAAGAACAAACCAATAGGCCACCATATTCTTCCATGAGATGTTTTTATTTTATAAGAACTACAACTCCCAGCATTCTAGGAACTTGCCTGGTCCTTGGGGAGGTGGGTCTTATAGTTTATATGTACACACAAATGTGGGTAGCTACCAAAATGTTAAGGCTATTTTTTTTTTTGTGTGTGTGTGTGGTTTGACTAGAAACAGGGTGGATTGTTTTGGATACTCCATACCCAGGCATTTCTGCAAGTGGCTGGATATGTCAGGTTGGGGCCAAGCAATTCTTTATAGCTAGGGACTATTGTCAGATACCCCGTAACTCAATTTCTCAAGATCTGTAGCTATTACCCAACAATCCCTAGCGATGTCAATCATGGCCTCAAAATGGGAAGTTTTGATCTCTCCTTCCCACCCCACTTTCTGCTCTGTAAGTATCCCAGCGTGCAGGCAGAGAACTGGCTCTGATTCGTTTATCAAAATCCCCTTAAAAGTTTTTCTTCTGAGAAACAAAAACAAAACAAAACCCAGTTCTGTCCTGAAGTTATTTCCTTGTCTGCCTTTTGGTCTCCTTGACCTTACAATAAGGGAATTTTTTTTGTTACAAATGTAAATATTGACTCAATGTTTAGAGATCTTGAACCACAGTTGCTTTTATCTTGATATCTAAGGATTCTTGATTGAATGATACCCTAGACTCAAATAATACGTAAACGAAAAGAGGGTTTTATTCTGCAGAAGCCCAGCTTGCTGGGGTCTCCCATTACCAGAATAGAGAGACACCCAAGTGAGCTCACAGGCCAGTCTTGAAGCACATTAGGGAATTCCAGGGTAGGTGTTGACCTCTATGTTAATCTGTTGGGTTCATCTTTATAAACATTCCATTACCGAGGTGTGGGGGCAGGAAACTTGTTGGGGAGGTCTGGAAACTGCAGCTGACCCATTGTCCTTGCCTCAGGCCCAGGGCATGGCAGCTTCTGAGGCCTGGATTTTCCTGCAATTGCCCAGTTCTAGGAAACAGACTTAGGCACAGTCTCCTTAACTGTCAGTTTGAGGCCTGTAATGGAATCAGCCTAGCCATCTCAGGTAACACTGTTATAATGTTCATTACTTAGAAGTATTTCGAATTCCAGTCAAGTATTTAGATGTACACTGTCTCTCTAAGATGCTTGTTTTTAGAAGATCAGTAGCTCTTGTAAACACTGTAAGGCTTTTTCAGACTCAGTTTCTAAAAGAAACAGTTGAAGGCCCCAGACCAACATTATTCTGCCAGGAAAGAAACTCTTTCTTTCTATCTTTTTTTTTTTTTTTTTTTGTTTCTCGAGACAGGGTTTCTCTGCATAGTCCTGGCTGTCCTGGAACTTACTCTGTAGACCAGGTTGGCCTCGAACTCAGAAATTCGCCTGCCTCTGCCTCCCAAGTGCTAGGATTAAAGGCGTGAGCCACCACCGCCCGGCCAGGAAAGAAACTCAAAATTAAAATTTCAATTAGTTAATATTTTATTTAGGTCTGACTTAGTCAAAGTCTTATATAGCTGTTTTTCTTCACTCTCAAATTCTTAAACTATCTGCATTTTAGTTCATCACTTTTTTCAAAAGAAAAGGAGGCATCAATTTCTATATATTAATGTAGTCCAAAATATTATCCCTAAACACACACACACACATACATACACACACACACACACACACACACACACACACACACACACACACACTAAATTAGGCATGGTGGAAAAAAAAGTAGTTAGCATGGTAAATTCAAAAAGAAATGCAAAAACATAGGAGCCAAAGCTTATTACTAAGCTATTCTCAGGAACTCTAAGTTTACCTCATGCTGCCTTTGAACACACCATAAATTCACAGATTATTCACATAGAACAACAAGATAGGACAAATTTACTATTTCCTGTGGTTATACAAATCACAAAAGAGAAATCCTTTATGGCTTTGTTTGTTTTTCCCAATGGCTCGATGGAACCCCAATGTCTCAACAACAACAACAGATATACACATTTCACCCTCCCTATAAGGAAGATTACCACATTGTTCAACAGAGCTCCCAATTTACTTAGAAGGGTTTCCAAATTGGCAAAATTCTGTCCTATAAATAGCATCAAATGCCAAGTACTTGAATGGAAACAACTCAGAAGAACTTCCAGAGACAAAGCCAGTTACTAAATGGCAGTGACCAAAATAATTGAAAAGAATTAAAAAAGTTCTAAAGAGCTCCAAGCCAATGAAGACAGCCCCAAGATACACAGGGAAAGACTCACAGAAAGGCCAGACATTTTTCAGGGTGGAAAACAAGAGTCCAAGTATGTGTTTTGCTGTTTCATCAAACTGAGCTACAAAACACTGGATTCCCACTGAAGTTGGGGAAATTAGAAAATTCTTTGGGGCTGGAGAGTGGCTCAGGGTCAAGGACACTTGGTAGCTCTCCCAGAGAACTTGTGTTTGGTTCCCAGCTCCCACACTGGGTGACTTACAACCACCTGTAACTCCAGGTAGAGACTGAGGGATGCTGGGAGAACCTGGAGGTCAGGTCTGCTTTGGTATGTAAAATATGTACTTCAGTCTCTTGTCCTGGGATTTGAAACCAAACACTCAGTATAATTTGGATTTTAAAATTCTAGTTTTTAAATGGGCAAATGGTTATCTTAGATCTTCCACATGGAGCCTCATTTCTGCATACATCTACTTGAATTCCAAACTTTTAGAACTTCATAACAAATCTTCCATTAAGAAAAATAATAAGTGTGTCCAATCAATTGGATTACTATTTTTACTATTATTATTTAAAATGTTCAGCTGCAACAAATGAAAGAAACCTCAGGGAGGCTCTATGAAATATTCATGGTTCTGAGTAACTTAAAGTAACTTTAACTTCTGTTGACTCTTATTAGAAATATGTAAAGATTTGGATTGACTCTATTTAATCCAACAACCACAAAATCAACTTCAGTGACTACATTCATAATGCTTTATACCTTAAGAGCTCATGGTTATTGACTAAATGAATATTAACAGTGTGTTATAGTGTACAGTTAGCTTAAATTTTAAAAGAAATAATAAACAAGGGGTGAGACTTGTGATGGCTATTATTGGTGGTCAATTTGACTGTATTTGGCGTTATCAAAAATCTAAACAGCTGGATAAACCTGTGAAGGAGGTTTTATTATTATTATTATTATTAATTAAATCATTTGAAGTGGAAAGTCCCACTTTTAATCAGGATCATTTGAGGAGAGATGATGAATCTGGGCCACACCTTCTAGTGGCAGCTGATACAAAGGACATGGAAGAAGGAAGCTTGTTCTTTGCCTGTTTGCTCTCAGAGGGCAAGTCCATTCCTTCGCTGGCTTTAGAGACTACTTCTTTGGCATTCTGGCATATACTGGAGACCAGTTGAGATATCCAGCCTTGAGGACTGAACAACTACTAGGTTCTTGAACCTTTCATGAGTAGATAGCCATTGTTGGATTGTTGGATTCGCTGTACCACAATCTGTGTTCTCTCTCTGTCTCTCTGTTTCTGTCTCTGTCTCTGTCTCTGTCTCTCTCTCTGTCTCTCTGTCTCTGTCTCTGTCTCTGTCTCTGTCTCTCTCTCTCTCTCTCTGTGTGTGTGTGTGTGTGTGTGTGTGTGTGTGTGTGTGTGTGTGCTCATAGGATAGGTTTATTCTTCTCTAGGTGGTAGAGTCCTCACTTAGCATGCACAAAGCCATGCATCCCATCAAAAGCAATACATAAACCTATCCTGGTGGCATATGTCTATAATGCCAGCATGTGGGAGGAGGAAACAGGGGTATATGAAATTTAAGGCCCACTGTGAACTCAACTTTGATGAATGCACCAGTCAGCCTTGTCTCCATGTGTGAATGGAGGAAATAACCACTGGGTCTGCATGGGGGGTGGATTCACAGGGACAGACTGTGAGACCTTGATGCCTCTTTGTTGGTCAAAGCCTTGTCACAATGATGCAACATGTGAAGACACTGTTGACAGCTATATTTGTCAGCGTTGGCCTGGATACCCAGGTGCCCTCTATGAAACGAACAATCTGGGTGATGTGTGTGTGTGTGTGTGTGTGTGTGTGTGTGTGTGTGTGTGTGTGCTGAGCTGTCCTCAGAAGACCTACACGGACAAATTGCTGGCCTGCCTTCCTCCACCTTAGAGCCTCAGGCTATGTTTGTATCTGTCAGCCTGGATCGTAGACAGGAGCCAAGAATAACTGTTCTCTGAGAGACTCCACCTGTAGTAATTAACATTAATTGGGGATTTCTACTGTACCTTAAATCATTGAATTCCCAAATAAAAGGTACAAAACCTTTGTAACAAGCCTTAAAGCACTAGAGCTGGGCAGATATTGACCCTCTACATTCTTTTGTCTACTCCTCTATCAATAACCCTGAGATATAACTTGCCATGTTTTGCCTGGGCCACTCCTATTCCAATTGGCCTGTCTTCATGGCCATGTTCTCAGGATTCACCTCCCCATGGCATCTTTTCCCTTCTTTCCTCTCTCCTCTCTTTTCCTGGTCTCTCCTCAGACCCAAGGCCTGGGAACCGAACCCCTGCCTATGTCTCTCATGCCCAGTTACAGCTTGTCAGGATCTTTATTGACCAATCAAGGATAACTTGGGAGGAAAGTTTACATAGCATCATCACCTGGTGTATATGAGGATCTCCTTGTCTTTGAGGATCATCTCATCAGGGTTGGGGAGTCAAACAGAACCTGGTATTTAACATTATAATACATAGACCAAAGCACAACATCTAGGGGGCAGTATTTAGCATTACAATATACACACCAAACTATAACATCTACCTAGCAGCTGTCCAAAAGAGATGCAGAGACCCTCAGCCAAACAATAGACCAAGCTTGGAAACTCCTGTAGCAGAGTTAGGGGAAGGATTGAGGAACCCAGAGGGGACAGAGATTCCACAAGAAAACCAACAGCCAAGAGTCAACTAACTTGAACACTTGAAGGCTCCCAGAGATTGAACCACTAACCAAAAGGGCATAAATGGCTGCACCTAGGTCCCCTGTATATATGTAGCAGATGTGCAGTTTGGTCTTCATGTGGTTCCCCCAATAACTGGAGCAGGGGCTGCCCCTGAATCTATTGCCTGCCTGTGGATCCCACTCCCCTAATTGGGCTGTCTTGCCTGGACTCAGTTGGAGAGAACATGCTATGCATAGGCCTGCAGTGACTTGAAGTGCCAGGGTGGGTTTGTTTCCCCAAAGGACCTTCCCATTCTCAGAGGTGAAGGGGAAAGGGAATGTGGGAAGGGATTGTGTGAGGAGGGAACTGAGATGGGGGAGGGGGTGCTGTGATTGGGATATAAAGTGAAGCAAATAAATTAGTTAATTAATTAATAATAATTTAAAAAGACATTCCCAGTACATAGTAGACTAGAAGCCAACTTGAACTATACGAAACTCTGACTCTAAAATAAATGCAAATTAAATTTTATGATAAATGTATTTCACAGAAACACCTGCCTGCCAGATATTCCCAACAACTTACTTCAGTATTCTTTTTGTAGAATATGTTGTATATATTATTTGGTTATTTCATACATATACACAATGCATCTGGATCATACAAGCAATGTCTTCCTCATGTGCCTCCCAGACACTTCCTCCCAAGTCCATTTTCCATGTTCATGTCATCTTTTGTTCCCTGTTTTCTGCCTGCTGGAATGTTGACTGATCTTGTTGACTTGACTTTGGCATATAACCATCCTGTAGTGAGTTTGTGAGTACAAAGTTCACACCATGTCCAGAAGATAGCATTTCATAACATGCTTCTTCATTTTTTAGCTCTTATTTTCCTTCTGCTCGCCTTGCCTTGATGTTCCCTTAGGTACAGGGATAGAAAGAGGGCGGAGCACTCAACAGTCACGTATTCTTGTCACTTTAACCCATTATATGTCTTCTGCAGTGCTGGCCACTGCAGAGAGAGACTTCCCTAGCTAAGCTGAAGGAAGCACTAATCCATGCATATTAACAACAATTATTTCAGAAGCATTTTGACACATCCATTTAGCAAAACAACAGAAATAGTGTTCCTGCCCCCATCCCCACCAGTGCAACAAGTCCTTAGGGCCTACGCCGTCTTGAGCCATGGGCTTTTAACCTGGCTTACAATATAGTAGGAATTCTTTCCTATGGAGGAGGCATCAGATCCATTTAAAACCTTACACCAGTGGATGCATCTTGTCTGACAAGTCAGTATTGTAGCATTCAGGGTCCAGCAGTTGGATCAATGTGTTTTAAATGTGCCTGGGTTTATGACTTTGTTCTATTAATATAAAAAAAAACACATTCAACTTTTGCTGTATTGGAGTGTAGTATTAAGGGAAAACTAAATCTGCGTTTCCCAGATTATGGTCATTCATAGTTGGTTCCAGAATAATCTCTCTCCCTTTGAGGACAGAGCTGTGTGTCTATACCATGCATCGTCCCATCAGAAGATGATAGGATAGATAGGGTCATTTTCACATGCTAGAGTACACATCTGTATGACAGAGTATGAAAAGGAATCTGCACATAAATAGTGTCATCAGCTTGCACATCCTTACTACCAATGGTTTATTTGTTCTGAGTTAACTTTCAATGTAGATGACACATTGGGAACATTACAAGACTCAGAGGTTTCCCTCCTTCCACTACGTGCATACCAGGAATCAAACTCAATCAGATTCCATCATCATCATCATCATCATCAGACTTGACTGCAAGATGCCTTTAGGTGCCGAGCCTTCCTGCTACCCCTGGGATATGGTGCTTTAAAAGTGCCATGCAGTTTAATGTGAGATAAGTCTCCATTAAATATTTTAATTTCTTTCTAAATTTATAAAATTTTTTAATGTTATTTAGCCATTTGTACTTATGTAGTAATTATAATACTAATCAATACAGATGTATAAAACCTTAAAGTCTTATATATGCAGAGTTTAATATATATAATATTGTTGCACAGAAATGTGAGACATTGATAATAATGGACATTTAATCATATAATAAAACATATTAGAATTAAGCTTGGCTGTGGAAGTAGAATGCAAATATAAGTTCAAGGAGAAGGAAGCTATATAAAACTTTCAAATGTTAAACGTCTGCTGGTGTTTTTAGCAGATGCTGGTAGCTTTCAAATAACTATTATGTTGTTTATATTTAATTCCTCTAAAACAATGACTTTTTAATCTAAAGTCTCAGTAGTTATTGCACATCAAAAATTACAGTAACCTGAAATTATGTTGAAATTTTTAGTTAACCTAAAATTGTATAATGTATTTTGAAAGTTCTTCTGGAGATTCATGGGCAAAGAAATTTGAAGACTAAAAAAATAAATTGTTGGGTTTGAGGTGGAAGCTGAAAAAACTCACCAGATGCTTAAAAATGAAAGCTTTATTTTCTGAGCACTCAGGGAGGCGACCAGTATGGGATCTGAACCGGGTCCCCAAAGGAAGATTGTACAACATTTTCATAGGATGGGAACACAAAGCAGGGGGATCGGAGTAGGCTGCTGCACCTGTGAATTAGTTAAAGCGCTTTGGGTCCTGGCAGGTCATGGGAGTACTGCACCCTCCTACGAGCTCTCTGGATTCGCAAATGAAACACACACACACACACACACACACACACACACACACACACACGAGTGCGCACACACACACGTGCACACACACACAGATGCACACACACAGATGCACACACACACAGACACACACACACAGACACACACGCACACACACAGATGCACACACACACACACAGATGCACACACACACACACGCGCGTGCGCACACACACACAGATGCACACACACAGATGCACACACACAGACACACACACACACACACACACACACACACACACACACACATGCACACACAGACACCACGCCAGCCAATTTTGATATGCCTTGACTAGCTTAATGGTTGGGTACTTCCAAACCTCCTCAAGGCTAGCACGCACCCCTCCCTCTGGTATCCCTGGCTTAACACCTTTTAAATTTTGTATTTCATTTCTGCTACCCCGTTACCTTCTGGGGATCGCCCCTCCCATGCCCCACCCCTCATAGGGCTGCATTCCCATTCCATCCTACATTGCTGGATGGTTTCTCTCCTGTGGTGCATGCCTTTAATCCCAGTACTTGGGAGGCAGAGGCAGGTGGATTTCTGAGTTCAAGGCCAGCCTGGTCTATAGAGTGAGTTTCAGGACAGCCTGGGCAATACAGAGAAACCCTGTCTCAAAATCCCCCCTCCCAAAAAAAATTTCATCCCTCTGCCTCAGAGTCATGGTGATTCTCCCCTCTTCTTCCCTTCTCTCTGCATCCCTTGCTGTGCTATCTAAAAGTCCCACCTCCATCTTTTTGTTCAGCCATTGGCTATACAGCAATTCTTTATTATTAATCAAAGCCAGCTGGGAGCAGAGACCCTCAGGTCTGGAAGCTTGGCTTGGATGCCTAATTAAGACACAACTTTAGAACCAATTCCCAACGGGCTGTTGCATTGACCAATCATATTTTGACACAATGGGTTAAACAAGGAAGTTAAAACTAGTGACGGGGTCACCTGTTTTTCAGTCAGGTCCCCTTCTGAACTCTGGTCCAGAATTTTAGAATGATAAAGGAAAACTGGAGTAGGCAAGCTGTACATAGTCAATTAAGTCAAGACAAGCAACATACTTATGACTTGTGTGCCTTAGTTTAGATAATGGGATAACAGCATCTCCCTTTACACCCCTTACTGGTTAACAGGCAAACATGAGACATCTGAAAAAGCAGGAAGGGAGTTGGGTTCCAGGACCTGGGAACATGAACTCAGTTTTGATCCTGCCAGCAAGGTGCAACCCATTCCTCAGATGGCTAAACTCAGGAAACTACCTCCTAACAAAAATAAAGATATTTGTTGAAATGATATGAACTGTGTTTAAAGGGAGAGTGAGTGTAGCTAGCTATTCAATGTTGTTGCATGGGGCAAAGAGGCCAAGCAGAAGTTTGAAGAATGAGAAATACACAACCCAGAAGTTGAGTCCATCACTTCTCTTCTACTTCCTGTATACTCAGCTTAGTTCCATAAACAGTTAGAAGGGAACAGGAACTGTGAATGTCGTGAAAGGGAGAATGTGTTGGAGTCAATGCAGCAGAGCTCAACAGACGTGAGATAACTAAATTAAACTTTATCTCTCTACCGTTCTTATTTATCTATCATCTATCTTTACCTGTCTGTATCTATCTGCTGATAGTTAGATTGCTATTAAATACATTGTAATTAAATAAACTCCTCTTTGGAGGCAATACTAAAAACAGCAGAGTGGCGTACAGGTCATTCAGTAGGTATGATATTGGTGCTGGCAGAAGTCCATGGCATACATTTCTGTGATGGTCCCTTGCATGATGAAAGGCATCTTATAAGAAAGACTAGTGACATAGCTACCTGTTAGCTATGGTGCCTGATGCGATGATGCCACCCTGTGTAGGGTTGGCCATTCTGTGAAAATGTAGGTACTCAACCACGGTCGAGTTGGTGTTTGGGAGAGAAAACTCTATGTGAGATTAGAGATGCAGCTGCTGGTGCTTTGCATCCTAGAGAACTGAGGACACACTGAGCAGCTTGAGGGAAAAGATGGCTGACTTCCACAGAAACAGTCTCTTGTACACGTGGCTGTTAACAGCCTCCCCTCTCCCATTTGGCAAATCACTTGACCTTGCACAAAGATCAAAATTAGTAGTAGAAGTTGAAAAGGATAGATCTTAGGCTAGGTAGTTGGCCTATTGGGCAAGAGTGCTTGCTACACAAACATGAAGACTTGAGTTCGAATCCCTTGTACCTTTGTAAAAAACAAAAAGGTCACAAGTACCTGTGATCCCAGTGCTGAGAAGTAGAAACAGGGAGGCCACTGGGGCTTGCTGCCTCTAGCTTCAGGTTCAGCGAGAGACTATAACTCAACAGAATGAGGCAGAAAGTGAGAGCAAGACTCCCAGTATTAACTGGTTTCCACAGGGACTCATGCATATACACACGAGTACGGGAAGCACATGTGCACACACATACACATATACAGATGTACAATAAAATACTTAAAAGTTTGTTCTCCAGTCATTATTATGTGACTGTTCTAAGTTGAAACACCTCCTCTTGGAAGTAGGAGGGAGTCTTGTAAGATACACAGTCGAGGAAGCAAGGCTTAGGAAACTCAGAAAGTCCCAATACACACAAGACTCCTTCCTAAAGTTATACAAGAAGCAAACAATATCTATGAAGGGAAGACCCTTCAGTGGGCCTATACATTGGGTAGGGACCTCCAGCATGCAAGCTTTCTTGAGCTATCATCCATGTTAGCATATGCTCATTGGTGATACATCTGTGTTTGCATCAGGTATAACCCTGTAAATGATCCATACATCTATAGGCTCACCAAGCTGGACTTGGATGGAGTTGTTTCCATGGTCTGTCTTTGGTGTCTTATCTGGAATGAATAAGTCATTCATATCTCCCCCAGGAAAAGTCAGTCACACGATAGTAGTTTAAACATACTTTTGATCAGTTCTTAGCCATCCGGATCCTTTTCCTGCTACTACATTTATAATGAATCTAGTTGAAGCATTGACCCGAAGTATCATGAGTTCTAAATGAGAAGTATCACACACTCCAGTTACTCAGAACACATTCTTCTGACCACATTTGGTATCCTGAGAGTCCACAAGCAAGGAGAGAATGGGCTGGCAAATGAGGGCAGTGTTGGGACCCAGATCCCACTGCCCTGAGTGACCCCACTGGTGCTTCAACTTGGCGCCTCAGGAATCAGTGGGCTTGATCTGACCTGCTTCAGTTTTCGGAACTGGTTGAGACTACATAAAAATCTCTCAGACAAGAATGCTGATAGCAAAGATTCAAAGAGACTGAAGAGTACCAGGGCATTATTCTTTTGTTTATTTACTTTTTAAAGCCCCTGAAACTTACCCCTATTGTTCTTCATAAATTATGTCTCTCCATATGTGTATATATGTAATCTCCTTCTGGAAGGCAATATAGTTTCTTAATTTCCTCATTTTCCCCATCAAAGGTGAATGGTGTCGAGAAGAGCTAACACATTCTAGTTTTTAAAAAATTCATTATGTGTGTGTGTGTGTGTGTGTGTGTGTGTGTGTGTGTGTGTGTGTGTGTGTTGTGCATGTGCTGTAGAACACTTGCAGAATTCAGAGGATAATTTTTCAGGAGTCAGTCCTCTCCTTCCATGAAGTCTCAAACCTAGGTCCTCACATGTGACAGGAAGTGCCTTTACCCACTGAGCTGTCTCACCAGCCCTTAACATTTCCTATTTATTTGGTCCGAATGGTCTGAATTCTGCATTTCAATGTACTGTACACAACTAATTGAGAAAATGCCCATGTGAAAAATAAAGTTGAGGGACAGAGAGATGGCTCCGAGGAGCAGAAGTGCTTATTCTGCAAACCTGACAACCCGAACTTGAGCCACCAAACCCCTCGTGGAAGAGAGAGAAATGAAAACTAAAGTAACACTGAAAGAGGAAAGAATAGAAAACAGAGAAAAATGGTCGTTCACAGAAGCAATAAAGCGGTCATCTAACCTTTTCTCATTGTGGTGAATGGCAGTCACTGCCCAGGCTTTGTGCCAGTTTTGTGCTCTTCACATCCAAAAAGGTCATCGTTGTAGGAATGTATTCTTAACTTCGGCCTCTGGTAATAGCCTCTATGATGTATGGAAACTCAGCTTCACATTTAAACTATTTCTAGTTTCAGCACTGATGAGTTTGTAATTTATTCTAGTCCAGAAAAGGTTTTAAAATGGACTGTCTCCATCATGGCCACCTTTTTCCATGAGTCAATTCTCATCTGGTATCCAAGTCTGGTTGTAGCAGAAGCTCTACACTGACCCATATAAAATCACCCTGACAGAAATCTGTTGGAGGTTGGTCCTGTGCTGCTGTGTCTTCAAATGCTAAATAGTGGCTCCCAAGATCTGCTTGCCTCCAGATGAGCAAATTCTCCAGTGTACCAGTCTTTGTTTTGTAAACCTTGCTCCCCAATTTAAAGTTAATTGGTTAATAAAAGGCTAGAGGCTGTGATTGGGCAGTAGAGAGAGAAAGGATCCAGTGAATGGTCTTGGGAGAGACAGAGGAAAAGGAAAGAGGAAGTGAAGAGAGGAGATGGACCATGAGCACAGTGGACCCTGAGGACAGGTGGATGGAGCAGGGGTAACCTGGGCAAGACTCAAACAGCAAGTAACAAGGGACATATGGCTGGGGTGTAAGTTAGAGTAGTTTATACCCTGCCCAATCTAGCCTTATAGCTTGCAAATAAAATACCAGAATTCTGGGTCTTTTATGCCGGCTAGCTAGAATCTATAATTCATCTTACAGAATCCCATACATCTTAATCAAATCTCCTGTGACTGAGGAGATTTGATTTGTACTGAGGTCCACAGGTTTTGACTGGTAAATATTTTATATGTAGCCTTTTAGTAATACCGTTCATTTCATCAATCAATGCAAGTTGACCCCAAGATTACTGAAAATTTGGAAAAAGATATAAAATATTGAATTATTCATTTTTAATAGCCAAGGCAATACATGTTTATTGCTCTGGAGAGATGACTCTTGTTTTTTTTTTTTTTAATAGAATTTATATCAGAGATTTCAGAATAATACAAAAAGTATTGTCTTCTTGCAGATGTGTTGAACTCAGTTGGGACAACTTGTCAGTTGTTATATATATAGGAAGCACTGATGTCCTATATTCAGGGGTTTGGCCCCAGCTTGGCTCAGGGAAATTCTCCTCAAGTTGGCATTTTTTAATTGTTCAATCTCATAAAAACACTTAATGAACAAAGAACAATGCAAAATGTATTCATAGAGATCTCTTCGATGCAGAAGATGACAATTCTATATCCATTTACTTAGGTAAAGGACACTGGTACACAGAAGGCTCACAGAGCATCTGGCCGGAAAATGATCAGGCATCTTTGGCTGGAAAGAAACAGATACCATTTTGTTGCTGTTTTTTGAAATGATCTCTCTCTGTGGTGAGTGAGAGGCTGGCCTGGAATCCACTACATAACCCAAGCTGGCCTACCATATATGGCTACATGTATGGTAGAAGGAAGGAGAGAACCCCTCCACACACGCACTGTGATACACATACATATGTATACACACACACACATACACACAGAGTAAATGTAAGAAAAAAAAATAAGTAGAAAGTTAAAAACAGAACTAGAAACAGCACACTGAGACAACACATCGTTCTGTTTACTTTCTCAGAACTCAAGGCTCTGTCTTTTTCTTTGATTTTGCAAATAAGAAAATGTTTGTGTTAGCTTCCCTCAGTCATGATTAGTTTCCAGTTCACAAAGTAGAAACTCCTTTGTGATTACAAACAGGTAAAGGAAAGCTTGTGCACAAACCAGGGGCTGAGGTGACAGACATTCTTTCAAATAAAAAATTGTCTTGGAGCGATTGAAGGGCGCTTTTCCCTGCAGTGTTAACTAGTATACATCTGAGAACACAGCATGAGCCCAGAGTGTGCGAATGAGACACTACCCCCAACCCACCACTACCCCCAACCCACGTTCTCAGGCTTCAGACTACTTAGTCCCCCATTGATGAAGCTAGTCGGGTAGGTGTGGGAGGTCTCCTTAGAGGAGGCATGGGTGGCGTGGGTGTTGGGTGCTCAGCTTCGAGGTTTCAAAAGACTTATGCCATTTTGAGTTAGCGTTGATTCCTGCCTGTGATTTGCTGATAACTTCTGGGTTACTCCAGCCACCTGGAGGCTGCTACCTTGGCTCCACTATCATGCACTATTATCCCCCTAGGAACCTTAAGCCAAGCAAACCCTTTCTTCTATAAGTTGTCTGAGTCATGGTGTTTTGTCTCAGCAGCAGAGAAATAACTAAGACAGAGTTTATACTGTTTCCGAGCATTCCACCAGCGTCTGTCCAGCTCGTTGCCCATCTATGTGGGGATGAGTGAATGCAGATAAGAGAAGTCAACCCACATTTCCTGTATGAAGGTTTGCCTGGGGGTTGGGTCTAGCCTGATGCTTATTCTTAGAAACAATGAATCATGGCCATGTGGGAAATGGAACAGTTCATATCATTTTATCAGCTGATTTTTAGTTAAACTAAATATATACTTTTAGACAATTGTATTTGAGATACATGCATAGAGGTTTTAGATGAATTGAGCTGTTTGCTCTCTGGAATGCTCTCTATCTGCTGTGCACAAGGTCTCTTTTCAGCACATATTATGTAAGTGTATTCTTAAGGAAACTGAAACAATACAGAGAAGCATATATACAGCATGTGGCTTCAACATACAATAGTGTTCTTCATTGGTGATATTTGTCCATGCGCCATGAGTGGCTGCCCAAGATAATTCCGGTCACTGAAGTTCAAATTTAAGTTAATTGGGAGGGGCCCCTGGAAAGCTAGTTCTTCCCTGACAAAAAGACACACCAACCATTTTTTATTAGATATTTTCTTTATTTACATTTCAAATGTTATCCCCTTTCCCACCCCCTTGAATCTCCCTATGCCATCCCCTTTCCCCCTGCTTCTATGAGGGTGTTCCCCCACCCACTCCCGTCTCTCCAGTCACACAACTCCAAAGTTTGAGGATCCTTGCTTATGCAAGTGCACATATAAAAACCCCAAGCCCCTGGACCCAGGGATCACATTCCTAACCTGTGCAGTGGGAAAGGCTGACTCGTGAATAAAGGGGTCTGACTCATGAATAAAGGCTCTCTTTATTATTACATTGGACTTGTAATACCTGGCATTCTTCTGGGGTTCTCGAGAACTGGGTATAACAATGTGGTCTGTGAATTATATCTCGGGTATTCCGAGCTTTTGGGTTAATATTCATTTATCAGTGAGTGTCCATACCATTTATCAGTTGTATGAACAACATACCATGAGTGTTCTTTTGTGACTGGGTTATCTCACTCAGGATGATATTTTCTAGTTCCATCCATTTGCCTAAGAATTTCATGAATTCATTGTTTTTAATAGCTGAGTAGTACTCCACTGTGTAAATATAACACATTTTTTTGTATCGATGCCTCTGTTGAATGACATCTGGGTTCTTTCCAGTTTCTGACTGTTATAGATAAGGCTGCTATGAACATAGTAGAGCATTTGTTCTTGTTATATGTGGGAGCATCTTCTGGCTATATACCCAGGAGTGGTATAGCTGGGCCCTGAGGTAATACTATGTCCAATTTTCTGAGGAACCACCAGACTGATTTCCAGAGTGCTTGAACCAGCTTGCAATACCACCAACAATGGAGGAGTGTTCCTCTTTCTCCACATCCTCACTAGCATCTGCTATCACCTGAGTTTTTGATCTTAGCCATTCTGACTGGTGTGAAGTGGAATCTCAGGGTTGTTTTGATTTGAATTTCCCTGATGACTAAGAATGTTGAACATTTCTTTAGGTGCTTCTTGGTCATTCAAGTTTCCTCAGTTGAGAATTCTGTTTAAAGTCTAACTTCTTGAAATATATATGTACACACACACACACACACACATTGGATATTAGCCCACTATCAGATTTGAGATTGGTAAAGATCTTTTCCCAATCTCTTGGTTACTGTTTTGTATTGGTGACAGTGTCCTTTACCTTACAGAAGTTTTGCAATTTTATGAGGTCCCATTTGTCGGTTCTTGTTCTTAGAGCATAAGCCATTGGTGCTCTGTTCAGGAACTTTTCCCCTGTGCCCATGTATTTGAGACTTTTCCCCCACTTTCTCTTCTGTTAGATTCAGTGTATCTGGTTTTATGTGGATGTCCTTGATCCACTTGGACTTGAGCTTTGTACAGGGAGACAAGAATGGATCAATTTGCATTATTCTATGTGATGACCGCCAGTTGAACCAGCACCATTTATTGAAAAGGCTATCTTTTTTCCACTGGATGGTTTCAGCTCCTTTGTCAAAGATCAAGTGACTATAGGTGTGTGGGTTCATTTCTGGGTCTTCAATTCTATTCCATTGATCTACCTGCCTGTCACTGTACCAATAACATGCAGGGTTTTTTTTTTTTATCACTATTTCTCTGTAGTACTGTTTGAGGTGTGGGATACTGATTACCCCCAGAAGTTATTTTATTGTTAAGAATAGTTTTCACTTTTCTGGGTTTTCTGTTATTCCAGATGAATTTGGAATTGGCTGTTTCTAACTCTATGAAGAACTGAGTTGGATTTTTGATGGGGATTGCATTGAATCTTTAAATTGCTTTCGTCAAGATGGCCATTTTTACTATATTAATCCTGCCAATCCATGAGCATGGGAGATCTTTCCATCTTCTGAGATCTTCTTCAATTTCTTTCTTCAGAGCCTTGAAGTTCTTGTCACACAGATCTTTCACTTGCTTGGATAGAGTCACAGCAAGGTATTTTATATTATTTGTGATTATTGTGAAGGGTGTCATTTCCCTAATTTCTTTCTCAGTCTGTTTATCCTTTGAGTAGAAGAAGGCTACTGATTTTTTTTGAGTTAACTTTCTATCCAGCCACTTTGCTGAAGTTGTTTATCAGGTTTAGGAATTCTCTGGTGGAATTTTTGGGGTCACTTAAGTACACTATCATATCATCTGCAAATAGATGACTCCTTCTATTTGATAGATAGTCAATAGATTGACTTCTTCCTTTCCAATTTGTATCCCTTTGACCTCCATTTGCTGTCTAATTGCTCTGGCTAGGACTTTGAGTACTATATTGAATAGGTACGGAGAGAGTGGGCAGCCTTGTCTAGACCCTGATTTTAGTGAGATTGCTTCAAGTTTCTCTCCATTTAGTTTGATGTTGGCTAGTGGTTTGCTATATATTGCTTTTACTATGTTTAGGTATGGGACTTGAATTCCTAATCTTTCTAAGACCTTTAGCATGAAGGGATGTTGAATTTTGTCAAATGCTTTCTCATTGTCTAATGAGATGATCATGTGATTTTTTTTCTTTGAGTTTGTTTATATAGTGGATAACGTTGATGATTTCCTTATATTCAGCCATCCCTGCTTCCCTGGGATGAAGCCTACTTGATCATAAGGGAGGATCATTTTGATGTGTTTTGGATTCGGTTTTCGGGAATTTTATTGAGTATTTTGCGTAGATATTTATAAGAGAAATTGGTCTGAAGTTCTCTTTCTTTGTTGGGTCTTTGTGTGGTTTAAGTATTAACATAATTGTGGCTTCATAGAATGAATTGGGTGGTGTTCCTTTGTAGCTGTCCAGCAGCCATGGAGAACTGGGTATACCTGAAAGGATGCTGAAAATGAAAAAGGGCGGGCAAGAGAAGGATGAAGCCAAGACAAAGGTTTCTGATCAAGGCTCAAAGGTTAACTTTCAGCTCTGCATTTATATAGGGAATACCCACAGACCCATCCTTTATTTCAGCTGGATTATGTTGCAAAGCAAGCCCAGCAGGCATTCTGTTCTTGTAGGAAATTGCAGGTACAGCCATCTAGACCAGCTAGGTCTTTGGAAGACCACTATTGCAAGCAATTAAGGTCTTATGTAGCCTGCTCAAGGCTGGGGGAAGGGCACATTCCTTCTGTTTCTATTTTGTGGAATAGTTTGAAGAGTATTGGTATTAGGTCTTCTTTGTAGGTATGATAGAATTATGCACTTAAGCCATCTGGTTCTGGGCTGTTTCTTGGTTGGGAGACTTTTAATGACTGCTTCTATTTCTTTAGGGGTTATGGAACTGTTTAGATGGTTTATCTGATCCTGATTTGACTTTGGTACCTGGTATCTGTCTAGAAAATTGTCCATTTTGTTCAGATTTTCCAGTTTTGTTGAGTATAGGCTTTTATAGTAGGATCTGATGATTTTTTTAAATTCTCTTGGTTTCTGTTGTTATTTTTCATTTTCATTTCTGATTTTGTTAATTTGGATACTGTCTCTTTGCCCTTTGGCTAGTCTGGGCAAGGGTTTAACTATCATGTTGATTTTCTCAAAGAACCAGCTCCTGGTTTGGTTGATTCCTTGTATAGTTCTTTTTGCTTCGATTTGGTTGATTTTAGCCCTGTGTTTGATTATTTCCTGCCTTCTACTCCACTTAGATGTATTTGCTTCTTTTTTATTCTAGAATTTTCAGGTGTGTTGTCAAGCTGCTATTGCGTGGTCTCTCTTATTTTGTTTTGGAGGCACTCAGAGCTATGCGTTTTCCTCTCAGCACTGTTTTCATTGTGTCTCAAAAGTTTGGGTATGTTGTGCCTTCATTTTCATTAAATTCTAAAAAGTCTTTAATTTCTTTCTTTATTTCTTCCTTGACCAAGTTATCATTGAGTAGAGCATTGTTCAGCTTCTATGGGTATGTGGGTTTTCTGTTTTTGTTGCTATTGAAACTAGCCTTAGTCCATGGTAATCTGATAGGATGCATGGGATTATTTCAATCTTTTTGTATTTGTTCCGGCCTGTTTTGTGACCAATTATATGATCGATTTTGGAGAAGGTACCATGAGGTACTGAGAAGAAGGTATATTCTTTTGTTTTAGAATGAAATGTTCTATAGGTATCTGTTAAATCCATTTGGTTCATAACTTCTGTTAGTTTCACTGTGTCTCTGTTTAGTTTATGTTTCCATGATCTGTCCATTGATGAGAGTGGGGTGTTGAAGTCTCTGACTATTACTGTGTGAGGTACAATGTGTTCTTTGAGCTTTAGTAACATTTCATTTATGAATGTGGGTGTCCTTGCATTTGGAGCATAGATGTTCAGAATTGAGAGTTCATCTTGGTAGATTTTTTTCTTTGACAAGTATGAAGTGTCCTTCCTTTTCTTTTTTGATAACTTTTGGTTCAATGTTGATTTTATTCAATATTAGAATGATTACTCCAGCTTGTTTTCTGGGACCATTTGCTTGGAAAATTGTTTTCCAGCCTTTTACTCTGAGGTAGTGTCTGTCTTTCTCACTGAGGTGCGTTTCCTTTATGCAGCAAAATGCTGGGTCCTGTTTATGCATTCGGTCTTCTAGTCTATGTCTTTTTATTGGGGAATTGAGTCCATTGATTTTAAGAGATAGTAAGGAATAGTGATTGTTGCTTCCTGTTATGTTTTTATGTTATTTTTATCTTTGTGTGGATATCTTCTTTTGGGTTTGTTGAAAGAAGATTACTTTCTTGCTTTTTCTAGGGTCTAGTTTCCCTCCTTGTGTTGGAATTTTTCATCTATTTTCCCTTGTAGGGCTCAATTTGTGGAAAGACATTGTGTAAATTTCTTTTTGTCATGGAATATCTTGGTTTCTCCATCTATGGTAATTGAGAGTTTTTCTAGGTATAGTAGTCTGGGCTGGCATTTGTGTTTCCTTAGGGTCTGTATGAGATCTGCCCAGGATCTTCTAGGTTTCATAGACTCTGGTGAGAAGTCTGATGTAATTCTGATAGATCTGCCTTTATATGTTACTTGTTCTTTTTCCCTACTGCTTTTAATATTCTTGCTTTGTTTTGTGCTTTTGGTGGTTTGACTATTATGTGATGGGAGGAATTTCTTTTCTGGTCCAATCTATTTGGAGTTCTGTAGGCTTCTTTTATGTTTATGCACATCTCTTTCTTTAGGTTAGGGAAGTTTTCTTCTATAATTTTGTTGAAGATATTTACTGGCTCTTTAAGTTGGGAACTTTACTTTTTTTTTTTATATATACCTATTATCCTTAGGTTTGGTCTTCTTATTGTATCCTGGATTTCCTGAATGTTTTGGGTTAGGAGCTTTTTGCTTTTTGCATTTTCTTTGACTGTTGTGTCAATGTTTTCTATGGTATGTTCTACACCTGAGATTCTCTTGTATTCTGTTGGTGATGCTTGCATCTATGACTCCTGATCTCTTTCCTAGGTTTTCTATCTCTAGTGTTGACTCCTTTTGTGATTTCTTTATTGTTTCTAGTTCCATTTTTAGACCCTGGATGATTTTGTTCACTTCCTACACCTTTTTGATTGTGTTTTCCTGTAATTCTTTAAGGAATTTTTGTGTTTCCTCTTTAAGGGCTTCTAGCTGTTTACTTTGTTCTCCTTTATTTCTTTAAGGGAGTTATTTATGTCGTTCTTAAAGTTCCCTATCATCATCATGAGATGTAATTTTAAATCCAAATCTTACTTTTCAGGTGTGATGGGGTATGCAGGACTTGCTGTGGTGGGTGAACTGGGTTCTGATGATGCCATCTAACCTTGGTTTCTGTTGCTTATGTTCTTGTGATTGCCTCTTGCTGTCTGGTTATCTCTAGCGCTACCTGCCCTTGCTGTCTCTGACTGGAGCCTGTTCCTCCTAAGATCCTGAGTTTTGGTCAGAACTCCTCAGAGTCTAACTGTCTCTGGGATCCTGTGATTCTGGGATCTTGTGATCATGAGATCCTGGGTGTATCAGAGCACCTGGGAGTCAAACTTTCTTTGGGTATTGTCGGACTGGGTGTGGATCCAGCACTCAAGATCTGCTCAGGGCACCAGCTCAGGCAAGAAGGAACCCATGCCACTGGCTGGGCGGGGATCCCTTTGTCCCTGGATCCTGGGGCTGGGGGGTCCCAGTTATTCCTGGTGTTGGTGCAGATGTTGTGGCCTCCTCACCTGTGTTAGAACTCCTGGGATTTGGGCTTCCTCTGGGTTTTGTGGAACTGAGTGCAGATCCATTGCCCAAGGTCTAAGACCCATCATGTTCTTTTTATCCTTCCTTCCTTTCTTCCTTCCTTCTTCCCTCCCTCCCTTCTTTCCTTCCTTCCTTCCTTCCTTCCTTCCTTCCTTCCTTCCTTCCTTCCTTCCTTCTTTCTTTCCTTTGCTCCTTTCTTTTTTTTCCTGCTTGGATTTGGAAAGAATTCCTAAAGGCAACCTCTGACTTCAGGTAAGGAAAACACCCAGAAGGAGAACAAAGCTAGAAAGGACACAGAACTCCAAAGTCCCCACCTACACAGCTTTCCTTTGGACTTGACATAAGAGCTGAAGTATTTTTCCTTTACTGTTTCTTTTCTAGGCATTTATAAAGTATATGTGCCCACTCCCATCCCATCCCTGACCTCCCAGAGGTTAATAGTCTTTTTGGTTTTGTGAGACAGTATCTCTCTATGTAGCAATGGATGTCCTAGACCTTGCTTTGCTGACCAGGCTATCCTTCTGCTCATAGAGGTCCTCTTGCCTCTGCATCCTAAATACTGGGGTTAAAGTTGAACACTATCATGCCCAGCTGGTTTAATTTTTAGATTCATTTATGTGCATTGAAAGTTTTGTCCACATGTACGTATGTGTACCATGTGCCACTAGGGATCAGATGAGGGCATCAGATCCCTTGAAACCGAAGTTACAGATGGTTGTGAACCACTTAGCAGCAAGTGCTAGGAACTGAACCTCAGTCCTCCTAAAGAGCTAACGCTCTAACTCAACACTCTTAATATTGATGTGAATCATTTGAGACCCATCTGTATTTATAACATATTAATTTATTTTCTCAACAAGTTAGGGTCAGCAAGAGGCTCAGCAGGTAACAGTGCCTAATACCAAGCCCCGTGACTCAAGTTCAATCTCCAGGGCCCAAATGGTGGAAGGAGAGAATGAACTCCTGCAAGTTACCCTGTGACCACCACACATGCACTGTGGCATGCATATGCACGCCTCTCTTTCTCACATAAACACAAATAAATAATTAAAATGATATTTATAGATTTTTTTCTCTTAAGAATGAATGTGTGTTTTCTATTAATAGGGAAATTTTTGACATAAAGCAGTCAATGTCTAAATCCTGGTATCTTGAAATAACCTGTATTATTAATGGTGAATATTATTCCCATAGCTCATATAAGAATATCTAGAGTCAGTATCTCTTACTAATACTCCATTCACATGTGGATGCACACTCACACATGTCTGTCTGTATATATGAAGCAAAATCACATATGCACTTGCCATATAGTCTTACTCTCATGAGAGGAAGAACAAGAGAAATCAAAACCTATAAAAAGTACTTCATTTTACTTTAATAGGCAATAGTAGACTACCTTAAAAATTATAACTGAACTTTCACTGAAAACAGATATCTTAAATTCAAGTTAGATATCATTTTATTGGCTATAGAATTATAGAATTAATATTATTAATTAGTATTTAAGAGGACAAAGCTTGTCACATCCACATTTTTATCTTGCAAAAAATATCTGTAATATTTAGTATCATATATAAGCATGAGTTTGGTTTGTTGAATTAAGTCCAATTTAGAATATTGAAATGGGTTATTAATTTGTACTTGTAAATTTAAGTAGAAAATTTACTGTTTATATAAAGTATTAGAATGCCTAACTAGTTCCTTAAGATTTATCGTATCTTTTAGATTAATTTAGTTTTTAAGAATGATTTTATTACTTGAGAAGATTTTGTCATTCAGAAAATTCAGTTTAAAACACATTAACATTTTAATTAACTAAGTTTAGAAATGAAAAGCTATTAGTTGAAGGCCATTAAAAGTGACAGTTCAAATTTACTAAGTTTATAAATGTGTTCTTTCCTTGGAATTAAAATATTCCCTGCAATAGGGAGGAGGAAGGCCCATAAGACTCAAGAAGCTTGGGTAACTTAACTTTCATGATCTGGAGACTTGAAACCTCTAAGGCTACAGTGGCCTCTCCCCAAGGTTTTATAGCAGCAGCCATTTGCTGGAACAGAGAACAGTCTTCCTTGGAGCTGCCTAAAAGTTGTTCAGGAGTTTCAGGGCTCCAGCGTTCAGGATTTATCATTAAAGCTGGGTGGGCTTCTCCGTGTCAAAGTCACCTCTGAGTCATCTGTACTCCTATAAGGAACCCCAATAAGCCAGTTGGTTCATCAGGATAGACATGGGTATGATTGCTTCTTTGGTTTGTCAACGATGCTCTCAATGTCATATGAGGGTAGAATGAAATGTGTGAGCTAAACTTAGGTCTTCAAAGAAGAATTGAACTATAATGCATGAACCAATACATTGTGGTCTTCAAGTTCTCATTCCAGCAGAGGAGGAGGGTCAGAGGAGGCCAGGACTTTGAAGAGATTATGAGGAGCCATGAGCAAATAAGACATACTGTATTTGTAGACATATATGTTACTTACTTGATATGCTGGTACCATCAGATACCCAGGCATACATCATTACGCATGACTACACATAGACAGGTAGAGACACAGACCAGCACACAGGCTGTACAGAGGTGGGTGCTGCTAAAGGCAAAGATGCATATCTGTGACTGAAGGCCATATTTATACATAAGTCACAGAAAAGTGACATTCCAGTGTCAGCCATTTTGTGCCTACTCTGAGCCCTGCAAGATGTCTAGCATCAGCCATCGTGGCTCATAGTGGAGATCTATGTCAGCACCGTATTGTGTAAACATCATCTGATCCTTACAGCCTTCAGTTGAACATAGTTCAATTGATTATTGCTTTTTCCTTTCCTTTATTATTGATTATTGATTTTTAAAGTAAAAGCTGTCTCTGAATTATCTTACATGTGACTATAAACCTACATCTACGTAAGAAAGTTTTAAAAAGCAAAACTTCGAGAGAATAGTTGATTTTGGATGAACGTTCTTTGCTGTTGAGAGACATATGTTAGATCCCTTTAGATTAAGACAAAAGATTATGAGAACCATTAAGAATTTGAAGTCATCCTGGTAACAATTACATCATATAAGCACTAAATTTGTACCAACTGGTGTTGCTGCTCTAATCCTCTTTTGTGGATTACCTGGCTTACATTTTTTTCACTTTTATAATTTGATTTTTCATCTTCTTATTAATAAATTTTGTTCTCTGACAATTTCATGTAGGTTTATAATGCATTCTGGCTACCCTTCTCCTGCTCTCCCCTTCAACCCCTACCAGCTTACCTTCTTCCTACAAATCTCTTCCCCACAATCATAATTTTTGTTTTATGTCCCACAGTTTTTAACTAGGACCATCTGTATGACCCTGGGTCTGGAACTTTGCTGGTGTGTTCACAAATGGGCACACAACTGTACAGTAGGCTTCTCCCTAACATAATCTGTTAGTTGCTGATAGATCAATAGGAAGTGGTAGAACCTTATCAACAAGTTCTCCATCCATAGCTGACTGTTGGGTGGACCCAACTCATGTAGATCCAGTGCCAGCAGGCATAGCTGTTGCTGTGAGTTCAGGGTTGCCATGGCTGCATGAGGTCTGGAAGATGGCATCTCACAGTCTGTAGTGGCTATTCCTGGTTGTCAACTTGACTATATCTGGAATGAACTCTGACCTGGATCTAGACTTGGAGATCTTGAGGCATAGTGGTTATGCCAGAAGATTAAGACAGGGAGATCTCTGAGTTCAAAATCATCTGGGACAAAACAAGTCCCAGATCTAGGCATGGTGACATGTACCTTTAATCTGGGCCACACTTTCTGCTGGAGACGTACATAAGGACATTGGAAGAAAGAAGATTTACTCTCTCTCTCTCTTCTTTGCTGCTTGCCTTGTGGGACTGAGCAACTGTTAGATCCTTGGACTTCCATTCATAGCTGTTGCTGACCATTGTTGGGGCATTGGACTACAGACTGTAAGTCATCAACAAATTCTCTCACTATATAGAGACTACCCATATGTTCTGTGACTCTAGAGAACCCTGACTGATACACAGTCTTTCTCCCTGCTTTCTGACCTTTACATTCTTTCTACCTCCTCTTTTTTAATCTCTATGTGTGCTGCATGAGCCATGATACACATGCTGAGGTTAGAAGACAACTTCAGGTGTCTATCCTTGCCTTCCATCTTGTTTGAGGCAGTCTCTTTTTGTTCACTACTACATGTGCCAGGCTATCTGGCCCACAGTGCTCCAAAGAATCTTCTGTCCCCATCTCTCATCTCATTATAGGAGCACTAAGCTTACAGACATGTGCTACACATTTGGCTTTCCATGGCATATGGGGATATAGATTCATAGCCTCCCACTTGTTCAGCAATTGTGCTAACCACTGAGCCATCAATCTCTTGAGCCCTTTATTTAGTTTTTAAAATGTGTTTCCTATTTTGGTCATGAGGTTTTCTCTGAGATATCAGCTATTCTTACTTTGGTTTATCTTTATCTGTTACTCTCATTTTATTGAGTTCTTTGAAGTAACTTTAATCCATCTGCCTTTCTTCTCTACATTCATCTTGACACCTTCAAGTCTCTCTGTCCTCCAAGCTAAGAGATGGTGGTAGTTGGCTTCCTGATGTACATTTCTTGTCTTTCTCCCTCATAGAATTTCATTTTGGATTTAATGGCAATAAATATAGTTTATAAACCTGACTTGGTTAAGCTGGAGGGTGACCTATTGTAAGAGTCTGTGACTCATGAGGAATGATGCTCAGACTCAAATAGGATGCAACAGCAAAGAGTGTTGATTCTGCAGAGAGGCCGCATGCAGGGGACCACCTTACATCAGGACAGAAGACAGAGGTGTGGACTTCGCAGGATCAATGTAAAGCCTAGTAGGGCAGGAGTGGGTGGCTTTTACCTTTCTTTCCCTTGATTGGGTGACTCTATCGGTGGTGGAGCAGCTTCATGATTGGCTATTTGTTTCAGGCTTGTCCAGTTCTGGGAAATAGAAACATGCCTAAACTGCCAGTTTGCAGCCTGTCATGGAGTCAGCCTAACCCAGTCCTCCTTAGACAAGGAATGATAAATCTGTTATGTGAGATATAAGGAAGCATCCTTTTTTTTAAAAAAAGAGACTTTACTTATTTATTTATTTATTTATTTATTTATTGTATGTGAGCACACTGTCACTGTCTTCAGACACACCAGAAGAGGGCATCAGATCCCATTACAGGTGGTTGTGAGCCACCATGTGGTTGCTGGGAATTGAACCTGGGTCCTCTGGAAGAGCAGCCGGTGCTCTTAACTGCTGAGCCATCTCTCCAGCCCCAAGGAAGCACTCTTAAAAAACCCTCAACAATGGGTGGGTGAATTCTTTTTGTCTCCTTTCCATCTTGTTATTCTTCCCTGGAATACAGAAGCAAGGTAGGAAGAGATTTTGGTAGTCTGAAGTGTTCATAAAGATGAGAAAAATACTTTTGTAATGTTAGAGCAGACAGCTGCTATTTAATCTTTGGTTACTTATTTGAAGATGAGAGAGAGAGAGAGAGAGAGAGAGAGAGAGAAGAAAGAGGAGGAGGAGGAGGAAGAAGAGGAGGAGGAGGAAGAGAGAGAGAGAAGAAAGAGGAGGAGGAAGAAGAAGAAGAGGAGGAGGAAGAAGAGGAGGAGGAAGAGAGAGAGAGAGAGAAGAAAGAGGAGGAGGAAGAAGAAGAAGAGGAGGAGGAAGAAGAGGAGGAGGAGGAAGAGAGAGAGAGAGAGAGAGAAGAAAGAGGAGGAGGAAGAAGAAGAGGAGGAGGAAGAAGAAGAAGAGGAGGAGGAAGAGAGAGGGAGAGAGAGAGAGAGAGAGAGAGAGAGAGAGAGACCATCTTTAATTTATTTAAAACATTGCTGTGGTTTGAATATGGAATGTCCTTGTGGTAGTTTGAATAAGAATGCCTCCCCCCAGGCTCAAATGTTGAAGGATTGGTACCTAGTTAGGTTAGTGGATCTGTTGGAGACGAATCAGTAGATGTGGCTTTGTTGAAGTACAGGTGGTCTTGTTGTGGGGAGCTTTGAGGTTTCAGAAGCCCACACCAGGCCCGGTCTCTCTCTGCCTACGACTTGTGGATTAGATGTGAGTTCTCATCTACTTTTCCAGCACCATGGCTGCCTGCCTACTGCTACACTCTCTGGAATGATGATAATGGGCTAAACCTCTGAAGCTATAGGCAAGCCCCCGATTAAATTCTTTCTTTTTTAAGAGTTGTCTTGGTCATGGTGTCTCTTCCTGGCAATAGAACAGTAACTAAGACAGTTCTGAATGTGGAAGGTCCCCCTTAGGCTCATGCATTTGAATATTTGTTTCCCAGCTGGTGATGCTGTTTGGGAAGGCTTCAGAACCTATAGGAAATGGGCCACTGAGGGTAGGATAGGAGGTCATATCCAGTTTCCTGTTTATATTCTGCGTTCTGACTACCAATACAATGTGACCAGCCAGTCTCTCACTCCTCTGCTAAGCCTTCTCCACCATGATTGAATGTATACTCTTGAACTGTGGACCAAGAGAACCCTTCTTTCCTTCCATAAATTGCTCCTTGTTAGGTATTTTGTACAGAATCCAGAAATTAACCAATACAATGTAAACAGTTGTATTGATATACATATAATTGAAAATAATTTCCACTACTATATATCATCCCCTTTCATGTCATTGGGTTTAGGGAGAAGATAATCCAGTATTTGAGATTCACCCTATTTTCAGCTTTTCTCACTGTGTCAAAATACATTAATAAATTAAAACAATGGCAAGAGATGCAGAGACCCACAGCCAGACATTAGATGGGGCTCAGGGAGTCTTGTGGAAGAGTTGGGGGAATGATTGAGGAATCCAAAGAGGTCAGGGACTCTACAGGGAGACGAACAGAGTCCCTTAAGGGGTTCCAGAGACTGAACCACCAATCAAAGATCAAGCACAGGATGGACATCCCCCCCCCAACACATCTGTAGCAGATGTGCAGCTTGGTCTTCCTACATATCCCTCAACAACTGGAGCAGGAGCTGTCCCTGAATCTGTTGCCTGCATGCCTGCCTGTGAATCTTGTTCCTCTAACTGGGCTTCCTTGTCTGGCCTCAGTGGGAGAGGATGAGCCTATTCCTGCAGTGAATTGATGTGCTGGGATATGTGTGTGTGTGTGTGTGTGTGTGTGTGTGTGTGTGTGTGTGTGTGTATAGTATACCCAGAGGGGGATTTCCCCTTCTCAGATGAGAAGGGGAAGGTGAGACAACTGGGGTTGTGTCTGCTGATATTGGGATGTAAAGTGAATAAATAAATTCTAAAAAAACTTGAAAGAATTATTTTGACTCAAGAGTTTCAGTTCATGGTCACTCTCCGCCTGTGGAAAGGCAGGAAGTATACTGGGGCAAAGGAGCAAGGAAGAGCCATGCTCAGCTCATTGTGGCCAAAAAGTAGAGCCATGAGGTGCCAGGGGCAAGATGTACCTCTCAAGGGACAACACCTTAGTGACTCCAATTCCTCCAACTAGGTCCCACCTCCTAGTTTTTATCATGTCCTAATTAACATCATTAAAGTATGAATCCATAATTGGATAACCCCAATTAACCAAAGGCCCCCATGATTCAATCACGTCCCTAAATCCTAGTCTCTGAGCACTGAGAGCCAAGTCTTCAACAATGGAGTTTTGAGGGCAGATTTCATATCTAAACCATAGCAGTGCAGTGCATGTGCTTTCTAAAGGGGCAGGGAGGAATTTTCCTCCTCTTCCACCTCCTCCTCCTCCTCCTCCTCCTCCTCCTTCTCCTCCTTCTTCTTCTTCTACAGTGTATCAGAATTATTAAAAAAGAGCAAAACCACATCAGGACTCTACCAATATTGTTACCATGGTGATAATCTCAAAAGTCTGTGTGGAGATCTAGAGGAAGGGGAAGAGGTAGTGGCTAGTTATATTCCTCTCAAGCAAGCAAGACCTGGTGTTTTATTTTGCCTTTCTGATTTTCAAATATTTGATGATGAGCTATTTCAAACAATTGTTTGTGTCCTCTCTGTTTTATAAAGAGTCTAAAATTCAGAATTCAAAAATGATATTTGCATTGCCCCACTATGCTGTGTGCATGTTGAGATAGTGAATGGATGAGGTGAAGCAGAAGGTGGTCCAGCTCTGGTCAGAGAACCCAGAGGCGCTGGGCACTAAGAGCAAGCCTGCACCTTTTGTTGTTTTATTGAATTAGTGTTTTCCAGTGGCTTTATGCAGCTGTTAATTAAGCACCAAAGCAGCCACAGTCAGCAACTCCTTAAAATTCCCAGGATACTAATTTAGTTGTTTCAATTTACTGTACGAAGCTCACTAATAGGCACTACCCTGAAAATACTAGGCGGACCCCTTCATAGTATGCTTTCACAACATGTCTCCTTCATAGTAAGTTTTTATGACACGTCTCCGTTCATAACATGTTTTCATGTTATGAAAACATTCCTCCTTCATAGTATTGTTTTAAAAACAAAAATCCCAGATGTTCAATTTTACCAATGGAAGCTCGGGAGCCAGACACTATGGTGAAAGCCTGCTAGCTCAGAAGGACAGAGAAAGCACCCAGCTGACCGTCCCACTCCACTGATGCCCCAGAGGGGAAAGGCTCAAAGCCCTCCATTCTGTTTTCTTATGTTCACCCCCTGTCAGCTTGGACTCTGGACATAGGGTTGACTTTATTTAGCTCTTGGATTAAAGGTGTGTGCTAAGGCTGAGCCACACCACAACAAGTTTTTTTTTTCCAGTAAATAACGCAATCTTGGGGTTCACAGTGTGATCAAATATTCTGCAACGTAGTGTGTTTCCACTACGCATGCCTCCTTCATAAGACAGTATACACTACACATAGTTCCTTCCTAATATGTTTTGTCTTCTATACGATTAAATGGAAAGAGCCATTCTGCTTTAGTTTCTCATTCATTTTAATTTGGGTGAGCAGAGGTTTTATGTGTACTACAGCCAACTATTTAATTTGTAATATGGGAAAGCCTAGGATAGCAGTTTATGTTTTATTATACTGTGGCTTTAATTTCCTCCAAAATGTTAGTATAAAAATGGAATACTTTTCTATTTTCCAGTTCATATAGGGCACCCCAAGAACACAAGTAAGCTCATAAAATTTAACTACTATTTTTAAATGAGGTCTTTTTTTTCTCCTGAAGAAGAATGAGGGAAGAAAAAAAAAGGAAGTAAAAGAAGAAACTGAGCCATGAGGCTCTCAGCCAAAGACCATGACTCACTGCAAGGAAAGATCGTGATGGATGGAGATCAAATTGGTTCCCATGGAAAATGTTATTTTTACTGACATAATGTTATTCATACCATATATTTATATTGCATTTTCCATGCATATATTCACATGATTATTTTAGAAGATTTGGATAAATAGCAGGATATATATATATTAACATAAGTATTACACATATATAGTATGTGTGTATATATATATTACATATATATGGTATGCATTTAAATTTTGTAATTGAGGCAGTGTTGCTAGTTAGTGTTGTGTCATTTATGTAAGAGGAAGGAAACTTTATTAGAAACACCTCCATAAGATGGGGCTGTAGGAAAGCCTGTGGGGCATTTTCTTAATTAGTGATTGATGAGGGAGGGCCCAGTCCATTGTGGGTGGAGCCATCCCTTGAGAGATGGTCCTGGATTCTACAAGAAAGCACAATGAGTAAGCCATGAGGAGCAAGCCAGTAAGCAGCATCCCTCCATGGCCTCTGCATCAACTCCTGCCTCCAGGTTCCTCCATGCTTGAGATCCTGTCCTGACTTCCTTCAGTGATGGACTATGGTTGTGGAAGTATAAATTAAATAAACCATTTCCTCCCCAACTTGCTTTTGATCATAGTGTTTCATCACAACCAAAGTGACCCCTACTAAGACAGGCATGATGGGAACATTATGGAGGCATGGGTGGAAAAACAATCCTCCCACCCTGAAAGTCTAGTGGAAACCTTTGCCAGATAAGAAGCAGGAATCCCAGCACAATTGGTAACTGTTTAAGGTCTTCTCCCTTCCTGGCTGTAAACAATTTCCTAGGAGTCTCATCAGGAACCACATTTACAGGGAAAGGACACACAGGAGACCCCTTATACAATCATAATGGTATTCTAATTCTACCCGAGGCATCTCTGCTGAGAGTCATCCTATAACCCATTAAAAAAAGAAAAGAAACATGTACACACACACACACATACATGTTTTTCTTTCTTTCTTTTTTTTTTTTTTTTTTGGTTTTTTGAGGCAGGGTTTCTCTGTGTAGCCCTGGCTGTCCTGGAACTCACTCTGTAGACCAGGCTGGCCTCGAACTCAGAAATCCGCCTGCCTCTGCCTCCCAAGTGCTGGGATTAAAGGCGTGCGCCACCACCACCCGGCCATACATGTTTTTCTTTGCGATGTTTGAGATATAATATCTATGACTGGTGGTAAAACAATTAATTGTTGTTGCCCCCTGAGAATCCCATACCCACACTTAAGCATATCTCTTTTCTAAGAACCTCAATTTTAACTTAAACCTGATGCCTATAACCCATGTTAAAATGTGTTTGTGTGTGTGTGTATGTGTGTGTGTTGAAGCTTCCACTTTCCCTCCAAGAGGTGAGTAGGTATGTTTCTTGTCTTCTGGAGCAACTTTCTTTCCATTTTTAATAATTTCCTAACTCTGCTTCATACTGGCTAGTCCTGAAGCTTGGAAGCCATCAATCCTGAGTTGGCCCGAGAGAAGATCCCTAAAAGACTAAGGGAACTCATCAGGGCTTCTGAGGGTTGGAGTGAGTCTCTCCACCACTGATAGCCATTACAAAGATTTTCCCTGCAGTGAGTAAATGCATTAGTGACTAACGGTGATTTACTGACAGGGCATTGGTGTCACATTAAGGAAAGAAATCAGAACATTTCCTTTTGGAGTCATTTAACCAAGTGTAAGTACAGATTGGGATTCTCTACTACATGTTCCCAGTGTTTTCCCTTCTTTGTCTGTTTCATGAATCTGAATCTGTCCCTGTCTGAAGGCTGTCTTGTGAAATCTGTCCCTGTCTCTGTATGTCTTTATGTGTTGTGTGACTGTATGCCTATGTATCTGTCCCTCACAAAATGCTTTTCTTTGTCTTTATAGAACTGTATAGAAATAATCACATAGGGAAGGAATGGGACATTCTTTCCATAAATCTTTAATAATAGAGTTTTACAAGGGATTGAGTCACTGACCTAGACAACAAATAGTTCTATGAACATCATCATTTATCAACCAATTCCATAAGTAGATATGTATTTTAGAAGGTTTCTTTCAACCTCTGCATTTGCTGACTTAAGCAAATGGTATACATCCATTTTCTGGGTCAAGGGCATCAAGGAATACTGTATAGTTATTCATTAGCTTAGATTGTAAATGTTGATTACAGGGGAAATCCTATGCAAGTAAGGTTAATTGTAGCATTGTTCCCTTCTAGGCTGGTTAAACAATCAGTCTGGTTACACAGTACGCGGTAGCGCGACCTCAGGTGAATTATTAACTTTGACTGTGAGGTCCAGACAAATGTCCAGTCTTTTACATTTACTAATGTAAGAAATATTTTCATAGTATTGGACTGCCATATTCCTCATGTCTTATTTACAGGTAACCATAGACTAGGCTCATTGGTTTGTGTGATTAAACTTGGGGAAACTTCTTATGAAATAAAAGATAATTAAAATATAACCCACTCCACATGATTGCTTTGTGATTAAATGAGAGCAAATGACAGCTAAATAAAACCATTATGAGTTTTGTCTACCAGAATTTTAATCAAAAAAATATATGGATTATACTTATTTTGTTGTCAAATTCAATTTTTGATGTTTTGATAATTTTCAGCTCTTGCTTTGTTTCTCCAATTTTTCCTATTATTCTTTACTTGGGAATTACAATATTTCAACTTCCAATTCATGTTAGAAACATGAATGACAAACAAAGTAAATTCCTAGATATTATAGTAAAAATAAAATAATATTTTAAAAATATGAAAGTACATTGTAAAGAAATGATGAATATACTCTACAGCCGTACTACTTGGGTCTCATCTGATCTTGGAAGCTAAGCAGGGTCAGCCTGATTAGTACTTGGATGGGAGAAATGATGAACAGAGAAAAACAATGGTGTGTAGTGGATAGATAAAAAGTTACTTTAGTAGAAGTGTATGCATTCTATGTAAGGGTTTGATAATAGAGTTGTTGCTCCCATAATCTCTCATATTTGAGCCTTATCTCAAGACTGTTTCTTCATTCTGTAGTTTCTTCATTCTTTACCTGGACATATATTTGCTCAATAAAGCTCCAGTAGCGTGGAGAAGAACTAGGCCTCAAACTAACAACTCTAGGGCAGGGCAGGTGAGCAAAATGAATGGACCTAGTTGTGCAGGCACCACATTCTTAAGAATGCATTTACTCCAGCCCAGGCTTCTCATAGAGACATTTAACTCTTGGGTTGATAAAGTCTTCAAAATTTTAAGAGAAGATTAGAAATGTTGTCTTTTGTTTATATGTTTTAAAATGTGAGTGAACTGTCCATGTTTTAATTTCTTTGGAGACAGGATCTCATATATCCCAGGTTAGCCTCAATTTCTGATCTTGACTTTGAACTTCTGGTCTTCTTGAGTGATGAGTTGGGATAGAGGCCAGCGAGACTCACCACTCCTGGTTTATGTGCACTGGGATCCAACCCTGGGGTTTGGGAGCACTAGGCAAACACCCTACCAACTAGGCTATACCTCCCGTTCTCTTTCAGTTTTTTAAAAGTATTTTAGAGCTAATAAACTACATGTGTGGATCTTAGTCATCTTCCATGTTGCAACACATAAAGAGAAGCTGATTATCTAACCTAAAGGCATCATTTTGTGGGGAAAGCTGTGTCTATGAGAAGAAAGTATCAGAAGTTCACTTTTGCACATGCCCAGAGGTTGTTGTATAAACCAACGCATAACACCTCTAAAGAGACCAACATTGTGAAATAAAGATCCTGTTTGTGAAATAAAAATTACAGAAGGACATTGTTTTGGGTTAAGTTGCTTCCTAGGACTCTGATAGACCTGGAGGCTAACTATCAAAGTGGAGTCACTCATGATAAAGTTGGAAATCACCAATTTCAATTAAACAGTTTATTTGGCCATCTGACAAAATAGGCCTCCAGGAAAACAGCCAGATTTCAATGACAGGCCACATTCTCTTGACAAGATAACAAAGTTTCCTCTGTTTTATCTTTTCACAGAAAATGTAACCAATCAGTTACTTTCTTTTTGAAGCGTAACTAATCAGTTACTTACCTATTGAAGCATAACCAATCAGTTACTTTCCTATTGTAGGGTAACCAATCAGTTATTTTCCTATTGTAAGGTAACCAATCAGTTACTTTCCTATTATAACCAATCAGTTACTTTCTTATTGTAGGGTAATGATCAGTTATTTTCCTATTCACCTACTCCCTGTTTTTGCCTTACAAGGAAATAAATGACCTGTCTGTTTTTGTCTCCTTGTTTGGTCCCTTTCCATTTACAAAACCAACTTCTCCTCAGCTTGTTGGAACACTTCTTATATTTTATGGAATCAAGTGTTTCCTGATTCTAGAATTGGAAACTAAGACAATTTTATACTTTGACACACTTAACTTTTATAATGTGGCTTCAGTCGTACAGACAATGCCATATAAATACTTTGTTTGTTTTGGGTGGGGTTGGAGTAGGGGTTGAAGCCAAGACCATGCACATTCAAGGAGGTACTCAACCACCCAACTACATTCCCAGTCCCCATAGTTTAATTTCTCCAAGGAAAATACTCCCTTGGGGTTGTGATCACTTTATCCTGGTAACATAGTGGCTTATTTTATGACTTGGTGTGTACCCAGTTGGGAAAACAATGACCAGAAGTCCTTGTTGAAGGACTTCTGTCAGAAGGTTAGAATTCACTTACCATAAGGGCCAGCAGGGCAGCCGTGGGTCTATCAGCATCACTTCAACTTGGTCAGCCACTGGAGGCCTTGTTTTAATTGGTGGGAAACGTGAGAAAATGGGACATTTTGCCTCACCCAGGCTGTTGTCCCTAACATATAAATTGTTCTTACTGGTACTGTTTTGGACTCTATTAATTTCTGGCCATTGAAAAGAACAAACTCTAGGACTATTTTTTTTAAATAGGTTTGTTAGATTTTATTCATTTATTTTATTTATTTACTGGTACTACTTTTTTTTTGAGATGTTCAGTCTTTACTGTGACTTAATCTTTTTCTTTTAAACTTTTTATTGATTCTTTGTGGGCATCACTCCATTCCTGCTCATCTCCCTGTCCCCTCTATCCACGCTTTGCTCTTGCAACTCTCCACCAAATAAAACACACACACACACTCCAAACAAAAACAAAAACCCCAAACATCTCATCCTGGAAGCTGTAGTTTGTCACAGTGTGTTCCACAGTATATCCCTCTGTCCATACATCTTCACTTGCAAATGTTCATTGCAATTTGTCCTTGGTTTGGTTCGAGATCTTTGGCTTCTGTGACACCATCAATATTGGATTATTATGGAGACTCCTGGTTATCCTGTAGTTGCTCTGTGTCATGAAGGTTCTGTACTTTTAGAACAGACGGACTGGCCTTCCATGCAACCCAACCATTCAAAAATTACATGGATTTTGCGGTGGGCAAGTTCAGAGCCCTGAATCTGGGCCTGGGTGGTGGCTGAGCCAGTCAGTCCGCCAGGTCCCCCTTATCTGTACTACCAGGGTGAGCACTCCGGCACTGCTCTGGTTTGGACACACAGGCCCTCCATCGGCAGGAGGCAGGGTCAGCTCTCCTGTTCTCATACCCTCAGGGTCAGCTCACTCACTCCGATGCTTCCAGAGTCAGCTCCACTGTGCTGCCTGGTCAAGGTTGGAGCCCACTCTCCTGAGTACTGTAGCAGGAAAGGGGCAGGGCCATGACCCCAGGGCCAGCTCTCTTGACTGCTGCAGGAAGTGAGGAGCAAGCAGGGAGGGTGTCACCCCTGCACCCAAGCCACCTCATGGCAGTCGAATGGTGGGGCCAGCTCACCTTGGCTCTGTCCCCGGGGCTGGCTCACCTGCTCCCTCTCCAACAGGGCCATGAGGTCCAGGGTCCACACTCCCGAATGCTGCAGCCGAGAAGGGATCTCACTCTCATGACCCTGGGGTCAGGTGTTGGGGGCAAGAAGGGCAAGGCATCACCTCCACGCCTTTACGGCCGACAAA
Source organism: Tokudaia tokunoshimensis (assembly GCA_036184795.1). NCBI lineage: Eukaryota > Metazoa > Chordata > Mammalia > Rodentia > Muridae > Tokudaia > Tokudaia tokunoshimensis. The sequence goes on along the minus strand of BTHU01000003.1, from coordinate 89,888,511 downwards.
TGATGGGGCCAGCTCTGCCATGCTCTCTCTCTCGGGGCTGGCTCAATTGCATCCCTGTCACCATGACCAGCTCCACCGAGCTGCCTGGGTGAAGCACAGACCCACTCTCCCTAGTGATACCACCTGTGAGAGATGGGGCCAGCTCTCCTTATCGCAGTATTCAGTGCGGGGTGGGGAGAGTTATGGACAGCTCCCGGACATCCACATGTTCCCCTGTGGCTGCCCCCGACCAGGGATATCCCGTGTTCTCTAGTGGTAATTTGAGCTATGGACATCGACACTGACCCCATACACGGGCACAACCATGAACTCAGACTTGGTGTCAGAGTCAGCTCAGGTTGGCACCTCACCATGGCCTCAGGTGGCCGGGCTGACCACTCCCAGCAGGCTACCTGTACTCTCTACCCTCAGGTTTCCAGTTCCGTCTCTCTTCATAATGATCAAGCTGCCCCACTTCTCTTTCTTTCCTGTCTGAACACCACATATTTGCACGTTATAGTGGCTCCCGCTGCAGGCTGGATGTTGTAATGATTTTTTTTTAAATCTCAATCTGGGGTTTCTACCCCAACTTTGATCATTCAGTTCCTAGATAAAAGACACAAAGCTTTCATATTTATAATCAGGGTTACTCAGCACTAGAGCTGGGCAGATATCTACCCTCTAGGCTATTTCGTCTCCTTCCCTGCCAATAACCCCGAGATGTGACTTGCCGTGTTCCATCTAGGCTCCGCTTACTCAGTCTGGCCAGCCCTCAGAGCTAATTCTCACAGTTGTTTACCTCGCATCATCTTCTGTTTTCTTCCTCTTTCCTCATGGTCCTGCCTCAAATCCCAAGCCTGGGAACTGAAACCCCACCTACCTCTCTTCTGCCTAGCTGTCAGCATCTTTATTTAACCAATAGTTTAAATTAAAGAGCAAGGTCACACACATAGCATCTCTTGATGTCCTGAAGATTCTCTCATCCCTGAGGCAACCAAGGCCAGCATTTAGCATCACATTACATAGCAACAGACCAAACCCCAACAGCTGGCAACTGGCTGGTGGACCCCTGGGCAACACCCACCATCTGTGCTGTGTGGCATGGTGGTAACTGGTGTCTATGGCCTACCTGTGCCGTGCTCTGGAGGGCAGATTTGTGCGTGGCATGCTGGTCCACAAGTCTCTGTTTTCCTCCTCTTTGGCTGCACTGCCTGGATTTGATTTGATTTGATTTTTTTAAGCATTTATGTATGTATATGTGTATGTGTATGTGTATATATATATGTGTGTGTGTGTGTGTGTGTGTGTGTGTGTGTGTGTGTGTGTGTGTGTGCACACTGTAGGTATCTTTAGACACACCAGAAGAGGGCAGCAGATCTCATTACAGATGGTTGTAAGCCACCATGTGGTTGCTGGGATTTGAACTCAGGACCTCTGGAAGAGCAGTCAGTGCTCCTAACTGCTGAGTCATCTCTCCAGCCCTTGATTTGATTTTTATGAGTCCTAGTTATAAAACAGCTTTGGCCACCAAGCCAGCCATCAAGCTGGATGAACAAAGCACTGTCATCTGCTCTGCCCCTGACTGATACAAGAACACCACCACCACCACCACCACCACCACCACCAATAAGGTGTCTTTTTGCTCATTGCCAGGGGGATGGCTGGTACTACTTAAGTTATGGAGGGTAGGTAGGTAGATAGATAGAGTAAATTAGATAGATAGATGATAGATTTTTCTCTTGGATTTCTTTCTCTGGAGAACAGAGACTAATCAAAATCTACCCTGTGCACAGAGAATTAGTACTATTCACATGTTGCTTCTTCTTCCTCCTGTTTTATATAAATTACCTTTCTTAGATTCTACAATACTATAAGTTGTCAGAGTCTACACAGTTAATATAGGTCTTTGGGGTGAAGGATACAGTACATAACATATGCACATTAATTTTCAATACATGTATACTTTAGGCTGAATTGTCCCCCTAAATGCATGTGTCGACTGACGCTCTACCCTCTAGCTCAGAATGGCACTGTGCTTAGAGGGTGCCCAGAGAGATGAGATCATTAGAACTGTTCCCAATTCAATATGGCTAGTATCTTCAGAAGTATGGGGATGAGTTTAACAATGTGAAAGAGAGACAGAAAGGGAAGGTATGAAGGAGTAGGGGAAATGGATGAACCCATACCAAAAGAAGAAAGGCCATGCGAGCACGTATTGAGAAAGTGATCATCTGCAAGCCAAGGGGAGAAGTCTTTGCAGACTGAGCCTGCTGACTCCTTCCTTGTCCTTGGACTTCTATTCCTTAGAACTGTGAAAAAATACAGTTCCATTGCTTAAGTTGCCTAGTCCATGTTATTTTGCTACGGATGCCCTAGGAAATTAATTAACTCCACATAATTAACTCCTTTCTGCTTGCAGTCTGAGTCCTGAACTTCCTTATGGTTTTGTGTTTGTTTTTTCTACAAGAAATATACATCTAAAGTGTGTTTGTTTATGAACATTTCATTTTTTGAGAGGGACAGCATCATACAGATCCTGTGTCCAGTGGCATTGGCAAGAATATCTTCTATCGTTTTGGAATTTGGTACAAACCATGCCACTGTTTCCGTGGGCCCAAATGACCTTTCTCCTGATTCCTCTGGTTTGTCCAGTCTGCTACCAGATGCTAAGGTTTGTGCTTTGTATGCATAAACACCTTTGGTTTTTAAGAAGTGCAGTGGGCTCTCTTTGCTTCTGAACACTCTGTTTATAGCCAGTAAACATGGCCTTGTGTTACACAGCCTTTCACACGTACTTGGTTTTTAACTTTTTGTTGTTGTTTTGGTTTGGGGGCACAGGGTTTCTCTATGTAGCCCTAGCTTTCCTGGAATTCCATCTGTAGATCAGGCTGGCCTCAAACTCAGAGATCTTCCTGCCTCTACTTCCCAAGTGCTGGGACTAAAGGCCTGTGGTACCATGCCTGGCTCATACTTACTTTTTAGGTATCCTATTCTCAGTAGACCTCTGTAGCCTCCAAGGTGGCATCTTCTCATGTTTCAAAAGCTAAGATCCCCCTGCCTGTCATCATGTAGCTTTGGTGAGCTACAAATCGGGTTTTCCTAATGAGAATTTCTTTAGCAACTGATATGATTGGGATGTGGTTTGAATACCTGTTGGAAGCTGGGCCCCCTGGTCTGGCAGTGTTCGGAGTAAAACCTGTAAGAGATGGAGCCTAATGGAAGGAATTAGGTTTTGGAAGTGCTGTTGGGTCTGGGCAAAGCGCAACTTGGACCTTGCTCACTTGTTCCTTTAAAAGTGGTTCAGCAATACCCACTGTTACTGAGTGTGGTGTTTTGAATAAGAATGGCTGCATAGGGTCATACCTTTAAAGGCTTGGTCATCAGGGACTGACACTATTAGGAGATCTAGCCTTGTTGGAGTAGATGTGGGCATATCTTGTTGAAGAAGGTGTGTCACTGGGGGTGGGCTTTGAGGGTTCCTCCTGCTGCCTGATGATCTGGACAAAGAGCTCTCGGCTCCTTCTCCAGCATTAAGCCTGCCTGGATGCTGCTGTGGTTGATGATGGTAACGGACTAAACCTCTGAAAATATAAGCCAGTCTCAATTAAAAGTTGTTCTTCATGAGAGTGCTGTGGTCATTGTGTCTCTTCCCTGCAATAGAAACCTTAACCAAGACACTGGGAAATGTCAGGTATTGTAATGAGAGCCTAGCTAGCTGTGAGTCTGTAATTTTCACTTCCTCAAAGGATGGTTATCAAGATCCTGAGCAATAGGGGTGTGATGGCTATTCTTGGTTGTCAACCTGACTGTATCTGGAATGAACTACAATACAGAATATATAAAGATCTTGTGAAAAGTTTAAGAGAAGCTTAGGTCCAGCTGTGGTACACACCTTTAATTGCAGCACTCAGGAGACAGAGGCATGCAGCTCTTTGAGTTCAAAGTCAGTCTACAGAGCAAGTTCCAGGGCAGCCAAGCGTCGACAGTGAAGGAGTTGGGAAACAAAAAGTTGGTGATGATATAATAGAACAAGTGGACCATGTTCCAGCCCCAGCAAGCAGCAGAACTCGACAACTTCAGCCATGTGGCTCTGGTCTTAGAGTCAAGAATAGCAGCAGTTACTGGGACAATTGATGCTGGTTATCTGGAGCTAAGAAATTAGCAGTGATTAAAAAGAGACCAGCATCACTGAGGTGAAATATTCTAGGATGTGTTTTCTGAGAGTACAAAGAAGCTGTGTTCCAAAGATAGACTTGGTAATATGTAGTATCCCAGGTTTTAAAGGCATGGAGGGGTCATGGAGAGTAGCTGAAACTTGTCACTGTGAGAAGCCAGGAAAGGCTGTTGGAGAAGGTGCAGCTTCAGTTGCAGTCGAAGGCCCAGGGCTGAGGGGGTCATGCAAAGAAGTTGGTTGGCACCATGAAGAGAACCTATGAGAGGCTATTGGTGAAGCCTAGTTGCAGGGGAAGACACCAACATATTAGAGATGCCAGTACCATGGGATGACCACCAAGAACAGCATCACCAGTGGAGCGGGGTTGACCAGAGCCTAGAGTGTTACAGAGGGCAGAGCTGGAGAAGTGACCCAAGCCTTTGCGGGAACCCAGAAGATCATTTGTGGATCCCAGATATTGGGAAAAAAAGCTCTGAAGTTGAAGCTACTTTGGAGACCCCAAGATATTAGAGATGCCAGAGCACTGGGTTATCTGCTGAGGAAAGCTGCTAACAAGGAGTGGAACCAGCCCAGGATAATGAAGTTCGTTGCAGTCAACAACGATGAAAGGAGTTGTATATCTGAAGAGCACTTTAACATCAGACGTGGAGATACAGAGTTTGGAGTTTTCCCAGCTGGTTTTCTGTCTTGCTTTGGTCCAGTCTTTCCTCACCATGATGTTTTGGAATGGTAATGTATATCCTGTGAAGCTGGAAGTATGTGATCTGCTTTTTTATTTTGATTTTATATGAGATTATAGTTAAGAGCTTGCATGAATCTTAGAAGAGACTTTGAACTTTGGACTCTAATATCATTGAGACTGTGATAGATCATGGCGACTTTTGAAGTTGAACTAAATGTATTTTGCATTATGCTATGTTTAGGTATGGTCCCCATAGACTCATGTGTTTGAACAAGCCTATGGGGGCCAGAGTGTGGAATGTGGTGGTTTGAATATGCTTGGCTCATGGGAAGTGCCACTATTAGGAGGTGTGGCCTTATTGGAATTGATGTTGCCTTGGTGGAGGAAGTGTGTCACTATGTATATGGGCTTTGAAGTCTCCTAGTGCTCAGGCTCCCAGTATGGAAGAGACTCTCCTCCTAGCACCTGTGGAAGAGATTCACCTTCTGTTTGCCTTTGAATCAAGATGTAGAGCTCGCGGCTTCTCCTCTAGCACCCTGTCTGCCTGCTTCCCACCATAATGATGATGGACTGAACCTCTGAAACTGTAAGCCAACCCCAACAAATGACCTTTATAAAAGATGCCTTGGTCATGGTGTCTCTTCACCATGTAACCCTAACTAAGTAAGAGGTTACAGGTGGCACATCTAGAGTGGTGGACATATATTAACTAAAGGACTAAAATTTTGCTCCTCTTGCTGCAGCCCAGGAATATGAAAGCTATGGGCTTCTAGTGAAGCACCTGGCATAGGACCTCTCTCTCTGCCTCTAAAACTGAAAAGGGATCTTCTCTCTGCCTCATGGGCCTGAGCTCTCTCAGAGGCCCTGCCATGCTACTATCTATGGCGTCAATAATTCTAATAAACGGCTTACCCAAAAGACAATCTGCCTCAGTGTCCCCTTGAGCCCTTAATAAGAGGCCTTGTAGAGTGGGCTGGCTTTCTCAGGAATCGCAGAGTGCTTAGCTCTGGATGCATATGGCCTAGGCCCTTGGTACTTTGCTATCCTGTGACGCAGCCAGGGGACCCTTACCAGCTCGAAGGTTTTCTTTTAAACCTTCAGAAATGTGAACTAGATAAATCTTATTTCTTTATGAAGTACCCAACCTCAGGTAATTTATTGTAGCAACAGCAGCAGCAGCCTTTAAGCGGGCAGTTACAGACAGCTTATCAAGAAAAGATTTGGCTAAACTTGTGGGTTTTATTACATTCCTAAACTAAATTCCAGTTTGAAGGAACATAAAAAGAATCTCTCTCTCTCTCTCTCTCTCTCTCTCTCACTCAGCATTTAATTAACCCCCGAGTGACTTTTAAGCCACCAGGACACAGGCACCTCCAACACCCTTAATCTTCTCTTCAGCTCTTCTGCTGAAGAATTTGGCCTTCACGATGACAGGTTCCTTAGGGAGCTTTCCCTTGCCCAGAACTCTGTAGTAGCCTGATCGAACAACATCAATGATGAGAGCAGCTCCAGTCTTGTTATTTGCTGCATTGACCTGTGTCTGTTCACTGACCAACGTCCATAATTTATCCAGGCTGACAGTTGGGCAGAAGCTCTGGTTCTACTTCAAGTGGTAACGCCTCATACCAACTTTCCCAAAGTAACCTGGATGATATTTGTCACAGTTGATCCTGTGGTGATGCACGCCTCCTGCATTCCTGCGGCCTCCTGGGTGCCTGTGGTGCTTACCGATGCAGCTGTGGCCATGGCTCACGTGGCCCTGGAGTTTCCGGGTCTTCCTCAGTCTGGATGGCATGGTGGTGGCAGAAAGGGAAGAGGCATAAAAAGAATCTCTTAAAACCAGGAAGAAGCTTCTGATAGAGGAATGGTCAATGTCTAGTGATAGTGTTCCATGAGCCTTGAGTGAGTCAGAACTAACCTCTCCTGGCCATGAAAATTCTATGAGCTATCTTTATTATATAAAGATTATATAAAGAGGGGGCAGGGTGGTGGTGTCTAACAATTCTTGGAGTATTTTGGCAGCATTTTCTGGTAGGTGACAGGCAGTCATTTTGTACTTGTAGTAATGACAGCAAGAAAGATAGCTTTATGTTTATGGTTTCAGTGGCTAATCTCTACTTCATGAAGCACACATTTGCTTTCTGCAACTATCTCTGCGCTTCTTGGGTACATAAGTCTTGTAGATAACAAGAAAATTAGAACCCTGTGTTTAAGTTAAAACTCAACCTTGACTATGTTTATCAACAACCATTTAAAACTCAGATAGCAACAGATAGTGCATTTTAAATACCATGGCTTCAAAGCACTAAATCCCATTTTAACCTCTTCAAAGCACTAAATCCCATTTTAACCTCTTCAAAGCACTAAATCCCATTTTAACCTCCAATGTAGCAATGTTCTTCTTACTTGTTTATATCTTAAGTTTTAGGTAAAATATAAACAAAAATGGATTATCTGAGAAGGTTAAAGAAAGGAGAAGAAAAATCCCAAGATAATCCCCAAACTGGCTATAGCCCATTCTGCTTCCCAGGGTGATGAAGAGGTGAGGATGGTCCAGTTCTTATCAGTGATGTGAATGCCTCTCTTTTAACCTTCCCTGCATGCAGTGCTGGGGAAGAAGGAGTTGTGCCCATAGCTGTAGTGCCGGACTGAAAGTGCTGGGGTCTGGGACTGTGTCTGCTGTCCCAGAGACTGGGGATTGAACTGCTCTGAACAGTAAGTAGTTCAAGGGGGAGAAAGTTGGGAGTATGGAGTCAGAAAGGGGTCAAGAAACTACAGCAGAAGCCAGAACCTGATCAGAGAGAGGTGTCCTGTGGGAAATCTATCCTGTGAAGCCACCGCAAGATTTTAGCAATAAGGCTATTGCTGAATGAAATAAGAAGGGAGAGGAAGAAGAGGAGGAGGAGAAGGAGAAGGAGGAGGAGGAGGAGGAGGAGGAGGAGGAAATAAAAAGGAAAGGAAAAGACATGACTGCTCTTAAGTATGGTGGAGAAAAGTTTATTCTAGATAAAAGGGAGACGTAGCCAGAGGTAGACATATCTGGGAAAGTCCAGAGTGGATATGACCAGACTGAACTGGGCCATGTAAAGGGAAGGTACAGGAGTCAAGAGGCCAAAGGCAAAAAAAAAGGGCGAATAACCAAAATGTGTGGATTGTATAGGGAGGAGCATGGCGGTGGGGGGGTGGGGGGTGGAGGGTGACAGGGGGAGAAGGCAGCCTAGCCACTGCTGGGCTCAAGTGTTCAGGGTAGAAGGTGAAGCTTGCCAGACATAACTAGTAACAGGTAGGGACTGAGGGAGTCTGGGAGAATCTGGAGACCAGGCCTGCTTTGACATGTTAAATAGGCACCTCAGCAGCTTGTTCCAGGGTTGAAACTTAACACTTGCTAGCTCAAGGTTTGGTTGTTTGCCAGGTTCCATTATCATATAGTGCCACCCTTCATAAACATCAGCCCTTTATATACATCATACTTATAAAGTGAGGAAGGCTGAGGCACATAACGTTAATAGAGGGAAATTGTTAGAAAAACACCAAGAGACAACCAGAACTCTAAGAAGTAGTAGTTTTTGTTTTAAGCCAGCCTAAAAAGGGAGGGGCACTCTTAAAGGCAAAGGCCACAATTTACTCTTGAGAGAATGGGCTTCCGAAGGTGTGATAGAATCACAAGGGGTCTTTCACATTTCTGCAATTTCTGGTATTGTCTTATGAACCTCAGGCTGCTCAAAGAGCTGGCCTCAGACCAAAGATGAAGTCCTCAGATGCTACAAAATGTCTGTCCTTTTCCCTTTGAAAGGTCCTGGGAAACAGAAATGAATGTAGCCCCTTCTCTAGCTTCTTGGAATATAAGTGAATCTCACCAGGGGCTAGAGAAGACCCATTCTTTTCTTCGTCTTCCTTAAAATACCAATAAACATCTTGTATATTGGACTGTGAGTCTGTAAGATTTGACCAGTCTTAACTTACTGGACCCCCTGAGTGGACCACACGGAGACGATGCCAAACACAAGAGGAATTTTTATTTTTTTTATTTTTTTTTAAGTTGTTTCTTTTATTTTATTTTATTTTATTTTTTTAATTTACATTCCAAATCATTTCCCCTTTCCCGTTTCCTCCCTCCCCGAAAGTCCCATAAGCCCCCTTCCCTCCCTCTTTTCTCCATTCAACCCCCTCTCGTTACTCTGTCCTGGCGTTCCCCTACATCCAGTCTTTCCAGGACCAGGGGTCTCTCCTTCCATCTTCTTAGAAATCTATTGATATGCGGATTGTGTCTAGGGTATTCCGAGATTCTGGGTCAATATCCCCTTATCAGTGACTGCATACCATGTGTGTTCTTTTGTGATTGGGTTACCTCACTAAGGATGATATTTTCAAGATCTGACCATTTGCCTAGGAATTTCGTGAATTCATTATTTTTAATTGCAGAGTAGTATTCCATTGTGTAGATATACCACATCTTCTGAATCCATTCCTCTGTTGAGGGACATCTGGGTTCTTTCCAGCTTCTGGGTATTATAAATGGAATTTTTATTAAAACCATCATGCTGGGGCCGCTCTGCACGTGAAGAGAGGATGTCTTGTGCTGCAGGGCCTTTATACCCTCCTCAGGGCCTCCACCATTAAGCACAATGTGATTGGCAGAACAGTGTTACATTCAAACTTATTGGCTGTTAGGTGATGAGGTAGGTGGTCAATAGTCAGTCCTTCGGAATGAGTCCCCACCCTTAGGTCAGTCTCTCCCTCCCCTTTGTGGTCTGAGGAATGTAACTTAGCCTCTGACCTTTTTAAAGTTCCTGAGTTAACTCTTTCAAGTCCAGTCATGCACCCACTTAATGATGTTTCAGTCAACAATAGACTGAGAAATGTGGTAATTTCTCCACCTACAACACACACACAGACACACACACACACACAGACACACACACACAGACACACACACACACAGACACACACACAGACACACACACAGACACACACAGACACACACAGACACACACACACACACACACACACACACACACACACACACACACACACACACACACACACACGCACCTGTTTAACCTGACTGGTGGTTAACAGAAGCAAGACAGGTTTTATTTATATTGCCTGGAAATACACAGCCACAGCCGACAGTCTGAGCAAAGCTGGCCTTTGTTGGACTTCAGTGGGCAGGTCTGCTTCAGGGCTCTTGCAGTCTGATGCAAATGCATAGTTTCCTTTCCGGGTTGGAAACTCCTTTAGAGAAAGGTTTTTAGCTGCCAAATTTGTGCTTCCCTAGAAGAAATCAGGAAATGCCCTTCAAGGAAGTTGAGAGAAAGCTTGCGTTCTTGGGCATTTGACTTTAGTGAAATAGCTACCTCCAGAAAACTAAAGGTGAGATTAGACTTTTTTTCTGCATCTCTGTAATTCAAAAGCTTTCAGTTTAAAGTAATCTAGTCCCTGGGGCTTAAGACTTGAGCCCATAGAACAAATGTACAATACACAGCTTAGCGGGAGAAAAGGTACATTTGTTTACAATTGTATAATAGTCAGACTGTGGAAACTCAAAGATGGCCCTGGGTGGTTGAATCGTAAACATACAGGGAACAGAGCGGTGAGGTTTGTAGGCAATTGTAGAGGGGGCTAATTTTTAGAGGAGGTAAACAGAACTGAAGAATAGACAGTAGTCCTAGACAAAGGTCACCTAGGTCCTGGGCAGTGTGTTGCCAGCTCCAGTACTCTTGCAAATTGCTCTTGTAGGAGATAAAGCCTTTAAGCAGCTGCGGAAACATCAGGGGAAAGGAAAAGATGCAAGAGATTTGGGCAGGATAGGAGAAGGTCAGATAGACGGTAGTTCCAGTGTTCACAGTGGCAAGCAATGTATGTTAGAGGCACCATTTTCTGAACCCCAATAGCTGTTAGTTTCTCTTGCTCCCCCCCCCTTCAATTCAAACACAGTCCTGCTTAACTAACAGATTAGATGAGATGGGGTATGATCAGGGGGTATAACTGGACTCTTTCATATGTGTGTGTGTGTGTGTGTGTGTTTGTGTGTGTGTGTGTGTATGTGTGTGTGTGTGTGTGTGTATGTGTGTGTGTGTGTGTGTGTATGTGTGTGTATGTGTGTATAAGAATACACATGTAGTTTGTGAACTGTTTTCTATCCCTACCATATTTAATAATTTCACCCTAATAATTTAGTTGGTATTTACTAAGAACAGGGTTGAGTTTTTCAGATAAACACTTCAGCAGACTTCCAATCAACCCTATTCTTTTTTTCTACTCTGCCTTTTTTTTTTTTTGAGACAGGGTTTCTCTGTGTAGCCCAGGCTGACCTGGAACTCACTCTGTAGACCAGGCTGGCCTTGAACTCAGAAATCTGCCTGCCTCTGCCTCCCAAGTGCTGGGATTAAAGGCGTGCACCACCACTGCCCAGCTTACTCTGCCATCTATTTTCCAACATTGCTAATTGATCCAATGATGCCTTTTATAGCTCTGCCCTCCTCCCCTTCCCAGCACAAGATCCCCACTAGGATCAACTAGTATGTTGTCTTTAGCTCTCATGGGTCTGAATAAGCAAAGTTTTTTGGCTTTTATTGAGTATGATGAAATAGATTTTTGAGAAATTAACATTTTTAAAAAGAAAGAACAGTCCTTATTTTGCATCTGTCTGATATCTTCTGATTGTGTTTAGAGTGGTCATCCTGAGCAGAATAGTCTCCAGGAATCCTGTAGCCTGTGAGCATCACACCCAGAGAGTAGTCCATTGGGAATGCTGTAGCCTGGGGCATCACACCCAGAGAGTAATCTCTAAGGAATACTGTAGTCTGTGGGTATCACACCCAGAGGCATACACTCTGTGCCATCTCTTTCATAGTTATCACTTTAATCTTATATTTGTGATCAAGGTGTTGTCTGAATTTTTAACACCGTAGTTGCTAGGGGCTTGTTGCTGTTTGTTTCTAATCAGCAAATAGAGTGATAGGCTTCCATAGGAATTTTCATATATACATGTTTTGTTTGACTGCCAGCCATCTCCCTGACCTTCATCCCTGTTTAAATCCTTCTACCTCCAGTATTGTCCTTCCACTTTAAAGCTCTATGCACTCTATAAACTCTCCTATCCTTACTCCCTAAAACTCTTCCTTCCCTCTTCTGGGGCCCCTTTCTGGTTCCATGATCTAACTTACTCCCACAGTGAAACACACACGCATGAAGTTAGAAACTCCTATGTGCATGCGTCGAGAATATGTGATATTTGATTTTTCTGGGTCACTTCATTTCACATATTTGTGAGTTCTATCCAGGTGTGGTTAGAACGTACGCTAACATTAAAGAAAGAAGTGCTTTATTCCCAGAGACCAAATGGTGTAAAGATGCCCCCTTGTGGACGGTTAGGTTCTCCTTACAATTAAATTAAAAGAGTGAGAAACCTTTGTTATTCTATAAAGTGCTGCATATGTTCATTTGTGATGGGAGCTGTTACCTTTGCTATGAACAACAGAACCAATAATAAAATGAGGAATTAAGTTCCTCAGATTGTTTTTTCTTAAAATATACTATTAGATATATTTATTTTATTATTTTATGTGTATGCATGTTTGAGCTACTCATATGTAAGTGCACCGTATGTGTGCCTGGTACCAAGAAGGGCAGAAATGGGTGTTAAAATCCCCTGGGACTGGAGTTACAAAGGTTGTGATCCACCATATGGGTACTGGGAATCAAACCTGGGTCCTGTGCAAAAGTACCAAATCTCTTAACTGCTGAGGCAACACTCCAGGCCCCAAGATCGTCCATTTTTTTCTTTTTCTTTTTTTTTCTTTTTGGTTTTTTTGAGACAGGGTTTCTCTGTATAGCCCTGGCTGTCCTGGAACTCACTCTGTAGACCAGACTGGCCTTGAACTCAGAAATCTGAAGATTATCCACTCTTGAAAGAATTTTATTTGTTATAATTGCTTCAAGATGCAATTATAACATATATAATTTACCCTATAAAAAGAACATCTCATAAGTTGTCCTGTCACCAAAATCTGTGGTTTTCTCTATTCAAAAATAGTATTTGTTGGGTTAGCATGATGGCTTAGGGGGTAAAAGCACTTGCTGCCAAGATCGAGGTACTGAGTTTAATTCCAGAAAGCCACACAGTGCCCCTACACAAATAAATACATTTAAAAATAAAAGAATATTGAATTTAAAAAATAGTATCTGTCATTCAATCTATTTTTTCTGGTAAATAAAATTGTAAATATTGATATCCTATAGATATCAGAATCAAGTGTTATCAGAATCTACTTTAAAATGTTCTTCTATTATTTCTAGATTTATTTGTTGTTTACCTTAGTATATATAAGTCTACCATGGGTACCACGTGCATGCTTGATGCTCACAGAGGCCCGAAGAGATTATCAGGTCCCCTTAGACTGGAGTTACAGACAGTTGTGAGATGTCTTATGGGTTCTGAGAATCAAACCCAGGTCCTCTGCAAGAGTAGCAAGTGCTCTTATCACTTATCCCAGGAACTAGCCCTCAGATCTACTTTTATGAAAGAAACTGTTTTAATGTTAAGAAAGAAAATCCTTTGCAAAGCTTCAGGAGAGCTAATGGTATGTGTCTATTAAAGGAAGACAGAAATGTTTATAACTTCTAAACTCAATATGCTCAAGAAACACTGTAGTTGATGGGGTTAGGGGATGTGTGCATACTCTCAGAGTCCTGGGTCTTGTTTGGAGAGATTATCTGAAGATTAAGCCTACTGATACTTGGGAAGAACATTGCAATGGAGTTTTGTGTGCCCTAGCAAACCCTGAACATTGTGCTTAAGCTACTCGGGTACCAAATTTACTTATTGGTTTTGTGGATCTGAGTCATACTTAAAACTTTCAGAAACATAAAATAGCAAGTTTTAGAAGAAAACAGAAACCCAGAGATCAGCAAATGTTTCTCAAATAGGAAACAGAGAACACTGAGAACCACAGAAAAGACTGGACTAAGGAAAAACTAAGTAAGAGCTTCTCTACAGAGCTAGTAAGACTGCTAATTAGGTGTGCAATAACCTAAATGCAATCCCCAAAAGTTGTCCTCTGAGCCCACTTCCATCTCCTCTCTGGCCAACATGTTACCACTGCCCCCTACCCCAATCCCCACCGCTCCAGTGGAGGAAACCCCATGAGAGACTGGAATCCCAGAATGAGAACGTGTATTGTTCACATGGGCACAGTCTTGTGAGGACTTCAAGGCTACAGACCCACAGCTATTGACAACGCTGGCTGCCCTTACAGGGCAGGCTCCAGAGGGATGGCAGAACTCTCCTCTGAAGTCTGAGCATGAGTGTTTACGAATGACTTTGAATACGGTGTGCAAAGACTAGCTACTGCTGCTTCCTCTTCTGGGATGCTCATAGGCTGAGGCTCCCACTTCTGCTGAGCCCCCTACCCCTGTGCTGTACCCAGTGAGCATGCTGAGGTTGGGGAAAACTCTGGCTTGCTCTCTGTGTCTTGATGCTCCCAGTCACAATTATGGGACCCAAGCCACATAACCCATGCACCCAATACAGGACTGTTACAGAGAATCACTGTGTCACTGCGACTAGACACGTTGGTAATTAGACTCCACAGAAGCAAAAGAAATGGTGTATCTAAAGGACCATGTAGGCACAGGTGTGAAGCACAAGCTTGTAAACAGTTAATATTTCTATATTATTTTAATACACAGTACTCTTTATTGTGAATTTCCAATAGCTCCTTGACTGTTCTAGAACGTTTACGTTGATTTTGTTAAACTTAGGTGTTCATATCTAAAGTGGCAATTAAAACAGGTTTTGTCAGTTTTTGTTATTCACACATTGTTTGAGTTTAATATGTTATTGACAGGGACTAGAGAGAAGGTTCAGATGTTAAGACATCTGCTGTTCTTATGGAGGACCTGGTTACTTCCCAGAACCCGCATGATGGTTTACAATTACCTGTGACTCTAATTCAGAGTATCTGGACCCTTGTGCTGGCCTCCAAGGGTACCAAGTACATAGGTGGCACACTCACATACATGTAGGTAATGCACTCACTCACATACACAAAATGAAAACAGGATACATTAAACAAAATCTAAGATGAATCAACCTTACCCATTTTTATCTTTTGACCTGCAGTCTTGGAGAGAAGAGAGTCTCAGTAAAAAGATCTGGATCAACAGTTGAGTGAGAGGCGGGAAAAGTGAAAGGTCTGTCACCCGTATGTGTCTACTGGACAGAGAGGGAGGCTTTCTGCTGAGGAGGAGTTAACTGGACATTATACCCTGCAGATTAAAATGTTTCCCAGGGATTATTAATTCCCAGAGACTGTAGTTTTAAACAGATTCTCCCTCCATAGCCATCGTATTAAAGTATCTCATCCAAAGGACATTAGATGCTCTGGCTACAGTGATCCCCTCTAGAAGGTTTACTTCTGCAGCACATTTTACATGTCATACATTTTTATGCCTGTTTTGCCCTAGACTCTCCCTCCATGTGAGTTGTTTCCCAGAACTTAGTTTAAGGCTATGGGAAAATGAGACTGGAGAGATTTCTCAGCAGTTAAGAGTTGCTTTTAGTCTTCCAGAGGACTGAGTTCGATTCCTAGCACCCATGCCAGTTAGCACACTGCAGCACCAGCTCCAGACCATCCAACACTTTGTCTTCATGAACACCCATATACAGGCGGCATTCAGACACATACATGTACACATGATTTTTAAAAATAGAATAAGTGAATTCCTTTGTCAAAGATCAAGTGACCATAGGTGTGTGGGTTCATTTCTGGGTCTTCAATTCTAAAGTATTTTTAAGTTAGCCTACAAAAAGGAATGATTTTATATATGTATCCCTATGATAGACTTGTCTTGTGATAAATTTATTACATAATATTTCAAATATTTTATAATAAGATATTGTATCCATTCCTTGAACAACTTTCTATATATGGGGTCATTTTCCAGCTGCTTCTAAAAAGTGTTGGAGAAATGTTTTGTAAAATTTCTAAAAGTAAAAAAACAATAAATTAAAAAAATAGACTATGAGGCTGGGTGATGGTGGTACATGCTTTAAATCCCAGCATTCAGGAGGCAGAGGTAGGTGGATCTTCATGAGTTCGAGGCCAGCCTGGTTTACAGAGCAAGTTCCAGGACAGTCATGGCTACAGAGAGAAACCTTGTCTCAAAAACAAACAAATAAACAAAACAATAACAAAAAACAGTCAAAATTGAAGTTTGAGTTCATTTACGTTTCTATCCACGTACTTGTGCTGTTCTCACCATTGGATAGAGAAGCTGTTTCTTGCAGTGGGTAGTGGTGATGTAACTCATCCACTGTTTAAAGGACTGAGCATAGGCAACTGTGAACGCCCATCCACAGATGGGATGTTCATGTCAATCTGCCTCCTCCAAACCTAAGGCTTAGGAAACATTGTGGAAGACAGGTGCAAAGAATGTAAGAGACGGAGGCTGGGGAGAAGCGCCGTGGGATGCTGTCTTTTGGACATGGTCAGCTGATTCATGTTGTACTTACAGACGCCTTCACAAGGTCTAGCCAGTTAAAAATCCCAGTGTGGATACAGGAGGGGCTACCAAGGCCCTACTCCTAGCTAAAGAGCTATTGACAGTTGATGGTCACTGAAGGAGAGTCAGACACTTTTCTTTGGAGTGGGGTGGAGTGGGCGCCCCAGTAGATGACGTCACGTGCATGCCCACGTGGGCAGCACTAATTGAACTCAATGAGAAGTAGTAATAGTAAAAATAAAAAAAAAATGTAAAAGAAGCCATGAAGTTGAGATTGGGATGTGTTGGTGAAATGCTGGGGTAGTGAGAGTTAGATATGCTAAAGGCACATTGTATACATGTATGATATTTGCAAAGGATAAATAAAATATTATAAAAAAAATTCGGAAATCTAAAATGGGCTAAAGAATTGAGATCCTGCTTCAAAAACAAACAGACAAACCCTGGGTCAGGGTGCAGAGCATTTCCCTGGCATGCACACCACTTAGGCTCAATCATCAGTGCAAAAGAGAAAGAGGCTCGGACCTTAATTAGAAACCGAAGGTCACAGGACTTATGGTGACTTTTACTATGCATATACGCTTTTTTGGCAAAGTGAACAACAGGCCTGGGTTAAATAAGTATGGAGACAAAGTCATCATTTGAGTGAATAAAATAAAGAAGACATTTTTTCTGTCTGTTTGTTTTGGTTTTGAGACAGGGTCTCTTTATGTAGCCCTGGCTATCCTGGAACTCACTACGTAGACCAAGCTGACCTTGAAACTACAAAGCTCCACTTATCTCTGCCTCCTGAGCTCTAGAATTAAAGGCATGTACCACCACACCTGGCTGTGAAACAAAATGGTGTAGATCTAAAGGTGCAGGAGAGTCAGAGATGCCAGACTAGGTAGTGGAGCTCATCTCCTGCTCAAGGCGTTCACACTCTAGGGCTCCTCAAGTGGGCCGTGACAGCAGGCACACAAATGGGAATGTTGATCAAAGAAGTTCTTCCATAGCTTCACTGACAGTCAATGACATAACCTTGCAAACATGGTCCTGAAGCGATCCAGACATAAGCCTTGCTTGGGTGTATGTATGTTGGAGACAACCACTCCTTGCCAGGTGTATCTTTCTTTTAGAATATTTATCCATAATATATATTACATTGGTAGGAGTAGAGTCATGTCTAAATAAACTTCTTCAATGTTATTTCTCATGTGCATAAATATTCATGTATGTGCATGTGTCTGGTGTGTGTGTGTGTGTGTGTGAATGCATATGCATGTGTATGGCATCCACATGAATATGCAGACCAGAAGTCAAAGTCAGGTGGCTTCTTCATCAGTCCCTCAACACCTCATTTTTTGAGACAGTCACTCACTGAATCAGTTTGGCTAAACTGGTTGGCTAGGGAGCTCCAATGAACCTCCTGTCTCTGCCCCTTCAGCAGTAGGGCAATAAGAACACCTGCATCCAGCATTTACATGGGAGTTGGAGATGGAGCTTGCACAACTGTCACTTTACTAACTGAGCCAGCTTCTCAGCCTTTTGCTAATTCCTCTTAAAATTTTTATCACACACATAAATGTAAGTGTGGCATGTGCATTCCATGATGTACATGTGGAGGAGGTCAGAGGAAACTTTCAAGAAACTGTTCCTCTTTTTATGATATGGTCCCTGGGGACTCTACTCAGGTTGTCGCCTTAGTGGCAAGTGCCTTACTCACTCAAGTGGTCCTTTGTTTGTTATTCTTAACCTCTCTAAGGTTAAGACTGAGATCTTGGATCAGATGTAATCTTGAATTTCATGCTTGTGGAGCTAAAGCAAGAGTCTGTCACCAATGGCTCTGGAGATCACACTTGGAACAGCTGTACATTTAATTCACGGATCCAGACTTAGAGCTTAGGGCTAATCCACTCCCTATATGAAAGTACAATTAAAGATAAAAAAAAAAAGGAAGAAAGAAAAGAAAAAGAAAGGTGAGGAGAGGAAAAAATAGATTGATCCAGCATGTCCACAGTGCAACTTCTTGGGGGAGAGGGGTCTTCTCAGTTGCAATACAGCTGGCTTACCACAATTTGAGTTGAAAGGAGATTATAATCTATAATGATTTGATTTTATCTAAGCTGCTTCACTTGGTTGACCTCAAGCTCACATCAAGGATGAAGGCAAATTATCAATGCTGATGGTAAAAGTCTGTTTATACGGTTCTGTACCTGTAAGGGGTTTTCGTGGGTGTGATGGGAACACTATATGGGGGGTGGGGGGGACAGACCAAGGTCACCCAGAGGTGTTTTGAAGCAGGTCCAACTCAATATTACAGCACACCAATCAACCTGAATCCCTATATACTAAAGTAAAAAAAAAATGCTTGTAGAAAGAATGAAACATAGCTTCTCTAGTCATTGATTATCTAATTGTATAGTAACAAGTCACCCTGTCTCTATACTGTATTCCAAAAGATGAGTTACTTATTGAATGCTGACCTGTGTTAAGCACTGTTCCAGGCAACCTTACAAACATTATCTTAGTAGATGCAGCTACAAATATTTTCTTACCTGCCATTACCAATGTTACAAACATCTGTGCTGTTTAATCCCATTTTATTGATGAGGAAGACAAAGCTTCAAGTGGATAAGACTTCACAGAAAAAACAGATTTGTGTTCTCAGTCCCTAAAGCATCTTAATACTCGATAGACACCAACAGAGTATGAAGTTGGTGGGTTTAATCTTCTGGAATATAGTATGTGCAAAAATTATTTATGATCTGCAATCTTCCCTCCCAGGGATGAGTCTTATTTTAAAGGAAGCAGGAAACTGAATCTCAGTGATAAATGAATTGCTCAGACTCTAGAATAAGTCAAGTCTGTTATGCCATGAGTAGGTGAAAAATAGAATCTTGCAGCTCAAAGCATTTCTTTGTGTGTGAACTTAAAGCTGTGAGTATATGCCAAGCCACCAACGAATAAACCTCAAGTTCTCGGCTGATGCTTATCCTCTTGGAAGCTGAGGACGGTAATGAGTTTAAATAAGAATTGGTTGAATGAAGCAAATTTTCCCTGAGCTGTTTGATGGCGTGCTGTTGTATGGATTATAGGTTATTGGAGAGGGGTCACAGTTGGCAGTGCAGCTGAGGGACCAGCAAACACAGAGGCCTCATAATGAAGAAGGGAAGGAAAATCACTCCACAGAAGGGATTAAGGTTCTAATTGGTTTTCTCAAGGCACTTGCAGACTCTATTCAGGAACTAATTTTGAATTTTAAAGAAATATTTGATGAGTGTAGTCATGGCCATTTACAGTTCTCTATTTTACGTTCATAAATATTTATTAGATATATTACTGGGCTCTAAAAAGCAGCCTAATAAATATTTACCAAGAACAGCCAGCTATTAGCCTTCTTAACTTAGTGCTTCCGACTGTGTTAATTTTGGCCCTGAATGTGCCAATTACTATGCTTGCTTAGGGATTCTGAACATGAAAGGAAAAGAAGTATCAGGGTAGCAGGAAGTTATTTAAAAATTAACAAGAACAGGCTAGGAGGAAGTGGTGGCTCAACTCTCTCTCTTCCGGTCAACCACCTTCCTCGGCTCAGATCATCTCCCCTCTGCTGACATCATCATCCTCTCCCCTCTGCTGACATCATCATCATCATCTCCCCTCTGCTGACATCATCATCATCATCTCCCCTCTGCTGATATCATCATCATCTCCCCTCTGCTGACATCATCATCATCCTCTCCCCTCTGCTGACATCATCATCATCATCTCCCCTCTGCTGACATCATCATCATCCTCTCCCCTCTGCTGACATCATCATCATCATCTCCCCTCTGCTGACATCATCATCATCATCTCCCCTCTGCTGATATCATCATCTCCCCTCTGCTGACATCATCATCATCATCTCCCCTCTGCTGACATCATCATCATCTCCCCTCTGCTGACATCATCATCCTCTCCCCTCTGCTGACATCATCATCATCATCTCCCCTCTGCTGACATCATCATCTTCTCCCCTCTGCTGACATCATCATCCTCTTCCCTCTGCTGACATCATCATCATCCTCTCCCCTCTGTGGACATCATCATCCTCTCCCCTCTGCTGACAATATCATATCTCCCCTCTGTAGATTAGATTTGTCTCCCCTGAACTACTGGAAAATATTATGCAGAGAAGCAGGAACTGCAAAGAACCCTCAGATGGCTCAGTAGCTGAGTGGCATGGGCAATGAGTAGGGTTACAGCACTGGCTATTTTCTACAATGAGCTCCATTGTCCATGTATCACACAGGCATGGTACCTGTGTGCGGCTTAGCATGATTTTGGCTTGTGTTCTTGGTTGCAGGACTCTAAGTCTGCTCTGCCATTCCCACTTCTTTGCATTCTGGGATCTACTGAAATTGTATTCGAAATTTGGTTTTTTTTTTCTAAATAAGCTGGAGTCCATTTCTACTGCTTATAAATGAGAACATTAGATGATGGAATAATTAATTGAAGTTTTAAGAAGCCTATGTTAGGCCCAACTTAAAAAAAAATCCCATGAATTAGATTTGGTGTGTTGTGTACCAATTTGAAAACTGTGTGTTAAATTACTAAAGTTGGGAGGAGGATACAAATGGAGCCCATTCCAGTTATATTTCCTTTCTCCACCTCTCCTAATTATCAAAGCAATGTCTTTTTGAAAGGGTATTTTTTTGTTGTTGTTATTGTGTTTTACAAATGCTATATAGTTGGAGGGAAATCAGGGTTTGGGGTGGGAAAAAAACTATTCCATAGAATACATCTAGTTTAAGGGTTTTTTCCCCCACTTTGGCTTTTTTTAAAATTTATTTTATTTTATTTTCTATATTCTTTATTTACATTCCAAATGATTTCCCCTTTCCCAGTTCCTCCCTCCCTGAAAGTCCCATAAGCCCTCTTCCCTCCCCTTGTTCCCCATTTGCCTAAGAATTTCATGAATTCATTGTTTTTAATTGCTGAGTAGTATTCCATTGTGTAAATATACATGGAAAGTATCTCTGATAAAATTGAAGAAATATATAGAAAAACACCTTAAGATTGACTATTTCATGGAAAAATTATACAGATAAAATGGTAGGCATAAAAATATTCCTAAGTTGATTGAAAGTGGAATTATAAACATTTTCTGATAAAATTGAAAATCTACAAGGAAAATATTTCTGATAAAACTCAAGAAAAATATAGAAAAACACGTTAAAACTGACTATTTCATGAAAAATTGTACAGATAAGATAGTAGGCATAAAAATATTCCTAAATTGATTGAAAGTAGAGGTAAAAACATTTTCTGATAAAATTGAAGATTTACATGGAAAATATCTCTGATAAAATTGAAGAAATTTATACAGATACATTGGTAGGAATTAAAATATACCTAAGTTGATTGAAAGTAGAATTATAAACATTTTCTGATAAAATTGAAGATTTACATGGAAAATATTTCTGATAAAATTGAAAAAAACATATGGAAAAACATTAAAATTGAAGATTATCATGGAAAATTATACAAATAAAGTGGTAGGCATAAAAATATTTCTAAGTTGATTGAAAGTGAAATTATAAACATTTTCTGATAAAATTGAAGATTTATCTGGAAAATATCTCTGATAAAATTGAAGAAATATATAAAAAACGCGTTAAGATTGAGTATTTCATGGAAAAATTATACAGATAAAATGGTAGACATAAAGATATTCCTATGCTTTTTGAAAGTGGAATTATAAACACTTTCTGATAAAATTGAAGATCTACAAAGAAAATATTCCTGAAAAAATTCAAGAAATATATAGAGAAACATGTTAAAACTATTACATGGAAAATTATACAGATAAAATGGAAGGTATAAAAATGTTCCTAAGTTGATTGAAAGTAAAATTATAGACATTGTCTGATAAAACTGAAGATCCACATGGGAAGTACTTCTGACAAAATTGAAGAAAAATACAGAAAAATGTTAAAATTGAAGATTATCATGGACAATTATACCGATAAAATGGTAGGCACAAAAACATTCCTAAATTGATTGAAAGTGAAACTACAACCCTCTCCCGCCCCCCCCCCCCCGACGAAACCAAAGATCTACATGAAAAACACCTCCCACAAAAATCGAAGATTTTTTTTTTTTTGACAAACTTTCATGTAGACCAGCTTGGTCTCAACCCTATTATGTAGCCAAGGATGCCCCTTGAATTTCTGATTATCTCACCTCCACTTCTTAAGTGCCTTTCTTTTAAGGATTTATTTATTTATTATATGTAAGTACATTGTAGCTGTCTTCAGATACTCCAGAAGAGGACATCGGACGTTACGGATGGTTGTGAACCACCATGTGGTTGCTGGGATTTGAATTCAGGACCTTCTGAAGAGCAGTCAGTGCTCTTAACTACTGAGCCATCATCTTTCCAACCCCTTTAAGTGCCTTTCTTACAGGCATATGGTCCACTCCAACCTTTAGTTTAAAATCTTGTAACTTTGACAATACAGTACCTGTGACAAGCTGGCAGGAAAATACTTATTCCACAGTGCTGAGTGTAACAGTGCAGCCGGGAGAAGGAAATGCTTGAGGGAAGACAAGGGAACCTTTCCTTTTCCTCCTTCAATACTCTTACAGACCAGCACATGTTCACAACAACCTAGAGACACTCAAAGTATGGGTCACATGACTACCCTTAAGAGAGATACATTCATTTGCTGATTCATTCACTGACAAGGGGTTTCACTGGGCCTTTTAGATGTGTAGATATGTGAGGTGAAGCTCTTATCCCCTGCACTGTATAGCCCTCATCCATACTTCACCTGGGTAACACCCTGTGCAGCGTCATGCTGTCCAAGAGATTTAGTTATGCATTAATTTATCTACTTATTCCTAATTAACCACACCCTTGGAGTTGTCATTTACCGGGATTTATTTACTATCTTGAGTCTAGAGAAATAAGCAGTATATAATCAGGTTGCTATAAACTCAGATTATATTGGGAAAGATATACTCTCCTGGGTGATAGGTATATTAATTAGAAGAATGCACTTAAAATTATGACCAAGTTATTTCTAAAATGAGATTGTGAAATTATGCCTTTAACAATAGAGTGCTTGTATTCTTCAAAAGCAAAATACAATCTAATCACAATGTCTTTTATCAAAGCCAAAACAAAATACAAGAGCTGGCATGAAAACGTAAAAAAAAAGGGAACCCCCTGAACTCTGCTGGGAGTGTAAACAAGTGTGGCCACTGTGGAGATCACTTGGATGTTCCTTTAAAAATAGAAAATAGATTTATCACACAGCTGTATCACCCAGAATATGAAAGTTGGCATACCTTTTCAATACCTGCATTCTCATGTTTATTGTAGCACTCACTATCCACAGATCAAGTAATGGAATCAGTGTAGAGGAATTTTAATCCTGCTCTGGCAAGGGATCATATCTGAAGACCTTATAGGTCGATGTGATCTGGCTGGAATATAGACATACCCTTAGAACATACCTTTAATCCCAAACAAGGATGTCTAATTGAGGAACAAAGTGATGACTCAGAGAAAGATTTCACAGAGTGAGTCAGAGATAAGACATGCCCAGCTCTCTCAAGGCGCTATTTAAGAGCAGTGCAGGATGAGAGAGAGAGTGAGTTAGGAGTTGAGTCAGTTGGGAGGCAGTGCAGTAAGTGCAGTGCAGTCAAGTTCAGTTTGTTCCTGAGTTCATGCAGTTCAGTACAGGTCAGCAGAGGCAGTTGAAGTCAGAGAATAAGAAGGAGTCAGAAGATTAGAAATGTCCCCAGCACAGCATAGCATGACATGGATAGCATCTGGGATCTTGAGAAGCAGGCGACACATCACTCCAGGGGACCTACCATCAGAAATAAGGAACTGCCCACAGCAGGCCTGGATGGAGACATCTCAGAAGCCTGAGGGCAGCTCTTTGTAAAAGAGTTGTTCTCATTTCTCCTAACCTTAGCCCTGGACAATGGCTGTATAGATTTCATTTGTGTATGGCTGCTTTTCAGTTGGCCTTGGTGTGCATAATTATTCTATTATATCTGACTCTCCTACTCTCTTGTCCTTCTGTTCTGGTGAAAATTCTGTGAAACTAGATGTTCTTTGATGTAATGATTCTTAAACAATAAGAAAAACTGAGGCACGGGGCACGGCACAGCACAGCACAGCACAGTCCTAACGGTCCTGGTGCATGCGGTGTGCTCTCATCTTGGAAACAATGTAATAACTGCGCAATCATAGCTTCGGATTAATATATGACTTGAAAAGAAAGTTTGAAGAAATTACATTTAGAAATAAATTAAGAAAATGAAGCAGAGCCAATATTGGGACCCGAGAAAGGAAAAAACTATTGTAGTTGTGAGATGAGTTTTGTACAACATTTGAGAGTGGTTCCTGGTCTCCTTTGGATATGTGTGGATAAGAAAATATAGAACACATAAGATTATATACTGGTAAAACTAAGTCAAAATACTGTGACTCTTAAGAGAGTCATTGTGTTCAATGTGCAGAAGCAGAACGTTAGCAGAACTGCTGAGTTAAGGGTTAACTTGACTCTGGCCATTGCCTGGCAGCTTTGCCTATGTCATTTATCATTAGAGCTTCACAAGAAACTGCAAGTAGCTGACCTCGGAGCTCTGAAGCATAATAAGGCAAAAGTTAAAGCTTAGGGCTGGAGAGATGGCTCAGAGGTTAAGAGCACTGACTGCTCTTCTAGAGGTCCTGAGTTCAATTCCTAGCAACCACATGGTGGCTCACAACCATCTATGATGGGTTCTGGTGCTCTCTTCTGGTGTGTCTGAAGACAGTGACAGTGTACTCACATATATAAAAACCTTAAAAAAAAGTTAAAGTTTAAATAATGATAAGCTTGCAATTATTATTTTGGCCACGGGCCTGGGAATAGGGGAAGATTGAAACTTTGGGGGAACAATCGTAATTCTTACTTCTTAATTCTTTGTGAGATGTGGTCATCCTTTTGAATTTGATTTGGCAATGATTATACAATGTCTTTTTTTCTACTTGCTTTTTGGATAACAATAAAAGACTGTGTCAAGTTAAAGGTGAAGAGTGAGTGAGAGAGAATGTGAGTAGAGAGTGTGTGAAGTGTGTGTATGTGCATGTGTAAGGAGAACTCATGTGAGGTATGTGTGAGTGAAAGAGTGTGTGTAGTAGTGTGGGAGTGCGAGAAAAGAAAAATGCACAGGAGAAAAGCAGAGTGTGGAGGAGAGTACAGGGTGTGTGCAGTGTGCAGCCTCAAGCAGAGAGAGAGAGAGAGAGAGAGAGAGAGAGAGAGAGAGAGAGAGAGAGAGAGAGATCAAACCTTGAAACTTACCTGTTAGCTTATACCTGAAAAAGTTGACTGTGTGTGTTTATTATGCGCCTTTCAGATATCCCTGCTTCCAGTTGAGAACCCAGATCCTGTGTCAGGGCTGGACCCTGACATAGGACAAATTGCTAAAGCTAGTTTGAGGCCAAGCAGAGCAATTCAGTGAGAGTCTGGGAGAAGCCAAATCGAATCAATCATCTTGGAGAGGAGTTTGAGCCAGAACAGCTGAGTTCAACCAGCCAGCCAGAGTTCAGAAAGAACTAGAAAGGGTGAGCTTATTCAGCAGTAAGCCTCTGAGAGGACAATTTCATCAGGCAGATAAAAGAAACTTTTACAATCAATTCCCATCTATGGATAGAGAAAAAGTCTAGATGCCCATCTAATGGATAAAGAAAATGTGTGTATATACAATAGGCTATTATTTAGCCATTTAAAAGAAAACCATGTTATTTGCAAGAAAATGGGTAAAAACTAGAAATTATCAAGTTAAATAAAATTAGCTGGACCTCGACTGACAAGCACGAAATGTTTTCTCAATACATGGAGGATGATTGGCGACAACAAGGTTCCACCAGGAAGAGGAAGGGTGTGTAATGGGGAGCAGATATGGTCTAAACACATCATACACATGAATGAAAGCGTCAGAATAAAGCAGTAATTCTGTGGGTGGAGGTTTGAATGAGAATAGTCTCCAAAGGCACATACACTTAAATGCTTGGTTCCCAGTTGGTGGAAGTGTTTGGGAAAACATTAGGGGGTGTGGTCTTGTTGGAGGAAGTGTTACTGAAGGCATGGCACACCCCCATTTAGCTCCCTCTGCCTCGTAGCTGTGGAGTAAGATGTACTCTCCAATCTATTGCTCAGTGTCGCGAATACCTGCCTGGTGTCATGCTTCCTTCTTGCCAGGATGGTCATGGACTCACTCTCTGAAACTATAAGTCCCAAATATACTCTTCTTTAAGTTGCTTTGATCAGGGTGTCTTATCACAGCAATAGAAAAATAACTAAGATACTGTATAAAAATATACATTAAATAAAAATAAAACATGACCTATTGGACTTGAATGGCTGCTGCCAGGATTCTATGCTTAGAGATAATAGGATATCTAGAAATAAAAAATTAAAAAGAACTCTCGTTTGAAGTGTATTAACTGTAAGAATGTGAAAGTGCCTTGGTAAAAGGTTAAGGAAGGGATTGGAGCAATATCATAGCAGTAAAGAATGCTGGCTGCTGTTGCAGGGCCTGAGTTCCAGTCCCAGGGCCCACATGGCAGCTCTCAACTATCTATAGCCTCATTTCCAAGTGACCTAGCACCCTCATCTGGCCTCCATAGATACCAGGCATGCACATGGTATAGACATACATATAAGCTCATCTACATAAAATAAAAATAAACCTAAAAAGAAGTAAGTCCATATATACGTGATTGTCACAAAATAAATAAAAGATACAAATCCCTCCCCCAATAATGAAAATACAAAGAAGTAAGGGAAAAATATGAAGCCTGTAGGTAATTATCTTTGTATTTTCCCCATCACCTAAACAACAGAAGAAATAATATGATACCTACAACCACCCATCTGACATTAAGAACATGCTGCAAAATATAACCCAGCTGAAAGCCATCAAGCCACAGATTAAAATTCTGTTAGGTTCAGATTACAATATGGAATGTTTGGCTGAAGAAATGGCTCTGTAATTAAGAGTGCTTGCCTCTCTTCCAGGCAACCCAAGTTCGATTACCAGCTCCTATGTGGAGGGGGGGGGGGGGATTCACAATTGTCTGTAATTCCAGTTCCAGGAACATTTGGCACCCTCTTCCAGCCTCAGAGTCTTTAATCTTAACTACATTATACTGTTGCAACTCTGATTACAAAATACATAGTATGCAAGACTCAATCTATAATGTTAGCTTCTTTTTTTCCTGGACAAAGAACACCTTTTTTTTTCTAGATCTATCTATCTATCTATCTATCTATCTATCTATCTATCTATCTATCTACCCATCTATCTATTTACTTTTTGGTTTTTCGAGACAGGGTTTCTCTGTATAGCCCTGCCTGTCCTGGAACTCACTTTGTAGACCAGTCTGTCCTCAAACTCAGAAATCTGCTTCTCTCTGCCTCCCAAGTGCTGGGATTAAAGGCATGTGCCACCACTGCCTGGCTTTCTGGCTTTTTTTCTTTCTTAATATGTAAGTACACTGTAGCTGTCTTCAGACACACCAGAAGAGGGCATCGGATCCCATTACAGATGGTTGTAAGTCACCATGTGGTTGCTGGGATTTGAACTCAGGACCTTCGGAAGAACAGTGTGTGCTCTTAACCACTGAGCCATCTTTCCAGCCCAAAGAACACCTTTTTATATGTTACTAGTTGAATTTTTTTCCTAGAAGATAAATATGAAGAATGTTAAGCCTGACCAAGGAAATACTTTGGACTGTGAAGGCAGCATTCTGCCCAAATTCTGCAAATATCCTCTTGTTTTCAAGGGCTGTCTGGCATCAGTTCAGTGGATTTAGTTCATCTCCCCTTTTTTGTTTAGCCATATTTTGTACCATAGTGTTGAATACAGCTGCTGGAGGTTGTCATTTCTTAATGTCAGGAGGTTTTCCTCCGGGCCATTAAAAATAACAAAAACAAGCGACCAATCAATATAAACATTACATCACAGAAGAAGCTTGAAATATTAAATTGTTAAATTGAATTTAACTTTCCCAGTCCATCAGCTATACTCTCCAATAATCCATTGCCTGATAGTCCATGTACTTGTTCTGCAAACATCTGATTAATATCTGACCATAATTTTAATATTTCCTGAGTTCCTATGAGTTAATGTTTTCTAACCTAATCCCAAGGGAACAAGGCCTCATTGCAATGCACAGAATTGAGTCACATTCCAATCACATCTTAATGAGAACTGTCATTGTAAGCTGACAACTTGATCACCTTACATAATCACAGCTGATTCTAAATCAGCGACTTCAGAATGCAGCATGCTATCTATATGTCTTTGAGTATTTCACAACTTTTCTGAATCAGAGTGCCATTCTAAAATATAAGGTACATTTTGGATATGTTGACACAGGGCTACATCAGCAGCTGTAGCAGCGGCAGTAAAGGCAATAACTCCCAACACAATGACAACAATTAGTCCAACCATCCTTTAATCCTGTTCTTCATTTGATCCAACATACGATAAAGCAGCATCTACACGGAAGGAGATTCTTCCCAGGCACAAGCCATCTCTACAGGCATCCAAACCCCAATATGGATGTTCATAAACGCTCTGAAGCTCAAATTAACAGGAATAAAGAACACTTGGAATAAGACACATAGCTTTTAGATTGATTCTGAGTACTTTTGCCAATCATAAACAAGTAAGGAAGACAAACAAATGCCATAATATTATGAGATACATGTTTTTAAAAACTATTGATTGATTCTTTGTGAATCTCATATCATGCACTCCAATCCCACTCGTGTCCTTGTCCCCTTCATATCTGCCCTCGGTCCTTGCATCACCCCCCAAAGAGAAAACAAAGCAAAAACAAATAAATAATAAATAATAGAGAAAAATGCAAAACAAAATAAAGTAAAAAGCATCTCACTGTGAACGGAAACTGCAGTGTGCCACAGTGTCACAGAGTATGCCCTTTTGTCCACGCTTCTTTGTTTGCAAATATTCCTTTGTGGTGAGTCATTGGTCTAGTTCAAGGCCTCTGGCTTCTGCTACACTGTCGATATTGGATTCTCACTGGGACTCCTCTTGGATATCCTGTTGTTGCCCTGAGCCATGGACCTCTGCAGCTTCGGATTGATAGGACTTCCCCCTTCATGTGCTCCGGCAGTTCATTCATGGGGTAGATGTTGGGGTGGGCCAGCTCAAAGCCCTGGATTTGGGTCTAGATAGAAGCTGACTTGGTTAGCCCTCCAGTTCCCCTGAACCCATGCTAGTAGGGCCAGATCTCCTGCTTTGCCCAGGTGAGGGATGGGGCCAGCTCTCCTGCTTGTGGCAGTGGGCAAGAGGCAGGTCCAACTCTCCCACCATCCAGCTGATTCTCCCATGCCCATGCCACTAGGGCCAGTTCTACTGTGCTGCCCAGGCAGGCACTGCTCTCCCGAGTGCTGCATCCAGCAAGGGGTGGGGCCACCTCACCTGCCTGCCAACAGCCACAAGATAAGATACATTTAAAAAAAAATAAGAGAGAACAGAGTCTCATTGTTAAAAGTATTTTTCTATATATTCCTTTTTCAAGCCCAAATGTTACACGATGTTGATATTAATGTCCAAAGATGGTTATGAGTAGCTCCTCCCTCCATATGAAGAGAGGAGGTGCCATTCTCTCCCATGCTATACTAACCCCTCAGGTTCATTGCAATGGGTGGTGATGGCATTATTATGATAAAACTATTTTAATTCTGTGTCTTTCTGCAGCTTTGGTGCAAGCAGAGCCTGTAGGAGCCAATCTATGACATTACCACAGCAAGAATTAATAACAGCTCACAGCTCTGGTCCTCTACATTGTTCCCAAGGTATCCATTCATTTACCTCTGAGACAACAGGAGTGTGGCAAGGGGGAAAATGAGGTGGAATGGAAAGATCATTAGTCACATTTCCTTTAAACCTGTGATGGTTTGCATATGCTCAGCCCAGGGAGTGGCACTATTAGAAGATGTGGGGCCCGTTGGAGTAGGTGTGTGCCTGTGGGTGTGGACTTTAAGACTCTCACCATAGCTGCCTGTAAGTCAGTATTCTGCTAGCAGCCTTCAGATTAAGATGTAAAACTCTCAGCTCCTCTTGCACCATGCCTGCCTGGATGCTGCCATGTTCCCGCCTTGATGATAATGGACTGACTCTCTGAACCTGTATGCCAGCCCCAATTAAATATTTTTTACAAGCATTGCTTTGGTCATGGTGTCTATTCAGAGCAGCAAAATCCTAACTAGTACAAAACCTCTCACCTATTAAAATGAATAGGTTCTTGTATCCATTTTTGTTCGATTATGAGTAATATATAACTATCCCCTAGATATAACTTTCAAATATGAACTTCATGCCCAATCCAAAAAGGAAATCCTTCAACTTCTATTTCATAAGATATATGTATTTGGTAAGATATATTGAGGTCTAGAAACTGTTCTTGGAATTTCCAACATAAACAATAGTGCCATTTGCTTTTGGAGGCAGCTTTATTTCTTCTCATTTAAATTTTATGTACATACGTTTAAATTTGATAAGTCAAATTTAAACCCTCTTGACTGGAGAACAAAGAACCTCTACTATCATAGGGTCCTGGAGTCCAATCAGAGTCATTGGCCTAAACTGGAATAGTGCAATCCTCCAGATGCGCCCCTTGGCTTAAAGCAGAGTTAGTAACAAAAACTCTTTGCCTCATTTCCCTGAATAGTGGCAATGGTTAACATGAGTGCAGGAGCCCAGAGAAGATGGAGGCATGCCCCTTGGAGCTGGAGTTATAAGCCATTGGAAGTTGTTATTATGGGTGCTGGGTACTGAACTCTAGCCTTCTGCAAGACTAGTATGGGCTCTTAGTCACTGAGCCATCTCTACAGACCACTTCCCCCTCTTTATGTAGGTGCTGGGTATCCAAACTCAGATCCTCAGGCCTGCGTGGCAAGCACCTTACTGATCCAGCCATCTCCACAGCCTCCAATTCTATGGCTTCTGTTGGAGTTCTTAGGTCTCTCATGAATAGAATCATATCATCTGCAAATAAGAATATTGTGATTTCTTCCTTTATTTGTATTCCCTTTATTATTTCTCTTGTCTTCCAGCCCTAGATGAAACTTCCAACACACTATATTAAGAGTGGAGAACATAAACACTCCTTGTCTGTTTTGATAACTAGGCATATCTCTTAAAAAAGTAACTATAACTTATATGTTAAATTTCAATGTTTATTACAAATGTTTTATAAAACACATATGATGGAGGTGGAGAGGTGGCTCAGCAGTTAAGAACATTTGCTACTCTTTCACAGTACCAGAGCTTGGTTCTCAGCCTCTGTGTTGGCAGTTTAAAACCACATGTAACTCTAGGGCATCGGACGCCCACTCCTGGCCTCCAAATGCACTCAAACACATATGGCAGGGACTCACTCACAAAAACACACGTGAATATGAATAAAAATATATCTGAGCAATTTTTGTATGTTTTCCTTGTATCTTGAGATCCTGTTGAGGTCTAGAAACTGTTCTTGGAATTTCCAACATAAACAATAGTGCCATTTGCTTTTGGAGGCAGCTTTATTTCTTCTCATTTAAATTTTATGTACATATGTTTAATTTCTTTTTCTTGTCTTATTGCAGTGGCTTGGACTCCTACCATGCTGACTAAGAGTGGTAGGAATACACATTTTTACTTCTCCTAATCTTAGGGGACAATATACCTTGTTAACTATTCTTTATTAAATTAGGGACACTTTCCTCTGTTCCTATTTTTTTAAAGAATTTTTATATTTATATGTCAGTGTATATGTATTAGTTTTATATTTCATCAAATGCTTCCTTTGTGTTAGTTGGTATGACTGTGTGCTATTTTAGCCTCTTAAGTTCATTAATGGAGATAATTTGTTGATTCCTTAATACTGATACTATCCATCTAGCTGGGCCAGCCATCAACCACTAATGAAGAAAATGCCTTATAGGTTTGCCTCCAGCTCCATCTTATGGAAGCATTTTCTTAACTGAGGTTTCTTCTTGGATGACTCCATAGATAAAAATGGCTATATTGGGGCTTGAGAGATGACCCAGAGGTTAAGAAATTTGTGCTTACAAGGCATGCACGATTCAGTTCCCAGCACCCACGAGGCGGCTTCAGTGGCTGCCTTCTGATCTCCTCTGGCATCCAGCATGCATTTAGTACAGATACACATGTGGGTAAAACACTCAAAACAAACTTAAAAATCCTTAGAAATGTTAGGGTCTGTCTTCTTTTGAGACCAGTTTCTGCTACAGTTGCTGATATATCTGTTTTCATCTATTTCCTGAATCCACTTCTGAGAAAAATATGTCCGGATTATTTCTTTAAGAATAATAATTTTCTTTAATGAAAAACGTTGTATTTTTTTTCTGCTTACCATTAAAAGAAGTACAGTGTTTGCAATATAGTAGAAAGTTTTCAGTTTTCCTTTTTTTTTCTTTTTTAAATATCAATTTTTTAGTAAACAGCGATTTGATAGTCTTAGATTGTCCATGGTGACATTTATAGTGGCCATTTTTTTCTTTTTTAGAAAGGTCCATCTTTTTTATGCATATGAGTGTTTTGCCTGCATGAATATATATGCACCAAGTTTGTGGCTGGCTGGTGCCCTCTGAGTTTAAGAGGGCAGCAGATCCTCTCCAACTGGAACTTTAGACATCAGTGAGCTCACCTTGTGAGTGTTGGAAATTGAACCCAGGTCCTTTGTAAGAACAACTGCTTTTAACCGCTGAACCATCTCTCCAGGAGCTGAAAAGAGTTTTTTAAAGGTATGGGGCGGGTGGAACGAGTGGGCCCAAGTTGCTGTCAGTAACCACTGTTCCCAGCCTGTTCAGCTCGCCCCGCCTCCCATATCCCTGCCCACTCTATAGGCCCCGCCCACTGCTACACGTGTACTCTTTGACCCCGCCCACCCGTCCCCTTCGCCCGCACCTTGCAGCACGCGGGATTTCCGGTCTTCCTATCGCGAGAGCTACTTAATGGCGTTGGGCGTCGGAGGTTACTGATACTGCATTCCGGCCGGCGCATTGCCTGCTGTTCGTGTGTTTTGGCCTGTCACGGAGGTGTTGGTAAGTTCTGGGCGGAGATCCGGCTCCTGCGCCAGCAGCGGCCAGACGAGGGAGCGGGCCGGGCCCTGTCGGCCCGCGTGGGCGCTGGGGCGTGGGTGCGGGGCAGAGGCCGACCGCGTGCGGGACCACGGCGCTGAGGAGGGCGGAAGGGCCGTGCGGGGCGGCGGCTCGCGGCTCCGGGTCATGTGTGCGAGACGCCTGTCCCCTAAGCTCCGGAGACGCGACCTGATCTAAGTCTCATCAGTCCTTCCTTCCCCTCGATAGGTCCCAAACCATGGAGTACATGACAGAATCCACTGACCGCAGCCCGGGACACATGTGAGTTGCGAGTCCTCCTTGATCCCTTAATGTTTCCAGATCGTCAAATATTTACTGAGAAAACTTAATGGCAGGAGGAGACGTCCTTTTCTCGATGGGTCCTTTTCTTGATCCCATAGGAAGTCTAATCCATTTTAAGTGCGATGTAGAAAATAAGTGCTTTGAGAACAGTCTTACTAGACGTCCTTCTAGAGAGGCGGGGCCCTGTGTAGGCACTGGCCACAAGGGGACATGTAAGTTTGTCACTCAGCTCCCTTGTCACACCAGCCACACGGTGCTCAGTGCCCACGTGCAGCTAGTAGCCAGCACCGGAAGATGATTCTAGTTTTCCTGGACAGCCGTGAGCCGCAGTGACAGAGGTTCACAGACTTTTTCTGTTGTTTGGTTGAAAAATCTACTTTCGATGGAGTCAGCCTTGTCATGTAGCTCCAGTTGTCCTGGAATTCACACTGTAGCTAAGACTGACCTTGAGGGCCTTGTTCCTTCAGCCTTAGCCTCCCAAATGTTGAGATTATGCCAAGCCTGCTTCACAATTTTTTTTTTCTGCTTCTAGTACACTAGAGTTATAGTCCTGTAGCTTTGAGCATCAGTAGGCATAGATGCTCTTCTTGTCCAGTATTTAGTCTGTTTTTCCTTTTAAAACTAATTTTTAACATAAAATACTGGGTTTCATGTTTTCATGTATATATGAGGATCTGTGTATTTGTACCGTGTTCATATTTACCCTACCTTTGTGCTTCCCTATTTTCCTTACCCCCTCACGGATCCCTTTCTTGCCTTAATAATCTCCTTTCTGTTTTCATGTAACACATACATTTACTGTTCGATGTGGGTCCCAGTAAAGGGAACCTACGCATTGTACAGCTAGTGCTCAGAACAAAGAGGGCACCAACTAGCCAAGTCAGATGTGACTGAGGAGAAACTGATCTTATGTATATTGTTTCTTTTGGTTGTGTATTTTTGCTTTTGAGACAGTCTTACGATGTTAAGTCCTGCTTTCCAGGAACTCATAGAGATCTGCCTGCCTCTGCCTCCCCAGTGCTGGGTAAAGGTCCGCTCCATCACAATTGACTGCCTTACATATTGTTGAAATGGAATGCACGTTAGTGTTTGCTATTGATGTTATACTATTTGCATTATTAATTTCTTTTTTTCTTAGTTTTTCCATTTAAAGAAGAGATGATGAGGGACCAGAACATTTCTATCATTGCATGAAGGTCATTTGCATGGCAAAGTTGCACAGTGCAATGTTTAAGCATTTTCGGAATTGTAGCCTTTTGATTTTTGCCAGTGTTCAAGGGTTTTTCTTCACTCTGTCTTTAAGATTGTCTTTTTCTGCCCTTTTTCCCTCTTTGAGACAGGCTCTCATTATGAAGCATTGGCTGGCTTGGGACTCAGATCTATGTGCCCTGCTTCTTGATTGTTAAGACGAAAGAGGTTTCCCACCACACTCAGCTTGTCTTTTAAAAACAAACAAAGCAGCTCATTTTATGTGTGTGTGCTTGAGTGGATGTGTGTGTGCCCAGGGCGTGCAAGAGGCCACGGACGTCAGCAGAGGGGTAGACTCTCCTGGAACTGGAGTTACGGATGGTTGTGGTGGTTACTGCTTCTTGTGTGCTGGAAATGGACCCGTTGGCTACAAGAGCTGGAAACACGTTGACCCATTGAGTGCTCCCACTCCTTTAAACAGAATTTTTTTTTTGACTAGTAAATTTATGAAATCTAATTGGAAAACTTTATGCTTTATTTTCTCAAGCTTGTGCTGTGAGTGTGGTGTCCCAATTAGTCCAAATCCTGCCAATATTTGTGTGGCCTGTTTACGAAGTAAAGTTGACATCAGCCAAGGTGTTCCAAAGCAGGTCTCCATTTCTTTCTGCAAACAATGTCAAAGGTACAGTATGTTACTTGTTTAGCTTCCTTAAGTTGGTCTTCAGACAGAGAGCCACTGTAGTATGCTGAGATTACACTGAAGTACACAGAATGAAACGTGTTATTGAGATTTAATTTTTTACCTAGTTGATGTTACCAAGGATTTGGTAATTTGCAATTTTATACTGTGCTTTCTACTGTCCTACTAATCTGGTAGGGATAGTAAAAGTATTTGCATAAAAGTAAAAGTGAGATACTGACTCTGACAGTAGAAGATGCCTTCTGAGAGCTGATGTTACATTCCTTCTTCAGTTTCGTTCCTTTAGTTGTTGGCACAAACCGTTTATATGTATCAATATGTCTATTGAGGGACATAAGCCTTGCCAGTGAATATAAAAATGACATCCCTGTGACCTCCAAAGTAGGTTTAGCACTTGCTTTGTGTATGTGGAGGTTGTCTGTGGACCTCTGTAAGAATCCAAAATGTGTTCCCAAATCTACACACTTATAAGCCCATGAATTACTATTTTAGGGAGTTTACAGTGTGTGAATGTGGTGAGTATGAGGCTTTTGGTCTGTTATAAATATTTATTATTAAGTAAATATTTTAAAATTTTAAAATTACTATGGTGGGGTTTTAAAAGTACTAGACAAAGAAGCAGGACTCCTAGTAGTTTTGAATTTCCCATCAACTAGTTTTCTGTTATGCTTAGATACAGTCTCTCTGAGTCTCAGTTTTCTCATGAGAATGAAGGGTTTTTATTAGATGATAAGTAGTATTTGAAATACCCTTTGAAAATACTATAAACAAATGGTTTTTATTGAACTTTGAAACAGGAAAATCAAAGTGTTTAACCATTTAGTAATTATGGCAAGAAAGCATTTACATAACTTGTGAAAGTATTTAATAAACATCAGTAACTACTGTGTACTAGGCCTTGGAAGACTGGGTTAAAAAGTTCTTAATTTACAAAAAGGATTTGTATTTTACTTTAATGAGGTTTAATTAATTCTGTTTTTTCAAGACAAAATTTCTCTGTAGCCCTGACTATCCTGGACCTTGCTCTGTAGAGCAGGCTGGCCTGGAACTCATAGTCTGTCTGTCTCTGCTTCCCAAGTGCTGGGATTAAAGGTGTGCACCGCTGTGCTTGGCTTACTGAAGCTTATTTTGAAAACTTGTGTTTTTCAACTTAAAAACTGAAATGAAACTTGGTGACTGAACTTTTCATATACAATTCTGCGTGTAGTAATTTTCCTATTTTTGTTTTGAGAATCTCAAACATTTTAAATAATTTTAGTGTCATTTGAGATAATTCTTAGCTGTTGGTTGGTATACCTTTAAAGAAATTTTGGAAATATTGCTATCTTTACTGGAATTTTTTTTAAAAAAAAGTCTTTAATTATGTATGTGTAGCTCTGTGCACGTTTGCTGCCCCTGAGGCTCAGGGGCATTGAACCCTCTTAGAGCTAGAGTTACAGGCATTTGGGAGCTGCCTGACAGAGAGCGCTAGGGCTTGAGTCCCCTTAACTACTGAGCCATCTCTCCAGCCCTCCTTATTGGGATATTCTATTTATTTATTTTTATCACTTACGTATTTATTTTGTATGTGTGCGCACTTTGCCACACTATGCATGTGGTGGTCACAGGATGATTCTTAGGGGTTGATTCTCTCCTTTCACTGTGTGAACTGAGGTTGTGAGTTCTGGGAGCAAGCCCTTTGCTCTCTGAGCAACTTCAGGTTTTACTAATTGAAATGACAAAATGTATAACATATCTCAGATTGGTTTTCTCCAACTATTAGAAGATTACTTTTGAACTAAAGACACTGGTCTCATGGATTTTTAATCTCTTTGGGTTAAAGCTTTAGAGTAGCTTTGAGTATTACGCCTCTTTTAATAATCATTATATTAATGGAAATTGCTGTTTTTTTTTTCCTGAAAATCGACAAACTTTGGAATTGTTATCTTTTTTCAGATATTTTCAGCCACCAGCATCATGGGTACAGTGTGCTTTAGAATCCAGGGAACTTCTTGCTTTGTGTTTGAAAAAAATTAAAGCTCCTCTGAGTAAGGTAGGTCCGTAAAGCTCCTCTGAGTAGGGTAGGTCCGTAAAGCTCCTCTGAGTAGGGTAGGTCCGTAAAGCTCCTCTGAGTAGGGTAGGTCCGTAAAGCTCCTCTGAGTAGGGTAGGTCCGTAAAGCTCCTCTGAGTAGGGTAGGTCCGTAAAGCTCCTCTGAGTAGGGTAGGTCCGTAAAGCTCCTCTGAGTAAGGTAGGTCCGTAAAGCTCCTCTGAGTAGGGTAGGTCCGTAAAGCTCCTCTGAGTAGGGTAGGTCCGTAAAGCTCCTCTGAGTAGGGTAGGTCCGTAAAGCTCCTCTGAGTAGGGTAGGTCCGTAAAGCTCCTCTGAGTAGGGTAGGTCCGTAGTTAAAGTTGCTGTTCTTTTTCACTGGCGCACTCACGTTCAGAAACTCCTTTGCTGTGGGTTTTGCTTTATTATGGTGCTGTTGTTTGGTTTTTCTCTTATGTTCTTTCCCTTTTGTTTTTTTGGGGCTGTAAATTGAACTGAAGGTCTTTGCCATAAATTGTCAGGTACTCTACAACTGAACCATTTTGCTAGTCCCATACAATACTTTAATACACAAATACAGACACTCTCTCTTACTTTTTATATTGACCTTTGTTGAGCAGTAGTATTTTTATTTTATTAGAAAAATTTGTTGAGATTTTAAAATTTATTTCTGTGGATGCGTTGCCTGAATATATGTCTGTATATTGTGTATGTGCAGTGAGTGCCTTTGGAAGGCAGAAGAGGGTGCTGGGTCCCCTGGAACTGGAGTCACAGATGGTTGTGATCTGATTTGTGGGTGCTAGGAGTCAAACTTGGGCTCTTTAGAACAGCAAGTGCTCTTACCCACTGAACCTTCTCTCCAGCCCTCGCAGTGTTATTTTTAAATCCTGAAATCTTTCACGTTATCGATTCATCTTGCCCTTGGACGTTTTAATTGCGTGGAGTGAAGCAGTTACAGTCAGGATGACTAGAAGGGAAAAGAATGCTCCGGTGATTTTTTTTTTTCTTTTTTTCTTTTTTTTGTAAGTAGAGAGCATAGTAAAAGGATTTTAGGATTTCAAAATGTTAAATAGGTACAGAAGAGACTGAAGAACCATATGGAAATTGGATTGTAGGAAATGAGAGTGAGACTGAGGTATCTGGAATTACGTTAAAGGACTCACGTGGCAGTTGCTTCTCTAAGAACAAGTGTGCTGAGCCTGTTAAGGGAATGCTGAAGTGGATGACAAGGTCTCGGCATTCCTGCAGATGGAGGCTAGAGGCTTTAGGAAGAGTAGGCAGACTTACTTAGTGTTCTCTTCATCTGTACATTTCCACCTAACTCCTGCAGATACTAACTGGGGGGTGCGGAGGGTGGGTGGGGAGTGGTGCACTGGGGTAGGGGAAAGAGGGTGGTTAGGAACTGCTTATCATTCTGACTTAATTTCTTGACTACTGGGATTTGCTGTAGCTCACTCAGTCGTATTAGGTGGGTTTTATTCTTGAGTACTGCATCTGCCTTGGCTAGTAGTCTTATTCTCACCAGATAGTATTTGGTATAGTTATAATCTGCTCGCTCACCCTCTTCAATCTGTTATTTAACAGATTTTTCTGTGTACCTCCAGACCAGTATCATACTGTCTACTTATGTATGTGATAGATGCCAGGAGGGGATCTTTCTCCATTAAATCTGTTGTTTATTTGTATCAAAAAAATTTGTAAGACCTAGCTGTTTAAGCTCGATACTTGGGTATTATACTAGTGTATGTCCTCTTCCACTTTCTAAAATATAGATATTAATTAAACTCTATGGAATTGTCTTTTAAGTAGCTCTTGCTTTGCTTATTTCTGGTTCCTCTTAGTTGGGTTCCTACTTTGATTGTTACAAAGCCTCCATTCTTGTTCTCTGTTTCTTTGTTCTAAAGTCTTACTGCATTATGTTCAGTGTATCAAGAATAACAAGCTGTTTTTAGCTTCTGATTTTGCAGTATTACAATTGTATAGTCAGTATGTGACCATTTCCCAAAAGAATGTTCATCCCTTTAGCCACAGACAGGATTTCTCTGTGTAACCCTGAAATTCATTCAGTAATTTTATTTTTTTTTATGGTCATTGATGTTTTGCCTGCATGTATGCCTGTGTGAAACTGTCAGATTCAGATTCCCTGGAACTAGTGTTACAGACAGATGTGAGCTACCATGTAGGTGTTGAGAATTGAACCCAGGTCCTCTGAAAGAAAAGCCAGTGCTGGACTGGAGAGATGGCTCAGCGGTTAAGAGCACTGACTGTTCTTCCAGAGGTCCTGAGTTCAATTCCCAGCAACTACATGGTGGCTCACAACCATCTCTAATGGGATCTAATGTCCTCTTCTGGTGTGTCTGAAGACAGCACTAGTGTACTCATATAAATAAAATGAATGAATCTTAACAAAAGAACTTCTAGTGCTTGTAACCGCTGAGTCATCTCTCCCCTAAATGTCCATAAAAATAAAAAAGCCATATACTAATGTAGAAAGGTATTGACTTGAGTAGAAGCTTATGTTTGTGGTTCTTATGGGTAATAAAGACACCAGTTCATTTTCTTGTGAAAAAGTAAATTTCTGTTTGAAGAGCAGTACTTTTTTTTTCTTTAAATAATTTTTCCCCTCTGCAAACTACTTTTAATTCTTGCTCGATTTGATAGTGGTCATTGGGTTGTCCTTTCATTTGCTGCTATTGTTGCCATGGTTTTAGTGATAAACCTTTTTGCTTTTTCACAGTGATCGATTGATTGTAATGATGTTAATCACACGTTCCCTCAAAGATCTTATGAGTCTTACTTAATTTTTTCCTTTTTTTATTCTTTCATAGATTACATCCTGACAGAAAATTTTCTTCTTTCCACTCCTCCCAGTTCCCCTGCCACCTCCCCTTTTCTTTAGATCCACTCCTCCTCCATTTCCTTTCAGAAAAGATCAGGCTTCCCATGGATGTCAGCTGAACATTGAATAGAATAACAAGATGCAGTAATACTAGGCACATATCTCCATCAAGTCTGGGCAGAGGCACCCAGTAGGAGGAAAAGGGCCCCAAGAACAGATGAAAGAGTCGGAGACACTTCATGCTCCCACTGTTAGAAGCCCTCAGAAACACCAAGCTAACAGCCATAGCATCCATGCAGAGGACCTCGTGCAGACCCACACAGGCTCCATGACTGCTGCTTCAGTCTGTGTGAGCCCCTGTGAGCCTGCACAGTTGATTCTGTGGACTGTGTTCTGGTATCTTCCATGCCTCTGGCTCCTGCAGTTTCCAAGGGGTTCCCCGAGCTCCATAGGAGGATTCGGTAGAGCTTGCTCTCTGCCTAATGTTTGGCTGTGGGTCTCTGCATCTATTCCTATTAGCTATGGTTTAGGCCTCTCTGATGTGAGTGTTTATTAATGAGGTATTCAGTCATCTTTCCACCTCTCAGTTGGGGACTTACATTTCTCTTTTTCCCCCATTATTAAAGGTTCGGCTTGTTGATGCAGGCTTTGTTTGGACTGAGCCCCATTCCAAGAGACTTAAAGTTAAATTGACAATTCAGAAAGAGGTAAGCTGTTCATTTTTTCTAAACATGGCTAAAGTGCAAATAGTGAGAATGAGGGGCTAGTGTTAAATTATTTTATGGACTAAATGGCCTAAAAGGAAGAATACAATCTAAATCTTAGTCTTTTGTTATCTTTTGGTCATCCGACATGATTAAGTGACTAGTAACTGCAATTGCTCAGAATTAGTGTGTACAGTAGTTTCTTTAAATAAAGGTTTTGTTTTTGTTCAAGATAGGTTCTTACTAGGTAGTCCTTGGTGGCCTACAGCTTAGTAGACTAGGCTGGTTTGGAATTCAGAGATCCTCCTGCCTTTACTTCTGAGTGCTGGCATAAAGGTGGTGTGCACCACCATGATTAACCCTTGGTTGTTTTCATCACCCATATGTTCTTCTAAAAGAGAATTCTTTGTGTGTCACATAGGCATACATGTATACATATATATCATATACATGTGTATACAACTTAAAAAATGTTTTTAGCTTTAGTCCTCACACTCAGTAAATAGTCAGGAGTGAGTTTGAATTTCTGATCATCTTGCTTCTACTTCCTAAGTATTGGAATTATAGGTGTGTGCCAGCATGTCTGGCTTTGTGTGGTGGTGAGAATGGTGAGAATCAAACTCAAGGCTTCAAGCACGGGGTTGTACAATCAAATCACATTCCTACCTCCACATTATTAAAAGAATATGTTTACAATCACTTTTTCATGATGTAAACTTAAAAAGATAATCTAATCTTTGGCGTTCTACATGTCCCTTTCTTAAAACAGTGTAACCACTGGAGGACATGACTCAGGGATAGAGAGCTTGGTCAGCATGTATGAGGTCCCATATACCCTTGGTTGTGCCCCACCCTTCCCCACATATGTAGTATAACTTAGTTTTATAATTTTAACTCAGACTTATTGATGTCCTTAATGCATTCATAGAAAACATTTTAAATTACTATTTTTTTTTAAATTAAAATATTCACTATTGAACAACTAGGAGTGAAGGAGTGCAATTGCTTTCTTTTCCAGGTGATGAATGGTGCTATCCTGCAGCAAGTATTTGTGGTGGATTATGTTGTTCAGTCCCAAATGTGTGGAGACTGCCATAGAGTAGAAGCTAAGGACTTCTGGAAGGCTGTGATCCAAGTCAGGCAGAAGGTACTGAAAACAGATGATGAGTGAATCCTGAATCTTGAGTTTCATCACTGCCCATTTTCATTAGCCAATAAAATCTTGTCAGTTCCCTAAGTCCTTTATGCATAACCAGAGTCTAGGTTCGTGAACCATTTAACTTTGGAAATACATTACTATTTTATGTGTTAATTTTTAAAGGATGTTTTGTTTGAAAAATCAGTGCTCTATGTCTGTAGATGATACATGTATTTATATTATATTTCTAAATGCTTTTTTTGGCATGTAATTTATTGATTCTATAATGCATGGATGTTTAGACTCTGCACAAGAAAACATTCTATTATCTGGAACAGTTGATTCTAAAATATGGAATGCATCAGAATACACTACGTATCAAGGAGATTCATGGTAAGTTCAAATTTAAAAGAATTTGAAACAGAATCAAAATTGTCTTTCAGTTCCTCAAAACTGTCTTTCTCAGAAGTTGAAATGGTTAAAAAATTCTTAAAAAATTTAAACAAATATATATATAAGAAGAAAGCAATATTAATTTTCTGTCTGCACTGTCTAGTGGTAGCAACTGTCCACATGTGGTTAATATTTGAAGTATAGCTAGCTACTCTAACTTAGGAATTGAATTGTCTTCCGTTAGCCAATATTAAACTCACATGATATTAGTGACTGTTTTGGATAGTGCATATCTAGAACTGTCCCGTGTGTGTCTTCCCTACACCCCTCCCACCTCCGTCCCTGATGTTCTTCTATCCCAGTTCACTTATTAAGCATTTAGTTTATGATAGATGTCATTCTTTGTGCTTGGAATATGATGATATATTAATATTGATTCTGTTCTCTGTGTTGCTTATCTTGCTACTTAAAGAATAAGCCAAGTGACTCCATTAATGTGTTGTAAAATATTACAAAAAATTCATCAAATAAAGTAAATAAAGAGGGATGAACAAATAATGAAATTTAAAACTTGAAAAATCTCATAGTGGCTTATAAGATCTGCCTGTTTACTGTCTTGTTTGGTGTGTTTTCTTTGGTGGTAGGAATTGGCATGTGGGCTTTGCATGACTCTGCCTCTGAATGACACTGCAGGCCAATAGCAGTCACTGTAGATGCAGCATACTTATATATTTGATGGAGATGTCATACGTAGTTCTGAAATTAATAATTTA
The DNA here is from genome assembly GCA_036184795.1 of Tokudaia tokunoshimensis. Lineage (NCBI taxonomy): Eukaryota > Metazoa > Chordata > Mammalia > Rodentia > Muridae > Tokudaia > Tokudaia tokunoshimensis. Next base: position 89,844,959 of record BTHU01000003.1, on the reverse strand, counting down.
AAATATAAGTATTCTGAAGCAAACACAAGATTCTTGATAACAATAGATTTTGGATGCTGTTTCCTAAGTCACTTTTTAAAATACAGATTTACTGGTGGTGAGGAAATGGCCAAATTCCTTATATGAGGAAACAGTTTTGAGAGAAACTTAATCTATACCTCTAGGTTGAGTGTATTACTGGTAGGTGTAGGATTGTCTCCATCATGAGACAGTTTAGTGATATCTTGTTTATTAGTTTATTTATTGGCTAATCCCTAGGCAAAAGTGTGTTGATAAAGAAACTCAAAGCTAGGTGTGGTGGTGCATGCCTGTAGTCTTAGCACATGGGAGTTGGAGGCAGGAGGTTCGAAGGTCATCCTCGATATAAGCCTGTCCCGGCAACACGAGAGTGTTTTTTAATAAAAGAAAGTATGAGGCAGGGAACACATTTGCGTTCTAGCTAAGGACCATGGTAGAAATTATTCCCACAATGCTTTGTTGTCAAAAGACTGGATACATTTTTAAAATTACTGTCAATTCCTAATGATGCAGGTATAACAACCCTTAACTAAAGTCTGTTTTCTTTACTAATTTTACTAATTTTTGACTTAGACTAGTATTTTCCTTAGCTTGTATATTTATAACTCAAAAATAATAATTGGAGCTGGAGAGATGACTCAGCAGGTAAGAGCTGGCTGTTCTTTTAGAGGACTGGAGTTTGGTTCCAAGCACCCATTTTCAGTGGTTCAAAATCCACCTGTAATTTTAGCTCAAGGGAGTCTAATGCTTTATTTGTCCTATTGGTACCTTGCACACATGTGCATACACACACACACACACAAATAGAAACAAATGATGTTTTTAATAATCTAAAAATTCAAAGAATGTGTAAATAAAGAGTTCCTCCCTCACTTTATCCACCTGTCATCTAAAGATAATATAGTTCCTTAAAACAAAATATACTCTTAAAGTTCTAAGTAGTTGATCTCATGTAGTGTTCCATGACTTTGATTTTCCTTTAACACATTTGGAAAACATTTACCAACAATGCATATAGTTCCATTTAATTATTTTTAATTGCTGTCTAAGAGACCTTAGTCATTGGATATATAAATTGATATCTTTATTAATGGACTTATAGTTATTTTTTTTACTAAGAATAGCACTGAATAATTATTCATATGTTCATCCTTGTGCATGTGTAGTAGTTTTTCTTGGGAAGTGGTTTAATTTTTGGGAATTGATTGAAGGAATTGGAATTACTGCACAAGAGAATCCAAATGTAAACTTCGATGTCCTACAATAGTGCTAGCGTACTCTCCCCGCACTAGTAAGCTTTCATTGGCCAGACACCTGCTGGTATGGTTAAGAACTGTATTGGCCTTTCTAAATTTTGGACAAGATAATGGCGGTTGTTTTAATCCGTACCTCTTGATTAGTAATGGGGGCTAACAGTTTTCTTAGCATCTTAATCATTTTGTTTCTAATGTGAGCCATCTGTTGTTGGTTATCCTTCGCTCACATATCTATTTTGCCGAGTTTTGCATGTGTTTTTAGGATGTTGGTTACCTTCCAGATGTAAATATAGTATTTCTTGAAGTTTTCTTTTCCTTTTCTCTTGTTTTTAAACCTTTAAAATGTTTTCGTGCAATATATTTTATTCATATTCTTCCCCTCTCCCAACTCTTCCCAGATACTGCCCTCCAACTTCATGCTCTTTCTCTCAGAAAAACAACAAAACAAAAAGCTCACCAGCATTGCACTCCATACCCTCTCAAAGCACATAAGAACATGGAGACTATATGTGTTTTTCAACCCAAGGCTATCCTTGGACTCTGAGTACTCCTGCCCCATTCTTCTTAGTTATGGGACTTCGGTGTGAGCAGTTGTTGAGGTTTCTAATTGATATATGCTGATGCGTATACATAAATGTGTTTATGGACTCTGTCCAGTTTTGTTATCAGTTAACTGGAGAAAGTTACCAAGTTCGCCCTTTTTTGTCTTCAGTGTTTATTATCTGGTTTGGAAGAACCTGCCCATTTAAGCTATTTCATTAGGCATCTCCCAGGCATAAGTCATTTCATTTCCCTTTAAGACATTGATCTCTTTCACATAGTTCTCCTCTTGAATAATTTTTCATTACATTTATTTATGCATTTAATTTTGTTTGTTGGACCATATGTCACATGGAATTTAGACTGTCATCTTCAGACAATTTTTGACCTCTTGTCTTTGAGGCTATACTTAAAGGCACAAGTGCTGAGTTATATGGGAAATTTATGTTGATGATTATGTTTGAGAAACTGCCATAGTATATTTTCAAATGGCTGTGGTCCTTACATTACTGACAAAAAGTGTTGAAAGGTCCCAGATTCTGTACTTTAGTTGGTTACCATCCTTGTTTATAGACATTGTAGAGGGAAGTCTGTAGTGGTATCTTCCCTGTGGCTTTTCCATTTCACTAAGGACTTAGGATATGAGGCTTATTCTACATATAAATGTATTGCTTGTATGATTTGCATTGTTTTCTTCTAGACTGTCTCCTCTTCTAAATGTTGTTACTTTTTATTGCAAATGTTTATATCTTGTTTTCTTTTAAATGTATTTTCTATATGTATGAATGTCTTGCCTGCATGCATGTAAATGCACCATGTGCGTGCAGTGCCCACAGAGGCCAGAAAAAGACATTAGATGCTCCTGGAATTAGAGTCACAAATGTACACCACCAAAGTCCAACTTGATGGTCCAATATGTTTTATTGGGGTTCCTTACAGGAGTAGAAATGACTCAAGGTCAGCTGCATCATCAAAGCTCACCTAAGCAGGTGTGATAGTTCACAAAACTGGGAAGCAGGAATGTACTGTACATACAGCCTGCAGGCAGGCAGCTCAGCAGGTTGAAGACCGTTCTTTCTAAGTGACTCGTTTGGTCTAAACCTCTCCTAGGCAGTTAAGGTTACAAAAATAACCTATTTTTTATATGCTTAACAATTTTAACTCACAGGTTTTACCTCTTGAATTGGTGTGAAGTGCCTAAATTCATCTTTTTGGGGGGATTGAAGAACTATTTTTTTTCTCTATTAAAAAATGCCATTAATTTTTAAGTTCTGTTGATTAAATGTAATAGCCTATTTCTGTAATCTAAGTTTGCATGAACTTATAATTTTATGCTAGTTCCATACTGTCTTAATTTTATGTCTAGAAATGTAAGTTCTGTGACTTTGTTTATTTTCCTTGATATTGTTATACCTTTTATGGGTAAATGGAGTTCTTATTTAGGTATGTCGTAAGTACTTCTTAGCAGTAGATTTGCATTTGCCTGTTCCTTTGTTGATAGGGTAAGTGATACTGCACTGGGATAGATAGATATTGTTGTCCAGTGACTACTTTGTTCAGTCTCAGTATGCAATTGTTTTCATGCATGTCAATTACATGAATTTTTGTCATTTTCTTGGCAGATTGTTTCATTTATTACATAAAATATTCTTTTCCTTCTCTCTTTTGGCCTTGAATTTTGTTCTTGTGAGTTAGTATGAATCTTGTTTTTATTTGTTAACATTTATTTTATCTGATTTTTGTCTGCCTTTTTGCCAAACAAGTATTAATTGATATTCCTAAACTATTTTGACTATAATATTTTCTAGTATGTTTTGCTTATGGATTTAAGTGATTTTGTGATGTGGTCATGTAAGAAAACCTTGTTTTGCAAAACTTTTTATTATTTTTTAGATGGTCTGGATTTTTATTATTCTTCAAAACAACACGCTCAGAAGATGGTGGAGTTTCTTCAGGGTACAGTTCCCTGTAGGTAGGTTGTAAACCTAAATTTGTAAGTCCAAGGATAAGGGAACAGGAGACATATAGGTCACATCTGTTCTTCAGGCTTACATAACTTACTTTGTTACAAATAAAATTTAGTATGCATATTTATACAATCATGAAACATGGAGTTATCCATTTTATATCAGCCAAAAGAGTGCTGATGAATCTTTTGTAGCTAAACCTAACTCTGTAATAATAGGCACTGTACTGCTGAACCATAGAGATGGATAGAAGAGCTAGGCCTTCAAGATGGGAGAACTAGTCATAAGCTGAGTTTATATTGAAAGGTAAGATTAGCAGGAACAAAGACCCAGGAGGTACATTAGTGTGACTTAGAATATGGTCATTCTGAAGAAGGTTTAAAATATGGGTAAAATTAGGCTTTGGCCTGTGTTCTAGTTTCATGTCTGTTGCTGTGATAAAAACAGCCTGACAGAAAGCAACTTAGAGGAAGGAAGGGTTCATTAGGCTTATAGTTGTTATAATCTACCATCATGAATTAATTAAATCAGTGAGTTACATCATTTCCCAGGGCAGAGAGAAATTAATGTGTACATGCCTGCTCACCTGCTTGCTTGTTTATGCTTAGCTAGATTACTTTAGACAGTTCAGGACCCTCTGCCTAGAGAATGAGTCACTGTGGGCCTGGGTCTTCTCACCTCAATTTACTTAAGATGTTTTTCCACAAATATGTTCCTAGACCAACTCAGTCCTTTTCTGGACTGTAGAAGATCCTTCTCAAGTGATTCTAGGTTATATCAAGTTGACAAAGCTAACTACACCACCAGGAAGCTATTTGAAGGCATTGAACTTTGATTGGATAAAACCAAGTTTATATTAAGTATATAATGGACCTGTCCCTTTCTATTGACAATGTTTTTTTCTTAATAGATATAAAGCATCACAAAGATTGATCTCCCAGGATATTCATAGTAACACATACAATTACAAGAGTACTTTTTCTGTGGAAATTGTTCCAATATGCAAGGTATTTCTTTTCATATAATTAATCCTTATTTATAAGAGAATAAGTGACTTTTTGTTCTTGGTTTCCTGTTGGCTGGCTAAACATTAAGAATAACTTCTTTCAGTGACTTCTAACATGCTCAACTTTGTTTAAAAGATTCAAAATATGTGTTTATAACTATGAATTGGAATTCCCTTTATTTTGGTATATTATAATGAAAGATTGGGTTGGTGAGATGGGTCAGCCTTTACAAAGTGCTTGGCATGCTAGCCTGACAACTTCAGTTGGATACCTAGAACCCATGTAAAAGGAGGAGAGAACCAACTCCGTAATGTTCTCCTCTGATACCAACATGTAACCTGCATGAACATGCATTTACACACACACACACACACACACACACACACACACACACAAACAATATCAAAGACCAGCTTTGACACCACAGGGTAAATTGAATCTGGCAGCGAGTTGTGGCATTAGTGATTGGTATTAGTACTGAAAGCAGCAAACAGGTTGGTGTCCTGATAGCAACTGACCATTGGAGAAGGGGGCTGACTATGGCAGCCAGTGATTAGAGAGAAAGAAAAGGGGGGAAATTATACACACACAGAGTGGTTGAAGCAAAGGCAGGCTCCAGCGTTTAATTTTTTGTCTTAACCCCTTTCATATCCCTTAAGACAAAGTTTTTCTGTGTAAGAAAATTACCTCATTGCTACAAGTTACACATTTTCTAAAGATAATCACCACAAAAACATATTCTTAAAAAACAGATTTAAAATTGTCACACTAGAGGAAATTACAACAGGATTGTTGAATATGTATTTTTTAGAAACATATCTAACTAAACAGTTCTCATCTATCCATCTTTCTACAAGCTCATTGTAATCCCAAAAGCAGTAATTCTTTTGTTATAGATTAACAAAAGTTTAATCAGGCAAAAGTTTCTCTCTATGCTAAGAAACAGGTCACTATTTTTGACATCTTGATCAGCTAGACTGGCTAATCATCTGTTCCCCGTTCTTACACTCTGTCTTAGTTAGGGTTTTACTGCTGTGAACAGGCACCATGACCAAGGCAAGTTTTATAAAGGGCAACATTTAATTGGGGCTGGCTTACAGGTTCAGAGGTTCAATCCAGTATCATCAAAGTAGGAATATGGGAGCATCCAGGCAGGCATGGTACAGGCGGAGCTGAGAGAGAGTTCTACATCTTCATCTGAAGACTGCTAGCAGAATACTCACTTCCAGGCAGCTAGGGTAAAGGTCTTATAGCCCACACCCTCAGTGACACACCTATTCTAACAAGGCCATACCTACTCCACACCTTCTAATAGTGTCACTGCTTGGGCCAAGCATATACAGACCATAACACACTCATAATAGAGTTGCTTCTTCTTTATTTATAGCCTTTCTATTTCATGGTGTACTCCTAAAACCACATCCCTAGATCATAACACCAAGGAACTCAGGCCCAGCCTAGAGTGAATGCTTTCTTTGATTGTTAACTTGTCCTGAGCCTATTTTTCTCACTACTACAGTTACGTGCTTGCAATGCATGAACACTCACTGTGTTCTTTCTCTCACGTATGCAGCTCTTGTCTTGCTATAAGAAAGGGGCGTAGGCTATTCTTGATTCTGACTTTATAAACTTTTATCAACTATTTTACCATGCCAAGATTATTTATATTAAGCTTAACTTTGTAAAATAACTTAAATCAGGAATTCTATAAAATCATTAATTCATCTAAATATTATTATCTCAAGAACTTTCATCCTCATGTTGATCTGCAGGAAACTTGTCCAACAGAGTGGGCTATCACCCAGGAAGTAATCACACCAGGCTATAGGCAGTGAACATCTCCTGGTGTCCACTCAGACCAAGCCAAATAAACAAGTGTGGCAATCACAGTCATGAGAAGTACATTAGTAGCAAGAAGCAGTCCTGGGATGAAGTCTCTTGGGCTATACCTTTCCAGAATGCACCCATTATAGCCTAGCAAGTGTCTCCAGGGAGCTTACTTGCCCACTGTAGCACTTCTTACATGATGCCTACCAACACCCCTTGCCCCCTCACACTAAAATTAGCAAAGACAAGCTGATTGTAAAATTTAACAATCTACTTTTATTAAATATTAGAATCCTAGTGAACACACAAATAAGTCCATGATTTCACATTCTAAGAAATGATACTTAAAAGATTGTGAGTCACTTTGAAATATGTGTGGTTAAGAGTTTTGTATATGTACCTGGTATATGCATAGATGTGGATGATATTATGAAAACAAATGACGCTAGCTGTGTTCTAGCCAAAAGTAGTTATCGGAGTTCTACTTTTTGCCAGTCCTCATTTAAAAACAATAAAAGCCTGGAAATTCAGGTATGACAGCATATTTAGGCCTGTACAATGAAAGGAGATAGAATAATGTGACATATCTAGGTAATTAAAGAGTCCCTGTAGATGCTAAACTCCAGGGATGTACAAATTCCTCATAAAATTGTATAGTATATGTTATAGAATACTTAAACCTTATATATATATGCTATGCAAATGGTTATTAGTTAATCCGTGTTTTTAAGGAAAACAAAAAGACTACCTGTTTAGTACAGGTGCAGTGCTTAATTAAAAAAAAAACATTGACCCACAATTGGGTGAACTAGTGGTTATGGAACACATGGATATGGAAAGCTGATTATATATTTGTTTTTGGGAGCTCCTGAGTTCAAACCCAAAAGTTGGAGTAGGTGTTAATGTATAGTCTACTAAAGTGGAAAAGCCTTGAATGTGCACAGATACAGCTTTATGATCAAGATTATTATTTTTTTTTAATTTATTTTCTGTTGTTAAGGTCTCATTCTTAAGTGTTTGATGGATTGGAACTCAGAGATTCTCTGACTTTGCCTCCCAAGTATGGGATTAGAGGTGTGCCCAGACACTTGTATCTTTTAGTACAGTTAAGAAACATATAGATAACCTTGTTGGATTATGTAGTATCTTCCATTGAAAACTGTACATGTAGATGTAACTTTTTCAGTCACTAAATCTTTGATCTTTAATTACAGATTCAAACATTTAGCTATTATAAGAGAAACATTTTCTATTGAAATTTGGTTTTGTGAAGATCAAAAGAAGTCAGTCACAAGGAGATTTAGAAAGTCACTCTATTCCTAATGTTATACTTTGATTAGAATATATGCTATATTAACATACAGAATGACAAGCAGGTATTCATGTTACAGTTAAGTTAAAATGAACTTAGCAAACACGTGGATGTGGAAGGCCGATTATAAAAAGATTCTTAAAAACATTTCAGGTGAGACAAATGTGCCCATCTTGGGGCCCATCTTGAGAATGTGTAAAGTGTGTAGAGAAACCATAAAATTCGAAGTTGTGACTCTTAATCTGCAGGTCATTTGTTAACGCAAGAATGAATGGTAATGTCGTGGAGCCAAGCATGGTAGGCTTGAATCATGAGGCTTAGTAATTCTACATACATTCAGACAGACAGACAGTTGGGCAAGAATGATTTTATCAGGATTATTAATGAGTGTTTATCAGACGTTGCTAATTTAGAATTAGCCTTATTTTCGATGTTATTTCTTTTTGCTTAGGATAATGTTGTCTGTCTATCACCAAAACTGGCACAGAGCCTTGGAAATATGAGCCAGATATGTATTTGTATTCGAGTAACTAGTGCCATCCATCTCATAGACCCAAATACCCTACAAGGTAAGGATTGGAACTAAATTTAGCTTTGGAACAAAATCTTAACAGTTTTGGCCTTATGGTAAACAGTAATCGCTCAAGGTATTTATGTTGTTTAGTATCCACCCTCTTTTTTTTTCTTTTTTGAGATAGGGTATCATGTAGCCTAGGCTGCCCTTGAACTCTCTATATATTCAAGAATGACCTTCAGTTCCTGACCCCCTTCGCTCTACCTCCCCAGCACTGGGATCACAGAAGTATGCCATGATACCAATTTACGTAGTACTGGAGATTGAACCCAAGACCTGGTGGATACTAGGCATGCATTTTTCCAAATAAGTTGTATCTCCAGTCCCAAATGTCATTCTTGATAATATTATTTTGGAAGACTAAAAGTTTAGTACTTTAAAAATATTAGAATTATAAAGCATCATATTCTTTTTCTTTTAAAGAAACAATTTTGTGAACTTTTAGATATTTCATACTTGTATTCCTTTCATTTTTATGAAAAATTTCAGCTTCGTGCAATTTTTGTCACTAAGTCTTTTGCCAAGTCTCTGTGTGCCTGTGCACAATCATTGAACCCAGAGCCCTATGCCTGTTAGGCAGGGACTCTGCTTTAAACTGTATGCCGAGCCTGCAAGTTTTAGTTTTTAAACAGCTATTTTAAATTTGGGGACATTTGAGCTGGGATTCATTGGGATGCGTAGGTTAAATTAGAATTTTAACTTTTTATTATTATGGGCCATTTTTAGGATATCTTTATATAAATCATTTTTTTAAAAAGGAAGACTTCATAGTGATAGAAGTTTTGGTATTTGTCTCCATCTTTTTCTTGTTTCTTACCAATTTTCTGTTATTTTGCTATTTTTCAGAAACCCACTGATTATATCATTAACTAAGGTCTATTTGTAGTAATAGTAATTATCTGGAAAATGCAGAAAAGGGCATTCTTATCTGTTAGACAGAAGTAGGCTTTGTGTCTTATAACCTAAGCAGCTACGATGACTAATAACTTTCTGCCATAAAATTCCAGCAAATGAAATCACCATCGAACTGATTGAATTTGGTCTGTGGCATTCAGATTATAGTAACAAAATAAGATGTAATATTTTTGACACCTAACATTTCCCTTGTGCCATGGGAGGTTTGGAGCTCACGTATGGAAGTCAGTGACTTAGCGTGACTTCAGTTCTTGTTGTCCAGTTACTTCCTGCTTGTTATCTACGTATTTCTGGTTAACACAGTAGATGACTTGGAAATTTGTCAGTTGTCTTGAGCGTTCCATTTATTTTAGTTGCAGATATTGATGGAAACACTTTCTGGAGTCATCCTTTCAATAGTTTATGCCATCCTAAACAGCTTGAAGAGTTTATTGTGATAGAATGCAGTGTAGTCCGAGATCTGAAGCGAAGCGCAGGGGCTGGGGTGATATCAAAAAAGGTAAGCAGCATCTACCCGCTTTTACTCATTTTGTGACAATATCGTTCAGTTCTTTTAAAAATTTTTGGTTTTTAATTGTTAATTATAAATTGTGAAGACCAGCTACAGTAAAACACCCATGAAGTTAGTGAGGGGCCAGAGAGATCCCTCAGCAGGTAAAAGTGACCTCTGAATACCTGAATTGAATCCTTGGAATCCATCCACATTACAAAGTTTTCCTCTGACCTCCAAGTGTGTGCTGTGTGCTATGGCGTGTGCCAGCATCCCCTGTCGTAACACACTAAATACATAAGTAAGAAATAAATTTTTTTAAAAATGGAGTCATCATAGCAGGGTGTGATAGTGCATCCCATTAATCCCAATACGCAGGAACTCTGAGTTTGAGGCCAGCCTGGTCTACATGTTTACTACTGGACTGACACCCTGTCTCACAAAAAATAAAATAAAATGTAAAAGTGGACTCATTGTGGTAAGGTTGCTGGACTACAGTCTGATAATTTTTTTTTCCTTTTTGTATTGAGAAAAGGCCTTTTTTCTTTTTTAATTACAAAATGCTTAATGTTTCTTCTTTATTTTGTCAGAGGAGAACCAAGTGGACAATCTCCTGACTTTCAAATCATTGCTAAATATGGAATCATCCATAGATATTTGTATATCATAGAGATCCTTTCGAGTTAATCAGATTATAACTATAAGAACTACATTTGGTCTATGAATAGATTTTTTTTTTTTGTCTCAGAAGTGTTTTGAGGTTTTTTCAGACTAGTATCTAGGTGGGGAGCACACATTAAGTTATATGAATGTTGTAATTCTTTAATCTTTTTCTCAGTGATAATGCCTTCCTGTCTTGTTATGATATCAACTTCTTAATCTGAAAGTGCACATATTTTCTGGATCTCTATTACTGTTTGTTTATAATGCCATTTGCCTTCATTTATTGTATTTTCTCTAAATTAAAAGGGCATTTACATTTTGGTAAACTAAAATGTATGTGTGTTGTGTGTGTATGTGTGTTTATTATATATATATATTTAGACAGGGTTTCTCTCTATAGCCCTGGCTGTCCTGGAACTCACTCTGTAGATCAGGCTGGCCTTGAACTCAGAGATCCGCCTGCCTCTGCCTCCCAAGTGCTGGAATTAAGTGCATGTGCCACCACTGCCTGCAAACTAAAATATATTATGAGAGTGTTTAAGAAATGAGTATTTTTAATTTTATTTGGGGAATGGGGAGCTGTGCATGTGCACATGAGTACACGTAGATGTTAGAGGGCAGTTTGAAGGAGTTGCACCAGAGGATCAAACTCAGATCATCAGACTTGTTGCAGTAATCTTTATCCACTGAGCTCTTTCTCCAACCCTGAGGTGTGTGCCTGTGTTTCATTGTCAGTGTTTTGGTGAAATTCATAGGTTTTTCTGGACTCTTGTTTTTTTTCTTTTTTAAGTCTTGGGTCTTATACAGGCATTTGTTTAGACTGCTTTCTTGCTTTAGGATTCTTTTGCCTTTTTAATTTTTTGCTCAGTCTGAATTAGCCAGTCTTTATGAATTTCCTGTGAAATTGGTTATATGTGTATGTTACATGTGTGATGTATACTTTTCAGGAGGCAATGTTAATGTTTTATATAAGTTTTGGATTGTTTTTATGATTTCCTTTGGAGTAATTTTCTGCATTCCTGATTTGGTAATTTGTTAGTTTTGACTGTTTTAGAATTCTGGAAAGTTGAAAGCTGTTTTCATATTAAATGAGAAAAAAGTCAATATTATATTTAATTTTTCCATGAAATGATTTCCTTCTTTTCTGTTAAGCACACCCTTGGGGAAGTCTGGATCCAGAAGACATCTGAAATGAATACAGATAAACAGTATTTTTGCCGGACTCACTTGGGACATCTTTTAAATCCTGGAGACCTGGTGCTGGGGTTTGTTTTATTTTGTTGTATTTTAGCTTGCCAGATAGCATTGCAGGTTTTCTTTAGGAGCCAATAAATATTTAAAATAGTAAATTTGTTAATTTCAAAAGATTTAAGAGTGTTTAAGAGCCTTTCATCTTTATTTTATTATCACTATAAACCCATGGATTGAGTAGAAGCCCAAAGTTGTTCCCTTTGGGCCATCATCTGAGTGTCATTTATTCAAAGATTTTGGCAATTAAACACTGAATTGATATAGTTAGATAAATGGTTTCAGCTTTTGATGAGACTGGGTAACTTTTATGGCTGTGAAAAGACTTCACTTTTTGGAAACCGCTAGGGCTGAAGAATCTGTACTGTTCTTGCAGAGGACCTAGGTTCTGTTCTTAGTCCTCTTATCAGGCAGGTCACAACCCCCAGTAGCTCCAGTTCTAAGGGATCTAACACTTCTGACTTCTAGGCACTTACACACATACACTCACTCACTCACACATTCTCTCTCTCTCTCTCTAAACATAAAAAAAAGAACAAAACAACTAACAACCACAGCCTGTAGGCCAGACATAATCCATAAAAGTAAATAACAGTCTTTATGCATTTGAGGTCATCAGTGTGTGCTAGACATCTAGAGTGTTTTGTTCAGAGTTTGAGTTCTATTTACAAGAGAATGAAAGGTTGTTGCTTGTTGTATTAACTATGCAGACTCATTCAGTTGAGAAGTTAAAGCTGCTGTGTCTGTCTTATTTCTTTATCAAGTATATGGGAAAGAGGCGCAGCAGTGGACAGTGGAAACCTTACAGTGCAGTGTGTTCTTGTCATGAAAAATTTAAATTCTATGTGCATGTTTTGCCTGCATGCATATTTGTGCCTTAGTATCCACAGGCTGGAAGAGGATCTTTTTGACTTTTCAAGACAGGGATTCTCTGTGTAGGCCTGGCTGCCCTGGGACTAGCTCTGTAGACCAGCCGGGCCTCAAACTCACAGAGATCTGACTGCTTCTGCCTTCATAGTGCTGGGTTTGAAGACAGGAGCTTCTACTACTTCTCAGCTTCAAAACTTTTAACTTTCACTTAGAAAGATAGATGTGTATAAGCTATATAGAGAGTAAAATGATACACAAAGGATACTCCTTAACTCACTGTTTATATTTCAGATTTGATTTGGCCAACTGTAACTTAAATGATGAGCATGTCAACAAAATGAACTCAGACAGAGTTCCAGATGTGGTAAGGCTTTAGATTAGTTTTGTCGTTGTCGTTCCTATGTTAATTCTTAGACTTTATTCAGCATCCCCTCCCCCAATCAAATTTTCATTTTCATGACAAAACACTTGATACCACCAGACTTGGTGGCATAGGCCTACAATCTCAGGTACTCAGGAGGCTGAGTTGGGAGGATCACAAATTCAAGACCTACGGAATTAGACAGTGACTTTAAGACTAGTTTGTGAAAAAAAGACCATCTCAAAAAAACCCAAAAATGGACAAGAGGACTTAATAAAATGAGGTGCTCGCCTAGCATAAGGCCCTAGCTTCCATTACCCAGTACTGCCAAACAGAACTCGAATGCTGGGGATATGGAGCAAATACGTTTGTACTTAGAAATGATAACTTATAAATTTTTTTCAGACATAGTTTTAAATTAGCTTATTGTATATATTTTCTCTGCTTCACAGGACATTTAGAATTGAGACCATTATTCAGTATTAGTACAAATTCGAATTTAAAATACTCTTCTTAATGTCAACTCTTGGATAAAATTTTACCTGTGAAAAGTATAGAGTAGTAATGTGGTGAGTTTAAAGTTCATAAATAGCAGTGAATGAAATGAAGGATAATAATAATCCTACTCCCACTTGCTTAATATTTTTAGAATAATCATGACTTTCTTTAGCTATGAGCAAAAATGAAGTTCTGGTAATTAATAGGAGGTTTCTGTTTCATCTGGTTGATAAATAAACCAGTTAATAAAATAGAAAAAAATCAGGTATGAATCAGAATGGGTATTTTCTTTTAGATTTATCTGTCTCACTTAATGTGTATGAATGTCTTTCCTACATGTATTGATGTGCACCATGCATGTGCAGAGCTGGTAGAGGTCAGAAGAGGGTGTCAGATCACTTGGGACTGTAGTTATAAATGGTTGTGAGCCACCATGTGCATGCTGGGAAAGGAATCCAGCTCTTCTGCAAGAGCAGGAAATGTTCTTAACCACTCAATCCTTTCTCCAGCCTAAGAATTATTATTTATTAAAGGTCACATGAGGAGATCACTGGTTTTCTTAAAAATGTTATATTTTCACTACAACATATTTTTAAATGCTATAAAAGACATACGTTTTCTAAGTGCTTATTACTGTGAAAACAAAGTGTCTATCTGTAATGTTTCAAAATGGGCTGTATGAATGGTGGCTGAAAATTGAAATTTGAGGAGAAAACAATGTAGGTTTTGGGTATTAAAAATTTAACGTTTAGTCATTTGAAATTTTCACAGTTAAGTAATGCTCAAATGCATCCTCATATGTGGGAAAAGTTTTCAAAGTCCCCTTGACACTGCCTCTTGAGCTCTACACCGTTCTCCTGAGATGTAGCCGCTGCCATCACTTTGATTTCCTGGCATGCCCAAGGTTTGAGGTTTTTTTCCCCTACTGTGTGTTTCCATATTTCATAACCGCATATATTTCTGTTTGCAGGTGTTGATTAAGAAGAGCTATGACCGTACCAAACGCCAGCGCCGTAGAAACTGGAAACTGAAAGAACTTGCGAGAGACAGAGAAGACATGGACACAGATGATGAAAGGTCCTGCTTTCCTGAACCCTTAAAGTAGTTGCAAGGGGAAGCCTTAGACATTAGTTTTACATTGTAAAGAAATTGATATTACCCAATAGATTTTTCACTAAAAATTAACTTAGAAACTATACATGGAATCTATATAAGAGAATCCATAAAAAGATGTAATGATATTATTCAAGCTCAGTAATTATTTCCAGGGTCATTGTCTTTGTAATTATAGTGTTACTGTAAATAATTTAGTTAAAAAGTTCAAGTATAATGAACATTTACCTTGTGGATATCACAAATAGATGATTTGCTTATGTCTTAAACCTAAAAAACTAATTCACATTAGATACTACTTTTCAGATAGTGAGCAGAAGTGAAAATGTTTTTTAAAACAATGTTTATTGAATGATTTAATTGTGGCCTTAATTGTGTGTGTGTGTGTGTGTGTGTGTTTGTGGGAGTGCACACATGTGTCTGCATGTGACCTGAATTTGTTTTTGTTTTGAGATTTTTATTTATTTTTATGCGTATGAGTGTTTGTCTCAATTTATATCTGTGCACCATGTGCATATAGTGCCCATTGAGGCCAGAAGAAGGCATCTGGTTTTCTAGGACTACAGTTACAGTTTCATTGTCTTAGATTTAACATCACCTTAATACAGCAGTTATATAATACTGCAAGGAAATTTGTTTTCCAGCTTACCTACTTAATTAACATCCATATAATACTTAGTACAGTGCTCAAAGTTTCTTTTTCTTACAGGCAATATCAAGATTTTCTTGAAGATCTTGAAGAAGATGAGGCAATTAGGAAAAATGTCAACATTTACAGAGGTTGGTGTTTTTGGAGTATTGAAGTCATGTTGTAGATAGTATCGGTGAGGGTATTTGATCTTTTAAAACTTGGGTTTTCATAAGTGACTTCTATTTGTCTTATAAACTATTGTAGTTAGGCTTTTATCTAACAGATAATAAAGAGCAGTAAAATTTTTTAAATATTGTTTGCTATATACATATGATGCAGTTTTTTCTGAACCTGATCCTGTAAGTTGCTAGTTCTTGTACATTTAAGTTGCTAGTTCTTGTACATTTAAGTTGCTCATTATTCAGTATTTGAAAACTTGCTGTAGATAAGAGCGAGAGCTGCCACTACAGCATGATTGCTCAGTAGTGATTATGGTAGGAGTTGTTGTGTGCATTTCCATATTTGTTTATGGACTGATTAATTTCTGCTTCCTTAGATGCAAACATCCCTGTGGAAAGGGACACAGATGATGAAGGAGCACCCCGAATTAGTCTGGCTGAGATGCTTGAAGACCTTCAGCTTTCTCAAGATGCCACTGGTGAAGAAGGTGCATCAATGATGTCATGATGAGTCATGTGCTGTTTGCATATCTGTGGCCTCAGGAAGTTGGCAAAAACCTTTATTTTATTTTATTTTATTTTTTTTGCCAGATGTTTGTTTCTAATGAGTTGATCATTAGATTTACAAGTTTCTGAAATGGCCAACAGACCATAGAAAGACATTTCTTTAGGCTCTTGCTTGAAACTAACAGCTTCAGTAAACTGCTGGCCTTGATTCAGGGCCAACCTTTCTTGTATACTACATGTATTCCCTTATATTTTGAAAGGAGAAATTTTACCTTAAACTTGAATAAATTACTATTTTGATTGTTCACTTAAAGTGTTGTAAAGGTTTCATAATTTGATTGATAGATAATAGATTAGATAGAATATAATTGTGACTGATATTTAGGCCACCTCATGTATGTAGTTTTATTGGCTTGACTTTTAATATAGGAGGTACTGTAGTATTTTCATTACTATAGTACTGAATTCAGAGTTAGGATTCTTTGAGTATTAACCAAATACTGGAGTATAAATCAACCTCTTAAATTGGTTTTATATTGATTGCTGTATGAACATATAAAATATGTATGAATTACTTTTGATATAAACTAATGTATTGTGGTTCACTTTAGATCACTTATATCCTTGGGGTAAGAAAATGAAGGTTCAGTTGATCATCAGACAGTTGGAAAGCTAATCTTTTTATTTCTACATAGAATTAGTATCCTCATCTTTCTTCTCTCTTTCTGAGATTAAAACCCAATGCCTTGTGCTTCCAAATTTGGTGTTCTATCTATCAAAAAAAATTTAACTGAGGGTTATTTTAATTTTTATTTCATTAAAATAAAATAAAATTAAAATTAAATATATTTAAAATATATAGATATTTAGGGAATACGTACTAATTTTATAGATTAAGTAACTTTTTTTATTCTACCTTGGGCAGCAGCTTAGGTGATAGCTTGTTTATAAAAATGTCTGGCACTTGTATCAGAAATATAGTTCATAAATTTTGGGTTTCAAGTTGGGTAGGAAGACTTTTTTTCCTTTAAGTTTCTGTCATTGAACGTAACTCATCTTCATCAGCAAGAATGTGATTGTAGATGATGGAATAGGAAGATCTTTATGAGACCTAGAATAAAGCCTTCCACGTTCTGGAATAAGAGTGTTGGCCTGGATGTAAACAATTTGAAAATGAAGTTTGATGATCTTGTTTCTATAAGCAACATCAGATTTGTTACACACACCATAGAGAATGTCTTTACTTAGTTCCTACACCCCATTGGAGATGGAAGCTAGTGCTCAGTGTCTTTTAAGATTCAACTACCAAAGTTTTGCAATTAAGAATAAAGGCTCAAACATTCTTTAGTCCTTCATTTCTGTATGCATATTCATCTAAAAGGCATTTTCTGTCCTGGTGATAGAATGATGGGGATGGCTGTTCTTCAGAGATGAACATGACCATAGCAAGCTCTCATTTGTTTATCACTGGCTGGTTTATTAAGATTTTTTTAAGACTATATCATGCAGTTTTCTAGAGAGGAGTTGTTCACTTAAATACTTGAATGGCTTTCCCACTGAAAAAATTTAGTCTTTTTTAGAAACAGGTATCCAAGAGCTTGCAGAGTTAAGCAGCTTTGCTAAGTCTACCATTTCAGTGAGTCCCATGGTACTCTGAATGCTGTTCAGGGCTGGTAGTGGGCTGGGAAGCTGATCTTATTCAAATGTGCAAGAACTTAATTACAATTAGCTTTGTAAGTTGCTATAATTGTTATTGTGTGTAATGGATACACACTTGAATGCTACTATTTTGTAGTCAGAGAAGTCTGATGAACAAGGAAGAAGTTGAGGGGGAGTTGCTTTTTCAACTAGGATGCTTAGCAGCATCCAGCTAATTCTGTGCCATAGTAGCATGTGGGGTCTAGGGATTCCAGGGTGCGCCTTCTTAGATGGTGTGAGTCAATGGCAGAGATTTCTCTAGATTAATTTTAGAAAACATAGGCATGTTGATTTCTACTTTTAAATTACTTGATGCTTTTTTTTCTAACTTTCTTGGCCTGTTCTAGCCCAGGGGACATTTTTAAAAATAACATTTTCCCATAATTTCAGACTTGTAGAAAGGTCCAAGAAGAACACAGATTTCCTGGATAGCCTTTACCCAGATTTGGCAAATGAATCATTTACCTTGATGGCATTCTCTTTCCATCTTACTAGTTTTAAATTGGACCATTTCAGGAGAGTGGCTGGGGTTTGGGAGAACTCTTGCTTAGCATGGTCTAGCATTGGGTTAGTACCTAGCATGACACTCCTCTCCACCACCACCCACCACATAAAAGAAGGGTGGTGCCTTTGTGTGTGTGCAAGGATAGCTATGTGACGCAACAATGTGTTGTGTTCCAGTCTCTAGAAGTTGGACAACTCTGTCAGATTAGTATTTTCATTCTAAAAACAAATTCTTTAATAGTAATTAATACACCATTCAGAAATTAACACAGATTCAAAACTTTTACCCAATCACTAGAATACTGAGGTCTTGACATTTGTCTCTGTAAAGTTCTTTACAGAAAACTTGAATGTAAGATTCTGTGTTACATTGGCATCTCATACATGTTCGATCTGGACCAGCCCTTTCTTTAAGAGTATGTTTTTTTTTTTTTAAATTAACATTTTTAAAGAATCCAAGATGGATGTCTTACAGAGTGTCCTCTATTTGGCTTTGTCATCTTTTCCTGTGACTAGGTTATGTCCTTTTGGCAGTGCCACTCAAGAGATGCCAGACATGGTGCGTTAGCATAGGGTGCGTGTGCTGCCATGAGTCCAGACGCTCCCAAACTTTGCATTGTTTTCTGACTTCCTGTTCTGAGGACAAGCTCTTTTTCTATGGAGAATTGTGTGTTCATTTTTTTTTTAAATATTATTGTGAACTTTAAGTCACCCCACAAAATCTAGTATGGTTTAGTCATGTAGAATCATTATTATTACTTGCTCTTTTTAAAATAATAAAAAAAAAGATTTATTTATTTTATGTAGGTGAGTACACTGTAGCTGTCTTCAGATGCACCAGAAGAGGGCATTGGATCCCATTACAGATGGTTGTGAGCCACCATGTGGTTGCAGGGAATTGAACTCAGGACCTCTGGAAGAGCAGTCAGTGCACTTAACTGCCGAGTCATCTCTCCAACCCTATTACTTGCTCTTTTAAAAGTTCATTTTCAACATGTTGCCAAATTCACTCTTTGATATATCTGAAGTTTTAACGTGCAGATTATGTAATCACAAAGTTCAGGTCAGCTCTAATACACAATCCTCATTCTTTGTTTTAAAATTTTTCCTCTATCCCCTTAGCAATATCTAATCTGGTTTCTGAACTTAGTTTGCTTCTCCTAAAGTAAACGAGTGACATCACACAGTATGTGTTTTTTTTTTTTTTTTTTTGTTTTAATCACTTTGGATTCTTTCACTTAACCTAGTTACTTGAGGTTCCCAAAGTCAAATATATCCAGCATTTACTTTTATTTCTGATACTACACTGTATAGTTGGACCACATTTATCCATTCCTCTGTCAAGACACATTTGTTTTTAGCTTTCAATCTTAAAACTGCTATTAACATTTCTGTACAGGTGTTTTGGGTTGCTTTGCTTTTGCTTTTTCCCTTAGTAAAGAACTAGAAGTTCACAGTGAGTCTGTAGATACACTTTAGTGGAAGTATATTTACTTAGCATGTGTGAAGCCCTGGCTTTGATTCCCAGCACTAGAATGGGATTGTTAAACATCCTATAGTGAATGAATAATGTAATCTTACAAGAATCTGTCAAAAGTGCCTGTGCCATTGAGTTTTCAGACCAGCAGTGGATGAGAGTTTCAGTACTCTGTATCCTTGTCAGTGTTTAAGATAAGCCTGATAAGTAATGGTGGTATCTTTTCTGACCTTTTTTGAGTGTATATGTAATAATGAGAACTTGTTCAGGGCTTTGTACTTTTGGCAAGTAGTGCAGCATTGAGCTCCTTTCCAGCCCTCTTTTTGTGATTTTTATGTGTATTTTCTTAGTACTATCTTTTCTTTATTTTTAATTTTTAATTTTTATTATATTCAACACAATATATATTTTTAAACCAATCATAACAATGATGGACATGTTATGAAGTGAACATAAAAAAGACCTCATAAGCCGGGCGGTGGTGGCGCACGCCTTTAATCCCAGCACTTGGGAGGCAGAGGCAGGAGGATTTCTGAGTTCGAGGCCGGCCTGGTCTACAGAGTGAGTTCCAGGACAGCCAGGGCTACCCAGAGAAACCCTGCCTCGAAAAAAAAAAAGAAAAAAAAAAAAGACCTCATAAGGTCTTTTTGTTTATTTGTTTTGTTTTTAGTAGAGCTTAAAATCTTGGCTCTTACTGTGGTGAAAACTCAAAATAAGAACAAATTTTAGATAAAATGTTTTTACTTCCTTTTTCAATAAAAAATAAAAAAAAAATTTAGACATTGGAGTTCATTGTAATAAGGTGGTACTTCAATGTCCCTCACATCACCAAAGGATTTTGCCTCCGTAGTAGATAAGAGTTGACAGTTCTGCTGTGCCAAGGAATAAATTGTAGGCACAATTATTTGGATACAGAATACCTGCTATGGTCAAAGCTATTTGACTTAAGTGATTATCATCATTCTCAGCCCACAGAGAACAGGTTACATTCATTTAAGAAATGGTGTGTGTATTAAGATGGTCTCTCCATGAAGTCATTCATCAACTGTTTCAATGAACAATGGTTCTGCTTGGAGGGTGGCACAGACATTAGGTGAAGGTAAGATTCAGGTTCATTGGCTTTGATGATTTTGAAAAGCATTTATCTCAGAAAAAGTAACTTTTAAGGTCATCTTCAAAGTTGATACAATAATTATAAATATCAAGGAAAACATTCAGTCTCACTCTTTGTTGTTCTCTTACAAACCACCTCCTAAATTCATTGTCTATGTTTCTTTTGGCTGTATAAATAATTTTGGAATATATAAGCTGTTCTGAAAATCGTAGTATAGTGTAAAAACATCAAATAATCCTAATAGAGAGGCTGAGATAGGAGAAGCATGATTTCAAGACCATTATGTGGTACACAGCAAGACAGTGTCACGTACAAACAAGCAGAAAGTGTATATGGATTGTATAATATTAGACATATCTCTCCAATTACCAAATTAGACCACTGGGTGACAGTCAAGAAATTTCTAATTCCTCATATTTTTGAATTTCAATCGATTAGGATAGGTTGGTAGTATTAATTTTCATATTAAGAGATATTAAGGAAAAGTGATTGTTAGTTCCTGTTATTTTTGTTGTTAGAGGTAGAATTATGTTTGCTGAAAGATGACTTTCTTGCTTTTTCTAGGGTGTAGTTTCCCTCATTGTGTCGGTGTTTTCTATCTGTTATCCTTTGTAGGACTGGATTTGTGGAAAGATATTGTATAAATTTGGTTTTGTTATGGTTTTATATTGTATAAGTTTGGTTTTGTTTTCTATGTCTATGGTAATTGAGAGTTTGCTGGGTGTAGTAGCCTGGGCTGGCATTTGTGTTCTCTTAGGATCTGTATGACATCTGTCCAGGATCTTCTAGCTTTCATGGTCTCAGGTGAGAATTCTGGTGTAATTCTGATAGGTCTTCCTTTATATGTTGGTTGACCTTTTTCCCTTACTGCTTTTAATATTCTTTCTTTGTTTAGTGCATTTGGTATTTTGATTATTATGTGACGGAAGGAATTTCTTTTCTGGTCTAATCTATTTGGAGTTCTGTAGGCATCTTGTATGTTCATGGGCATCTCTTTCTTTAGAGAAGTTTTCTTCTATAATTTTGTTGAAGATAACTTACTGGCCCTTTAAGTTGGGAATCTTTACTTTTTTTATACCTGTTATCCTTATGGTTATGCTCTGGGGAGGGCCTCTGGGGAGGCATTACAGCTTTGCAAAGGTTCTTGCTGAGTCCTCACAGGCACAGAGCAAGCCTCTTTTGAGTCAGCTTGGAGCACTAACTTCTTGATGAGGGTGCTACTGTCATGACCTAATTACTAATTAATCTCCGTATAACCGCACCTAAAATGCTGTAACATAAGGATTAGATTTCATTATGCAAGTTTGGGGAATGTACATTCAGCCCTAGCAGGTTGTTTGCTCTTACTGCCACGCAGTTAATTTTTTAATTTCATGCTGAACTGACCAGTGGATGCCCCTTCAAGTTAGATTCTGTTTTTTTGACATCTGTCTTTTTGCTCTATAAAATGTTCAGGTTGGGGTTCTGTTTTGGATTTCTTTTGATCAGGACCTACATCATATTCGTGCCTTACTTGGCTTTATGAGGCACTGCTGAAACTTAGAAGTGGTCCAGCTCTCAGCTTGACCCACCCGTTTGAAGGAATCATGAACAAGTTTCATAAAAATCACATAAGTAAGAGTTGATCATTCTCAGCTTCTCAGTTTGTCACATGGTAAGGTTTTTGTTTGTTTGTGACAGCGTCTTCCTGTGTAACTTGGGATAGAGATCCACATTTACCTCCCAAGTGCTGGGGTTAAAGATGTGTACCACCATGCCTGGCCTTTTGTCACATGTTCAAATAACATGACCAGTTCCAGGAAGGCAGGCCTTGACGAAGGCAAGAGATCTGCCTAGATATCTCTTACTGTAAAGTAGTGTGATGAAAATACTCAGTGAATTTTAATGATGTTGAGGCTAGGGAAAAGGCATAATTTTCAATGACTATACTCTTAGGGGTGGGGTAGTCTGGGTAGCCATTTCTCTAGCAGGGCTGCTTGCTTTTAATGTGCTGGGGTTGGCACATCAGGTATATTTCTCAGACATTGCTGTCTTTCAGTTTCATATAAGTGGGTACCTATAACTTCTTCACAGTACTTCGAGGTAATATGCATTAGTGCTAGTTTATGAAGTGTGAAATAAGCAATTCTAGGCAGGGCTTGTGATGCAGATAGAGAAATAATAGGGTATAGATTAGTGGTATAGCACCAGGCTAACATGCTTGAAGGCCCTAGGTTCAGTCCACACTACCACAAGACAGAAAAAGAAATCATTTTTTTTTTATTTTATTTTTTTAATTTACATTCCAAATCACTTCCCCTTTCCCGTTTCCTCCCTCCCCGAAAGTCCCATAAGCCCCCTTCCCTCCCTCTTTTCTCCATTCAACCCCCTCTCGTTACTCTGTCCTGGCGTTCCCCTACATCCAGTCTTTCCAGGACCAGGGGTCTCTCCTTCCATCTTTTTAGAAATCTATTGATATGCTGATTGTGTCTAGGGTATTCCGAGATTCTGGGTCAATATCCCCTTATCAGTGACTGCATACCATGTGTGTTCTTTTGTGATTGGGTTACCTCACTAAGGATGATATTTTCAAGTTCTGATCATTTGCCTAGGAATTTCGTGAATTCATTGTTTTTAATTGCAGAGTAGTATTCCATTGTGTAGATATACCACATCTTCTGAATCTATTCCTCCGTTGAGGGACATCTGGGTTCTTTCCAGCTTCTGGCTATTATAAATAAGGCTGCTATGAATATAGTGGAGCATGTGTCCTTATTGCATGCAGGTAAAGTCTCTGGGTATATGCCCAGGAGTGGTATAGCCGGATCCTCCGGGAGTGTCATGCCCAGTTTTCTGAGGAACCGCCAGACTGCTTTCCAGAGTGGTTGTACCAGCCTGCAATTCCACCAGCAGTGGAGGAGTGTTTCTCTTTCTCCACATCCTCGCCAACAACTGCTGTCTCCTGTGTTTTTGATCTTAGCCATCCTGACTGGTGTGAGATGGAATCTCAGGGTTGTTTTGATTTGCATTTCCCTAATGACTAAGGATGATGAACATCTCTTTAGGTGCTTCTCAGCATTTTCTTTCATTTTGGAATTACAAAATGCCAATGCCTGTCTTGTGTATTTACCCACCTGAGTCAGCGATTTTCCCTAGATCTTACTATACATACTGGAGAACAGTTCAGCAGACCTTTATCTAGGCAATAGGTGTACAAGAATCCACTTGACTATGCATATATCCTTGTTCTAATAACACACCTGGCATCCTAAGACTATTATCTGCACGTCTACACACACAAACTGCACCTTGCAACCTAGGGCCCCTTACCTGCATTGAGCTACACACTCCATTCTAAACAATTGGCTACATGTCTCCTACCATTAACAACCATCAAATATAGACATCCTATTCAGTCATATTCCAGTTATGTCCTGGCACAAGAGGGTCAGATCTTGCCTAACCCAATTTTTGAGGCTCTCCATAGTACCTTGATCTCTATAATATAGCAGCGTCAGTTAACTCTCAACCACAGTATTTTGACTTGAAGACATTCAAGCAAGACATGTCTTGGCATCTCACCCACAGAAGCTAAGATAGCAAGTGCTATTTTAATCATTAAATCTATGGGAGGTGGACTTTTTCTGTTGGCCAGCAAAACTATTATATGTACGCTCAAGGCCACAGAGTTTTCCACCATGAGTATGCAAGGGTTTCTCTTTCTTGACTTTGCCAAATACTTTTATAATATTAGAATTTTCCATTTTAATTTTTTGTCAGCTTGGAAGGTGATAAAAGTGGTATTCATTTTAATTACATTTGTTTGATTACATATTGAATAACCTTTCATTATCTAGATACTTGAGATTCCATTTCTGAATGTTGATTTGAAGACATTTTTTATATAAATGGCTCTTGATAGTTTTAGATATTGATATGTCCTGATGTTTTTTCTTTCCTTGCTAAACAAGTTTCACTTTGGTGTAGTTAACAGTCATATGCTCTTTTTGTTAAGATTTATGTCTTATTAGGTAGGACCACTGACATCTGAAATTTAGATTTTCAAATAGTACAAAGGCCTTTGTATTATATATTGTTGAGAATGTAGCTGGAGAGATGAGATGGGCCAATGGTTAGGAGAATTAGCTGCTCTTCCAGAGGTCCCAGGTTCTAGTCCCCAATACCCACATAGTAGCTCACAACTCTGTAACACCCTGTACTTCCAGTTCCAGGAGCTCTTTTACCCTTTTCTGGGCATCACACATACATACAAAATAAAAAAATAAAAGTAGTTGAGAAGCCAGGTGCAGTGGTGCATGCCTTTAATCCCATCTTGGGGAGGCAGAGGCAGGCAGATCTTTGGGTTCCAGGATGGTCTACAGTCTATATAGCTATTTCAGGGCAGCTAGGGGGTATCTAGCTGTTAAGCTGGTACAACAAACAAAACGTTGAGGGCTGGTATGTCCTGAATTCAATCCCTGGGGCCCACATGTTGAAAAGTTAACTCTGATTATGGAAATATGAATAATAAAAAAATGGTTGAGTGTTGCTTGTATAATTTGAATTTTCATGTGTGCTACTGTGCTATCTTGTCTGAATACCACTGCCTAGTGCTTTATGAGTAATTTGAAACATTCACAGTTTGTATTAAAATTAGGTATATAGCCTTTGAGTAAGTGAATGGTGTGGATTTTGGCCTTCTGAAACTAAGATAATGAACTATGTTACCAAATAATTGAAATGTTTTCCTACCTTTTGTTTTTACGGGAAGTCCAAGTTAGGCAATGGTTTTAGGGTTAGTTGGAATGTCCACCAGGTGGCAGTAGTGACCAACTATTGATACTGAAAGGCACATTACCAATCAGTCTTCTAGAAACACCATGTGAGGCTTCATCCTGGAGGAATCTTTCCGTGGTCCTGTGGCTAACAGCACTCACTTGATCCCTCTGTATTCACCGCGAGTCTCCACCACTTGAGGTAGGGTTCAGGATATTTTGAGTTTCACTAGGCTAGACTTTGGACAGTGGGGCTTTTTAAATTTTTTTTTCTTAGTGACATTTGGGTTATAATTTAGAGCTAGGTTTGGAAGAAAAATTTAAAGTGTAGATTATTCAATTCAGATTTGTCTTTGTATTTCTATAAACCCTACATGTTTATAGAAAAATTGGAAATAAACATTTTACTGCTTAATTTCATATGCTAAATTGATGATAATCAGTATTGTTTACCTTATTTACTAGACTATTTACTGATCTATACAAGTCCTCTTTCGTCACCAGATAGGACCATAAAGATGGCTCTTGAAAAGATAAGTTCATTAGGAATTGATATGTCCTAGGAACATGAAAACTGACTTCAGTCTCTTGGACGCCAATTAATAAGTCAGAAAGCCACAGAGCGTCGATGGCACCAACAGGAACCAGACTGCAATTACCCTAGAGAGATTGCCATTCATTTCCTGCCCTCCGGTGACCAGTAGATCACTCATGAGAAATAAATCTCCAGATTCTTCTGTTCGCTGCTCGCTTACAGCTGGTACTCTGAAATTTAATTGATGGCTACACTTTCAGAAATTATACCCACATTTTCCAAGTATGGCCAGTGAAGCAGTAGTCCTCCAAGAGGCTACTTTGGTGAGAGGGGGGATGATAAAGGAAATGGAAAAAAAAAAGGTAGTTTTGTCTTGACATCTTTTCAGCTTACATTATCATATTAAAGGCACTCTGAGTCCCCTACCAAAGAAAGGCACTGCTCCCTTAGGAACTTTTATTTTACCTTAGGAATATTTATTTTACCTTGATGACACTTGTCACAGTGACCTGGAAACCTCAGGTAAGATTCTAGGTAGCATATGGTCCCAGAAAGAGACTCATAAAAACAAGTGTCATCCTTCCTCCTTTGATTTTAGTTCACTTTGAAAGTCTTGTGGTAGTATATAATTAAGATTGCTATCTAAGTCTGTTTACATTTAAATATAGAGCAATTGAGATTTTATATAGCTGCAAGATAATGATTATGTAAATCAAGTAAGGACTTGATTGGAACTTTATCTAGAATTGTTTACTACCTTCAACACCGTTGCTGGCACGTGAGTGACTGGTTGAAGTTAGCTGTGTAACTTCGCTGACATTTGTAGCTGTCACCTTCATGATGATACTCAATACAGATGAAGCAATATTACTAGAACTGTTGCTGCCCTTTGTTTTCTTTTTGGAAGATATGCTGAGGTAGAGTTTACTTGATTTTTATTTCAGGGTAGTAATTGAGGTGTTAAAAGCCACTAACTACAAGGGTGCTTTGGGTCTGATATTATTAATATTCATATTATAATACTATAAATTTATAATAGAACATGTTATTTGATGCCTGCTGCCAAGTTTTGTTAAGACATTCCCTGGGTTTTCATTTGCCCTTTTGACTTTAGTATAAATTTATTACCCATCCAACATGGGGCCTACCCATAGTTTCAAACTTGGACTACAGAATAGCAGAGACAAAGTGGAATGGGAGAGAATGGGTGGAATTTGGACAAAGCAAAGCTACAACTAGAATACCTTGTAGGGGAGGGTGGCAAATGCCCTGTCTTAAGGTGTAGGATGAGTTCTTGGAGTAGCTGGGGACCAGTGGACAAGCACTGAACAAGCATCTCTCTTCCTCATCCTTTTCCTTTCCCCTCCCTCTGCTCCCAGTGTCTTCACCCAGACTGGTCTCAAATTTGTAGTGAAACACTACACCCAGCTCCTTCCCCTTCAACTTTGCATAATTAATATGCTGCTCAAGTAAGTAGATACTTTGACCTACAAGTTACTAGGAGAGGTGGCCTTCTGGCTTTCTCATGTCCCCATAGCTTCTTACCGGTTATGCACGGATAGACTTATTCTCATATGGACTTTGTCTCAGTCTGGAGCTTATAGATCAAGTACTGTAGGTCAGAGAATCCCCTGGTTTATGTCTACATCAATGTGTACAGACCAGCCTGGGTCTCCAGAGAACCTATGTTCTCTGGTCATCTACAGAACTGGGGGAGATGGTGCAGGAGACTCATCACTCTAGAGTCTCAGGGAGTTCTAGAGCCTCCCCAATTCAGGATTCTGAAGAACATAGCCAGACTAGGTCACCAGGACTCACCTTGGGAATCCCTTGAGGAGCCCTAGGATGAGGAGGCACAGTTCAGCTGAGCTACTGAGCTGCTGCCCTCCGGGAAAGCTGATCGTAAGGCTACTTGCTTCTTGTCACTGCCTCTCTGGTTCTGATAGGGCTTCTTTGGTGGATCTTGGACGTTTTGTGGTAGAAGGCATCGGTCAGCAGTTGGCTGTGAGAAGCACTAGGCTTTCTTTCTGAATAAAGGGCTGGCCGTTAGTCTTAGTAATGAGGTCAGTTTTGTTCCTTTTAAGTGTCCCCAACCCTAAAATGCTTCTGTTCCAAGTCCCAGCTCAACTGTCACTTTTTTCTATAGGTTCTTAATTTTAGTAAAAACTTATGCTATGAAGTGTTGCCTGGGTGTCATAGCATTTTATGTGTATTGGTGATCAACCCCACAAACATCTAAAAATGTGTCTGCCTATATGTTTTAAAGGAGCTATAAACTTACAAAGAGTAAAAGTTGCTTTCCTTTTCTGAGTGTGTGTGTGAGAGACAGAGGTCAACTTTCAGAGTCATTTATCAGGCACCATTCATCTTGTGTTTCGAAATGGGGGTCTTTCGTTGACCAGGCTAGGCTAGCTAGCCAGTAAGCACCAGAGGTCTGTCTGTCTGTCTTGTCTAGCACTGGCATTACAAACAGGTATCACTATACCTGAGTTTATAAATATGGGATTCTGTGGATGGAATCCTGGTGGCAAGTGCTTCCCATTATGAGTAGAATAACATGCTTATTACTTTCCTCAAAGGACAGCAAGTTGAAGACCAAAGGCTGCTACTTTTCTAAGTCATTATTTCAACAAGTATCTTGAA
This sequence comes from Tokudaia tokunoshimensis, assembly GCA_036184795.1. Classification (NCBI taxonomy): domain Eukaryota; kingdom Metazoa; phylum Chordata; class Mammalia; order Rodentia; family Muridae; genus Tokudaia; species Tokudaia tokunoshimensis. Next base: position 89,816,258 of record BTHU01000003.1, on the reverse strand, counting down.
AGTCGTAAGTATGAATAAGACACACACGTTTCTTACCCTCTCCCAGCTTACAGACCTCTCCACTTTCATATTTGTTTCCTCAGTTCCTTTCACTGCTTTTGATAAAGCAGCTGTTGCCTCAGGTGATGGAGAGCTGAGCTGGAACCTTCATTCTTTCTCACCTCACAGGTGCTGCTGCTGACCCTCAGCAGAGAGCAGAAGGCACCTGCTCCTGCAACGCTCAGCATGACTATTGTACATGTAATGCTCCCCGATGGCTTGGAACTGGAATGAGCCCAGCCTTCCTAATGAGTAGGCCTTGGGTACCTACCTACCTAATCACAGTTTGGGGGCTAGGAACAGGTTGGATGATCTGGAGTAAGTTCCCAGGGTAGATCAGACCAAAGGCGAAGGAGGATTATGTATGTTTTTTTAAAGCCGTGTTTATTTATTTCCAGTCCAATGGGATAGGAAATGAGGGGCAGTTTTCAAAGTTCAGACAGGGAGGGAGCTTAAGGTTGTAGGAATGAAGTCAAAGCTTGGATAGACAAGAGGGAGAGGATCAGAGAGGGAGGGAGGGAGGGAGAGAGGCAGAGAGGCAGACACACAGCAACAGAGAGAGGCAGGGAGGGAGACAGACACACATGGAGGGAATCTAGGCTGATTAGAGTCTTAGGAGCTCACACTGGCCTGTAACTGGTGATCCTCCTGCCTCAGACACCTGTGTACTGAGAGGGAATCTAGGCTGATTAGAATCTTAGGAGCTCACACTGGCCTGTAACTGGTGATCCTCCTGCCTCAGACACCTGTGTACTGAGATTGCAAGATGTGCCATCATGCCCAGCTCAGAGCTCGTTCTGTGAATTGCTCAGCTTGCTTATTAAAGATGTGATGATGTCTATTTCTGTGTACCAACCATTCCTTTTAAAAAAAGTCTTAAATGTATTCCTGCCTAGTAAGAACCTATAACCCAACTATGAGAGAGGAATTGCATCTTTTTAGAAGAACAGAGTAGGGGAAACTTGACTCTACTTAGAAACTGGAATGATGGCCTCCGTGGGAAAGGGTTGAGTCTGTGAGAGCTGAAAGGGTGGGCAGGCTGTGGGGCGTTGCAGCAGGCAAAGGTCAGAAATCCTTACTCCCAGCCAGCAATCTAGAGTACACAGAACCCCAGGAAGCCTGTCTTCTGGCCACAGCTCACACAAGTGAAGGTGACGGTGATGGAGTTTGGAGCTGAATGCAGCTTCATACTTAATATTTTCTCCTTCTGCGTATCTTAAAAATGGGATTTATTGGGAAACTATTCCAGACTCATGTACTTGGACATGGAAAAGCTCACGGCCTCTCCAACCCTGCTATTTGGCAAGGGAGAGGTAGGCACAAATGGCCGCTGCACATGAATTGGCTTTGGGACTGACTGGGCAAGCTTCCCAGTTCCACCTGGGTTCTGACTCACTCTGTCTGCCTTTGATGCCCTTTCTGGGGCACGTTTTCTGTTCTGCTAGATTGCTCCTCACTGGCTGAAAAGATGCCCTCTCACCTTGGACTGTACAGGCATGCACCTCTCATTAATAATCAGGAGCCCTGCCTCCTCTGGTGCCTCTCCAGAATATGCACCTTTCTGAGTTCCTGTATTTCACACTGGGGAGTCTGGGATTCTGAGTGGCCCCAAGGTGCATGGTGCTTAAGGTGCCAGGGACTGGCGGCCCTGCCTTTGTCGGGTGTCATGGCAGAGCTACTTAGATCAGCTGCATAAAGAATTGGCAGCTCTTTTATGCTCTAAGATCAAGAATTGACAAATGGGACCTCATTAAATTACAAAGTTTTTGCAAGGCAAAAGACACTGTGAAAAAGACAAAGCGGCAGCCAACTAACTGGGAAATGATCTTTACCAACCTTACATCCGACAGAGGGCTAATATCCAAGATATACAAAGAACTCAAGAAGTTAAACTCCAGAGAGGCAAGTTAACCCTATTAAAAAATGGGGTACAGAGCTAAACAAAGAGTTCTCACCTGAAGAATATCTAATGGCTGAGAAGCACCTAAAGAGATGTTCATCATCCTTAGTCATTAGGGAAATGCAAATCAAAACAACCCTGAGATTCCATCTCACACCAGTCAGAATGGCTAAGATCAAAAACACAGGAGACAGCAGTTGTTGGTGAGGATGTGGAGAAAGAGGAACACTCCTCCACTGCTGGTGGGATTGCAAGCTGGTACAACCACTCTGGAAAGCAGTCTGGCGGTTCCTCAGAAAACTGGGCATGACACTCCCGGAGGATCCGGCTGTACCACTCCTGGGCATATACCCAGAGACTTTACCTGCATGCAATAAGAACACATGCTCCACTATGTTCATAGCAGCCTTATTTATAATAGCCAGAAGCTGGAAAGAACCCAGATGTCCCTCAACGGAGGAATGGATTCAGAAGATGTGGTATATCTACACAATGGAATACTACTCTGCAATTAAAAACAATGAATTCACGAAATTCCTAGGCAAATGGTCAGAACTTGAAAATATCATCCTTAGTGAGGTAACCCAATCACAAAAGAACACACATGGTATGCAGTCACTGATAAGGGGATATTAACCCAGAATCTCGGAATACCCTAGACACAATTCGCATATCAATAGATTTCCAAGAAGATGGAAGGAGAGACCCCTGGTCCTGGAAAGACTGGATGTAGGGGAACGCCAGGACAGAGAAACGAGAGGGGGTTGAATGGGGAAAAGAGGGAGGGAAGGGGGCTTATGGGACTTTCGGGGAGGGAGGAAACGAGAAAAGGGAAATGATTTTGAATGTAAATAAAAAAAATTAGAAAATAAAATAAAATTAAAAAAAAAGAATTGGCAGCTCTTTATTACAATTTTCTTACTTCTCTATTTGTTAAAACAAACAAACAGACAAGTATATTTAAGCCAGGCATGGTGGTATATGCCTTAATCCCAGCAAACAGGAGGCAAAGGCAGGAGGATCTTTTGAGTTTGAGGCCAGCCTGATGTAATAATAATAGAGAGACCCTGTCTCAAAAAAACCAATTCTGAGTAATTCTAGCCCCCGCCCTTGTAGGAAGTGATTGTTACACACTAATTCTAAACTCACTGGAAGACTGAAAAATGGTTTCTGCCTCCAGAAATCATAACAAGGTTTGCTTTTCTCATCACTACATTTTCTGAAACTTCCAAAGTCTTTTGGAGTTGTTACTGCAGGCCTGAAAAGGCTAGAAATGTTCTGGGTCACCGTTTGAATGACTGGTTTCTATAGGTATGTGAAGGGTCGCCTGCAATCGGCTGTGAAGTGGCACATCTGTTATTGAATACCTCACTCCTTCACTCGTTCATGAGGCTTTACTCTCTCAGACTGCTGCTTTAGCTGTTAGGAATAGACGAGTATATAAGATAGAAATAGCTCTCATTTAATGGAGGAAGGTAGATAATGTTGGGGGTATTTATCAGAGAAGACTGCTCAGTCACAATTTAAGCCAGTAAAAAGTCTTTATTAGCCAACTGATGACTACACTGGGTGGTTGGGATCTCAGGGTCGACCCGAGCCTTTCTCAGGGCGAGCTCTTACGCACAAAACACATGTTCTGGGCTGACATACTTCAGTTAGCATGAACGTTAGCCAGAAGCGGAACTACAGAAGCCAAACAGCAGGGTTAGTCCCTTTAGAGACTTTCCCACAACTACGGATTTTGATGGTTTCGGTATTTATTTTAGTTGTAGCAGGTGGTACTGTGTCTGCTGAGTTTTGTGGCCTGAATGGTACTTCCTTCATGGAGTCAGTAGCACTAAGGTCTTGTTTCAGATAAAACGAAGAAAGTAGAGCAGTTGCTTATTGGAATATGTGAAGTGCTATAGAGAAGAGTCAGGGCAGGGGAGCTTTGCTGCCAGTCTGCACAGGCAAGTAGGAAAAGCCTGTGTATTTTTATCTTTTAGACTAGATGAGAACTCTAGTACCTGTTTCCTCAGCTCTGAGCATTTTGATTTTAAATGTCCTGTAGGAAAGCCATGGTGTTGTGAGAAAGGAGAAGGACTTAGCTACACATATATCATGGAGAAAGCGTATCAGTTCAAGAGAGGGGGACTGAGTGGCAGTCAAGAAGCGGCCGGTGACAGCATCAGTATGGGTGAGTGCTGCGGTCTCTTGCTGGCCAGACACTGAGAGAAAGGCTTTACCTCCACTATCTCATAAACCCTCCGGGATTGTCATTTCCCATCCACAGAAGAACAGACTGAGGCCACACCGGTTGTGTAAGGTGTGGAGACAGTCTGGCTCCAGAGTCTCCTGCCGTCGTGTCATGATGAAGGGGTAGCTGGGATTGCTCATGCTGCTATAGGCTGCCACTTTGCTTTTCGGAGAGAATAAATACCCTTCTGAGAAATACCCAGCAGTAGCTGGGTTCATCCTGAGCAGCTGGTTCATTTCAAGCCGATGAGTTTTGTGTTGGGGGCAGTGACTGCAGATCTTGACTTTATGTTAATCATTGGCTATTTAAAGACCCTCTCATTTCTTCTTCTTTTTCTTTAAATTAATGTGTATGGGTTTATGGCCTACACATATTTCTGTGCACCAAATGAGTGTCTGGTTGTAACCTCAGGGGCCGAGAGGGCATCAGATGCTCTGAAACTGGAATTGTAGGCATTTGTGAGCTGCCATGTAGGTGCTGGGAATTGAACCCAGGTCTTCTGGAAGACCACGCAGTGCCCTTAACTGCTGTGCATCTCTCCATCTCCTCTTTTTGTTCCTTTTTTTCAGTTTTTAATATATTTTATTAATATTATATTGCTTGCAATGTCTTTGGATCATATTATTAACCCTTTCCATTCACCCCCTTGACTCCTCCCATATCCATGTCCCACACTCTACCAATCCCAGCTTTATATCTTCATTTTTTTTCTCTTTTCAGTTCTTAATATGATTGTGTTTTGTAGGTCAGGATAAATCCTTCATATTCTAGAAGTAGGGAAAGATGAATGAGTAGAAATATACTTTATTTTTAAACAGGGTCTCATTATGTAACTCTGGTTGACCTAGAACTCACTTTGTAGTCTAGGCTGGCCTGGAACTCTCAAGGATCTGCCTGCCTCTGCCTTATGAATGCTGAGATTAAAAACATGTGCTATGACACCTAGCCAGAAATACACTTTAAAAGAAAGTACTTAATGGTTTAGAACTAAGAAGCTTGTTGCCCTGGTTCTAGCAAAAACCACTGTTCAGCCCAACCTGGCAGGGCAAGGCTTCCTATTTCTCCATTCTTTCAGTCAAGCACAGCCTTTCAAACTCAGGGTTTCCTCTAGTGCTTGGGGCAGGGTGGGGTGTGGGGAAAAGCAGCACATGATTGCTGTGTCAGGGCCCTGAGGCTTACGTGGGTCTATGTGGCTTTTGATCAGGTGTGCCGCTGCATCATAGGAGCGGGTTTCAGGCTTAGGAGCCTGGCCTGCCTCAGGACCTGCCTGCTGCATTCTCAGCACAGTGGGCTGTGGGCTCGTCTCCCCTCTCACCTCCTTGCTCAAATATTCATTCTTTCTTATTTCCCAATCCTGTCCATCTACTGACTAAACCAGGCTAAAGAGAGACGTGTCTTTTGGGGCAGGCCCCTAGAGAAGTGTAAGGAAGTGTAGAGGGGAAGGTCACGTGTAAAATGCATGGATGAGGTCCTGCTCATCCTTCTGTGCTGTCTCCAGGTCCACGGCCAGGATGATGCACAACACTCTGGGATGGTCAGCATTCTCTGCTGAAAGACGGAGTTGACACAAGCTCCTAAAACCTTAGAGGGCTGGCCACTGTCTAGACCTTCTCCGGGAGGCTTATCTTGCTGCCGGTGCCAGAGGAAAGCAACTTCTGTGGATGGATGCGGGGGGGGGGGGGGGGGGGGGGGGGGGCGGGCGGGCGGGGGGGGTGTCGTGAGAGAATAATCCTTTCTCTGTTAACTCTTTCCTGAGTAGTTACAATATCAATAATTCCCTCCATTTCACACATATCCCAGAATTTTTTCTCTCTTTTCCTCATTTTATTTCCCCTCAAATTGCGTATGGTTATTGTGTGACTGATCAGTGTCTATTCACTTGCTGACACTAACAGGCACACTCCAAGAAGAGGGGAGATTTTCTTTTCTGAACTTGATGAGTCCCAGACATTGAGCACAAGCTGGTACTAGAAGCACCCGATGAGTATTTATAGATTAAATACATTTTGAATAAATCCATGTAGTGTGTGTGTGTGTGTGCGTACTGGGGCTTGCACGCACTACCACTGAGCTATACCCACAAACCTTAAAACACTGGAACATCTACTATATACCTGACACAATCCTTGTCTTTAGCTTTATGTAACAGGAAAACAAGTCAACAGCACAGATAAGATTCACCATGCAAAGTGCAGGAGTCAGGGCTGGTATTGTAAACACAAAAGTCCTGCAGCGATGGGAGACTGGGACTTGGGGTTGGAGAAGGGGCTCATATGACACTGGCTGTTGGACTGTATTCTGAGGTCGTGGGGTATGGGACACTCTAGGCAGGAATTTGACATGAGCAGATTCTCTTACCATCCCCTCTGTCAGCATTCGAGTGGAAGGACAAGGCAGCAAAAATCAATCCTCACATCAGAGGCACGACGTCAGCGAGTCAGTGGTTTGGTGCTCAGAGCTCTTGAGTCAGACGCCAGGCATGAGATGAGGCTGTCCTCAGCAGTTAACCTCCAGGCTATCGAGTGGAGAAAGCAAGTCACAGGCACAGCCTCCTTCAAATCCAAGGCCGGAGTGTCCTGTGGCTCTGAAGAAGCAACACTTGGTGAGAGTTCATGTGGGTCTTTGTCATGCCTTCTGGAAGTTTCCTCCTCACTGTCAAAGTCAGAAGGAAGAGAAGCTGTGAAACTCTAAACAGTTTAGCAAGTCAGCCTCCCCTACTCAGAACAACTCTAGAGTGTCAAGGGAAAAGTAAAAACCCTGCTTTCCCCTACTTATTTCATGCATACAATTTGATATTATTATTTTGAGACAGAGTCTCACTAGCCCTGGCTGGCTTGGCACTCACACAGGTCTGTCTGTCTCTATCTTCCAAATTCTAGGATTAAATTCATGTACCGCCACACCCAGCCCCTATGGATCCAATTTAAAATAGTACAAACAGTGCCTTTAACAGTTGGAGGAGATTTCTTTTTTTCTCTTTGAGTCAGGCCCCTTCTTGTTAGTGATTCTCAACTTTCCTAATGCTGTGACCCTTTAATACAGTTCCTCATGTTGTGGTGACTCCAAATCACAAAATTATTTTTGTTGTTACTTTATAACTGTAATTTCTCTACTATTATGAGTTGTAATGTAAATGTCTGTGTTTTCTGATGGTCTTAGGTTACCCCTGTAAAAGGGTCATTCAACCCCCAAAGAGATTGTGACCCACAGGTTTGGAACCACTGCTTTACCTAGCCCTGGCTGTCCTGAAACTCATGATGTAGATCCGAAGGAGACTCTGATTCCACACTGGGCAGAGCTTGAACACGGGAGACGTTGCTCAAAGCCTGTCTACACAGTGATGCACTTCCTCCAATAAGGCCACACCTACTCCAACTGGGCCACACTTCCTATGTGTACCTCTCCCTGTGGCCAAGCATTGAAACACATGAATCTATGGGAGCCAAACCATTCAAACCACCACAGTGAGTAAGCAGAAAAATGAAAAATGATCAAAGGACCTGACTTGGATCAAATCTGTAGTTTGTTGAGACCCAGTTATTGGACATTATGTGTCATCCCTCGGTCAATGGGATGGCACTAGCACACCAATGTGCCAGTCCAGCCAAGCCCACCTGAGTGTAACAGGAGCTTGTGAATGCATGTTGAGGTCAAGGATCTGTGCCTCAGATGAAATTGCCCAGACAAGAAGAACACAATGGGTGTCCTCATTCACTGGGCTCTCTTTTGTTGGTCCTATGTGACATCACAAAGGTAACTACATGCCTACCACCCTGAAGGTGCTGATGTGCCATGTAAATTTATCCATTTTTTTTAAACAGAAATGAAATTCACATAATATAAAATGTGCTCAAACTTAACAGTTCAGTGCTGTAAGCTTTTCTGGTTCCAAATGTTCCTCATCCAGGAGGAAATCTGGAAGCTGCTTCCTGCCCCACCTGGTCACCAATCTTTGCTCTGCCTCCACAGAGCCATCTGTAGTGGATATTCCATGTCAATGGGATGGTAGAAGCTGTCGCCTTTTGTGTCTGCTTCTTTTCACTCACTGCAGCATTTCTGCTCATGTACCTCAGAGCATGCATCAAGACTTTTTTTTTAATGATCAAGTAATAATGCATTCATCTCTTTCTCTCCACCATCGTTCCATGGCTCCAGAGTGATGCACATGAATGTCCTGGATGATGCTTCCAAGAGCATCAATACTGAAGAGAGAGGCAAACACCAGGACCTCACAGGGCTTCTTCCAGAGTGTCAGGCTTCTAATTGTGGTAGTGAAACATGGCTCCACTGGCGAATTTGAGCTGAGAAATTGTTGTAATCCCATAGACAGGCCATGGAGCCATGAGTGATAGATTGGATGGGTATCTCAGGAACCCAGAAAAGTGGGAAAACGGTCCCAACGGTCAATTCAGTTTCGTTTTACTGACGATATCAGCTTTTGTCCTAGACCACACAGAAGAATGACAAAACTGCACAGAGGGAATCCTGGGCTTATTTCTCTAAGGTTATAAAATATGCACATAAAAAATACCTTAATCGACAAAATGAAACCGTGTATTGCATACATGCATAGCATTCTTCCTTTATTCATCTGCTGATGGACATTTTCAAGTGCACGCGGACCTGCTGGAGTATCTGCTTCAGCTTGTACCAGTACATTCTGCCCACCTGACCTAAGACAAAACGGTAAAGCAGTTCAATGGGGGAAAGCGTTGTTCTCAACAAATACATTGGACCAATGGAATACCCGTAGACAGGCAAACAAGGCCAACCTCTCATGATCTGACCCTAAAATCTCATGACTCACCAAAGATAGATCACAGATTTACATGTAAAAGTATAAAAACTTTTAAGAACTGGCAAAATGGTTCACAGGGTAAAGGCACTTGCTCCTGGCTCTGAGGACCTGGGTTTCATTCCTAGGACCCATGTGGTAGAAGGAGAGAACCGAGTCCCTCAGGTTGTCCTCTGCTTTCTGCAGGCCCATGTACACACAGACACACAAAGGTAAGAACACTATCTAGGAGAAAGGAGAGGGAAGACTTGTTTATACTCAGAGGTCCATGGAAAGTTCGTAGAGGTGGCACCCACGATGTCATTCATAAAATGATGACCAGTGGGTTTGTATCAAGCTTAAAATATGTGCTCAGAAGACCTTACCCTGAAAGACATTTCAGAAAGCATTTATTAAACTATGTGATTGACAACTTTTGAAGTCAACAGAAAAAACAAAAAACAAACCCCCAAAAACCAAAACCCAAAACAAAAAAACTAGAATTAGAAGATGGGCAAAAGACATGGAAAGATATTTTAGCAGGAAGGAGTTACAGATGGCAAAAGAGATGCCTGAAAAGATGCTTAATAGCATCCATTAGGGAAGTGCTAATTAAAACTGTAGTAAGTAGAAGCAGTACTTATCCATCAGATGAGCTACAGGGTTGCAATGTCAAAGGCTGGGAGAAAGCAGAGAAACTGGATTGTTCAGGTATTCCTGGGGAAATAATGACACAGTCACTCTAGGGAGACAGCTTGTAAATTTCTTATGTAACTACATTTGTACTTGGCGGAGAGATTCCACATTTTTACACCGTAGCATTTATTCCAGAGAAATGAAAACTCATGCTTTCACAAGCCACATAAGAACAGTTATTGAAATCAGCTTCACTGTTCTAGTTCCAGGCCAGAAACATCCCAACGCTGGCACGTCTATACCATGAACTACTACTATTCACCAGTGAAAAAGAATGAGCTGTAGGTATATGGAATAACCGGGATAGATCTCCAGGGCATTATACTGATTAAAAAAAAAATCTCCAAAGATGATGTTGTGTATAAGTCAATTACATGGCATTTTTGAAATGAAGACGGAGCCATGAATGGTTCCAAAGAGACAGGGGCAGCAAGGAGAGTGTGAACCCAGAGGGAGAGCTCCACTGCGGAATGGCGGAGTGACTGTGCACATAGCATCATAAACACACATGTGGTACTACTGTTAGGATGGGGAATGTCCCCCACTTCAAGGGTTCAGTTCCTGACATGGCACTAGTGTAGGGTAGGACAAACTTTACAAGATGTGTTTACATATGGTAAAGTAGATTGCAGGCCTGGTTTGAAACAAGCTTGTTTTGGATCTCAAAGAGAGTAGTAAACACCTTGATCCAAATTGCCATTTAAGATAATGTCTGAGTCAGACAAGGTGACATCTTGGGAAGCTAATGCACAAGGATTGCTGTGAGTTTGAGCATAGCTTGGGTTGCACAGTAAGAACCTGTCTCAAAATACCTTCATTTTGTAGAGCTTCAAAGGGAGTTTCTCACTGGGAGGAGAGGGATTTGTTGTACACCCCACATCCTCCTGCCATTTGCTGGGATCCAGTGGGCTGGATTCACATGGCTGGGAGCTTTGCCAAAATCTTGAGTATTTCTTCTGCCCTTATAGTTTGGGGTCAGGAAGAATTGGGAAAGATGAAAGGAAACAGAAAACCACGTGCTGCTGACAATAAAGGATATTGCCTCCGGTAGGAACACAGCAAAGCATTTGAAGCCAACAGTCTCTGGTCTGTGTTTTCTTCCATTTCCCTTTTGTGCACCAACTTGGAAGAGACAAAATAAAAGAATAAGTGGCAGATGTAAATAAACCCTGCACACAGATCATTGATGTCAGGGTTTACTGACTTTAGTGATTTCTAGTTTCCTTTATTCTGTCTTGCTTTATAGTCAAGGTTCAGCTGTATGACTAATGAAGTTTTACCACAGCTTTGCAGACACTAGTTAATTAATACTTCAGGAGAAGGCTCAAATATCCCTTAAGAACCTGTGTAGAAATGACTCCCTGACTGAGCCAACTATTAGAGGTACTATTCAATGTCAGACTAGAAGGAGCCTCATTTCCCAGGTGGGGAAACTGGTGTTCATTTACTCATCTGGTTGGCTGTTTGTCTAGTTGGCTGTTTGTCCAATGTAGTCTGTGGCAGAGCTGGATGTTGTTCTGAGTGCTGGAAATACATGCATCTGTTCTCAGGGAGCTTACCTAAGTACATATGTGGAGGAGGTATTGGGTAATAGAAGAAAAGAGATGGACTAGCTACTTCATCAAAGAGATAGATGATGGAAAGAAGAGAAGACAAAGGCCAGTTGGAGGGGAGGCTGTCTCAAGCAGGTACCAGTCAAAACTCTGGGTTAGGAAGGTGTACTGGCTGGTTTGTGTGTCAACTTGATACAAACTGGAGTTGAAGTGTAAGCTTAATAACTCCTTTCCTCCTCAATTTGCTTCTTAGTCATGATGTTTGTGCAGGAGTAGAAACCCTGACTAAGACAAATTGGTACCAGCATAGTGGGGTATTTCAGTGACAACCTGACCATGTTTTGGGGAGGACTGTGGAAGGACTTTGGAACTTTGGACTAGATGATCCATTTGGTATTAAGAGCTCTGTGGGATGTTGTGTAGGAGCTTGGAAGATAATGTCGAGAACAGTGTAGAAGACAGAGGCTTGACTTGTGAAATTTCAGAGGGAAGATTAAAGACTCTTATCAGGGCTATGTTTTGATTGTGAAGAGTCTGTAGTTTTGGTTAGCTGGGGCTGAAGAATCAGCTGTGATCAACAAGATACCAGAACCACTAAAGCAAACCTTTGTGTTACTGGGACTATTAACACTGGTTAGCTGGAGCTAAGAAATTAGTGGTGATTAAGAAGAGACCAGCATCACTGAGGTGAAATCTTCTGGGAAGTGTTTTCTGAGAGCACAGAGGCTGTGTTCCAGAGATAGCTACAGTTATACTTTGTGCTGTGGCTGGACTTGGTAATGTGTAAGAGTCACCCAGGTGGTACTAGTTTTGAAGGCATGAAGGGGTCATGAAGAGCAGCTGAGGCTCAGCACTGTGAGAGGCCACAGAAGGCCATTGGTGAAGGTGCAGCCTCAGTTGCAATTGATGGCCCAGGACTGAAGGGGTCAGGCAAAGGAGTTGAGGCTTGGCACAATGAAGAGAGCCTATGAGAGGCTATTGGTGAAACTTAATTTCAGTGGAAGACAGCAATATTTTGGAGGTGCCAGTACCATGAGATGACCACCAAGAACAGCAGCAGCAGTGGAGTACGGGCAGCTGGAGCCTAGAAGACAAGCTGTGTGCTACAAAGGGCAGAGCTGGAGAGGTGACCCAAGCCCTTGGAGGAGCCCAGAAGATCTTGAGTTGGATCCCAGACCTTAGACGGTTGGAGTCTGATTTTGCTTTTGATTGTGACTGTGCCCTGATAGGAAGAAAGTATTTTAGAGGAGCCCACAGTTAAGAGACTTTGAATTTTTAAAAGACTTTGTATTTTAAATGATACTGGACATTTTAAAGGGATTGAACTTTTAATATGTAAAGACTGTGCGACTTTTAAAGTTATTTAGATCTTGGGTATGAATAAGAAAGTAAGGGTTGAGGCTTAATAGTGCTGTGTTTGTGTGTCAAGTTGACAAGGGGTCAATTGTACTGGCTGGTTTTGTGTGTCAACTTGACACAAGCTGGAGTTATCACAGAGAAAGGAGCTTCAGTTGGGGAAGTGCCTCCATGAGATCCAACTGTGGGGCATTTTCTCAATTAGTGATCAAGGGGGGAGGGCCCCTTGTGAGTGGTACCATCCCTGGGCTGATAGTCTTGGGTTCTATAAGAGAGCAAGCTGAGCAAGCCAGGGGAAGCAAGCTAGTAAGGAACATCCCTCCATAGCCTTTGCATCAGCTCCTGCTTCCTGACCTGCTTGAGTTCCAGTCCTGACTTCCTTTGGTGATGAACAGCAATGTGGAAGTGTACGCTGAATAAGCCCTTTCCTCCTCAACTTGCTTCTTGGTCATGAGGTTTGTGCAGGAATAGAAACCCTGATTAAGACAGAAGGCAACCGACAGACAGGTCTCGTGTATGCGAAAGGAGTACCAGTGTGTGGTCAGCTGACCCTGAATACCTTAAGGGAAGAGAAAAAGATTTCTGAGTCTGTTCAAGGTTTAAGGAGAGGAGGTGAAATACCCGATTTGTATTCAAAAATATATTTGCTGAATGTGACAGGAATGTCATGTAGAGAGACAGGAACAGAGATGGAGGCTGGCTATGGGGCCAGAAGAATATGACTTAGAAAAGGGCCAAGGTGGGGCAGGAAAAAGGATGGATTTAGAAGGTTTTGGAAGCAGAATGATCAGCGTTATGGTGGGATTAGATGCAGGGAATGAAGAAAGCATATGAGAGAGCAATGGGAAGGACAGAGGCTTCTGGCTTGAGAAAGTGAGTCAGGCCATGTTCCAAGGAAATCTAGAGGAGAGTAGGAGTGGATCCATTTTGATGGGCAATAAATGGCGGTCTCAATTTGAAACTCACGTTTAAAATGGTGTTTGTGAAACTAGCCAGAAACAGATGTGTAGGGAAAAATTTTGAATTTTTTTTCTTTGTAGGTGACCTGATTTTTCTCATAGTAGCTGAGAGAAAGAAGGAACCAGTCTTTAAACTTGCTGATCAATTAATAAATTTCTCATTTGCATTTTTCCTATAACCACGGTTTCCTCTACTTGGAATATCCTTTGTACCTCCTATTTTATTATTTAACGGTATTTTGAGATAGGTTCTTACTATGTAGTCCAAGCTATACTCAAACCCATGGCAATCCTCTTGCATTAGCTTCCCAAGACCTGGGAGTAGAGTTGTGTGTCACCTTGCCAGGCTCAGACATTATCTTAAATGTCAACTCCGATCAAGATGTTTACTGAGAGAAACCGACTTGCACAGGTAAAAGCACGTCTGCTGCTCAGAGGTTCATGCCCAGAAACCTCTGGTGGAGGCCCTCTGGTTTCAGTCTCTGGCTTGGGTCCATCCTCTGGCACACCACGCCATACCCAAGTGGTGCAGACAGGCAGCTTAACCACCCAGGAGTGCAGAGAAACCGGCCTGCACAGGGAAAAACATGCTTGCTGCTCAAAGGATCATGCCCGGAAACCTCTGGGGGAAGCCCTCCAGTTTCCTTCTCTGGCTTGGGACCACCCTTTGCCACTGTGTACCATATCCAAGTGACTCATGGAGGTAGCTAACCACTCAGGAGTGCAAAGAAGCCAGGCAGCACAGGTAGGACCAACCCTGCTGCTCAGAGGAAACAGCGGAAACCCTGAGGACACAAGCGCCTAGGAACAGCCTGGGACAGGAGTCGTCTGAATACCACCTGCACCCAGAGTTGATCGGGCCACAGAGCGACATACCCAAATACAACCACAAGAGAGTGGGTCTCGCAGGAGTACCTATAAACAGGTGTACACAGAGAGAACAGGTCTCCCAGGAGCACAGATACGGAAGGTTGCATGACAGATAAGCCACAGGCGGAGACAGCAACACCAGCTAACACCAGAGATAACCAGATGGCAAAAGGCCAATGCAAGAACATTACCATCAGAAACCAAGGCAACACAGCACCATCTAAGACCAAACCAAAGGGTTATAGGTATAGAAGAGAGTGAAGATTTACAACTTAAAGGGCCAGTAAATATCTTCAATAAAACTATAGAAGAAAACGTCCCTAACCTAAAGAGAGAGATGCCCATGAACATACAAGAAGCCTACAGAACTCCAAACAGACTGGACCAGAACAGAAATACCTCCCATCACATAATAATCAAAACACCAAATGTACTAAAAAAAAGAAAGAATATTAAAAGCAGTAAGAGAAAAAGGCCAAGTAACATATAAAGGAAGACCTATTAGAATTACACCAGAGTTCTCACCAGAGACCATGAAAGGTAGAAGATCCTGGGCAGATCTCATACAGACTCTAAGAGAACACAAATGCCAGCCCAGACTACTATATCTAGCAAAACTCTCAATCACTATGAATGGAGAAACCAAGATATTCCATGATAAAACCAAATTTACACAATATCTTTCCACAAATCCAGCCCTACAAAGGATAATAGATGGAAAACACCAATACAAGGAGGGCAACTACACCCTAGAAAAAGGAAGAAAATAATCTTCCAACAAACCCAAAAGAAGATAACCACACAAACATAAAAATAACATCAAAAATAGCAGGAAGCAACAATTGCTATTCCTTAATATCTCTTAACATCAATGGACTCAATTCCCCAATAAAAAGACATAGACTAACAGACTGGATACGTAACCAGGACCCAGCATTTTGCTGCACATAAGAAATGCACCTCAGTGTCAAAGACAAATGCTACCTCAGAGTAAAAGACTGGAAAACAATTTTCCAAGCAAACAGTCCCAGAAACAAGCTGGAGTAGCCATTCTAATATCGGATAAAATTGACTTTCAACCAAAAGTCATCAAAAAAGACACGGAAGGAGACTTCATACTCATCAAAGGAAAAAATCCACCAAGAAGAACTCTCAATTCTGAACATCTATGCTCCAAATGCAAGTACACTCTCATTCATAAAAGAAACTTTATTAAAGCTCAAAGCACACATTGCACCTCACAAAATAATTGTGGGTGACTTCAACACTCCACTCTCCTCAATGGACTGATCAGGGAAACACAAACTAAACAGAGACACAGTGAAGCTAATTG
Source organism: Tokudaia tokunoshimensis (assembly GCA_036184795.1). NCBI lineage: Eukaryota > Metazoa > Chordata > Mammalia > Rodentia > Muridae > Tokudaia > Tokudaia tokunoshimensis. The sequence goes on along the minus strand of BTHU01000003.1, from coordinate 89,800,542 downwards.
AAGTTTTGTACCAAATGGATTTAATAGATAGTTATATATAGAACATTTCAACCTAAATCAAAAGAATATACCTTCTCAGCACCTCATAGTACCTTCTCCAAAATTGACCATAACAATGAGGTCACAAAACAGACCTCAACAGATATAAGAAGATTGAACTAATCCCATGCCTCCTATCAGATCACTATGGAGTAAGGGTGGTTTTCACTAGCAACAAAAATAACAGAATACACATAGACATGGAAGCTGAACAATGCTCTACTCAAGGATACCTTGGTCAAGGAAGAAATAAAGAAGGAAATGAAAGACTTTTTAGAATCTAATGAAAATGAAGGCACAACATACCCTAACTTATGGGATACAATGAAAGCAGTGCTAAGAGGAAAACTCATAGCCCTGAGTGCCTCCAAAAAGAAACTGGAGAGAGCATATACTAGCAGCTTAATGGCACACCTGAAAGCTCTGGAACAGAAAGAAGCAAATACACCCAAGAGGAGTAGAAGGCAGGAAATCATCAAACTCAGGGCTGAAATCAACCAAGTAGAAATAAAAAGAACCATACAAAGAATCAACAAAACTAGGAGTTAGTTCTTTGAGAAAATCAACAAGATTGATAAACCCTTAGCCAGAATAACCAGAGAGCACAGAGACAGTGTCCAAATTAATAAAATCAGAAATGAAAAGGGAGATATAACAACAAAAACTGAGGAAGCTCAAAAGATGATCAGATCCTACTACAAAAGCCTATACTCAACACAAATGGAAAATCTGGAGGAAATGGACAGTTCCCTAGACAGATACCAAATACCAAAATTAAATCAGGGTCAAATAGACCACCTAAACAGTCCTGTAACCCATAAAGAAATAGAAGTGGTCATTGACAGTCTCCAAACCAAAAAAAGCACAGGACCAGATGGTTTTAGTGCAGAATTCTATCAGACCTTCAAAAAAGACCTAAGACAAATACTTTTCAAACTATTCCATAAAATAGAAACAGAAGGAACACTATCCAATTTGTTCTATGAGACCACAATTACATTGATACCAAAACCACACAAAGATCCAACAAAGAAAGAGAACTTCAGCCCAATTTCCCTTATGAATATTGATGCAAAAATATTCAATAAAATTCTTGCCAACTGAATCCAAGAACACATCAAAACAATCATTCACCATGATCAGGTAGGCTTCATCCCAGGGATGGTTCAATATACACAAATCCATCAATGTAATCCACTACATAAACAAATTCAAAGAAAAAAAACCCACATGGTCATTTCATAGATGCTGAAAAAGCATTTGACAAAATTCAGCATCCCTTCATGCCAAAAGTCTTGGAAAGATCATGAATTCAAGGCATATATCTAAACATAGTAAAAGCAATATACAACAAACCAGTAACCAACATCAAACTAAATGGAGAGAAACTTGAAGCAATTCCACTAAAATCAGGGACTAGACAAGGCTGCCCTCTCTCTCCATATCTATGCAATATAGTACTTGAAGTTCTAGCTAGAGCAATTAGACAACAAAAGGAGGTCAAAGGGATACAAATTGGAAAGGAAGAAGTCAAACTATCACTATTTGCAGACAATATGATAGTATACTTAAGTGACCCAAAGAACTCCACCAGAGAACTCTTACAGCTGATAAACAACTTCATCAAAGTGGTGGGATATAAAATTAATTCAAACAAACCAGTAGCCTTCCTATACTCAAAGGATAAACAGGCTGAGAAAGAAATTAAGGAAACAACACACTTCAAAATAGTCACAAACAATATAAAGTATCTTGGTGTGACTCTAACCAAACAAGTGAAAGATCTGTATGACAAGAACTTCAAGTCTCTGAAGAAAGAAATCAAAGAAGACCTCAGAAGATGGAAAGACCTCCCATGCTCATGGATTGGCAGGGTTAATATAGTTAAAATGGCCACCTTGCCAAAGCAATCTACAGATTCAATGCGATCCCCATCAAAATCCCAACTCAATTCTTCATAGAATTAGAAAGAGCAATTCTCAAATTCATCTGGAATAACAAAAAACTCAGGATAGTGAAAAGTATTCTCAAGAGTAAAAGAACTTCTGGGGGAATCAGTATCCCAGACCTCAAACTGTACTACAGAGCAATAGTGTTAAAAACTGCATGGTATTGGTACAGTGATAGGCAGGTAGATCAATGGAATAGAATTGAAGACCCAGAAGTGAACCCACACACCTATGGTCACTTGATCTTTGGCAAAGGAGCTAAATCCATCAGGTAGAAATAAGATAGCCTTTTCAACAAATGGTGCTGGCTCAACTGGCAGCTAACATGCAGAAGAATGCAAATCGATCCATTCTTGATCTTGTACTAAGATCAAGTCCAAGTGGATCAAGGACCTCCACATAAAACCAGGCACACTGAAACTAATAGAAAAGAAACTGTGGAAGAGCCTTGAACATATGGGCACAGGGGAAAATTTTAAGATCAAGAATTGACATATGGGACCTCATAAAATTACAAAGTTTCTGTAAGGCAAAGGACACTGTCAATAGGACAAAATGCCAACTAAAAAATTGGGAAAAGATCTTTACCAACCCTACATCCGACAGAGGGCTAATATCCAATATATACAAAGAACTCAAGAAGTTAGACTCCAGAGAGCCAAATAACCCTATTAAAAAACGGGGTACAGAGCTAAACAAAGAATTTTCACCTGAGGAATATCGAATGGCTGAGAAGCACCTAAAGAAATGTTCAACATCCTTAGTCATCAGGGAAATGCAAATCAAAACAACCCTGAGATGTCACCTCACATCAGTCAGAATGGCTAAGATAAAAAACTCAGAGACAGCAGGTACTGGAGAGGTTGTGGAGAAAAACGAACACTCCTCCACTGCTGGTGGGATTGCAAGCTGGTACAACTACTCTGGAAATCAGTTTGGCGCTTCCTCAGAAAACTGGGCATGATACTACCAGAGGACCCTGTTATACCACTCCTGGTCATATACCCAGAGAATTCTCCAGCATGTAATAAGGGCACATGCTCCTCTATGTTCATAGCAGCCCTATTTATAATATCCAGAAGCTGGAAAGAACCCGGATGTCCCTCAATGGAGGAATGGATACAGAAATTGTCATATATATTCACAATGGAATATATTCCATTAAAAACAATGAATTCATGAAATTATTAGGCAAATGTATGGAACTAGAAAATATCATCCTGAGAGAGGTAACCCAATCACAAAAGAACACACATAGTATGCACTTGTTGATAAGTGGATATTAGCCCAGAAGCTTGGAAAACCCAAGACACATTTCACATATGAAATGATGCCCAAGAATGAGGAAGAACAAAGTATTCATACTTGGGTCCTTCGTAGAAAGGGGAACAAAATACCACAGAAGGAGATACAGAGAGACAGTGTGTAACAGATTCTGAGGGAAAGACCCTCCAGAGACTACCCCACAGGATCCATCCCATATACAGTTACAAAACCCAGACACTATTATCAATGCCCACAAGTGCTTGCTGACTGGAGTCAGATATAGCTGTCTCCTGGGAGGCTCTGCTAGTGCATGAGAAATACAGAGGGGGCCACTCTCAGCCTGCCATTTAGGTAAGCACAGGGTCCCCAATGGAGGAGCTAGAGAAAGGACCCAGGGAGCTGAAGAGGTTTGCAGGGCCATAGGCGGAACAATATGAGTCACCCAGTACTCCCAGAGCTCCCAGGGACACAACCATCAACCAAAGAGTACACATGGAGTTACCCATGGCTCCAGACACATAGGCAGCAGAGGATAGTTAGACACCAAAGGGAAGAGAGGCCGTTGGTCCTGAAAAGTCTTGATATGGTAGTGTAAGGGAATACCAGGGCAGGGAAGCGGGGGGGAGGGTTGATTGGGGAACAGGGGGAAGGGAGATGGCTTATGGGATTTTCGGGGGAGGAGGGAACCAGGAAAGGGGACAACATTTGAAATGTAAATAAAGAATATATCTAATAAAGAAAAAAAAGATGTTTACTGCTCTATTAACATGGGTTAACTCCTGGTTTTCCCTGGTCTCAAGGATGTTTATTTATTTTTCTGATGAATGTTTCCTCATCCACCTTTGCCAGCCCAGCCTGTTCTTCTGTAGAGCTTCCTATTTAGAATATCTTCTACCTGTTTGTTTGTTTGTTTTTAAGGTTCCCTTTCTTAGTCTCTGCTCCTTAGACCAGTTTTAAATTTTTTCTTCTGATCTTCTCTGCGATGATACTGGGAAGTTCACCTGACCTCAGGATGGCAGGGAGAACAGGTTAGCTGTCCAACTACTTTCTGGCTCTAATAGATGCTCCTTGGTCCAGCAGTCTTTGGCGGCTCTGGGCACATGGCTATCCCGCTTCTGGAGCACGCTAGGTCTGTTCTCTGGAGGTAGTTGAAGATGCCTCCTGGAGACTCAGACTTCCTTAGTTTCCTATATTGCCACTGTTCTTTCTCCCTGAGCCTGAGGGTTTCTGATCCCTTTGTCCTCAGGTTCTTTGGGGGGTGACCTCACTGATGCTTGTGTGTGTGTGTGTGTGTGTGTGTGTGTGTGTGTGTGTGTGTTTCGTTTTTGCCAGGAAAAACTCTACCTTCTCATATCCTTCATGACACAGGTGGGAAGTGCTATATCCATTCTGTGACTCTTGATAACCAAGCACAGTTCTGGGAAGGAAGCCCCTCTACATCACAGGACTATAGCCTTTTGGTTGTAACTGCCATCTTAGCTACCAGATATACATGACACCCATTGCAGGCCCTACAGAAAAATAATACATTTAAGATGGTCAGCTAAGCCTGTCTTGTTTATGTCCAATTCACCAATGTCCACACTGTGTCTTAGTGACATTTGACATATCAATAGTCTATTCTGTCTGTCTGTCTGTCTGTCTGTCTGTCTGTTCTGAGTGTGTGAATACAGGTACATGCCATGGTTCATATGTGGAAGTCAGAGGACAACTCTCAGGAGTCAATTTTTTCCTGCCACTTTCCAGGGAATAAAATCATGTCAGAAGGTGAAGCCCAAAGGTCTGTGATGCCTTTCCATGCCAAGCTGTCTCATCTGCCCATATTAAGTCTTTTAAAAAGATTTATTTTATTTGTGTGTGTGTGCGTACGCGTGCACGCTTGTGTGCTTGAGTGCCTCTGTTTGTGAGTACCTGAGGAGGTCAGAAGAGAGCATTAGATTCCTTGGTGCTGGAGTTACAGGCAGTTGTAAGCTGCTCAATATGGTTTTTGGGAGCTGAACTTGGTCCTTTGAGAGAGCAGCTAGTGCTCTTAACTTTGGAGCCATCTTATCTGCCCATATTAACGGTTTTGGGGAGAGCCAGCTACACTCTGGTTAGCTTCGCTTCCCTTTCTGCTGCCACTGGTATAGAACCCACCTGCCTTGCTGTTGAGACATGCTTCTGTGAAAACTGCCCTTTGTTCAGTTTCGGGTCTGTCTGTCTCTTTCTTCGGTCTTTTGACACCTTGTACTATTGGCACCCAGTTCTTATACAGAAGGTCTCTATGAAATACTGCCCTAAGTTATGCTGTTTTCTCATAAGTGACAATGGCATCTTGCCTCCTGAAGCCTGGCCTCTCTGCTACCAGCCCCTAAGATCTTATTGGCATAGGGGCATTTGGCAGCAATCGATAACACAGTTTCATCTGAAAACTTGCTTTCTTTTTTTCTTTTCCTTTTCTGTAAAGCTCTTTGCACTTCTTCTTCACAGAGGTTTTCAAATAAGTCTGTAAATTCTGTTGTTCTTTCTCCATTTCTCTTGACATCAACAGACCTTTGAGACTCCTGTATGGAAACAATATGGTGCAGCGACGTTGCATGCAGAAAGCTGAACTTGGAAACCTCTACAGTTGTCAGGAAAGCCCCCCCCCATTTCAAGAACCTTCTTAGTTGCAGGCAAATCAGGGTGTTGCTCACACTACTTAGAGGTTTCATGGTGTGCTTTGATGGTCATGATAAGTGGTGAATTTGGGTGGTCAGTCTTCCCTGGTTTTTCCAGAGACTGCAGTTAGGCAGAGACTGAAGTTGGCCTTGTCCCAAAGGCTTTATTGTTTATGTTGCCACTTTGACTAAGCCCAATTGAACAGCTCACAACACATACAACTGGGAAAGTTGTCGGCAAATTGCATTTGCTATAAAAAGGTAGCTAAAAGATTTTCAACTCTAACCTTATTGCTTTATTATGAAGTTTTTTTAAAATATATATATATATATTTTAATTTATTTAAATAGAAACCCTTACTAAGACAGGACGGTCTGGCAGACAGCAGGGATGGTAGAACTGGGATATGCTCCCAACAGTGCTCCCAAGGTATGTCTTATGGCAAAGAAACTCCGAAGGCTTTAGCTAATGAGTAGGAAGGAGACTGCCAACAGCTTTGAGGAAAGGTAGGGGGATCAACAGATGGCTCAGAGGGTAAGAGCACTGGCTGTTCTTCCAAAGGACTTGGGTTCAAATTCCAGCACCCACATGGCAGCTCGCAACTGTCTGTAACTCCAAGATCTGATACCTTCACACTAAAACATTCATGCAGACAAAACAGCAATAGACACTTGGGGCTGGAGAGATGGCTCAGTGGTTAAGAGCACTGACTGCTCTTCCAGAGGTCTTAAGTTAATTCCCAGCAACCAAATGATGGCTCACAACCATCTGTAATGGGATTTGATGCCTTCTTCTGGTGTGTCTGAAGACAGCTACGGTATACTCACACACATAAAATAAATAAATAAATCTTTAATTAAAAAAATGAAAGGGAGGGCAGAGAACAGAAGCTTTATAGGAGATCTGATATGGTAGGAAACACTTCCAAAACCTACTTGACTCACCTTTACTCAGAAACTGGGTGTGGTATGTCTGTGTATACTGAACAAAAACAAATACCTTATCAAAGAAGGCAAATGTCTCATTGATAGAACCCCAGTGACATGGCCACTTATAAACCAGGCTCATCCTAAGGGAGTCAGGAAAAAACTCTGGTTAGTATGGCCAATATGATATCAAGGCCATTAATCACAGATTAATTAGATTCAGTTGACATGTGAATAGAGCTGCCTTTCATGTTATTATTAAGAGAGAAATCTTAATATATTTTGCACAAATATAATACTCATTTATGCAAAACTGGAAGCTAACAACAACAGCAATAATAATAAGCTAAAGCTCTAGGGGTGGTAGGGTAATAGCTTGAGATTATGTAGGGTGTGTGTGTGTGTGTGTGTGTGTGTGTGCGTGTGTGCGTGTGTGCATGCTAGCCAGAGGTTGATATGGGTCCTCTTCAGTTACTCTCTACTTAATTTTTGAGACTGGGTCTCTTATTGAAGCTGGCTAGACTGGCTGGTGAGTGGGCTGTAGGAATTCACCTGCTGCCTCCCCATGCTTAGTTATAAGATTGCCCATCATGATCGTGCCTAGCTTTATAGTTAATCCAAACCATGTCCTTAGGCTTGTGCATCAACAGCTTAATTCACTGAGCCTCTATTTTGAGACTTTGCCCCTCCCCCCATAAGTCTTTCCTTTTCTTCTGTATTTTTTTCCCTTCTGTCCGTTCAAGTAGAAAATGTGGCCTTTGTTGTTGTTTTGTTTTGTTTCTTTCTTCCATGAGGTGATTTAGTTGGGTGAAGAGTAAAATGAGCTGAACATCTTTGTGACCTTGAGAGCATTGGTAGGTGGTGTATGGGCCAGAAAGCACATCAATAACATCAATAACATGTTGCCCAGAAACCCAAAGAGAAAAGCATCTTTTGCAATCAGAGAGATTGCCCAGAGCCAGAAGGAGGGGACATAAGAACAGAGCTCCAAAGTTGCAGAGCAGAGAGAAAACACTCCCTGAATCTTTCAACACCCTTTGTTTCCCTTTCTGCCAGGCTCTAAGTACAGTGAACAGAGAGACGAAAATCCTCATGGAGACTGCATCTCAGTGACAGCTCTTCCATGAAGACATCATTCTAACACCACGTATATTTCTTCACAGTAACCCCTTAAGATAGATAGATGCTTTATTTCTAATTCACAACTGAAGAAAGTAAGTTCTAATCATGCCATGAAATTTTCTGATTTCACAGATAGTAAGTAGCAGAACTAGAATTCACACCCAACCAGACTGGCTACCTTTCTCTTAAGTCCTGTGGTATGTTGTGCTTCATTTCTAGGTAGGGTTTCGGGAAGATTGAGATGGATGCTGGAGGCAAGTGTCCAGACATACTCCCACCCACATAGACTATGTGAGCCATAGACAGATCTTCAAGTTCCAGGGACCTCTCCCTGTGGTGATGTGTGTTCTGGGAGCTATCTAGTCCTGACACCTTCCATTGCCTGAGATTATGAGACCACAGACCCAATAAAAGGACAAAGCCCATGGTTGTGTTTCTGTCTGTCCAGTAGCATGGAATCTCAAAATAAAGTTAAGTTAAATAAGAGGAATAGAAATCACAAGCTAGGGAGATGGTTTAGTAGTGAGCTTGCTGTTCAAGCATGAGCACCAAGTTCTGGTCCCAAGTACCCACATAAACAGTCAAGCTCAGTGGTGTGCACTGGTGTCTTAGTTACTCTGAAATTGCTGTGTCAAAGCACCATGACCAAGGCAACTCAGAAGAATTTATCAGAGGCTTACAGTTCCTGAAGGTGAATGCATGACCATCATGGCAGGAACATGACAACAGACAGGCAGGCAGGCATGGTGCTAGAGCAGTAGAAGAGAGCTTACATTCTTATCTACAAGTAGGAAGCAGAGCAAGAGGGGAACACTGGGAATGCTAAAGGCTTTTGAATCCTCAAGGCCCATCCCCAGTGACATACCTTCTCCAACAAGGCCACAGTACCCAATCCTTCCCAAACATTTCCAGCAACTGGGGACTAAGTATTTAAATATATAAATCTAAGGGAGGCATTTTCATTCAGACCACCACAAGCTGTAATTCCAGTGCAGGGAAGATGTAGACTAATGAACCTCTGGGGCTGGCATGGTAGCCAGTGTAGCCAAATTGGCAAGTTCTAAGTTCAGAGAAACCTTATCTCAAAATATGGAGAGTAACTGAGTGTTCAAGTTTGGTTTCTGTTGCTGTGATAAAATATTCTCACCAAAAGTAACTTGGGGGGAGGAATTGCTTTCTTTAACCTGCAGGTAGTATAACAGTCCATCAGCAAGGAAAGGCAAGGCAGGAACTAAAACAGAGTCCATGTAAGAATGTTTCCTATTGGCTTGATACCCCTTGTTGGTGCACATTCCTTTCTTACAGAGGCCAGTCTTATCTTTCTAGGTGCAGTATCATCTATAGTTGGCTGAGGTCTTCCACATCAATCATTAATCAAGAAAATGTCTAGGTTCATGTCAAGTTGATGAAAACTTAATCATATTGTGGAGGAAGACATATGTACAAATATATACACACACATACACACACGCATACACATGCACGCATGCATGTATGCACACAAAGAATAAAGACTATAACATAAAAATTAAAAATCACACAGAAATGAACTGTTTTAACTCTGAGTTGTGGACTGAGATCTAGCTGGATACATAGAAATAACTCTATGTGGCCAGGGGCCAAGGTTAAAACCCCAACTGTCACCTTACATTTCTGTCTCTAGTTTTAGAGCATTGTAAAAGAAGATCCTAAAGATGGAAACCCAGACAGATCAGAATGATCGTCCATTACAATCAAGTTGCTGTAAGTCTTGTGGTTATGGATAACTATATTTGTTCTAGTTAGGGTTTTACTGCTGTGAATAGATACCATGACTAAGGCAACTCTTACAAAGGCATTTAATTGGGCTGGCTTCAGGTTCAGAGGTTTAGTCCATTATCATCAAGGCAGGATCATGGCAACATCTAAGCAGGTGTGGCTTGGGAAGAGCTGAACGTTCTACATCTTGATCTGAAGGCTGCTAGGAGAAAACTGTCCTCAGGCAACTAGGAAGAGAGTCTCAAAGCCCACCTCCACAGTGACATATTTCCTTCAAGAAGGTTGCACCTCCTCCAACAAGACTACACCTCCTAAAAGTGCCACTCCCTTGGCCAAGCATATTCAAACCACCACAGTGTGGTTACAATTTATCATTTTAGAAATAAATACATGATATGAAAATATAATTACTCGCTGATTAATGCAAACATATCAGAAGACCTGGTCCCCTTGCTAAACATAGTGGTATCTACAGCAGAGTACCCTAGACTACCTGCATAGGGGAAGACTTTCCAAATCTCTTAGTTATGATCAAAAGACTTAGTGGTTACACATCCAGGCACAAGAGCATATTGTGGTGCATTCTACTAACCCCAGCCCTGAGGTGGAGTCAGGAGGATTGCTTTAAGGCTAGTCTGAGCTGCAGAGAGATGTTATATCATAACAAAAGTACACTATATGCCTCCTGCAAGATACTGGTACTATAATGCAATGGCTTTTACAGTCAACTTTGCTTTTCCCACTTTTATTAAATTAAAAATATTCATATGAGGTTGATTTATCATCTGTCTGTCTGTCTGTCTGTCTGTCTGTCTAGATCTTGTATATGGTATATATCATTTAAAGACTTACTACTCAGTGGGTACACATCCAGACACTCCAGCACTGAGGTGGAGTTTTATATGTATAGAACATTCTCTAGCTCTGCCCTGTCCCCTGCTACTCTCCTGTTGTATGTACACCCTTCTGTTCCCTCAGTAACCTTTGTTACACTTGAAATTTCACATCTTTTATCTAACATACCTGTACATTATTTTGTATGACAATGTAAAACATAGGAACTAGGTATTTGGTTTCTTGTGTGTGTGTGTGTGTGTGTGTGTGTGTGTGTGTGTGTGTGTGTGTGACTGTGTAGGCCAGAGGACAGCTTTAGGGCCAACTCATAGATATTGTCTACTTATATTTGAGGCAGTTTCTCTCACTAGCTTGGAACTAGGCTTTCAGGGCAGAAAGTCCCAGGGAAACTACATGTCTCTGCCTCCCCAGCACAGGTTCTGACATTAAAAACAAAACAAAACAAAACAAAACAAAAAACAAGAAACAAAAACCAAAAACCAAAACCCCTTAGGCCTTTGTGTATGTACGACAAGTCCTTTACTGACTAAGCTATCTCCAAAGCATGATGTTTATCTTTCTGAGGTATAAAGCCATTTTTTTTCCTTAAGGAGGGAGTCTGAAGTCTGTCAATCAGCTTTGGTAGTTCATCCAGGTACCATAAATTCTTTGATTGGGCTGGATTACTACAAATAAAGTATTCTTGGCTAGCTCGCTTTGCTCTCTCACAAGATGCCTTCTCTGGGCTGTGATGAAATAGTGTACCCACCTCTCTGTGTGTGTGTGTGTGTGTGTGTGTGTGTGTGTGAGATTTGAGGAGCATCTCTGAGACTACTGCTCTTTGAAAGCATCCTGCTGCTGTGACTCTCCCTTATTATGAGAATGTAAGTCTGAGAGTTGCTGAAGGAAAACCCTAGAATCAAAAACTATGCAAAAAGCAAAAAGTGTTTATTCTGCAGAAATAACTAGCATGCAGGGGTCAGCCATTCATACAAAATGGTGATGAGCCGATGAGCTCGTGGACTCCTTTTAGGCACAACTAAGGGAATTTTAGGGATGGTTAGGTTATTTTTTATGATTGGCTAGGTTAGCAGCAGTTACATTAGTATATTTTTAATTGGTTGCTATAATATATTTACCATTTTTGGTCAGGCCTTAGAGAAATACTATGACCTGTCTCAGTCCTTGAACTGGCTATCCCTCTTGGCTAGATGTCAGGGCCATTGCTGAACAATGGCCTATTATCTGGATTTTTTTTTTTTTTTTGAGAAGCCTTGCCTGCTTCTTCGGGAAACTGAAGCTTAAGGCCTAGCATGGCTGCCTGTTCTAAAATAGGGTGAGTTAGATCCTCTCTGAAACCCTATTGCTTTGTATTTTCTAGAATTAATGGCAGGCTAATGGACTTCTTTTGGAGATGAGCAGTGTGAATTTGTGATCCACACTCACGCTGACTGATGCCTTCTGTATTAGAGAACAAAGCCCTGAACATGAGACCCTCTGCTCTGAGCACTAATGCTGTTCAAGAGTCCAGTAGCTTTCAGTCTGTATTCCCAGCTCAGCAACTACCACAGGTTTTGTTTGCAGACAGAAACCCTTTTTCCTTTGTCCCATGGACACATGGCAATCTAGTGTCAGATAAGTCGTGTACATTCCTCATTGTTGCTCTAATAAACCTCCACGAACACAGTAGTTTAAAACAATACAAATTTATTTGATATTTCTGGTTGTGAGCCTAGCCTTTAATGGCTGAGTCATGTCTCCAGCCTTACAAATTTATCTTAAGATCAAAATCCCAAGTGGGATTCATGGAGTCAGGAGTTGGCAGCACTGGCTTTTCCTGGGTCCCTAGGGAGGAATTATTTATTCTCTACTTTGTGGTTCCTTCTTTTATCTTTAAAGAACATTGCTCCTATCTTTTGTTCTGACCTTCTTTTGTTCTCCCTTCACCTTTGTCTCACTGTACACTCCTAGACAATCTAAGATTATTCCTTGTTTCAACACTTATGACTTATAAGAGGATAAGGTGATTGATTCACAGAAATTAGGAAGTAAAGAGTAAGTTAGCAAATTAGAGATTTCTCTGGCTCTCAGCACATTCAAGGCTGATGTCTTAGGAAGTTTACATTGCTATAGCAAAGTACCCTGAAACAGGTGGTCTACACATATAACAGAAATGTGTTGTTGACAATTTTGGAGGCTGGAAAATTTATGATCATCATGCCAACAGTTTAGAGACTTCCTACTGTGACCTGTGTGGTGCAAGAGGACACCAGGATTTAGTCTTCTCTTTATAATTATCTTTTTATAGGGCACGAATTCTACCCTTGTCAGCAGAACTCTTACGTAATCATGTTCAAGGTCCCCCAACTCTTAGATTTTTGTTTGTGAGCCTAGCCTTTAATGGTTGAGCCATCTCTCCAGCCCAGTTCCCCACATCTTAACCAACATTTTAAAGATTAGACTTCAATACATGAATTTTGGAGGGAGAAATAATCAGAATACCATAGCTAGGGACGTTTGACAGTCTTTCCTTGAGGAGAGTACCACTCAGTGTACAGGAATACTCATCAGTTTCTGCCCACAATGCTGCAACATGTAGGTATAAACCAACTGTGTTGGTTTCCCTTTAGCATTTTTTGGTTTTCAGTTGTAGCTCACATCAGTAATCCAAGTACCCAGAAGGTGAGGCAGGAGGGTGAGGAGCACAGCAAGATCCTGTTCAAAACTGAACAATGAGACTGGAGAGATGGCTCAGGGGTTAAGAGTCTGTATTGCTCCTGCAGAGGACCCAAGTTTGCTTTCCAGACTTCTGTTGCATGACTCATAACCACCTGTAAATGTGTACTGCCTAAGGGAGCCTCTTCCTGGCTTTGCTGAATTCTCCCCATTAATTTCCCCCATGTGTGAGAGTAAAGACAAACATCAGTCTGTGATGCGGTTCTAGAACTGCAGTTCTCATAAACCGAAGTCATTCCTCTCCATGGTCATTGTTGCATTGCTGATGTGTCTGCCTGCTCTACTGGTCGTTCCGCATTTCAGGCCATTTCCATAGCTTCTGTCTGTGTGTCTACACACTGAGTGTGTTTTCTGGGGCATTGTAAGTCCTTCACAGTTAAGTAGACTCCATTACTCATTTCCTGAAAGAGGAGCTCAGATGTTTTTATTTTACTTTATTTATTTATTTATTTTTTTTGGTATGAACACATCATAATAGCTTTCTCTATTCTGTTCTTCATCCCCACCCCACTCCAGCATGTCAGGAAACATCAAAGCCAAATGTAATACTCTGTGACAATAACTGTCTGATCCCATTCTAAGAATTCATTTCTGCTTTATTTTTTTCTTTGAATTAATGCAAACATGTATTTTCATTGCAAATGACTTCAGTTGCTTTTAGGAAGTACCATACTTATAAATTACAAATACAGTTGGCAGCATTCATCTCATCCCTGATTTATATGGAGGAAAGATTCAATCATTGTTTTTCACCAAGGTGAACCTAATGTGATAAGAAAATTCTAGGCACAATGGCATAGGAGAAGGCCATATGAGCAGAAAAGGTAAATAAGGTTAGCTGCAAATGGCCACGTTCCTATGGGAGGACTTGCGGCAGCTGATGGATGTCATGAAGTAGGAAAACAGTGTGGAAAAAATCATTTTACATCTGTTCGTTTGTTGTTTTTTGTTACCAGAGAAAGAAAAAAAAGGAAAAGGGAAATCCTGGGGGTGGTGGGAAATATTATAAACCTGGCGCGAAAGCTGCACCGTGGTACGATGAGAAGAAAGATGAAAGACCTTGGTAGCGGCAAGCGTTTAAGGCTGAGTAAGAAGGGTGTGTTTCACTGTGGCAAAAGAAGGGCATTGATCTGAGCCCGCAAGCGCTGCTTTGGGTAGTTTCAGTGACACAGAGCGCCAGGATGATTGTTCCACAAAACAAGGGCTTCTTTACCAAATTATTTATTGACTCTGCTCTGGACTTACCAAAAGGCTAAAGGCTAGAGCAGTGTGGGAAAGTGGGAGACAAGGGAAGAGAAAACAAAAATTCAACCGCTCCACAGCAGCACAGAGCGCTGCGTGCTGAGGTTTTACACTAGGGCAACTGAGAAAGAAACAAGTGGGTTTGCTCTTGAGCTGCAAAGACCTATCAGAGCAAACGGCCCTTTCAAGATGAAAACGCGCAATGAAGTGGGAATGCTCTTTCAATAGCCAGCACACTTGAGAGGCAGAGGCAGGCAGATTTCTGAATTCAAGGTCAACCTGGTCGACAGAGTGCGTTCCAGGACAGCCAGGATTATACAGAGAAAAACTCTGTCAAAAAAAAAAAAAAACCAACACAAAAAACAAGAAACAAAACAAAACAAAACAAAAAAACCCCAGCACTGCCTGCTTCTGTGTATTTCCATCTCAACAGTAGATATTTTAGTGATTAAATATTACTTAATCTTTAGTTTAAAAAGCAAAGAGGGAAGAACCTCCAAACAGAAGCTTGCTCATGCAATGAATGCCAATTTTAGAATGAAGAATGTCCTCTTTTGTTTGTCAAGGTCGATGGGAATATATAGGGTTTTAGAAAGTAGGACAAGGATGTGGTGTAGAAGATACTGTGATCTCCAGTGGGGATGCTGCTTGGCTCAACAACTACAGTCAGAGGTGACAGATCGGATACCTCAGCCCTCTGGTAGAGGCCAGAGAACAACCTGTGGGAGTAGGTTCTCTGCTCCAACCATGTGGATCTAGGGATTTTGCTCATGTCATTAGGCAAGTTCTTTTATTCAATGAACCATGTAGTCCTCCCTTTCTCAGCATCTTAATGGTCCCAAATTTACTATTGTCATTCAATGATGAGGTATCACAAAAGATCCTTATTTCTGACATCTCTTGAAAAATATGTTGACTTTCCATCACATCAAGTAGCAGTAGGAACTGAATAGAAGCTGTTCATTTTTTAAGCAAAGCTAATTTATGGTTGTCCCTGCCTTCATACCAATGGTTCCATTTTCTTCAGGCAGAAGCTAGGTGATAATTGTCACTGTCAATTTGTCACTGTCAATATAACAGTGTTTGTATTATATCGTTAAAATATATTGGAATATTTCTAGTATCTGTCTTGTGTCTATCCAGAATATAAGGAAGAGAGTGCAGGGTGCTATACTGTGGGCTAGAGAGTTGGCTCAGAAGTTAAGAGCATTTGTTCTTGCAGAGAACTTGGGTGCATTTCCCAGGACCCACATGCAGCTCACAAACATCTGTGACTCTAGTTCCAGGGTATCCAAAGCCCTCTACTAACCTTCGGCAGCACCAAGACTGATCTCAGGCACACACCAGACATATATGTAATAAGAACATTCATACATGTAAGATAATAAAATACTTAAAAAAAGATTCTGCACCGTTAAGAACAATGGAAGGTGTGTTTCTTCATGGATGTGAAGGGTATTTCATTGCTTTATATCTCCATAAAACATATCGGTACAGAATTCACCTGAAGGTTTTACTCATTTATTTCTTGTAGGTTTTGGATTTAAGATCTCTAGTTCAGTTTTTACCTAAGATCTCATCTTCAGGCAAGGATCACCCCTGAGGCTGAGATATTTCATACTCCAAAATACAGACTTCTCAGTGAACATTTCTACTGTTAGAAGTGCCCAGAGACAGATTGTGCCAACATTTCTCAGCTTCCCTCATTTTTGGTCATGTTACCCAAATGAGATGTAGGCAGAACATCCAGAAGACTTGGGGAATCTGAATGTTATAATTGGTTTGGTCCTTGGTTGTTTTACCTGTATTCATGTCTTGGCATAAACAAGTTAACTGAAAGTGCAAAAACCATTTGGTACCACCAAGAGATAGAGGTACAAGGGCAAGTGACAACTTTTGAAATTACTGAGCAGAAAAACATAAGAGTCTGGACCCTTAGGTGTGGTTGTAAAGCTAAATCAGTTCTTGGAAATGAGTAGGTTTGTGTGCAAGAGAAGAATAAGCCCTTTATTGTATTAATATAAGCCATGGCTGCTCAACTTTTCTGTCGCTAGTGACTAAAAGCATCCCCAAGACATTTCCCTTCCCGTCCCACCACTCATACGCATATAGTGTTTCCCTCTATTTTTGTATCCACATCTGCAGAATTATGCCACAAATCCAATTTGGTTCTTGTTGGGCAACATTTGCAAGCATTTTTGCTAACATTTCACTGCGAATCCCACAACAATGAATAAGACACATTTTTCAGTCTTAAGTTTTTTATCATATTGATGGGAGAACTGGTCATACGCACTGATCATCACAACACAAAGAAAAATAAAGGCGACATCACATGAGAAGTGTGGTCCCTCAGGGGCCTTTGGATAGGCACGAAGAAAGCAAGCACTACTATGTCTGGTTCCTGGCTGGAGTCCTGGAGAAGACTGGCATCTTGAAATGAGGATTGAAGGCTTCATAGACTTTTTAAAGGCTTGCCTTCCAGAGAGAGGGCCTGATAGGAAGAAAGATACAGGACCAGGAAATGAGCAAAACATTTTGGGGAGTGTGGATTCTTTGGCTCTCTGTTCTCATGCCCTAAATCCTCCTCCCTTCAGTGAGTCAAGCCCATTCCAGTCCCAGCAACCCTTCTACCAGCTCCTCCCTGATAGTGTGGCTCTTCTTCTCTTAGCCAGTTGGCCAACCATGCTGAAAATATTGTTTCCTTAGAGACCAAGTGTCTGAGCATCCAACTCAAGCCTATTTCACCTGTGACTGCCTTGCTCCTATCAGATGCATTGTCTTTATAAAATTCATGCGTGTGTATACTCAGCAACTGTGCAAACGTGTATTTGTTCTAGCATGTTCTTGGCAATGGGTTCTGGTTAAAAAAAAGTGTGAAATTACCAAAGAATGAATGTAATCAAAAATATATTGTAAGATGTTTCTTTTGTTTTAAAGTGTCTGTGTGTAGGTGTCTGTGCATGAGTGGCGGGCGCAGTGTTCTTGGAGCCTGAGAAGGTGCCAGTTCCCTTGGAGTTGGAGTTACATGTGGTTGTGACCTGCTGGACATGCCTGTTAGGAATGGAACCCTGATCCTTTGTAAGAGCAGGATGTGCATTTAATGCTCCAAGCCAACACTCCAGTCCCTGCATAAAAATCACAACAAAAAAATAGTCAAGTCACTTGCACATAACGGACAGAAAATAATCAAGTAACATTA
The DNA here is from genome assembly GCA_036184795.1 of Tokudaia tokunoshimensis. Lineage (NCBI taxonomy): Eukaryota > Metazoa > Chordata > Mammalia > Rodentia > Muridae > Tokudaia > Tokudaia tokunoshimensis. The sequence continues at coordinate 89,782,828 of BTHU01000003.1, read as the reverse complement.
TTTCCTATTGTGTTGAGTCCTTGAAAAGAAATAAGGTTTACTGTGCAGATAAGAACATGAAGACAAGTAAGAGAGAAGAGAAAATGCTTATGTTAGTGCCTGCCTCAAAAGGTGTTGTAAAGAACGTGTATTTGAAGAGCTATGAGGAGAGAGCGGCCCATATTTGGCGTTTAAAAGTATTGAACTTTAAAACTTAGAATTAGGGAAATTTGTAATTTCTACACCAGCTTTTACTTAACACAGGGAAGGACACAAATCAAAAGCATATGGCTGGAGGGATGGCTTAGAGGTTAAGAGCACTTATTGCTTTGTCCAGAGGACCCAGGTTCAATTCCTAGCATCCACACAGTGACTCACAAACATCTGTTACTCAGGTTCCAGAGGATGTGACACTGTCTTTTGACATCCTAAGGCAAAACAGTCATATGCATAAAATAAATAAAAATATAAAAACTGTTGCTTGATTTTGTGCATGTGAGTGTGTGTGTGTGTTTGTGTATGTGTGTGTTGAGGATTAAACTTGCTATGTTAGTGCTCTGCCACATCCCTTGATGAGTTTTTTTTTTTTCTGTTTTAAATTTCTGTGATTTATTTATTCATTTTTTAAAATTTTTCTATTAGATATTTGCTTTATTTACATTTCAAATGTTATCCCATTTCTTTGTTTCCCCTCCAAACCCTCCCTATCACATCCCCCTCCCGCTGCTCACCAACACTCCCCCCCCACTCCCACTTTACTGACCTGGCATTCTCCTACACTGGGGCATCAATGGCCTCTCCTCTCATTGATGTCTGAAAGGGCCATCCTCTGCTACATATGTAGCTGGAGCCATGGGTCCCCCATGTGTACTCTTTGGTTGGTGGTTTAGTCCCTGGGAGCTCTGGGGGTACTGGTTGGTACTTATTATTGTTCTTCCTATGGGGCTGCAAACCCCTTCAGCATCTTGGGTCCTTTCTCTAGCTCCTCCATCAGGGACCCTATGCTCAGTCTATTGGTTGACTGTGAGCCATGGGTATTTTGATCCCCCCTTGATGAGTTTTGACAAATGATAACTTCCACTAAACCCAATTCAACACCAGGGCAACGCCGGGACCCTTAAAGCCTTCATCCTTTTTCCTCATCACTTTCCAAAAAAAAAAAAATTGTCCATTTGTGGAACACAGAGAGTGAAGTCAGAAGGTACTTTGCATCTCTTTGTGCTTGAGGCTTTTTGTCTTCTTGAAAAACGATATAGTTAGTGGAGCACATTTGTAGGTGTGTAGGTTTAAAGAAACAGTTTGGAAACTGTTCTAAACATTTAGATTTTTATTTATTAAAATCAGAACAGGATCAGGAGAGCTGACTCAGTGGGTGAAGATAATTGCCACCAACCCTCACCACCTAATTTCAACCTCTGGCACACACACGCTGAAGGGGAGAACTGACTCCATGGTTTTGTATGCTTTTGGTCAACTTGATACAAGCTAAGGTCATCAGGGAAGAGGAGACCTCAGTTGAGAGAATGCTACCATCAGACTGGTCTGTAGGCTAGTCTGCGGGGGACATTTTCCTGATTGACATAAAAGGACCCAGACCATGGTGGGTAGTCCTGGGTGGTATTAGAAATGGTTAGGGGGCTAGGAAGATGGCTCAGAGCACTGGCTGTTCTCAACCCCAAGGTTCAGTTCCCAGGACCCACATGAGGGCTCACTGCCATCCTTAAATCTTGTTCCTGGGGATCTAATACTCACTTCTGACCTCCATGGGGACTGCCACATGTGATGCACAGACATACACGAACGTAAAACACCCATACTCATAAAATAAAATTAAATCTTTAAAAGAAAAATAAATAAAAAGAAAACAGGCTGAGCAATCCACAGAGCAAGACAGTGAGAAACAGTCCTTCATGGTCTTGGTTTGAAGTTTGATCTCCAGGTTCCTCCATTGACTTCTCCCAGTGATGGTCTGGAATTTGGAAGTGTAGGATGGTCTAAACCCTTTTCTCCCCAAGTTGCTTTTCAGCAACAGAAAGCAAACCAGGACAGCAGAACTCTGATACTCACAAGTTCTCAGTACGGTGCACATCACCCACCCACTCAGCAAACACACACACACACACACGCACACAGACACACACACACACACAATAAATAACAAGACCCAAATCAGAATGGTTGGTTTTGTTATTTGTGAAACATTACATTTTATTTATGCATGTGTACACACCCATGCAAGCATACACCCGTAGAGCTCAGAGGACTGCTTTCAGAAGTCAGTTCTCTGCTTTCCTCATGTGGGTTCTGGGGATGTTGGTAAGCTATGTCCTCACTTAGCCATCTCCTCCACTCTCCAGACTTAACGTTCTACATGTTATTTTTCAATGAGTAAAAGTAGCAAACGTAAATAGCAGAGTGGGAAACTGGATGGGCATACACAGTTAACCTACGCCAATTAGTGAGCCATATTGTTGAACTCCATGTACTTTAGGCAGGACAGGCTGTGGAGTGCCGACATCTGCCATAGATTGCTTTAGTAATGGCTTCATCCACCACATTAGGAATGGCTTTTGGAAAGGCATTACTTGGCCACACAAACGAGTAAAGCCTTGGGGACATTTAACCCCCAGCGGGTCTGGGAGTACTTTGGGAAAACCTGGGCAGCCCCTGCCCTGTGCACATTGTGTCACTCTCAGCTGACACCCTGCAGCTGCACTGGCAGCTTAACCTTAGATGACAACACTGGGCTTTGCCTATGGCTGTGGTTGTTTACTTTCGTGGCTATTATTCATTATGCAAACTTGCCACAATTTCCTGTTCATGAATAGTGAATCAGTGTTATTTTTTTTTCACTAGTCTGTGACTTCATTGGTTGTTTAAAATATTTGTGTTGAGTGAACTGTTGTGGACTAGGGCTAATAAAAGCATTATAAGTAAGAGAACGCTTAAAAAGCAATTGGGTCCATATTGTTGAATATCAAGTGCCATTTTTTCCCTCAGCAGAGATGTGACACAAATGCATTCTCATCTCAGACTGGGAGAACATGATAAAGCAAAATAATGACACTTGGTGATCCAATTAGTTTATTGGGGTTACTTAAACAGTTCTGTCAGGTGAGAGGTTACTTAGAGAAGCATAGATGATCAAAGTTAACTACATCACTGAAGGCCCCCTCCTGCATGGGTGTCAACTCACAAAAGGTGGAATCCTGAAGTTCAGTGCATTGCTTAAAGACAGCTAGACAGCTCTGAGAGTCTCTTCCAAACAGCTTGAATGATCTGAGTCTCCTCAGCAGTCCTTACTGCTTATCTAGCAATGGGGAGAGAGGAGCCTATGGTTTCTTCAGTTTCAGGGACATCCGGGAATTTCTGAGTTGTTGACTTTCTAAATCTTACCAGCCTCCTTTTAGAACTTCTTGAGTTCTAATGAGCTTCTCTCGAGGGTTTGTGTGCTCCCTAAGCTGGAGAAATGAAAACTTCTGGTGAGAATTTAGCAATAATCAATCAGGCAATAAAATGTTAGAGTGGAGGGGCCAACACTATGTGGGTTTCAGTCAATGCTTCCACTTTCTAGCGGTGTCACATGGGTTTGATTCACTTAACGTGTCTGTGCTTCTTTCCAACAACCAAAAGAACCAAGATTTGTAAATGTCTTAGAACAGAACCTTCTGTATAGTCAGTTCTCCAGTGTTTGTTAAATCCAGTGGATATCCACGATAGGATTTTGGACAGAAAAGTGGCATTTGGAGAAGAAGTTATAATCAAGGCAGGGTTGGTGGGTCTGGTCTAGTCTTGTAGCCTGCCCTCCCTGAGCCAAGGGGTACCATCCTGACAGCTGCTGCACAACTCACAGAACCATTCATAAGAAACTGACACCCTTGGAGCCCCCCCACCCAAGTCTTGAATGGCCACTTTGAAATTATTCCCCACAATTAGAAAACTTTTATCATTAAAACCATGGGCGAATCAGCCATAGTGTTATCTGCAGTAGACTTTTAGGCCAACAGGAGAAAAGGTTTTTCCCATGTCCCTCAGATGACAGAACATTACACTCTCACCATGTTGCCAAAGCACTAGGCGGGTTTGTTGAGCTTTGCCGAAAATCCCTGCATTGTCATCTGCAGAGCAGGTGGTCTTTGTTGTTCCAGTGCTAGTGAACTGTGAGGACAGGGAGAGACAAATGAGAACCACATCTGGGGAACTGGGAGAGTATGGGAAAGGACTATTCCTGAGTGGGAAAAGATAAGGACCAGTGCAGAACCCTGAAGCTAGCAACCCTGAGGGACCCCGATAACCTGAAGATAACAGGAGGAAGAGATTCCAAAACCCAGATTGGATGTGGACCCAAGCTGTGATTCTATTCCAGGGTCAGCCAAGCAGCTATTTGCTGGTGAGTAGGGAGCTCTGAGAATGCTCACTGACCTTTCTCTTACCCCACCTCTCTTCTTCCTGTCAGCTCACTGGCTCTTTGGCAAGAACAATCTCAAAACAGGGATGTCTAACAGCCTGTTTATACAGGTCATCACTGTTGCATTCCCAAGGCAGAGATGTAGAGGAGGCTTGAACCTAGGGAAAAAAACATCTTCTGATACAAATAGTCATGTGGTGGTGAACACTTGTAATTCTAGGACTATAGAGATGGAGGCCAGAGATGGGGCTATGTATGTAGCAAGATCTTTTTTTTCTTTTCTTCAGAAAATAAAACAAAAACAAAATAACTACAAAACTAATAGGTTTATGTACTGGATGTGCCTCTGAGGATGGGTATTACACTCTTTATTTTATTTTATTTCCACAGCTACAATCACAACTGTCTTTTGTTTGAAAAACCGAGGCATGAGAATGTGATGTTTCCAAGGTCTCTTGTCTCATAGAAACCCGGGAATCAGAGTCTAGTCTCAAATTCCAGAGGCCAAGATGTCATTTCCACCATTTGAGCAACCTACTGACTTTCCATTTATTTTCCCTCTTTTTTCCTTCCTTCCTTCCTTCCTTAATTCCCTTCCTCCTTCCCTTCCTTTCTTCCTTCCTTCCTTTCTTTCTTTCTTTCTTTCTTTCTTTCTTTCTTTCTTTCTTTCTTTCTTTCTTTCTTTCTTTCTTTCTTTCTTTCTTTCTTCCTTCCTTCCTTCCTTCCTTCCTTCCTTCCTTCCTTCCTTCCTTTCTTTCTTTCTTTCTTTCTTTCTTTCTTTCTTTCTTTCTTTCTTTCTTTCTTTCGATTGACTCTGGGCCTTTCAACCCTAAGAAAACTTCTCTATGACTGAGCCACAAACAACCCACCTCCCTGATCTTTTTATTTATGCAATGTCCTTAATATTTTACTTTATTAGATGAGTATATTTGTATGAAGAGTCAAACAGTTACAGAAAGTTATGGAGTATAAAGTTCCACTCCGTCCATTCTGCCTTTGTCTCCTAACACTTCCTTCCTCAGGAGTTGGCTATGTAATTGCCTCTCAGCCCATAGCCTAGCTTGAGAGGAGAACTCAGCACTCCTCAGTGGTGTGAGGCCTCAGCCTGATCTTCCCTCTGCATTTACAGACTTACATGTAAAGATGCACATTCATCCATCTCCTTCCAGAAGATTAAAACTAAGGCTCACAGAGGTAACTGATGAGCAAGATCTGATTCTGCTGGGCATTAATTAAGAGCAGGGTCATTTCCTTATAATTTTCCCTGATTTCCTTTTTTCTTGTACTCTTTTTTTTTTCACTTTGAACCACTGCTTTTGTAAGAATGCGCATTATTTTATGATATGCTAGTTTAAGTACATGCAGACATGCATAATGCTTCCTTGTTTTTTCATATAGCATATACCCCTAAAGCTAAAATAAGTTATAAGCCACAAAATATCAAAACCGAAACTTAAATTGCTGGTCCTAATAAAATACAGTTAAGTGTAACTTAAATAAAAATTATAGAGCCTTTGGTTTAGTGGTAGGAAAGCATTTTATTTTTTTCTTGTTGATTTGGTCATATTAAGTTGGAGCACAACAGATCTTCTTGAAGAGAATGCTATTTTTTTTCTTTAAAATAATATGCTCATTTAGGGGTCTGTGGTCAATCAATGTAATATGACACTATATGGCAAAATAATATTGTAACATTTGGAAAGGATCATTTACCAACAATAACGACAACAACAGCACATTTTCTTTTTCTTTTTTTTATTATTTATTTTATTTTATTTTTTTTAATTTACATTCCAAATCATTTCCCCTTTCCCGTTTCCTCCCTCCCCGAAAGTCCCATAAGCCCCCTTCCCTCCCTCTTTTCTCCATTCAACCCCCTCTCGTTACTCTGTCCTGGCATTCCCCTACATCCCGTCTTTCCAGGACCAGGGGTCTCTCCTTCCATCTTCTTAGAAATCTATTGATATGCGGATTGTGTCTAGGGTATTCCGAGATTCTGGGTCAATATCCCCTTATCAGTGACTGCATACCATGTGTGTTCTTTTGTGATTGGGTTATCTCACTAAGGATGATATTTTCAAGATCTGACCATTTGCCTAGGAATTTCGTGAATTCATTGTTTTTAATTGCAGAGTAGTATTCCATTGTGTAGATATACCACATCTTCTGAATCCATTCCTCCGTTGAGGGACATCTGGGTTCTTTCCAGCTTCTGGCTATTATAAATAAGGCTGCTATGAACATAGTGGAGCATGTGTCCTTATTGCATGCAGGTAAAGTCTCTGGGTATATGCCCAGGAGTGGTATATCCGGATCCTCCGGGAGTGTCATGCCCAGTTTTCTGAGGAATCGCCAGACTGCTTTCCAGAGTGGTTGTACCAGCTTGCAATTCCACCAGCAGTGGAGGAGTGTTCCTCTTTCTCCACATCCTCGCTAACAACTGCTGTCTCCTGTGTTTTTGATCTTAGCCATCCTGACTGGTGTGAGATGGACTCTCAGGGTTGTTTTGATTTGCATTTCCCTAATGACTAAGGATGATGAACATCTCTTTAGGTGCTTCTCAGCCATTAGATATTCTTCAGGTAAGAACTCTTTGTTTAGCTCTGTACCCCATTTTTTAATAGGATTACTTGCCTCTCTGGAGTTTAACTTCTTGAGTTCTTTGTATATATTGGATATTAGCCCTCTGTCGGATGTAAGGTTGGTAAAGGGCAGGATTAATATAGTAAAAATGAGCATCTTATCAAAAGTAATACACAGATTCAATGCAATCCCCATCAAAATCCCAACTCAATTCTTCATAGAGTTAGAAAGAGCAATTCAAAAATTCATCTGGAATAACAGAAAACCCAGAATAGCTAAAACTATTCTCAAGAGTAAAAGAACCTCTGGGGGAATCAGTATCCCGGACCTCAAGCTGTACTACAGAGCAATAGTGTTAAAAACCGCATGGTATTGGTACAGTAACAGACATGTAGATCAATGGAACAGAATTGAAGACCCAGAAATGAATCCACACTCCTATGGTCACTTGATCTTTGACAAAGGAGCTAAAACCATCCAGTGGAAAAAAAGATAGCCTTTTCAACAAATGGTGCTGGCTCAGCTGGAGGTCAACATGCAGAAGAATGCAAATTGACCCATTCTTATCTCCTTGCACCAAGGTCAATTCTAAGTGGATCAAAGATCTCCACATAAAACCAGACACACTGAAACTAATAGAAGGGAAACTAGGGAAGAACCTTGAACATATGGGCACAGGGGAGAATTTCCTGAACAGAACTCCAATAGCTTATGCTCTAAGATCAAGAATAGACAAATGGGACCTCATTAAATTACAAAGTTTTTGCAAGGCAAAAGACACTGTCAAAAAGACAAAACAGCACATTTTCAATGTACATTTATAATTATAATAACATTCTGGCAATGAACATTTATGACATGTTTACTGTATAGGTGGATACATAGCACATATCTACATTTTTCCTGGATGGTACTATTACATTGTTATATCTGAATTACCATATAGTATAATGACTCATGCCTCTCACAGTCATTTTCTGCTTCCAACTGCTGTTAAACTTTTGTTTGAACAGTACAGGATGGATGATTTTGTTCTACTGGTGACTTTGGTGCCTTATTGCTGTTTGAGGTCTGCCCCAATCCTTTCTCCTTTTCCTTCTTTGAGTTAAAGAGCACATGATCATACACCAATGACTTCATGATTTCATTTCTAAACTTCTCAGTTTATTCAACAAATTAAGAAGTGACAGGTTTTTAGTCCATGAAAATTCACGCACAACATTTTGTCATTTGGATTAATAAATAGCTCAAGTGTATCTAATTAGACTCATTAACATGTAGACATTACATACCATCCTTTCAAATATTACAACCTAATTACTAGCCACAGTGAAAAAAAACACAGGCACTAGAATGAATGATGATCTGTCAATTACAGATTGGCCAAGAACATGTCTCACATATATTTAAAAGTAACAATTGTGTGAAAATAAATAATTGAAATAGTTCCTGAAGACTTTCAAGGATTTTGTAATATCATCACCCTCATATCCATACCCACCAGACAGAAGTCTAGGTTCAAGCCTTTCCAAATCGGAAGAGCTGAGAGCACTGTTCTTGCTCAGAGTTGGGTTCAGGAAGGAGGCGCTGAGAGAAAGCAGCCTGTGGCAGGGTCCCATCCACTGCTGGTGTGGCAGATGCCAAGCATAACTGTGGTCTGCACGTGTTTGTATCTTCCCAATCCCAAACCAGGGAAAAACCTTTCCCTTCTCAGGCAGGATCATACTAAATTATTCCTGTAGATATCAAGGCCCTGTCTGATTGAAACCAACCTTCTCTACTTTGAACTGTGGCCCCTTTTCCTGTTGTAACATGTAAAATGTGAGATAGTCACAATAATGACTGAATTATCCTTCCTCTCATTGAGGAAATCTTCACCAGACTATAGAATTCCTTCTACAGGATTGAAGTTGTCCAAACTCCTCGCTCTCAGACCTGTTGTCCAAACCTTGGAGTTAAATCACAAATGTTCACCAAAACTTTCCCATCTCTGTTTAGGCCTAGTAGCCCTGAAGGACATCTCAATCCTTTCCATTTCTTGGTTGTGTACTGGACAGGATCCAATGTTGAATTTCACTCATCTGTCTACAAACAAAGCTGCCTGACCACTCTTATTGACCCTTTCTTCAGGGTTGCTGGGAGCCTCCCCAAACAAACAGAAAAGGCCCCCAGTAAGTCACCCAGCGCTCTTATAAGCTATTACTGCCAGACTTAGACTCCTTGCTTCTCTGGATGATGGTCCAGCCTTTGTCTCCCAAATAACTCAAGCACAGGGTGTCACCTTTAAGTTCTACTCTGTCTATTGTAAGTCTTCAGAAAGAAGTAGAAAAGGCTGTTGCACCTTAAAACAACAGCCCAGAGAGTTATGCTTTGACTTTCAGCAAGGTTGGTCCCAACTTGTCCCTTTAAGAGCCCCTCCCTAGGTTCCTTTGTATCATGTCCCTTTGAAGTAATGCATGTAGATCTATTCTCCTTCATCCTGGAATCTATCTTTCCCTCTTTAAAGCTTTCTAGAAACCTGGGCAGAGAGTGTGCCAATCAGTAAATTCCGTTAACATCCCCATACATAGCCCTAGGTCTTTGTGGTTTGGGGTAGCCATCTTGAAACAGGTCATAGAGTATAAAAATGCGATGTGTTTCTGTTGGAACTCACCATGGTGCGGTGTCTTCTCCCCCACATTCTCATGGCATTGCCAGCTCATTGCTTTTGATGTTTTGGAATCTGAAACTCTGTGACAGGAACCTATTGCTCTCACTCTCTCTCGCCCTGAAATAACCCCTCTTTTCCTAAACAAGAAATTACAGGTCACAGTTGTAGCTCAGAGGTAGAGGACATGCTTCACAGGCCTGAGGCCCTGTTCCTAGGCCATTTACATTTATATTAGAAAATTCCCATTTGCCTTGATAATAAAATACCTATTGCTTGTGTGTGAAGATCTCTGTTTCATGTTGATAATAAGTAAATGTCAAACAGGGCCTGATGTGTGGTAGAGACCACATAAATCTTAGGTATGTATTGCTTTGGCATGTGGCCAGATATAAGAAGAAAGGCAAGTGCTGATGTGCAAGGCCCACTGGTTGTGTGGAGACAAGCTGATGGTAGGCATAGAAGGCATTTTCCATGGCCGTGAAAAGAATCTGGAGCATAGAGAAGAGAAGTGACTGTGTCCAGGATACACAGCTAGCAAGAATAAGTTGGTCACTCTACTCCCTGGTTCTTACCTTTTCCATCAGGCACATTATTTGCTCATCTATTAGTATAGGTTTGTCACAAATTACATTGGTACATTCCCAACCTGATTAAAATGCATACATATGTGCTCTACTCTACTCTACTCTACTCTACGTGTGTCCATACATATCATGTCAAAGATATCTAAAGGAAACAATATGCCTTCATCCTTCATCCCCAAGAGGCCTATGACAGATTCTTAAACTGTGGATCAGAATCTACTTGGGGTCATGTAACTGAATGTGGGATTCATGAAAAATTTGACCAGAGTGGAGGGTTTCTGAATGTGCATCAGCTAAAGATTATTTCAATATGAAATGCATAATGAATATGAGTTGTTCTTGGTAAGCCAGTCTGTTTTACATCTTCCAACTTCACTGTAACCTTGGTTCTGAATAAGTGATGGGCACAGCTTGCAGTGTGTATACTGGCTTCCTCCAGGTACCCCTGAACCCCACCTGCAATATCCTGCTCAGCCTTGAGACCACCACATCATGAATTGCATTGGTTTTTGTTTTCTGCAAGAGCTTCTATTCTTACTGAAACATAGCAGTTTAATTATGAAGACAAGGGCTTTTAACTGTCAGTCTTTAGATTGTAAGTGTCTGATTAACATATTTTTGGATCCTATTGTTGGTGGAATACTTAAGGTTAAAAGTTACTTTTTGAGAAGCTGACTTGAGTTTCATTTTTTTTTTCTTAAAAAATGAAGCCTGGTAAATGATTTTTTGCTTGGGATTAGGATGGAATTTCCAAAGATTTCTGAAATGGCCCCAAATGTACTTCTGTCATTTTGCACTACATATTCATGCAGAATGGCACAGTCGGCATTAACAGTTGCAGAATGAAGATATCCATCAACTCCAAAAAATGATGAAATGCTGTATGCCCTGCAGTATGGAATGCTGAGCCAATATTTAATTCCTTGTGTAAAAGGAATAACATCTATCTCACTGGAATGCAAATTTGTTTTCATCTTTAATAAATGACAAGACTATTTCTACACTAAAAATTGTTTAAAAGACATTTCTTCATGATTGATTGTCAATAGATGTTTGGTTTTCAGCCCTGCTATATATTTGAGATAGAGCAAAGATTAATTGTGCAGAGGTGTGAAGGGTTCAAGAAACTGAGCCCTTGCTGTGAGATGCATGGGGCTTCCCCTCCTCCCAGCCCTAACGGCTCCATAGATCTACTTAACTGAATTATTGTGGCATGATCATGTACTCATGCTGCAAGTGAAAAGCCCCTTGAAGCTCAGCAGGAACAGGCTGACGTGTGTAACTGCTGCATGCCTGTAAGCATAAAGTGTGGTGTTTTATTACTCTTAAATGATCTGTGATGAAATGATTGAAGACACCATTACATGGAACATAAACAATCCAGCGAGAGTGTGAGGCCAACAGTGTAGAGTTTCAGGCTCCTAGGCAGTGCTAAGAGCATCCCTGACCACATCAGCAGGCACTGGGCTTCCCATGTGGCAACTCATGGGTTCTGCGGGGAGCAGCATTCCTGGGTAGGGTCACTCCAGTTAAATTTCTTTTTAAAGATTTATTTATTTATTGTGTCTAAGTACACACTGTAGCTGTCCTCAGACACTGTTTCTTCTCGCTCTGACCCTGCTCTCTCACTCAATGTAGCTGTCATCAGATACCCTAGAAGAGGGCATCCCATCTCATTACGATTGGTTGTGAGCCATCATGTGGTTGCTGGGATTTGAACTCATGACCTTCGGAAGAGCAGTTGGTGCTCTTAAGCGCTGAGCCATCTCTCCAGCTCTCCTGTTAAATTTTTAAGTGAAAAAATATTATTTATAAGTTTTATAAAATAGTAGTTTTCCATATGGCTTTCCCCAAACATCCTTGATGTAAGTAATCCCTTTGCCACATCACTTTAATAAAAAAAAGAAAGAAAAAAATATTTTAAATCACAAAGCATAGGATCTCAAATGAATATTATTTTAATGTTTTTTTTTAAAAAATTATTATTCTTTAATCTTTTTTTTTTACAGTCCAGGCATTATCCTCCTTCTGGTCCACCCTCCAACAGTTTCTCATCCCATTTCTCCTCCCTCATCTCCAAGAGAATGTACCCACCCCACCCCCATCCCACCAGACCTCCCCACTCCCTGGGGCCTCAAGTCTCTTGAGGGTTTAGGTGCATCTTCTCTCACTGAGGCCAGACCAGGCAGTCCTCTGCTATATGTGTGTTGGAGGCCTCATAACAGCTAGTGTAGTTGCTGGCTCAGCGTCTGAGAGATCTCGGGGGTCCAGGTTAGTTGAGACGCTGGTTTTCATATGGGATTGCCCTCCTCCTTAGCTTCTTTCAGTCTTTCCCTAATTCAACCACAGGGGTCCCTGGCTTCTGTCCATTGGTTGGGTGTAATTATTTGCATCTGATTTTTTCAGCTGCTTGCTGGGCTCTCTGAGGGCTATCATGCTAGACTCCTGTCTGTAAACACATCATAGCACCAGTAATAGTGTCAGGCCTTAGATCCTCCCCTTGAGCTGGATCCCAATTTGGGCCTGACACTGGACCTCCCTTCTCCATTTTTGTCCCTGAAGTTCTTTTAGATAGGAACAATTCTGGGTCAGAGTTTTTAACTGTGGGATGGCAACTCCATCCCTCACTTGATGCCCTGTCTTTCTACTGGAGGTGGATTCTACAAGTTCCCTCTCCTCTCTGTTGGGCATTTCATCTAAGGCCCCTCCCCTTTGAGTCCTGAGCTTCTCTCACTCCCCAGGTCTCTGGTACATTCTAGAGGATCCTCACCTCCTGCCTCACAAGGTTGCCTGTTTCCATTCTTTTGTTGGCCCTTAGGGCTTCACTCCTGTTTGCCCCAGTACCCGTTCATGTTCCCCCTTCCCCCTCCCTGTCCATTCTCCCACCCAGGTTCCTCCCTCCCCCTGCTTTCTTCTCCCTCCTGAATGGGACTGAGGTGTCCTCACTTGGGCCTTTCAGCTTGTTCACCTTCTTGAGTTCTGTGGATTGTGTCCTGGGTACTGTGGCTAATATTCATTTACTAGTGATACCCATTTACTAGTCATTTGGGTCTGAGTTACCTCATTCAGAATGATATTTTCTAGTTCCATCCTCAAATGAATCTAATTAGTAGGATTTTTGGCAAAATAATAGGCGCATATTGGGGTCTGGTGAAGTATTGCCAGGTTGTTCATATTTGAGTGCAGATACATCTCTCTATACATACATTATTTCTGCTTCATGTGGTTGTATTCCAATTTTTGTTGAGTATGTGACAGGACCCCAGAAGACAAAGAGTAGGTAGCTTCTTGGACCTTATTCCCCAGCCTGCTGCCCACTAAAAGTGTGACACCCGTCTGTCCCCACACTCCCACTCTTTCAGCATGTGTGGCTTCTTCCCTTCCTGTAATAGCATATGTTATCTCTCCTTAGTTCACCTGTTATGACAGGGGCTAGGTCAGCTACAGAGATTAGAGCAGCCATAAAGATCAGGTTTACTAGTAAACTTTGAAGATCATAGTGGCACCAGAGTATCCTGAAGAATAAACCGCCCCTGATCCATATCTTACACAAAGCAAATAGCTTCTTACAAAATATCATACTTATGACCAGTGGGAAATTACCATTCCCTATTGTACCCCAGCAATCCCAATATAGCTTCCTCTCTGTATGCATTCATAACTATATATAACTATAACTAACTACATATCCTATATACTATATTTTACATATATACATACATATGCATATGCCTACACCATGTGAATATATATTTATACTATATATAATATAATACAATATAATATAATGGTTTAATACAGTAATATAATATACTGTATAATATATATAAATATAGTATATATTCACATGGGACAAGCATATGCATATGTCCTTGTAGGTGCCCATAGAGTCAAGAAGAGGGTGTCTGAGACCCTGTGGGTTGCCTGATCTGGGTGCTGGGATGGAAACTTGGGTCCTCTGCAAGAGTATTATGTGCTCTTAAGCACTGAGCCGTTGTCTTATCATCCCTCTTTCCTTTGGTGTCCAGAGGCAGTCTAATAGCTATCAGTGCAGCAACCCTGCTGTCCCTAAAGAAAAGCTCCTCCTCATGGTATCTCTCCTGTGTATTTAGACTCCCTAGCTCTGTTTCTTTTCTGTTGTCATTGTCAGAACTTCCTGTGTTTAGCATCACCTTAAATGTTTGTTTTTAATTTGAATAATATCCATGATTTTGGAGAGTTCTCTTCATTCTCATCACCCAAGTAAAGAGAAGAGTTTGGGGCATGAGCTTTTATATCAGTGGTATATAATATACCAGGGCCCAACAGTACAGACAAGAAGCTTATTTAAAACTATTAGTATTTACTGTTCCCAAGAATACATGATAAGCTGGGCTAGTGAGATGGCTTAGTGGGTAAAGGCACTTAATACAGGAATCTGTTAACTTGATAACCAGGAGTTTGATCCCAAGAAGCCACACAAAGGGGGAAGGATAGAGATGACTCCAGGGGTGTCCTCTGACCTCCATACACATCAGATATTCACAGGTCTCAAAACATTGCACATACTAAATTCAAGGTGTTATTGTGAGTACAATCTGTAGTGTAATGGAAAACCACCCCCAAGGGAGCTGTGAGAGACTGTGAGGGACTGGCTGGCCTAAGTCAGCACCATCGCAACCAATCATGAGCAGTGAGATTGATATCCATTAGTTGCTGTCAGTCCTCAGTACCTTCATCACCAAGTCAGGCTCCAAGGGCAGCAGAGAGGCCACTGGCAACCCCTGCAGCCTCACAGATTCAATGCTCCACCACTACACCACTGAAGGGACAAAAAGGACATCACAAGGACTGACTGGGGAATAGTACAATTGTTCCAAGTAAGGAACAGAGGGGAGCGGTTTCATCAACAGGGATGACACCAAGGAAGATGTATTTGTACACCAGGCTGCCATAAAGAAGAATAATCCCAGGAAGGACCTTCGTGGAGTAGGGGATGGAGAGACAGAGGAGTCTGATAATGAAGGAGAAAAGGGTGCTAAGGCAGCAGATGTTACAGGCTCTGTGACGTTCCAGTTAAAGTCACTATATGTGCAATAGATCATAACCAGTATAGATGCTATTCATGTCTGTAGAGAGTGGTTCAGGGGAAGACTTAGGAGTGCCCAGTCATTGAGTTAACAAAGGCATTTTAAGAATAACTGGAGTGGTGTGTGTGTGTGTGTGTGTGTGTGTGTGTGTGTGTGTGTGTGTTTTCTATTTGAGGATCTGAGAGCTCCTGGGCAGGTACGCACATGTGACTTGAAGGGAATTTAAAGTGGTATAGACAAAACAACAAGCTACACACGTTGTTACAGTCCTCCATGCAATTACAAGCAAAATGACCAGAATAGTGAGAGTGGGGAAAAGAATAGGGTATGGGAGAGTGCTCCTGAAGGCCAGTCCCTACTACAGGAAGCAAGCCTTACTACATGTGGAGACTATGGGCATTAACTACAGTGTTCCAACCCTTCTTTTTAAGAAGAGATGGAAGATGATGACAACCATGGTGCAGGAGAGGATTTCATAGGGTCCTTCCTTCCAGAGAGTACCACAATAAAGAGGACAAAGAAAATAAAGGAGACCCAGGGTCAGCATCCTTCTCACCACTATGTTGTTGTTATCGACACACAGAGAACCCTAAACCACAAAGATGGCAAAGAGAAAGGCAGTCCTCCCACTAACAGAGAATTCATCTGCTTCTGGGGCTCAGTAGGGCAAGGATGAGTAAGTGCCAGTTTACCATTTCAACCACCATCCGATTTGTTCATCCAACAAGAAGAAATATAAGATTCCAGTAAGAAGAAATGTCTTATGGAAGAATAGAAGGAAGGATTGTGGACCCTGAAGGAAGGGGATAGAAACTCCTCAAGAAGACCAACAGAGTAAACTAACCTGGACTCTTGGGGCTCTCAGAAACTGAACCACTAATCAAAGAACATATACCGGCTGGACCTAGGCCTTCCCATACATGTGAAACAGATGTTCAGCTCGGTCTTCATGTGGGTCCCTAACAACTGGAACGGGGACTATCCCAAAGCCGTTGCCTGTACATGGGATACGTTCTAGCTGGGCTGCCTTGTCTGGCCTCAGTGAGAGAGGAAGCATCGAGCCTCACAGAGACTTGAAGTGCCAGGGTTGGTGGGGAATACTCAGGGGAACCCCACCCTCTCAGAGGAGAAGAGGAGGGGGGATGGAGGGAAAGATTGTAGGAGCTGGTGACCTGGAGGGGAGCAGTGAGTGGGATGTAAAGTGAATAAGTTAAAACACTTAAATTAAATGAAAAAAAGAGAAATGACCAAAGATTGGTTCTGAAGACCATGCCTTTTGTCTATTGTCCCGATACATTAGAGCTATCTGCATTGTCTATACAACATGGGTTTTTATTATTTTGTTATTTTTATCTAAAGATGTTTCTCTAGGGTAATGATAAACATGTTTAAAAAATGTTAAAAGTTTTTAAATCGTTCTATTATCTGGTCAAATTGAGACTTTTAAGAACGTCATTTTTAATTTGAAATAAAAGTTTACAACTTGATATTTTAAAAACAGTCAAAATGCAAGCACCAGTTAGTATGAGTCTTAAATTTAAAAAAAGTGTTATACGTTAGGTGGTGGCTTGAATGAGAACGGACTCCAGAGGCTCGTATTTGAATATATTTGAATAGTTGGTTACTAGTTGGTAGAATGTTTGGGAAGGGTTTGAGAGGTGCAGCCTTGTTGGATGAGATGTGTCACTGGGGATGGGTTTTCAAAAGCACAAGTCATTCCTAATTAGCTCTTTCTGCCTTAGGATTTCTAGAAGACTTTAAAGAGGGAAGATAATGTCTTAAAGAAGGGGCTTCTTCATGAGGGATGCAGGGATGGAGAAGAATAGGTGCATTACTTCAAAGGGACATGATACAAAGGCACCTAGGGAGGGGTTCTTAAAGGAACAAGTTGGGACCAACCTTCCTGAAAATCAAAACAGAGCTCTCTGCGATTCGAAGTCATAGCTACTGCCCCAGCCCTATGTCTGCCTGCCTGCTGTTCTTCTTCCTGCCATGACGGTTATGGACTCACACTCTGAAACTCTGAGCCCACCCAAACAAACACTTTCCTTTATAAGTTGCCCTGGTTGTGAAATCTTACCACAGAAGTAGAAATGTAGCTAAGGTATTATAAGAACATCAGGGTGTGGGGTATATGCCAAAACTTTAGAGGTTGAAGCAGGACTGTGCCAGCTATAGAGTAGCTGCTGTAGTCAAGATCCTGTCTTATATCCAACCCCCTCAAAAACCTCCAAACAAACAAACAATAGAATCTTACAAGAAAACAACAGATCCAAAGGAACGATTCTCTTTAGCAAACAGTATATAATAAAACAGTAGTTGTTGGCTAGGTTCTCTAGTTGCTTTGTATTATCTTTGACTTTTCTCCTTGCCTTCTGTTATGTTCTCTGCAGATTCTTTAACCACACCACTTTACTGGTGAATAGTTGCTTAGGTCTTGCTACTGCATAAAATCCTCTGACACTGTACCCAAAATATCCTGAGAAAGAGCTTACAGATCTGTTTTAGTTAGGGTTTCCATTGTTCTAACGAAACACCATGACCAAAAACAACTTAGGGAGGACAGAGTTTAATCTGCTTCCACTTCCATATCAGAGTCCATGAGGGAAGGGTGTCCTGGGGGAAACTCAAGCAGGAGGGGAGCTTGGAGGCAGGATCTGAAGCAGAGGCCTTGGAGGAGTGCTGCTTGTTTGCTCCTCATGGCTTGCTCATCCTGCTTTCTTAAAAAACCCAGGACCACCAGCTCAGGGGTGGGACCTCTCACTATGGGCTGGGCCCTTCCGCATCAATCACTAATTAAGAAAATGCCTACAGCCTGATCATATGGAGATGTTTCTCAACTGAGACTCCCTCCTCTCAGATGACTCTACCTTGTGTTATGTTGACACAAAAGTAGTGAACATATTTTCTTTGACTTGAGAGCTTTGAGCATTCTTATAGTTGATTTATAAAGGTCGTCTATTGCTAGGGATGTTCTGTTCAGATTCAGACCCAACAAAGATCCCATCACTTTCAAATCAGATTGTGGCATTCTGTAACCAGATTT